>OY365793.1:7532500-8782500 GCA_959347355.1 Napeogenes inachia | reverse complement strand
CCGTGACACGTTAGGCGTCTGCGCTAACCACTCGACCAACGGGGCGGTCAATTAATCATCTTATATATTTTTTAATAATATCAAATAACTTTTGTTGCTTTAATATTGCAACCAAATTGTTTTATTATATTTCTTTATATAATCTAATAATAACTTTTTTGTTCTGCAGCTAAAATATCAAAGTAATCTTCTCCACGTCACGGAGTCCTTAATGGACCTATGTAATGAGGACTGTACTACAGTTGCTGAACAGCTTTTCACAATTAACTTTACAGTGTACGCCATGCCCTATGATGAAAAGATACAGTTTATGTCCTTGTGTGAGTTAAATATTTAAAAAAAATTGGCCAACGACATCTGGTCTTTTTTATTTATTTAAATAACCTTAATATGTTTTTTTTATTTAAATAACCTTAATATGTTTTTTATTATGTTAAATACATTCATTTTTTCATGTTTGTTTTTATAAATATGAATTCATTTATTCATATTATGCTTGTTTCTATAAACATGAACTTTAACAATGTTTTGCGAAGAATTTTATTTTTTAACATATATTTTTTGTAGCAAATCTTGACAAACTTCGTTATATACAAAAGTGTGGGCGGACCTTAACTTCTCTGTACGAGCTTCACATACATAGAGTGTTAGCGGACATCACTAGCGACGCTCTCACTTGGAGCCTGCTCACTCCTGACCGATGTTTGTTGGAGTGCGTGTTGCTGCATGCTGGTGAGTGGAAAAGGACAGAGATACAGGCTTTTAGATGAGAGGCAGAGATAGGCTTTTAGATGAGAGGCAGAGATAGGCTTTTAGATGAGAGGCAGAGATACAGGCTTTTAGATGAGAGGCAGAGATATAGGCTTTTAGATGAGAGGCAGAGATACAGGCTTTTAGATGAGAGGCAGAGATACAGGCTTTTAGATGAGAGGCAGAGATACAGGCTTTTAGATGAGAGGCAGAGATACAGGCTTTTAGATGAGAGGCAGAGATACAGGCTTTTAGATAAGAGACAGAGATACAGGCTTTTAGATGAGAGACATTTTTTTATTTTACCCGCCAATGGTTCAGTTATCTTAGAGGTTTAAAATATATTCATAGAAGGTCAAGCACGAGTATATTTACCCGGCTGTTCTCAAGTCTATTATATCGGAATTTTGCCCTTTACAACGCCATGATTCGAGCTCATGGGTAAGAACCCCGAATGGGTTCGGAATTAGTTGGGTAATATGTGCATGTATATTCTTATTTATTTATTCAATGATGAAAAAAAAAAAAAGTTTTTTTTATGATAATCCAACAGGTTCAGCGATGGGTGCCCAACTGCATCTCATAGCTCCTCTGCTGAAGGAATGCCTGGCTCCCAAAGTGGATCCTGAAGTAAAGCTGAAACTGTTCACAGCTCTATCCACGGTGTTGTTGCGACGCCAGACCAACTTTGCTCAATGTGATTCTGATAAGTTGGAGGCTTTTCTGAAGATTGTTATTGAAGGTTTGGTTTTAACAGTTTTTAAGTTTTTCTTGTATTTATCTGTCTTATTGGTTTTCAATATTCTTTAATTGTTACTGTAACTTTTTTATTATATATAAATAATATTTGTCTGAAGATCTTGTATTTAAATTTATATTTAAAAAAATCATCGTCTATTAAGGTTTCACAAAAAAATTATATGTATCTTCTTTTTTAATTTTTTTGTATTTGTTATCATTCTGCCATTTTCTCAATTATTTTGGGTCACATTATATCATTTTCTTCTATACTTTATATATATTCGTTTTATATAAGTATGTAATTTCAAAATTACAGAAGTCATAATGCCAAATCTTATTTGGTCTCCGGGTCGTACAGCAGAAGCTATCCGTACAGCAGCTGTGGCTTGTTTGTGCTCAGCCTTGCAGGAGGACCAGGAAGAACAGCTGATTGTAGATAAGGGAGCGGATGGAGATAATAATGATAAGGTATGTTTTATCTTTTAACGTATGAAATTTATAAACAATTTTTTTACAGTAATTTTAAAGATTAACGAAGATTTTCACTAGAATTACACATTGAAATATAACTATTTTTACGAATTTAACTCGCGTATAATAAAATGTTAAATTTACAATTTTAATTTGAACCGTTGCTCGTTTCGAATGCTTTATAGCAATCGTGTTCACTGCAAGACGATGTGTATATTTAAAATGTGTAACTATACGAGAGTTAATTCGCAAAAATAGTTTTATTTAAATTCAGAAAATACTTATTAAATCATTAGCCAAGTTTCATCATCATAATGATTAAATTTTCAGGAAGTAAATCTTTTCCCCACAAAACAGTCTCTCGAGCCATTCTTAGACCAAATGGTACCCCTACTAGTGGCGCTAACAGACGACAACTCGACACTAACACGACAACACACACTACGAGCGATGTGTTACTTAGCGACTGTTGCTAAACAACGGGGTTGCTTCACAGTTGAAATACTGCATAAACTGTATTTTGGTATTGTTTTTATAAGATTTTTATTCACACAAATAAAATAATTGTTATAATAGACACCTTATATTTTAAACGAGCAATTCTTATATATACATATAAATATATGTGTATTCCAGTCCGGATGTCTTTAAGTTCCTTTTTTTGTAAGATAAAATATTATAAGGAGCATTTTATCAACGGATATAGTTCGTGTCTAAGTACATTTTCTAAAAAGCACACAAAAATAATTATATAGAGTATATATTTTTTTGAAACGCAGCTTTTATCTGAATCTACGATCCTTTCACCAGCATTTTGTTCTAAAATCTCTATAAATTAGACTTTAAGAAACATTTTATTTTTATTCTTGGTGAATAAGCGTGTTTATTATTATTATTTCTTATTTATTCTTCTTCAGTATGTAATTCATATTTCATTTCCAGTGGTATTAAAACGTTTGGATGACAGCAGTGATAAGGTGAGATCGTTTGCAGTACGGACTTTAACAGTGTTGTTCAAATCTCGTCCGGAATACAACTTGGTTGTTTTTACCGCGCATATTGACGCTTTGTACAGCGCCATGCTCATTCATCTAGATGATAGTGAGGAGAACTTCCGGAAAGAGATACTTGGTACGGTTTTTTTACGGTTTACATGCTATGGTAAAAAATATATACTTAATTGATAAAACTTTGTTTTTCAGACGCTTTAATTTCCCTAAGTGAAATTGATCCTAAGTTGCTTTTAAAGAAAGTGAAAGCAAATATTCACCTTTATAGAAACAAAGCAGCCTATGAACGATTGTCTGACCATATAGAAAAAATAATAAACTAATAATTCGTATTTACTAATAATTCGTTTATATTGGCACATGATATTTTAATTTATTTCTATTCGCACCATAAATTGTGTTTGTTTTTTCCCCAATTTGAAAAAAACATTTTTTAAATAAAAATATGTAATATTTTACATTGAAATGTTTTTTTTTTCGATCCAAATCAGATAATGTATAAATGTTTATAACTAGTTACTTTTCGGATTATCCTGAAGTAACTCTCAGATGTACGGAGATAACATATTTAATGTTTTTTTTAAATAGCTTTTTAATAATACTCTTAAGAGTTGCTATTTTATCTTTGGAATAAAGCTAAATGAAATCAAAGTGAAGTAAAATTTCATATTACTTGAGAACAAAATAACAGTAGTCTTATGAAAACCATATAGTAGTTCTAATTACTTCATTGGCGATAAAGTCTGTGTGTGCGTGTGGGTGTAACTTTTTTGAATAACCTTACGGCTTACCGGTTTATAACGGTTATAATTATAGTTACTCCCTTCATCAGTCTTAAAGTAAGACAAAAGTTTAAAATATCACGTACTTATAATATGTTTTTATTTACTTTAAAGTATTCAATACCTTATTGCATTTTTATGTAATCAATATATTGGAAAAATCTCGCCCATGAAAATACAAATAAAAATAGAAGTCAAAGTTATATATAAAATAACAACGGAATTACATAATTAAATAATACTTCTGTTGTACCGGTAACATTTTACCGGTTTATTTGGTTTCATTACGTTTTTTATTTTTGGTGTAGCCAACTTACGGGTTTTCCTTCTAAAATTAGGGGGAAATTAAGCGCTCCGGGGTTTTTTTAGGGGTTTTAAAGTTTCGAAAAATATTTGAAAAAAACCGTATTATCGGTATAATTTTCAAACAAGGTTGTAACTCCTAAACGTATTTTGTTTATTGACACTTGACTAGTAACATTAAATGAAAATTGAAATTTCAAAAACATCATGTTAATTTCAAAAATAGTGTTAAAAGTTAAGGTTCATATGTAAAATTTAAATGATATTAAAGAATACACATATTTTGTTTCTTAAATTTGTAGTTTAGGGGTTTTCGAGATTACGTTTAGGGGGAAAAAATTCGATGCTGGCAACACTCAGTATAAATCAATGCCATTTCAATGGAACCTTCAACCTGTTAGGTTGTTGTTGTGACTTGTGAGCTTATGTATCGTTGTATAATAACAATAAATAATTAATTATATTATATTTGAAGCGGGTTGTTTTTGTTTTGATAATTATTTAATTATGGAGGTTACTCGAAAGAGTGAGTTAGAAAATACTAATTACTGGGTAAACTATTGTTTTTTAAGTATTTGTTTGGTGTTATTAAAAACCATATTTTTTCAGATTTTAAGGAGGCATTGCCTCTAATACGCGAGTCAATAGAATCAGCAGACTTTTTAGCTATTGATACCGAATTTACCGGCCTAATGAGTGGCCGAGAAGTGTCTATGTTTGATTCCCCAGCGGAATACTATACAGCTTTGTTGAATGGAACAGCTGATTTTTTATTAATTCAGTTTGGATTATGCGCTTTTTATTGGAGTGAAAAAGATCAAGAGTATATGAATGATGCTTATAATTTTTATGTATTCCCGCGTGAACGTCCCGGACCAGACAAGCTTTTTATGTGCCAAAGTTCCAGCTTAGATTTCCTGGCGACTCAAGGCTTTGATTTTAACAAGTTAATCCGAGAAGGTTAGTTTTATCTTTTTAACATTTTGGGGGTATGCAGTAAGATACTACAGTTTCATGATGTTATGGCTCTAACAACACCAGTATCTGTCTTACACTACTTATGAGACCACTACAGAGTTGAGAGTACTAATAATAATAATAATTATAATAATAGCCTTATTCAGACAAATTAACCTAGATTACAATTTTAAACTTAGACTACGGTAACATATCTGTGTGCCTGTTGGCAAAAGTCTCCTCTAGTCTTCTCCACTCGTTTTTGTCATTAGTTGAGAGTACTATTATATTTATAACTGTTGTGTTGGGTGTGTATGGAATAGAGGTTTTAGATATTTTTTTAAATATATTCCTTGATAATTTTAAATAATGATGTCCCCACAAGAAAAATAATAACTAATTGGCTTTAATATATTCTGGTCCTCACCTGTTTTAAGTTATAGAAACATAGTATAGACTAAAACTATTTACTTTATGGTCAACCATACATCAAATAGATAGTATTCACTGTGGATCCTAAGTGATATATGATAGATAAAAATTAGGGTCATAGATCTTTAATTTTTTAAAGGAAAACAGCGGTAGTTTTTAACACATTGTTTTTCTATAGTATATAGTACAATTGACTAAAATATAGGCTTAGTTGCAACCCTAGTTAAGATCCTAATTTCACTAATTTTAAACAAATCTTGTATTATTATACGGGCTGATATTAAAATGAATCTGTAATGAACAATTACATTTATTATTGATTTATAGAACCTTTTTCTAGTATATATGTTAGCTCCATCCCAGTTTAACTGTAGCAATTATAATGTTTTAGGCATATCATACATGACAGAACCGACAGAGGCCAAGTTGAGGGAGGAACTCGCCAAAAAGCAAAAGAAGGAGCCAAATGATAAAGACTGTATTCCTATTCCCGATGAACATAAAGTACAGATTGAGACAATATGGTATATAATAATTTCTAAAAATATAATATTATAAAATATCCTTATTATTCCTATTCATTTTCCAATTTACATATCTGGCCCCAAAAATTAGAGTGAGTATCACATGAGAGCACTAGTTTTACAGTCTCTTCTCAACACAATATTGAACTGGTTCAACTAGAATACTAATTCTTTTTGACCTAGAACTTAGTAAATTAGAGAATGAAATGTCTGCTTAAAAAACATTCAAATAAATGTTTATTTAAATCAAACATTTAATTTAAATGTTTGTAAAGTATTTAAACTTTTGTGAGTCATGATGGTGGTGATGATGGGGATATTTAAGGATGTATTCACGTCAATTATATCGCAATTTTGCATGACCAGTTCCCAACCCATCCAGGGTTCTTACTCAAAAACTTAAAGCATGGCTTATGTGGCATAAATTTAGTTCCTATTTAGGCAAAATATTATATTTTATGTGAATACATCAGAGTTTATAAACAAAAAAATATAAACAAAAAAAATACATATTTATGTATTTATATATTATACAGGGCTACTTGTAATTAGTTGACCACCTCTTGCAGGCAGGCTCTCTACATCAATCCTAACAACATTTGTTCCACAACTTTTTAAAATTAATAGTTTTTAAAAGAGGACTTTTCTCATACAAAATTTATTTGTTGCCTCTAGAGCTGACATTAACTCTGAGCGTAGGTATGGCGCCCGGGCGTTGACCTTTTAAGTATTTCTTACAAAATACAGAGTAATAAGTAAAAGAGAAAGCAATTTTTTTTTGTTATTGTAATGTTTATCAAGCTTTTTAAAAAGTCGTAGAACAAATGTTGTTGGGATTAATGCAAAGAGGCTGCCTAAAAGAGGCTATATACAATTGTACGAAAAAATAATTAAAATAATATTAAATAACATATAAATACATACAGTTATTATAAATATGTTTCAGCAAGAAAGTACGGAATTTTATAGACTCTGAATCAGCTGATGATATGGAGATTGACCGCTGTAATGCTTTCATCAAACGACTGCTGTATCAGGAGCTCGGCAAGAGGTTTCAGAATGAGGTTTATGTTGAGACCAAAGTCCTGGAGAACAAGAACAGGTTATATCATAATTAACGCTCTTTATGTTATTAAAAGAAAATATAATATAATTCTGGATAATTTAAAACAAATATAGAATGAAAAATAAACTGATACAGGCAAGGATTCGAACTCGTGAATTTATGGAACCGTCCCGTCGCTCTAGCAATTGCGCTATCGCTACCCACTTTGATGAATTAAGCATTCCATGTATTATCGGGACGGTGGCGACATTTATTAGGAGTCTTTCAAAAATTCTAACCGATGTTTTTAAGTTTGTAGTACATAGTAAAATAAAAATAAAAAGATGCGAAACCGAAATTACTATTTTTAAATATCTATAAATATGTAGAAATGTACATGTTATATTTGTTTATAGATATTTTCAATCATCTTAATAATATTTACTTTTACCTCAAAGATTTTTCCTTGGAAGATTTTTCTCTAGGATAACAAAAATGAAAATTAAATAATTTATTCTATTAATTATTAATTTTATATTGAGAATATATTATTATATTATCATTATTGAGTACTTGAATATATTAATGCTTTTTATTACCTGTTTATCTGCATATATAAAAACGTATCTATGTAACCAATATGTTTTTTAAATCTTTGACGCGTTTTCCCTTTTATTCGGTTGCTTTTGCGATTTTTTTCATGTCAAGATTTTTAAATAAAGTCGTAGAACAAATGTTGTTGGGATTGGTGTAGAGAGGCTGGCGGCAAGAGGTGGCCAATTAATTACAAATGACCCTGTATATTTATATATATGTTTATTTTTTTATTTCATAAATATTTCATTTATTTAAAACCTGACTAAACATGTTAAAAGTTGTTTGAAGCTTAAAAATATTTAGAATTATTTGCGATTTCTGATTTCCTTGTATTGTTATTTCGTTATTTGCTTTGGTAACTTACTTTCATTTTGAATTCTTTCTTTATTGAGCGGTCCCCCGACGCAACGATTTGAATAAGTGCATAATAATGTTATTTTTATCTTTTTAGACATATTTTTGTGTCAAGATCTTTTAAATTTTATTTTTCTTTTTCTGCTTTTAAAAATTATTTTAATTTTTTCTATGTTATAGTAAATGAACCTACGAACACACTAATTTCATTTGTTTAAGTTTTTACATTATTGTATAAGAACTTTTCACCAGCACCAATAAAAGCTCCATATATCAGAGACCTGCTTTTAGTTCAATCAAACATAGCTAAGAACCATCTTAACAAACCAGGCTTTTGATTAAAAAAAAACGAAATTAAATCCGTCCACGCGTTTGACTGCTACGTTGCCACAGACAGACATATATACAGATACACAGGTCAAACTTATAACACCCCTATTTTTGGGTCGCTGATTAAAAAAAGATTTTTTTATTAAAAAAAACAGACAGTTACCTTTGGGTGCATACATATTTGTTTTCATTTAAGGCATAAAGCAAAAAGTACAAATTAAAAAGTTTGACATTGAAAAAAATAAGTTTTAATTATAAAGCTTCACATTCAAAAAAGAGTTTTAATAAAGAAAATGCGCTTAAGAACAAAGAGTTTTAATTAAAATATTTTATGTTTGATATAGGGTACTGAAAGTCAGCAGGATTAAGAGTGGCAATGAACGCTCGAATAGAGAAATGCAGAAACAGAAGGAGGAGTGGGAGCAGTTTGAAGAAGCTGTAGGATTTTCAACAGTAGCCAGGATGATCAGTCAGTCTGTAAGAATATTAATATATATGTTTGAAAATATCTTTAAATAGCCATGTTGACCTTATTTAAATAAATATACAATGCAAACTAATCTTATACGTGGAGAAATTCGAACCTGCGACCTCTAGGAAACCGTCCCGTCACTCTACAAATTGAGATCTATCGATAAGAACGAATATATATAGAATGCTTAATTCACCGAGACGGGTAGTGATACAGTAGCTCAATTAGTAGAGTGGCGGAACGTTTTATAAGTCGCGGGTTAAAATCCATGCCTATGTCGGTTTAAATTTTATTCTATATTTATTAAAAAAATAAATTAATATAGATTTTTATATTTTTTTCTGTTCCTGAAAACTTCTAATTATTTCTGAAACTTTTCAGGGCAAGTTAATAATCGGCCACAATATGTTGCTGGATGTGATGCATACACTGAACCACTTCTTTCAGCCATTACCAGCTGATTATAAATCATTCAAGGAGTTCGCACATTGCATGTTTCCAAGGTTAGTTCCTCTGTTAGGATAATAGATGGCGTTGTTTGTAAGATTTATAGATATTGAGTAGGTGTGAAATACACACACAGACGGATGTGAATGTATGTGTAGAGTATTGCGTTCTCTCTTGCTATAGTCAAATTTACAAACTTTGATACTTTGATTTGATTAATATAATATATGAGTATGTTTAACTGTTCTTTGTTTGTTTCTATAAATAAAATGTAAACTACAACACTAGTAACCTATTTAAAGTTAAGTGATGTGTCTTATTAATGATCACTTCATTATTATTATATTACTTAACGGTTTGTTATTGTTTTAAAGAAAACTTACTGTATTTCAATTTTAGTTTTCATAATTTATAAAAGTTTTTCCTTTTAGATGGTCTTGTTCTGCTGATTAACTTATGAGATCTTTACTTATCATTATGTCCTATAATAACAGATAAATAAAGTTATTTAGTTAACATAAATTTATATAAATATAGAATGAAAAATAAACCGATACGGGCAGGGATTCGAACCCGCGACTACTGGGAAACTGTCCCGTCGGTATCGGTTTATTTTTCATTCTATATTTATATAAATTTCAATAAGCTTAACATAGCTATACATGTTTATAGATATTTTCAAACATAAAACCAAAAAAACTGTGATAAATGAAATATTGATGTGATTATTAATATCAGGATATTGGACACGAAGTACATGTCGAGTCTTCCTCCCATAAGTGATAAAGTGGAGTCGAGTGTCCTCAACCACTTACTGGCGACCATGTCACAGCCTCCGTTCTCATTACCAAACGCATGTGAGTATTTTTTATAACATTAATAATTTTACGAAATATCTATTAGTATACTGGTCAGTGGAAATGTCATAATTCATAAATTCACGTCATAATCAATGAATGAATCATAATATATGTGAAGCAAAAACTTTCGAACTCTTTTTACGAAAATTGCGCGGATGAAGGATTAAATTTGGCACACTTATAAGTTTATTTATAGGAGAAGTGCAGAACGCTAATATTTTTCAATAATAATGCACTCTCAAAACATTAAATCAGTTATAAAATCATTACACACACAACGATGCTAAACAGTACACACACTACTTCGTTGTTAACGTTGAAATATTTGTTTGATATAATACAAAAACAAGTTATACAGACAAAAATAAATATTGCACAAAGGTGTTAGTCAAAACTTTCATAAACATTAATACTTTAGAGTTTAGTCTATAGTAGAATTTAGGCTGTTGGGCGACCACTAGTTATAACAAAACAATGTGTTTGGAAGTTTACGATCTTTATTAGAAATCAAATGTAAGGTAGAAAACAGAATATAAAATAAATTAACGTTTTTAAAAACCCCCGATACAAAAATACCTCCAAAAGGAATAAAAATAATAATATTATGTGCTTATTGAAGTCGTTGCGTCGAGGGACCGTTGTTCGTACGTTAACGATTGTGTCTATTTTACGAAGTTCCGAGAGCTTAGACTATACGATTCGATATCGTAATTTCTTTATTTGCCTTGTTAACTTACTTGCGTTTTAATTTCTTCCTTTATTAAGCGGTCCCCCGACGTAACGAATTCAATAAGTACATAATAATATTATTTTTATTCTCTTTAGAGGTTTTTTTGTATCGGGGTTATTTAGATTTTTTTTCTGCCTTTTAAAGTTATGTTACTGGTTTCTTTATTGTACTAAATGTTTCACAAAGACACAAATTTTGACTTGCTTAAGTATTTCTATCATTATTGCATAAGAACCATTCACCATCATTGTCCAGTTTATTGGTGTATATTTTATAAAAAAAAAAAGAGTTTTTTTTTTTTAATTCAGTTCCATACAATGGTATTGAACTTGAGTTTTATAAACACTAAACTGAATTACGAACTATGAAAAATGACCGCCGAACATAGAGTAGGGAAGTCCCAAAATGTGTCCATCGAAAAAAAAAGTAAATGAGGTTACCTACATGTCTCTCTTTCTTGCATATGTGATTAGACACAATAAGTATCGGTCATCTTCCCTCTTTTATTATTTGTTAGATACTCATAGACCTGTCCACGCCCTATTATGTATCATAACTTTATGCCTACAATCGACGAAAGACGAACGACGAAAGACGATCAATCGATCAATGACCGATTACCGACATACATCCATTGTATAATAACCTAAGATATAAAATAAAAAATGATATCAATACTATGTCACCAACACAATATATATATATATATATAGATAAGTGTGTCGCCCTGGTCCCCCAGTGTGTCGCCCTGGTCGCGGCTACACTCGCGCGGATGACAAGCAGCACGAGGCGGGCTACGACGCGTACGTGACGGGGCTGTGCTTCCTCGCCATGATGGGTCACGTGACGCGGGGAGGGGAGTCCCCGGCGCGCCTGCCACCGTCACACGCGCCCGTCTGGGCAGCCTTCACCAACAGACTGTACCTGGCCAGGACTGCGCACCAGGACTCGCCCTGCATACACCTCGCCGGATCTGACCGTTAGTTTTTTTAACAATTAGATTTTTAAATTTTTAGTGTCCGATTTTTTTCAGAAACTAGAATATTTGCTCAATTTTTTCCTCTTTGTTATCTTCCTATAGCGGTCTTTTTTGTGGTGGTCTAGATTAGTAGGTTCGATTCTCACATAGGACAATTATGTGTGATTATGTCGTGTCTGCTACTTAACCCATTAATTCTCTAATTCGAGACTTGTTTTTTAAGTTTTAAAATCATTTTTTTAAGTATCTACATCATATATTATTTAGAAAATATATATGAATAAAAATATTACTTTTTCATTAAAAACATAGTAATCTTTGTTTAAAATTATTTATCAATTTTTTATATTATTTATTTAATTTGTCAGCTTCACCGACCAGAGACCACGTGTTTCATGTAACATTCCCCAAGGAGTGGAGAAGGAGTGATATCAATCAGCTTTTCAGCCCATTTGGTAAGTTTTAATGTTAATACAAAGTAATATTAACTGTTCATATGTATATATATTTGAATATTCGATTCTAGCAATACCACGAGGCGGTATCTCGGGATCGCAAATTCGATTCATGTCCGTGTTGATAAATTTTTATATATTTTTTTTAAATGTTAAATAAGCTTAACATAATATAAGCCAAACATTTTTATAGACATCTACATACTTAAACACTATTGAACTAAAATTTGTTTTTACAAAGTTTTAAAAAGACATATTGAACTAAAAATCAAATAATTAAAAGCATATAATTTGTCAAAAAAAATGTTTATATCTACAAAAGGCTCTTTCCTAACTCTGTTCTTTTCTTTTGGTTCACGTCTAAAGCCCTTCTAACACATCTTTAAGATTCATATTGAATGTTTATTAAATTTATTTAAAACTTCATATTTCTTTGTCTTTTTTTCATTCTTTATTCTATCAAATAACCTTTAACCTTATGTTAGGTCTTTCTCTTACATCCCTTGCCTAGTTCCCTTTGTGTCCTGTCTCTTGGACCAGGTCCTTTATGTACACCCAAAACCTAATCTCCTTTGTGTCCTGTCTTTTGGACCGGTCCTTTCTGTACAGCCAGAACCAAATCTCCTTTGTGTCCTGTCTTTTGGACCAGGTTCCTTCTGAACACTCAAACTCTAGTCTCCTTCGTATCCGATCTCTTCGACCAGGTCTTTTCTGTACACCCAAGACCTAAAATCCTTTCTGTCATGTCTCTTGGACCAGGGTATTTCTGTACACCTAGAACCTAGTCTCCTTTGTGTCCTGTATCATGGACCTGGTTCTTTCTGTACACCCAAAGCCGAGTCTCCTTTGTGTCCTGTCTCTTTGACCGGGTCCTTTCTGTACATCCAAACCTTAGTCTCCTTTTTGTCCTGTTTCTTGGACCAGGGTCTTTCTGTACACCCAGAACGTAGTCTTCATTGTGCTCTGTCTCTTGGACCAGATCCATTCTGAACACCCAAAACTTAGTCTCCTTTTCATTTAAATTTGCAAATATATTTTTATTAAAACAAATATTTTCTATTTGAGTTGAAAATATATAATACATATATGTAAAAATATATATATATATATATATATATATATATATATATATATATATATATATATATATATATATTTACTAACAATATCTTTCCTTTAAATGAAATTATTTATTAAACTCTTTCAGGGCAGATAACAGTCCAGTTCTTGAACGATACAACAGCTTTCATAGCATTCGCTCGGAGGGATCTCGCCAAGGTGGTACCACGAACCTTTGCTGGTGACCGTCGTGTTACCATCGTTCCATACACCGCGTACAAGTCA
This sequence comes from Napeogenes inachia, assembly GCA_959347355.1. NCBI lineage: Eukaryota > Metazoa > Arthropoda > Insecta > Lepidoptera > Nymphalidae > Napeogenes > Napeogenes inachia. The sequence goes on along the minus strand of OY365793.1, from coordinate 8,768,917 downwards.
CTCCACACGGTGGTAACTCAAAAGGTATACTTCATACAATGGGGCATGTTCTACGATGTTTTGCATTGAGATTCTGTTAGGTAGTATTCTCTGTAATATTATTTATTTTATTCAGACATCTATTCTAATATAATATATTAAATTATTGATGTGTGCCTAAAGGGTTTCATTTCTATAACCGATATGAATCCTTCACACCATCATAGATTTAGAAACTGGTAGAATATTGAATGAAATTAATAATTACATAAAATAATCAAACAATTATTAATTTGAGATTTTGTAATGGTATGACTTCAATTACCTAATTTTTGTTAAAAAATAACATGAAAAAATATGCAACTAAATATGAGTTCTAACTAAATGTAGATACATTTTGAAAGAAGAACTCATAAGAAATACTATAAATTACCTCGAAACAGGAAACTGGATATTGTTAAAGAAATTATTACAGACATACAGGGTTATTTGTAAATAATTGTTTTAACAACAACATCCAGTTTCCTATTAACTAGAAATAACGTTGTATAAATGGTCGACAGAGAGATTTTAAATATAGGAAATAATGTTATTAATAATAACTTATTTAATTTCGGACAAGGGTTTATGTTAGATTTTTTTCCAGTTTTATAAAGCCATCTTATTTTTTTATAATTTTTCTCTCTGTCCGTCTGTGTTTTTGTATTTTTATCCGTCCTTTTGTAAAACATTAAAAAGTAATAAACAGATTTTAATAGTGCTTAATCAATCTAGTAAGACAAAGACAAGAAAAGCTAATATCTTGACGCTTTCCTCAAAACTGAGCTATATCTTTGTCCACAGCCTCACTCAAATCAGTACCAGCTGGACCGTCGGGAGGATAAGAACAAATATAAGAAAGTGTATGTAATATTTGTTTTAATTTTGTTTATATTTTTTATATATTACCAAGTCGACGATATGAAGTTTGAGTTGTAAATATAAGAAGGTAAGATAAAAAATATCATCAATGATAGATGATGATATAGATTATCACTTTATAAAAGTGTTAAGTCAACTTTTATATGCTTTTACTATAGCTTAGCTATTGTAAATGATTTGGATAAGATTTTTTTATTTTTATGCTTTAATTCTAGCTTGAAAACAGCACAAATATTTAGCTTTAAATATCAACAGTAATTAAATAATATTAAAAATATGTTGTAAATTAATTAAAATATTTTTAAATAGATTTTTTTTAGCAAATACATATTCCGATTTAACCAAACCTTTTACGAAATTCTCGTAAATACGATTTTATATCGCTAGATTGTCATAAAACATATATATTTTACTATTATTTTTAATATATTACATATGACTTAACTCTTAGATTTAATAATACGAGGGATAAGTTGACTTATATTTTTTTTCATATAGTATCTGAATTTAACTTTCACTTACCTTTTGGTTAAAAAGTTTACTTTTAGTATGTTTTAGTATTTTCTATATTACTTCTTAAAATGCTTATAAATACAATTGGAATGTGGCTTAAGGGTATGGACACTTAAACTAGAAGTTTTTTTTTTTTTTTTTCATTTCGTATAATAACTTTAAATGATGAGTGATTGTTTGTGTGAATTAATATATCTTTTAAAGCCTGCCATTAAATGTTTAGGGTCAGAGAACTCATCGTGTGTGTCTATGACTTTGAGTACACACCGTGTGTGTATGTTTGTGAGTAAACATCCTGTGTGTATGCACTTCAACACACATTGTATCTATTAGTGAGTACATACCGTGTGTGTGTATGCGGGCGTACACACCGTATATGTCTGTGTCAAAGTACATCCTTAGAATATCATTTATCGATTGCATTTATAATGTGTTATGTATATTTCGTTCGTTGTATCGTACTGAATAATGCGCGTTTTAGTGTTTGGATCGATTTGGACCACATTTCGAAATGCATACTTGTGCATGGGTGCATGTCAGACATGTACCAGCACAGACATGAAAATATTATTTCATACATAGATATTAATTCATTTACACATATCTATGTATGTTACATATGAAAACCTTAGGTAAAGTATGAAATCATATTATTAGCGTCTGTCCTTTACTACGTTGTATAGTAATAACGGAATTACGAATTCAGTCACTTGGAAGAGCGACTAGCGTTATTTTTAAATTTATTTTAATTCTTTTCTTGTATTTTGTAGATTTTTATTTTGTTATTATTTTTGAAATTTAAACAATGAGACTACGTTAAGTTAAAATTTCCGTTTTTAGATTTTCTATGATGTATTTTTTAATAAATATTAATATAATGTTGTCGTTTTATTTTCTTTATAGAGGTCGTATTATTTAAATTTCAATTCAATATATCCTGATATATTTAAATAAAATATACACTTATTATAGTATACATTATATTTAATATTATAGTAAACAACTGTCAAAACATATATTACTAACAATTCAAAATTAATTACTAATATAATATGTAAATGACAATTAACACTGTTTGTGATGCATAAGATATCCAATATTTTAGTTCCGCCACACACAAGATGTACGCACAAGTGGCGTGAGTGGGCTTCACACGCACGGCGTTTAACGAATATATCATTGGAAGTGCGGCTCCTACACGACATTGGTTTTTTTTTAATTATCGATATATCAAATAGACATACATTGCACTTATGAAACGTCAGACTAATTGGACGGTTCTAAAGAGTAGGTCTATAAAGAAGAACATGAAAACACATGGATACTCATTAGGCCATTGTCTAAATTAATATGTGAAAACAAATTATAATTTAAGTAAAACATGGTATTAAAATATGAGGATCATAAATAACCACGCCACCACTAGTTCTAGGGTCTCACATTTAAAATAAGCATTTAATTCATTGGCATTCTTGAATTTAGTGCGTGTGTCTTCTGATGATGTAATCTGCACCTACTACGAGATTTGACATTATGAAAACTATGACAGTTTACCAAATATCATAATTAAAACATAGTATTATAGAATGATCCTAAATAATTAAAAATAAATATACTTTTTTTCAGGTTATTTTAAATATGTAAAAGGTTTTGGTTTATATAATAATTCTAGGTTTTGATTTTAAGGTTTGGTAATCTGTTATAGTTTGTGTAACGTAAAACTCGTACTACTGTATCGTATTGATCTAGTTTTAAATTTAAGAGAATACGAATACACACTGTGGCAAGTCAGGACTGTAAGGCGGATGACCCAAAAGTTTTACCGATGAAATGTCTAAGAAGTCATTTGTCTCTACCGCTTCTACCGCTGAGTATTCGAGTTGTCATAGATTTTTCTTAATATCATGTTCCATCACTTGGTCCGATTAAAATTTTAAATTAAAATCTATCAGTTCACATCGATGGTTTTCTTCTAGTGGTAGTTTTTCTCTATCGTTTTACTTTTGTAAGCGTTGGTTTATTTTAAAACTCCCATAATAGTGAGTGGAGCAAGAGCCCTGCTTCGAATTTATCAATCATATTAAAGCGCGCCGGTTTCTGAACCGTTGAAGTTGTAAATAGCGAAAATAGCGAAATGTTCCTACTTAGGTTGAATAATTACACATGGGCTGTGTAAAGTATTGTGATCACTGCCCCGTTTCAACCTGAACATCCTCAGAACAATCTGCAGTTTGGAATCGAGAAGTGTTTGTGATCCACGGGTATATTTATTTTTTACTGATTGCACGTTTTCTTCAGTAAGCTAATACGTATGTCAAAAAATAACCACTTCTTAAAAGAAATATTATTCAAATAATCCAGTTATTATTCAAATAATTCAGTTTTCAATATAAATTGTAACTTGCCGGGGATCCATACATGAAGTTATTTTATTGTTAAACTTTTTGCATGGCCTACGCGTGGCATCGATTGTTATAAGCAATCGCAACTTTTCTGTGTCGATTTTTATATTTTAAGTAGTTGTGACTAGTGGTTTTTAATCCTTTTTAAAAATATTCTGGTTTAAGAGTTACAAATGAATGGCTGAGTGGTGTATTATTTAAAAACAACACAATTGTGTGATTTGGCACAGTAGCGATAACACAACCGGTATGGTTTACCTCTTTGTATAGATTGTTAATAAACACGTCCCGTGTGTGGACGGCACTTTCGATGCTCAATTAAAAATAATGGTGTATATATATATATATATCTGAATATGCACTATTTATTTTTAATTGAGCATTGATAGTGAAGTAAAAGCGAAAGGTACTATACTGATAAAGTAGAAAAATGTCTTAGAAAATATTTTCATAACTACATATCGTGATAATGTCATAGTTTAATGAATCGTTTGAAAATAAAATTTCATTCTTATAGCGACTTTAAAAACATAAAAATAAAAAAAGTTGGAATTAAATATATAAATATATAAAATGAATCCGTATTTCCATCGGTCACAGCATATCTTGAGAACGATTGAATGTGTTTAGCAATATTTTATATATTCCATGAAGTTTGATTTTTTTTTTTAATAGACTTTTTTGATTACCACATTTTTTAAAGAATTAGCTAAAACGGGCCAACCGTTCTCATCTGACGCTGTGTCCAAGCATAATGAGTATTACTTTTTATATATAGATAAAAAAAAATCCATTGTCCTACACGAAAATCCGAACTTAATTTAAGTGTAATTAATATATGGCTTATAAATAAAAAAAAATATGATAACATAGCCAAGTCGAATACTATATTATTGTTTTGCATTTCGATTGGTTTAGTGTTTCGTAGCTTTCTATTGCGAAGGCATTGTACGGATCGTGAGAGGATACCGCCAGGGTGACCACAAACTACATTGGAATGTTAGACTTCTTTATTTTATTTTGGATCTAATACGAACAAGTCATCAATTTCGATAAATTTGTATTCAAATGTCTTTTACCATTTTCTAATTGAATTAGTATGAAGTTAAATATTGGTTATATATCACAACTGAATCTTGTAGTTGTTTTTAAACCAGCTGATAATTTGACATTTTTTTTTCTTATTAATTTTCATGAGATTTTACTGACAATAATATAGTACATAGTGATAAGTTACTCAATGAGTTAGGTTTGATCTGTACGAAAGCTATGAAAATTTACCAAATCTATCAAAAACCATTTTGACATTAAAAAAAAAATGTAAAACATATTTTTCTTTAGTGATTTAGAGTAATATAAATCATCCTAAATAATACAATTTTTAATTAAGTCATTTTGATTCATAGATTGTACAAATTTTAGATTTTACTATAAGGAAAACAACTATTTTTTGATTTTACTATTAGGAAAAAAACAACTGTTTGATTTTACTATTAGGAAAAAAACAACTGTTTGATTTTACTATTAGGAAAACAGACATAGTTTTCATAACGTCAAAACTCGTACTAGGGGTACTGAAGGGTCTCTGATAACTTGGTTACCGGTAGCTCGGACAATGGCGCGTGGATACCGCGACCTTGTGACCTCGCGTGCGCTTCCGCCATCTTGCATTTTAAGCGCGCACATTTGCATAAGCCGACACGTGCGATGATATTCTATTCTCATTTACGTTACACTTTAACTGAATTGTATTCTAAATTGATTTAAATCTATGTTATATTTTAATTGTAAATTCATTTCAGATTTAATTATTTAATTTAATTTAGTTGTTTAGTTGTATTAAGTGTTACTCGTATTAGAAAATTAACTGAATATATAACTTTTTTAATGCGTTTAAATTTAGTTCCAGTGGTTTAGTTATAGTAGTAACGTTTGACATTCGTTCGTAATTATTTTCAAATTTAATTACAACTTTTAACAAAATTAACTGAATAATTTTGACTTTTATTTTCTTTAATTACAATTTCGTTCCTTGTTCAAATTCAGTAACTTAAAGATTTACGATTTGCAATTTATTTCAAAATAACAAACATGTTTTTGTTTTTAGAAGTTTTCAAATAAAAACAAATACAAATAAACATTTATAAAATATATATTTAGAGCTATTGCATAAATAATACGTTGAATATAAATAAAAGCGCTTAAAGTAACAATCCCGGCACGCGTCGGTCGCTTTAAAGCGTTTCATCGCCATCGCTCGTGCAGATGTTATCATTGTTACCATGTCAGACCACACGTTAGGTAAAACACAGAGGCTGTATTAAAATTATTATTTATCTATTCATTGTGTTTAAGGAAAAAGTTTTATACAAATATATATCTTGGTGTCTTAAAACAATGTTTTTGATATTATGTTGTTTTTATAGCTATCGATTTTTTCATTATAGCCGGTTCAAAGTGGTTAAAAATATTCCAAAACAATTTAATAAATTTAAGATGCGGTTATAAATTGTGTTTAAGGATTTGTTTTATATAAATCAACAAGTATATATTTTTGACACACGCTTAAAAATAATTTTCCAAATGTCTAAATTTTAAAACAATTACGTCATGGATATCATTACTCTGTGTAAAGGTGCGCACGCGCCGCTAACTGGGTCGCGGTTCTCGCCTGCAGCCTCTGATACAGTAATACAGTTGATTTAAAACATCGTGACGTATATGAACCCATGAAATAAATACTTTCCGTCTGTAAACTACTGCACTCATATATAATTCATGTGATACTCCCACACAAACACACACACATCCACACGCACACACGCAGGCGTTCACTACCTTTAGAATGTTCAGAAAATACATTTATTTGAAACAGGCTAATAATTTCAATTTTATATTTATTTTCCTTCCATATATGAATACATATTTATCAATTGATACAATAAATAGAATAATTTTATATATAATGGAATTACCGTTAGAGATTGGAATCGGTCTCTCTTCCAGTCCAGTTATCTGCTTGAATATTATTGAATGTATGACGCTGAGTCCATTCCGCTGTATGGACTGTCGTGTCGTATTAGCACTAGATATACTTGAGTCCCACTGACTGTTGAATTATTGCCTGGACTCAGAAGTGAATTATTTGTATTTGTAATGACGTTAGGAGTGTCATGGTCACGTCATAATTCAAATATTTTAATGAATTATACATGTAATTGGAATCAGAAACATTCTGATTCCAAAAATATGTATATAACTCAATTTCGCTTTATAATTAAAAAATATCGCTTAGACTAAATAGCCCTGAAACCGTCGATATAATATTCAATATTTATGTTTTTTGTAAATAAACTTGGAATTAATTTTTCGTATTTGCGACCTCTGCCAAAATGCTAAACAAGTTTGTAGACAATTTCAAAAACTTTATAGTGTTAATGTTACTTAGATATCACATTTAACCATATTTCTTGAAATTCACAAACAAAGTAACCAATTTCTCAAGAGAGACAAGGAAATTTGCGTTTAGACAAAGGCTACTGATAACCTGCGCTTGGGCATTCAACTAGCTCTAGGATCTTTATTCTTGACGGGATACTAATGGCGCCACCCGACGACGCCTGCAATTTTGTTTAAGACCCCTTAACGATGCACCATCTGTTTGAGGTCTTTGTGTGTGTTTTCTTCAGTGGATTGCTCCAAGGGAGGGCTATATGAAGATCGTATATTCATTCTGTTCGGATTGGAGTCTAAAATATATTTTTTCAATCATTGTTTTGGTGAGATTTTTACATATTTTTAAATAATTAAACTCGGAAAAAAAAACAAAATCTCTGAACTGATTAATTAACGGAACCAAATGTTCAACCAAGATTAATAAACTCTCTAGCATTTTTTGTATCCCGAATTTTCTTTATATACGAAAATTTACACAAAAATAAAAATTATGATAATGCCACTGAGTTCTTAGCACCAGCTCTGCTCAGATCTGTGGCAATTATTTCCCGGTGGTAGTTTTGACAATGAAAATGTATTTTGTGTAGGAGAATATATAATTTTAAATTTAACACCTCGTTTCGAATGCTTTGCAGCAATCGTGTTCACGGTACGACGACATGTGTCCGTAAGTAAGTCAGTTAATTAGTCATCTACCTCCAACGATTCCAAGTTTTCGAGCGTATATACGCTAAATGCACACAAAATTCATTAACTAAGAAAATAGAAGTTGTGATTTTTGACTGAATTCTAAATTTGACTTTAATACCGAATCACATATAATTTGCTTCGGACACGTCTTTCACTATAATTGGCTATTACTTAATGAGATCAAAGATAGCATCTTGTCGGCGTTTTCAAAGCGAATATCGTTGGTTAGGAAATCGATGACAGCGAGCAACACGGAACGGATTTGAGATCGAATCCGATGTCTCAAGATAGGAACGTGTGAAGCATCAGACATCGACTAGTTTAACGTTGATTTGTGCGTACATGGAGGTACAAGTCTGCAATAGGTAACGCGTATTTACTTGATCAGAACTATATTTTTTTATCGGTGTTTATGCTGCTTTTAAAACTATGGAAGCGTTTTATATTAATATCGGTAATATGTTTATTTTTATAATGTTATACATACTTGTATTAGAATTGTCAATTTAAATATTATAATTAAATAAAAATTGCGTAAATAATTATATTAAGATAGGTTAACTTTTTATTACGAACATTTTATAAATAAATACGAACAATTTTTATGAATACTTTTATCAAAAAAAGAAAATAATAATCTTAATTCTTCATAGGTGTGAATATCGTCCATAAATTAATTGTAATAGATACGACAGAGACATCACAATCGATGCAACAAAAACACATTCTGTCCTTTTCTAGCGGCTGTAATAAGCGTCTAGATATATAAGGTAATAATCATTATGGAGTCCGGTTTTCTCTCATTTAAATTCGCGTACTTTTTACTAACTAACTGTGCAAGATGTAAAGTTGCCGTGATCGACTGAGAGCACGCGACACGGAGTTAAGGGAGGGCTTATATGCCGCACTAAAGGTTGGATTCAATAATATTTTCAATAATATATTTTTTATATAAATTTTACCACAATGATTTATTGAATGAAGCTCATGTAGTTGGCTGCAATGTGATCTCCCTGATGCCTCATCTCGAGAACTACTGAACTGATTTTCATCGGGTTTTTTATTTCATAGCAGCATTATCATTGATGGTTTCAACAAAAAATTAATGATCGGTCATGAACTTCACGAATAGTTACGTTAAAATAAAATTTCGTGAAATGTACAAATTAAGTCATTTAATCTTCGCTCAACTAACAGTCAGAATGGCTGTCAAACTAGTATATACATTTACCCGGTTGTACACAATTATATCGGTATTTTGGTACTATTATTTCCGAACCTATTTTGAGTTATACGCATGAGCTCGAAGCATGGTTGACTCCTGTCTATTTGATTCGAAAAGGTTCGAAACGAATTTAAAAATTCTGAATTAATTAACATGAATACAGGTTAAAAAATAATTTATGATTATGTTAAAAAGATGATGCTTCGAACTAAATAACAAGAATAGATGACATTTTGTCCTACACTTAAAAATATATTTATATCTATATATAAGGTTACATGTATATAGTTCAATAAATATAAAGAATGAAGAAGAAATAATATATAAATAATGTTATCCATATCTTGGCAATAGACTTTTATATAATATGCTTAAATTTGTCCAGATAAAGTTTTGACTCATGTGTTATTCATCTCCGCCTTAACATTGAAATTATATTTGGAAATAATATTTACTTATAAGTTAAGTACAAGTAAATCGTGATTACTTAGAATGGGATTACATACATCCATATTTGTCACGAGATAAATTTGCAACCTAACCATATTTTCATAAATCCTTTTATTTGTGGACACCAAACCTGGAGTCAACGCCATGTAGGCCGAATCTAAACAACTTTTACCTCTGATTTACTTGCAGCGATATTCCTGTAGTTACGGTAACAATAAATACTGGTAGCGAACTGCTGGAGCCATCTTAAACTTCTTGGGTGTTTAGCCTGGTATTGGATTACAAGGATGTTTCTCAACTCTTCCGGCCATGTTTACGTTTAAATGTTTCAGACTTATTTTTAATAGCAATTACTAGTGTAAAAGAAAACGCATATATACCTCAATATATTTTTCACAACACTATATGTCTTGTGTTGTTGTTATTAAACTCTTTATTGTTGACAATAACTCAATGTATATTACAATTTATAAAATGACAAAAAAGAAAAAACAATTATTAAAAGTATATAAAGGGGAATTATCCCTCGAATCTTGAGATCTTCCAGTCAACCCCTGAGTGATACTTTATATGTATTTACGGAATGAAAAAGATATAACGAAAAGAGTCTTAACGATAATCCTCATGATTTTGGATAGTTATAAGAGAAGAGGGATAAGAGGATAAGGATGAAGTAAAAAAATGGTATGGTAAAGAAGCCTTCAAAAAGATGACATGTGATAGAAGACCGTGGAAGGCATTAATTGAGATAAGGGCAGCTGCAAAAGTTGCTAAGTGTCATCAATTGAGTTTGTTCAAACCGAATGTATCGTACATTTATAAAAGTAATGAAGTCGTGCCTAATAAACCTACAAATGTCAAACAGCCTATTGTTCTCACATTGATATATGTGAATGTCACACACACGTCACTCGTCTGACGTTAACATGCTCTAATGCGTTAGATCAGAAGACAAAAGAATATTGTAATATATAATGGATACAATTATACTAGCATTGGCTACTGTCACTTAAAAATAAACACAGAATATCTGGATCAGTATTATGTATTAAGTTAGATTTTTGAGCTGTTGTAATCATTTAAAATCATATATTTTATTTATATATACCTATGTAGGTAGTACCCGAAATTTGCACGTAATTTTAATTAATGTTTATGAGATTTTTTTTACCAACATTTCTGTGCTTATACTGTTTTTAACACGCTTATATTAGTTTCACGTGCATGTTTGCTTCTTTGTGTGCTTGTAACCGACTTTTTCAAATGCGATTTTATCTTATTTCCCACGGACCGATTTTTTTCAAACTTTGTACACATATCAAGGACCGATAGTAAATTAATAATTCGATGAGATTATCTCATTATCCTGATTAGGATCTCCAGGATTAATAATTATCTTACAGATCTTTTTTGCATCAGAGAGACAAAATAAGTTCGCGGTCAGCACCATGCGTTAAGTTTTGAAACCAACTCTCCGTATCTTAGCACTCACATGGTATAATAGATTCGACCCTTCCGTTATTGTTGGTATGCTGCATAGCTTTGTATCTATAACTGAAAAGGTAGAAGTTATTGTTATAATTATTAAACTTTTCTTATTATATTTCTAATTATTTTTTCAAGCATTTAAATTTATACTAATTGAAGGTCGGTACTTAAAATAATAAACGTAAACATTCGCTGACTAACATATTAATATATTCTCTTTTGTGATTATCTTTATATAGGTATATATTTCTTGTGTGCGTGTGTATGTCACTGAACTCCTCCTAAACGACTGGACCGATTTTTATGAAATTCTTTGTGTGTGTTCAAGGGAACTTGAGAATTGTTTAGATTCACAATTTGGTCCACTGGAAAATGGTTTTTTGATTAATTTTTAATGTGTAAGTAGGTGGTGATTATGGAATGTTTCACATTGGTTCCGACGGACTGCGTTACCATGGCAATGTCAAATATTAAATAATATTATACTTTAATTATAGTCTGCCCTGACAGTTGGGGTTTCGATAGAAATGAGAAAAATAATTTAGTACTAGCGGCCCGATACGTGCTTCGGTAAAAAGTGAAATTTAAAAAAATATATCGGTACATCAAATTCATTTATTTAAACAAAAAATCTTTATTTACATATTCATACGGTATCAATTGGTCGAATTATGATAAATGTACATGTAATGACGTTAGATATTATGTGTATATGTGATAACTTTTTAATATATATATTTTTTTAAATTAAATTAAATTAAATTAAATTAAATTAAATTAAATTAAATCAAATCAAATCAAATCGAATCGAATCGAATCGAATCGAATCGAATCGAATCGAATCGAATCGAATCGAATCGAATCGAATCGAATCGAATCGAATCGAATCGAATCGAATCGAATCGAATCGAATCGAATCGAATCGAATCGAATCGAATCGAATCGAATCGAATCGAATCGAATCGAATCGAATCGAATCGAATCGAATCGAATCGAATCGAATCGAATCGAATCGAATCGAATCGAATCGAATCGAATCGAATCGAATCGAATCGAATCGAATCGAATCGAATCGAATCGAATCGAATCGAATCGAATCGAATCGAATCGAATCGAATCGAATCGAATCGAATCGAATCGAATCGAATCGAATCGAATCGAATCGAATCGAATCGAATCGAATCGAATCGAATCGAATCGAATCGAATCGAATCGAATCGAATCGAATCGAATCGAATCGAATCGAATCGAATCGAATCGAATCGAATCGAATCGAATCGAATCGAATCGAATCGAATCGAATCGAATCGAATCGAATCGAATCGAATCGAATCGAATCGAATCGAATCGAATCAAATCAAATCAAATCAAATCAAATCAAATCAAATCAAATCAAATCAAATCAAATTAAATTAAATTAGTTTTTAAAGTTTGAATTTTTTAAATAAAGAAGTGTGTACAAGACAACGTCTGTTGGGTCCGCTAGTATTACAATAATAATTACTTTTCCAAAAAAAAAATTGCTGAAAACATGTGTATTTAATTTTTTTTATCGTCTATTAGGTTGATATGTTTTCAAGTAGTTTTTTTAGATCTACTATATATTTGAAATACATATGAGATATATACATATATCAAATTTATACGAAATAAAAAAAATAATATCTTTATAAGGAATATGTATGTAATGTAGGGTAATACATTTTCCAAAAAAAATTGTAAAATATAACTTTACGAAAAAAAAATTGTGAAACCCCATTAGTAATCAAAAATTTGCTTTTTTAATTATATATTTAATTAATCGATATATTATATACTTTTCCAATATCTTTTTTAGTCCTGTTATAGAATCGAAAAATATATTAGAAATATATCAAATTTGTTCCAAAAGCAAAACATAAAAAAATAGATATTTAATGTTTAGAGGAATAACGTTTATGATATATATTTTCCAATAAAATATATATCATAAATTTTCGTAAAAAAATCATTACTGAAAACCAATTGTAAAACAATAATCTGCATTTTTAATTATTTAATAATACATATATATCATATATATCTAATATTTTTCATATAAACATATTTTTCGTTCTATTATATAATCAAAAAATATATGAGAAGTATATCGAATTTGATACAGAAGTATAAAAACCATAAAATAAAAACAGTTTAAAAAAACTTAAAAATACGCTTTATAAAAATAAAAATATAATAAAATTATTGTTTAAAAAAGCATGGGGCGCTTCGTGCTATTACTTTTGTGGCATTTTTAAAGTCATTGTAGTAAATGAATATTTTAAAAAAGGGATTTTTAGCTAAAATTGAATCTATTTTTTTTAATGAAGATAATTATTAATTACGAATTAATAGCTTCTTCCCGATATACGGACATTAACCAATACGGTGTACTTTCTTAGACCGCAATCGCAATTTGTGTTATTCTCACTCAAAGAATCTGTTAAAGAATTAATCTTTCTTAGTTATTGTACTGCCAATTGTCTTTCACAATATTTGAATGTTCCAATAGGATCTGACCACCTGAAGTAAATCAAAATCGATTTCGAAAATGAAACTAGAGATATGGAACAAAGAGCCCCAATCATTTTTCCACAATAATTTTATCATATTTTGCCCATTAGTCATTCTCATATTACGAATTATTTTCTACTTTTTAGTTCGATTCATTTCCAAAGCGTGCTTTTTATTTTTTTTCAAACTATTTTTATTTATTATATTACGTCAGGTGATAATCAACTCTCTGCGACTTTTTGACATAGAGTTATTATACACAGAGTAGGGAAGGCCTAAAATGTGTCCAGAATAATAAGAGTAAGCAAATGGGCTACATATATATCTCTCTCTCTTGCATATGTGTGAATAGACGAAGATAAGTTTCGGTCTTTCATCTTACTTCTTTTATTATTTGTCAGAGACTGACACTCATAGACCTGTCTAAGGCTCCTCTATTCTATGAATAAGAACTCTGACTATTTGACATCAGAATGATCTATACTTGACATAGACAGTATGAATAAACAATATAGTAGTGTGTGTAATGTATCTCATTGTAGTGTGTGTATTTTCTTTAATATATGGTATTTCTAATACATGATTATCTATAAATTGTGGCCAATTTTATACTTTGTCTGCGTAATCTTCTTTTCTTCAAGATTTTCTTCAAGAATTTCATGATAACTTATATAATTGATAATTATAACACAATCCTGGCATATGCAAGTTAACTCGATGCCTCGTTAACTGCGGGAACACGGCTTATTATCAACAAAAAATGTACTAACAAGTCAATCAGTGGGCACTCCATCGTGTCACTGCGCAGGCGCGTCGCTGGCCTTATTTGGATGATGTTTGATAAATGGATCGTACAATATGCGATTATATGTGAAAAGAGGATTTATTGATTTAGCGAGCGAAACGAGAAAAGAAAATGGGGAACATTCACGTATTTTTTTTTTGACGTAAATTAATCATTTACCTCTCAATATCGTAGAAAAAAATATAAATAGGCTTGAAAAGAATCTGGTTTTTTTTTAAAGTGAAAATTAAAACATTGAGTAAATTTGACCCGTTTAAACACGCCATTTTGCGCGCGTTTTGTGTGACGTCAAATGATACATCCAGTGAATGTTTACTATGAACTTTTTAGTTATTTCATAGATATTTTAAGTTTTAATTGCTTTACAAGTCATGGAAGAAGATAAAAATCATCTTACGAGTATTGTATAGTACCGGAGTGCAAAACTAGTATTAGAAAAACACCCGACAAAGTGTTTTTTGTATTCCAAGAGATGCGAAAATACAAAAACAATGGTGTATGGTAATTAAAGGGATATTATATGTCCTAAATCGTGTTTATATGGTTGTGAAGATCAATTTAACGTAAGTATACTTTATTTATAATAAGTTTAATCTAATAGTTTAAATTTATAGTAAGTTATCAACATTAGAAAATTTGAGTTTAAAATTAACCTAACCTATCTTACAAATTTCAGTATAACTTTCTACAAAAACCGTAATCTTTTTTTGTTTTACGCAATTTTATGGTCTGTCGATTTATTTCAGGTTAAGGAAGATACAGCAAATTGTATTGAATATAATATGTGTTACGAAACCACAAGGAGAAAGATGTAATCTAAATTTGAAGAAAGGAGTTGTTCCTTATATATTTTTGTGGCAAAAATACCAGCTGATAGAATGAGAATGTGCATAGTCAAAAGGCAAAGATTGACATCGGATAATGAAGCCTTTTAAGAGTTAGCTAACAAAAGTAGTGTTTTAAAAAATATGTGACCTTTACGAAGAAGTGATATAGGTAGTAAGTCCTAGTACTGCCCATACAAATGTCTGTGATATTAATCAGCCAAGACTCAGTACTTCTCCTATTGAATGTGATGATCATAGAGCAGAGCCTTGCTTTTTGCATATTAAAGATAAATTACCAAGTGACTAAGCTGTGCAAGTTAATATTAAACCGAAGTATGGAAGTAAAGGTGTCAATGTAAATATACCTGCTGAAAAACAAAATGTACCATTGTCACCATTTCCTCATTTTACACACAACATTGTTGCACAACAGTTTTAAAAGTAAAACTATCTGTTTTAAAAAGAAAATTGTTTACTGAAAACACAGCTGATAATACTTCTAAAGCATCTTATATCTTCTATATCTGCTGATTATCAACCAAGTTATTTATCTGAGTCAAGTGAAGTGAAAAATGATTCAGAGGCAGAAACATTTTAAAAATGTATTGTGTACCTAGTAGCATGCTAACTGCTATTCAAAAAGAGTTTGTAGGTACATATTTGTTTTGTTAGAGTTGTTTGAGTAGTTAGAAAATGTTTTTAAGATTACCTAAATAATTGTATCATTTAATAAAACTTTAAGCACGAAAATATAGGTTTAAATTATTTACTTTTCTCAGTCACACTGATACCACAGTATGAACTGAACCGCCGATATATTAAATGGTGTGTCAAATGACGTCACAATTCCTTTGGACCAATGGTGGCGCGTTTTGGAATTTTGAATTTCGCTCCCTAAATTTGCACTTTTCATAAATTATTTTATGGCCTTAATTGATTAGTAAATTAAAAAAAATGATTTTATTATAATAAGATGATAAAAAGTAATCGAAAAAAAAATATTTGAGACCATTTAAATTTTTTTGCATGTTCCCTATTGCTTTGAAATTCGACGAAATTAAACGATTTTTTAGTAATTTGTATATATGTATATGTGCTTGTTTAAAAATCGTATTTTCCAATCAATGTTGTTGAAACTTTAAATCCGTAGTGTATAATTGCCGGTGCTGTTATTTTGACATACCGAGCAAGATGAATGGATGGATGGATGGATGAATTTACGGATAGGCCATGGGCCCAACCAAAAACTCAAGATAAAAGTTAAAAAAAAACATAAACCTTATTATACTTTTTTATCTTAATCTTAATCTTAAAATAAAAAGATAAATGAAAAGAAACTTAAAATAGTCCTTATAATTTTATAATTTAAAAGCTGAATATATAAGAGTTGAAATAAAATTAAATGGTGGATAGTTTTTTAATGATCTTTAACCCGTGGAAAGTCGTGAGTGTAAGAGTAATTTGGTTCCCTTTGGCATGTTTGTATCGGGACAGGTGAATGTAAGGCGTTAGTGTTACATTGGTACAATTAGCCAATGGGTTTGGTACCAATTAAACCCACATCGGTCTTTGGTACCAATTAAACTGTGACCAGGCTTGAAAAATAAACCTGTGATCGATGTTGAATGGTAAAAGAATATTTTATATATATCTTGTGTGAATAGGGCAGATGTATAATGTTTGGTCTTATATACTATGATGTTATGGTGATATTTTTTTTCTGTATTTTGTTAAAAGTACGAAATTTTATTTATCCAATTTTTATTATTATATTTTCATTGTAGATATTTTATTCTCTGGCATTATTTTTTTGTCTTCAGCATTTTTATTTATTATTATATTTTATAAAGCACGTAATATTATGCTTAATATTTAAAGTATATTCTACTCTATTCTTCATTTACTCTAAAGTTCATTTGACACAGCGAGATAAACTATAGTCTCAACTAGCATTGCTTTGACATCTTATACTCTATGTTTAGAAATGTGTCTTGAGCTTTACATGATATTAAAAATATACAACTTATATATATTTTTTTCTACCAGTGTGTACTCTACTTTGTTAATAATAAAAATTTTGTAATCACAACGTCATATTCTTCATCAACTTTATCGTTTTAATCAAGAAAATGTATAACTTGATAGTTTTTGACTATTCTTAAGGTCCTCACTAACTCCGTCTATTTTCATTACAGGAATGCAGTTATAAGTTCTGGAGGTATGTCCTAATTGTTATTTTAAAGTACTTTTCTATAAATTAGGTTAGAACTATCTTCAAACTGACGAACTATGCTCGTAACATCATTAATTTAGAGCCCCCTTGGTTAGCGTAGACGCCTAAATTATAGCGCAAAGGGGCCCTGGTTCGATTCCCGATAGGGACAGGCATGTATATGATGAGCATGTTTATAGTTCTGAGTTTGATAGTTTAATAAATATATTCTTAGTACTTATAATTTCTATGTATTTGTATCGTTGTCTAACATCCTTAACACAAGCAAATAATTTGCTTACTTAGGGGTTAGACCAATTTGTGTAATTTATCATGTGATATTATTATTATTATTTTCAAATGTAAAGATCAGTTACCACCCTTACAAAATTAAGATGGATGAAGGAAAATAGATAGAGGGGGTAGTTTCGAATTTGGCTCATTCACCGTTTGAAATGTATATATAATACATGCTTCACCACGATCTTCCTAAATTGTTTGTCTGTATGTTATTTATTATTTTTTTAAAAGTGAATTGATTTTTAATGTTTTTGCAGTTCTTTGTGGTTTATAAGCTGTTTTGTTTGAACACTGTTCAGTGTTTGTATATATTTTTGATATATTATGTAACTGTATTTTTGTTATTTATATATTGATCTTTATATAATTAAATATTAATTACATTGTTTGAAGGATAAAAACTTCTATCTATATTATTTATTCTTTAAATCTGTTCGCTATAAAGTATTAGAGAAATAAACAAACTATATATTTACATCTACCTGTACATATATTGTTTGTTTGTTGCATTTTAATTTGTATCACCAGTAAAATAATTCAGTAAAACTGGCTAAATATAGATAAGAGTCATCATGAATCATGAGAAAGAGAGATTAGAGAGATTAGAGGGAGAGAAAGAGAGAGAGAGATTAGAGGGAGAGAAAGAGAGAGAGATTAGAGAGATTAGAGGGAGAGAAAGAGAGAGAGAGAGACAGATAATAATTATAATTTGTTTAAGACAACGGTCAAGTGGAGTCACAGAAGCCAGTTCAGTCCAAAACCATCCCGTCACCAGCTCCTCTCACACGGAAGAGAACATCCTCAGGAGTATTTAAGGTATTTTATTAAGAATTTTACGCTAAAATTGAGAGAAATTACATATTGAGTAAAATATTGAAGATTAGGTTTATTTTAAAGCTATTTTTGGAATAACATTTCTCGGATTTTGTATATATTTTTGTCACTGAGATCAGTATAAGTCAAATTGTCTATTTATTTTTAATAAGCCGCTTAGTCTAAAAGAATCTTAAAGAAAAAAATATTTGTATACCAAGATGATTGTAATAATAATAAAATCAAAGTAAAAATAATAAAAAAATATTAATATTTGTATACAGGTAGATGACATTTCGTCCCCGCAAAAGAAATTGGAGAAGGAAACAGAGAAAAAAGAAAAAAATGAGATAATAGATAAAAATTTGAACATAGAAAAATTAAAAAACGTTGACAAATTAGAAAAAAAAGGTAAAATAACTAAAATAGAAAGTACTAAGAATGTCAAGTGTGTGACGGCTTTTAAAGAAAGCGATAGTTGGGATTAAAAAAATATTTAGATAGAAATGAGTTTTATTTGATTATATTTCGTCCTTTCCTCATTTTCAACTTTGACTTTATAAGTTATTTATTCAGCATCAAAAAACTTAACGTCCGGCCTGGTGTCAGTCCTCTTTGGGATTGGTGTCAGTGGGATTTCTTCTACGTTTCGGATAAGTGGTAAAGTACACCCAGTTTAAATTTTTCCCTTAATCTGTAGGATATCCTATAAACGACATGAATGTATAAATATATGTTAAAAAATGTCCAAAAGGTGCAATCTTGAAGGAGCTTAAAATTAATATATTTGTACGTCTGTCAAATATAAATAAAACCTCATTAGTTTACACTTCATTAATAAAACATGGAGACTGTCAGCTTATATTTAGATTGACATATCATTTAGTTAATGGTATTTATAATAATAACTAGACGATTATATAAATAATGCTAAATACATCGAAGCGTTTAGCGATATGGTAACTCAGTTGGTAGAGCGACGAAATGGGTTCCTAGAAGTCACGGGTTCTAATCTTGCCCGCAAAGATCTATTTTTATTCATACTATTTCATTTGTTTTAAACATAGAAGAAAGGAGAAACAAGAAAACGAATGCATAATACATAGTTTGTAAATATTATAAAGTATATATAGGCATATATATATTTATATATTTTAACGTACTAACGTTCCATGGATGTTGGTCTATTTTTAAAAACAATTATTTATTATTAGATAAATCTTATGAAAATTATTAACAAAAAAATAAAGTAGCTTATTGAAAACACTTATTTTAACATTACAAATAGAAAATAGTAAAAAATTGATTAAATAATAATCTTCATAAAGTTGTTCCTGGTTCCTGTCGAGGTCGTCACCAGCATGTTTGGGATTTCCAAGGGCATTGCATAAGGGAAGGCACATGCCGCTAGAAAACCCCAGTAATACAGCGACATACATACATATATAATTCTCTTAATAAAAGAAAATAATATTTTATAGTGTTTCTTATAGTAGAGATAAAAAATTGTTTTCTATCCCTAAACATTTTTTATGTCTAAAATAATACGTACTAAATAATGGTATAATTATTAAATAATTTTTAAAATATACAATGAAAAATGAATTGATATGGCCAAGATTAGAACGTGTGACCTCCGAAACCGTCTTGTCGCTCTTTCAACTGAGCTACCGTGCATCTACCTGCCTGTGTTCTTTATCAAGACGAAGGCAACATCTATTAGACTTTAGAGACATCGAGGTCACAGGTTCTAGTCCTGTATAGATTAATATTGGATAAAATATACATATTTTTGATGTGGCTTTTAAGTTTTGTAGACAATTTTAATTATTGATCTTAATCTTTATTAAATTTGAAATAATAAGAAAATCTAGTCTTAATAAATAAAGCATACATTTGTTTGTAAATAATAAATGTATTTGTTAATTAAATTAAAGAGGTACGCTTTGAAGTCGCCGTCGACTTCAGCAAGACTTGTACTGGTGATCGGTGATTACTGACAGCGGTAATTAATAATCGATCTACAATCCGAGATTGGAATCTATCGTGTATTGCTTCCTATAAACTTAATCAACAGGTCGGTAAATTCCATTAATAATGTATTATTAATATAATATAGTAACAAAAATTGGATTTTCTTTTATTTTACGAGTACAGGTACACATTGAAATAAAACTATTTTTTACGGTCTGTCACTCACTGACAGACGTCAGACACCGTCACCTGACTTATCGTGAACACTATTGCTGCAAAGCATTCGAAACGTCGGGTTAAATTTAAAATTTAATTATTTAATTTAATTATTTAATTAGTAAAAATAGTTTTATTTCAAAAATTGGATTGATCGATTCATTATTAAGCATTAGCTTATAAAAGAGACAAAACCGAAATAATTATTTTAAATCCTATTATTAATGAAATGAAAATAACAGTATTTAAAAAAAAACAATTTATATATGTAGTCTGTATTTCTAATTCAAATTGCATGAGTTCTATATAATCAAATTAATATTAAATTCATGAATATTCATATAATAAACTTCTCTCTTGGCTTTATTTTGTAATTTATTTCTTGAATCATTTATATTTGTTATTAAATTCCAAAGCTCCTGTTCATTCAGAGCCACTCAGATTATATAAAAATAATTCTTGAATCTGATATGTTTCGATAACGGGACGCTGTGTTGAACTTCGGAACGAGCATTTGAGTATATGTGACTTAAAAGCGTTGAAGTGAAGTACAGCAAGACTACTCCACGTCTACTTCAGTTAGTGTTAATCCAGACCGGATTATTGTTGACAAGCATTCACCATTTCTCGTTGGCTAGTCTTATAGTAATATATTATGGTTCTTGCATCCTATATCTTGTTTATAAATAGTAATAATATATAATACATACAGCATGGCTACTCCACATTTACCTTAGTGTTAATCCAGACTAGATTATTGCTGACAAACATTTACTATTGCTTGTTAGCAAGATGTATTAAATTCATCATTGTTTTTACATCCAATATTGTTTATAAGTATAATAACATTTAGTTTCTTTTATTAAAGACAGGTAATGACTTACTTAAGGTTAAAATAGATACTGTAACTAAAATGGTATGTTCGTTGTGTAATTAGGGCTTCAGATAGTGCCCGCTTATCGTTTTTAACACGCTATTATAAGCAGGCAGGTGTCAGCCTCTGTTTGATGTAATTTTAAATTGCAAATAATGTTAGCATTACAACGTATAACTAATAAATAGCTTGAAGTGTAATTATAAAAAGATAAATTGATGAATAAACATTCATTAATATACATTAAGTCATCAGGATGATGTAAATATTAAAGGGTAGTAATGCGTCCATTTCATTATTCAATTTACAGTGCACTACCGTAACTTAAAAAAAAGCTAGTAGTGGCCACCAATCAGATGAGAGAATTAGTGCACTAACTTATACAGTGCGATATTTGATTTGGTAGTACACTAATTGATTTAGCGTTTAATAAATTGCATAGTGAAAACGTTGCTTTATACTGCTTGTTGATGTTAATGCTGGAACTTCCGCGCAGTGCTGCCTCACCGCAGCTTGGGACTTAGCAGGCCAGTAAGGATAAGACATACAGACACACTGAACCGCTAAGACCCTCGCCACGGTTGGGACTTCGTTCTCCTCCGTTCTCTTCTTCTTGGATAGTATTAAATCTTCACTAACAAAGTTGTTGATATCCACTAATTACATTATCTTATTTAATTTGACATCAGTATGTAGTATTTTATTTTTAATGATATTATTATAAATTTATTTTAACTGTTATTCTATAAGGCTACCACTCGTAGAGTACCTGTAACAAGATTTTTTTATTTATAAAATTAAAATAATATATATAGTTAACTAAATAAAAAACAATGTTTTAAAATAAATAATAACAAATTGTATATTTGTTATGCAATTTCATAATATTGAGAGCAATATCTGTTTCATAAGTACGATAACGGCGATATATACGATTTATCAAAGTGGTTGGCGGCAGGATTCATTGCCCTAGAATCTAGATCTTATATAAAAAAAACAGCCTAATTCGTACATTAACGGAAGTGTACCCCAGAGATCGCAAGATTAAATTCTGCCCGTATAATTGAACTATTCATTAGCTTGACAATTTTAAACAAGTATGTAGGTAATATATTAAAAAAAAAAAACAATTCACGTTTACAAAAAACAAGTGCAGTTGTAAGTTTATCAAAAGTGGTTTCCCATGATACATTATAGCAGAAATAATTAACTCTCTATCAATTAAAATAATTAACTAAATAGAATAACTGAAGGGCTATTTTTTGTGTGACATTTTAATACTGTTTGTAATTAAATGATAAATTATTTTTAGTTTTTAATCGCGTAAGAAACATACAAGTTACAGGTATATATAGTTTTGTTAATTGTTTCGTAGAAGACTTATTATAACATCGATGTTTTATTTATGAGTAAATAATTGTGTTATTTGTTATGTGACCTTCGTGTTTAGATAATTAAATGGTAAGCAACATGTCTCAAATATATTTAAAATAATTTACAAATAAACAATAGAATAATAGTAATAGGCATTCTTGAAACATTACTGGAGGGAGAGCTTTTAAAAAAATCGTTTCAGGTTTCTATTTTTTTTTATTTACTCTTTGTATAATTATTAATATTTGAGAAAAGACAAATTATATAATACAGATCTGACACATATTAGTCTATTTTAATAATTAAGTTTTTATGTCAAATCAGAATACTTTCATAGAATAGGCAGTCATAGGCAGACCTGTAAAATCGAGAGTCTAACAAATAATAAAAGAGGAAATTTGAGAGATCCATACTTGTCTTTGTCTAATCATATAAAAAGAGAGACAGATAGCTACCCTCATTTGCTTTCTTTTTTTTGATGGACCCATTTTAGGTTGGCTTCCCTACTCTAAGTATAATAACTTCATACATACATTGCACCTCTGAACTTGACTTTACTTGCACAGTTCATAAGAAACTTCATGGACCAATGATGTAATCACTTTTCAAAGTATAGCACATCGTAAAGATACGAGTAAATAAGCCTTGATTTAACGTTATATTGTGGAACAATAAATTTATTATCAGTAAATAAAATTACCCAGCAAGATAGAAATATTCGCCTCTAGTATACACGTGTAGTTAAACTACTGTGTTTATAGATTTAAGAACATAGTTATTACTGAGTTATTATATATACATTAACTTTTAAACAAGTTGATTATAATTTAATGTCTCCATTATTAAATATAGAGAAATTATGCTACACATAATGATGGTGTATAAATGTCTTATTATTTATTGATACACATGTTCAAATAAGAATTTTAAATTTTTATAAAATGATAAAATCTATACGGACATGTATCCGTCCTGATAAAGACGGATATGTGTGGAATACTATACAAAAGAGGGCAGCGATTCGGTAGCTCAATTAGCATAGCGACGGAATGGTCTCACACAAATCACGGGTTCAAATACTGTTGCATAAAATATTTTGCCATTCTATATTTATATAAATGACGGACATGTTTGAAAATTCAGCAGTATATTTTAAATAAAAATTAGGGCATGGATTCTAACCCGCGACCTCTGGGAAAACATGCCGTCTTAGAGATAGTTTCGAATCTTTGCCCATATTAATTTAATTTTTAGTCCATATTGATTTTGAATATAAACACGCTTAACATGGCTATACACGTTTAAAGATATTTTCAAACATTAATTCAATATAATGTCATAATAGTCTCAACTCCACAGTTTTCGTAACTAACGAGATAGTGATGCTCTCAGCTACCCAGCCATTAGCCACTGATAACTCCTAACTACTGGTAAATTAATAATCCTCAGCACGACGGCATTACCCTCCACTTAACTAGATTAGATATTTCCAGATTTAGTTAATTATATTGCTCTGTACAAGCGCTTATTTTGGTTTCAAAGACCTATTAAAACTTTCTTAAGGTCTACAAATGTACTTTTTGTTTTAATATTAAATAATTTTTGTTTGATTGTAAATATGTTTTAGTTATGGTTTCTTATTAACTTTTATTTGTCCCGATAAAGGTTGCGGACGGGATGGTGGTCAAAGGTTTGGATTTTTTCATATTTTAAAGAAAATTCTTAAATAAATGAAGTATTTCTTTTTAAAGTATTCTGTAATTTTTCATATTTCTTAATTAATTGCGTAAGTGTAATTATGTATTAAAATGAATTTAAAAACATTTTCAGTGTGTTTAGATATCAATTTTAAATATACAGGGTTATTTTTAATTAGTTGACTAAGTCTTGCAGGCAGCCTCTCTACATCAATCCTAACAACATTTATTCTACGACTTTTTAAAATTATTAGTTTTTAAAATTTAAGTTTTCTCATACAAAATTTATTTGTTGCCTCTGAATTGACATTAACTCTGGCGTAGGTATGGCGCCCGGGCGTTTAGTAAGTACGTCTTACAAAATACAGAGTAATAAGTAAAAGAGGAAGCAAACATTTTTTTGTTTCGTGCTTATTGTGTGGTTTATCAAGGTTTTTAAAAAGTCGTAGAACAAATATTGTTGGGATTGATGCAGAAAGACGGCCTGCAAGAGGTGATCAGCTAATTACAAATAACCCTGAATATAGAATGGAAAAATCGATACAGGCAGGTATGACTCCATTCCAATACAGATGTTTTAGTGCAGAATGATACAAAAGCGGGTAGCGATACGGTAGCTCAATTGGCAGGACGATGGAACGAAACTACGAACGACGATGAAATTACGAAACTATGAAAAATGGTACCGCGAATGCTTTTTCAACAACCAAATGCTTTTTGTAGCGGTTTAACCCATGTATGAAACACACTATATTTTGATCTAATGATATAAACATCTTGATATTGTATCTAAATTTACAATCACTCGCCAATAATATATTGTATTTTTAAAATAATCTTAAAGATAGTGACAATACAATTTATAAATGATAGAAATGAATACAGAGTCAATGACGTATATGTTTTTCAAGCGACATACCAACGTATACTACTTGGACATATGTGACAGGTTGCCAATTAAAGAAAATGATTGATATCTGAGAACCAGTGACATAATCAGGTTCATCATTTCTATATAATAAGAGTTTTGATATTAATATCTTTAGGCTTGATGGACGCGTCCTAAGGACCTTACCATCAATACCATAGGAGTATTCTTATTTTGAACTTGTTAACGTAAACTTGAAATAATAAATACTTGGTACCTACTTGTCAGTGAATGTTTATGACCACAAGTCATAATCAATAAATATAATGATATCGTTTATTATGGTTTATTGATCTCCCATAATTAATAAATACAATTATATTCATTTATTATGACTTATTCATCTCTGATAATTAATAAATACAATTATATTCATTTATTATGACTTATTAATCTCCCTTAATTAATGAATACAATTACATTCATTTATTATGACTTAATGATCTCCCATTGGCCGTAATTGAATGTGAATTTTAATGTTTATGATTGTTTGATCAACACCTCTGTCCATATATTGTTAAATTTTTACTTTATTACGTCAGATGACATTCATCGCTTTATAACAATTTGACATAGAGTACGGAAGCCAGGGATGTCCATCAAAAAAATAGAGAAAGCAAATTAGGCTACCCATCTGTCTTTTTCTTGCATGTGTGATTATACAAAGATAACTATCTGTCTTTCATCTTACCTCTCTTATTGACTCGACTATTCTATCTATAATAATTCTATGCATACCAACGTATACTACTTGACATTCACATATATCTTTTTAGTAAGTAGTTTATTCCCCTTAGTGAAAATTAAACTTCTATACCATTAATCAGCATCTGTAATCGTTTTAATTCTTAATATAGTTATTTATATAAACCGCTCGACTCACGTTCTACACGAACTGTATTTAACGTTTCAGTCGATTAATTGAAGACTATCTTTTATCTTTTCATCGTGACTTAGAACAGGAAACAGATTTGGAATACGAAGCTTTTAGCTTTTAACTATCTGTCTGTTTATTTGTATATATATTTGTAATTTATTGGGGCTGAATCTAATGTATATAAGATTATCAGGAAGAGAAAAAAGAGAAAGAAAGATTATACAAACTTTATTTGTTACCTTATTATATTTGAAAATCCTGGAACTTTCATATTTTTTTAAAGTTTTGAACTTAGAATATCTCATTTCATGGAACTTTCTAAAAGTCGTTCCTTGGAATATCTTATTTCTTGGAATTTTATTTTTTTATTCTTAAAATCAATATAAAATACACATATCATTGTATTATTGTATAATAATTACTCAATACGCAGTGACAAAGGGCTAGTTAATTGTACTGCCGTAATTAGAAACGTCGTGTTCCCGCCATTGTAAACGGATTAGGTGGTACTGTCGGCAAAAAATAAAATAATTTAACAGCTTTTGTGAATATATTTATTATTAACAAAAGCATTTATGATTTTTTCGATTATTATTTTATTAAATAATAATATAATTATATATTTTTTTAAATCGTTACCTATTACATACAGTTCATTACGAAAAAATAAAAATTTAATATTTTTACACAAATACTATATGATAAATAAAATAAAATAGTCACAAAATTTTAAATAAATAAAATAGTTTTTTTTTTATTCATTATCTATATCTGAAATTATTAAATAAAAATATCAAACAAAAATACATTGAAAATACATTGAAAAATATTGTATACAATAACTTAGATTTGATTTAATTAGAAAAAGTTAATTGGAATACAATACAGACAAAGTCATAGTTTTTTATTTCAAGTATACGTTAACATACATATATTGCACTTATGAAACGTCAAACTCTATCATCGAATAATTTTCTCTGTATATATAAATATTTTTTAAGGACAAATTGTAATATAAAAAACATTTAAAATTATTTAATTTTTAAAATATAATGTAGTTTTATTCATTATAATTTGCTCTAAGGTACGACTTTGACAAACTGTACGAAGAAAAATTAAAATATTCCTTTTGAATACGAGGACAATTTGATAAAATTATTTTATATAAGTAACGTAGTTGAATATGCTACTATATTCAAGCCTTGAATTAAATTTAGTATGATTTAATAAAATCTGCCAACGGTGTTTGAAAATTAAGTTGATTTTCAGTGCAGTGTTGGCGCGTGGCTCCAATTATTAAATACAGTATTACAGAGAATACCAGTTCACCCACGCACCACAATCAGACTATATTTGTTCCTAACAAGACCTAGATTATAGATTAGGTTATAGAGATAGTCTGGATAACATTGTTTGCTCTCCTTAGATATAAATGTTATTAAATTGGACAAATGTGTGTTTATTGGGAAATTATTATAGCTCTTTGTGTCATGGGCAGATTTCGAACCTGTGGCTTTACCGTCACTCTGCTTTTTGGGCTACCGTGTAATTCTGTAGGTAATTGGCAGTTGAAAAGAGTGGCCATGAGTTTCTTTGCCTGGATTTTCTCATGAGCTCAATTAATCGAATAGGCTGTTTTATGCAAGCCAAAATTATTAAATTAAAATATATTTTTTTGTTTTTTTTTTTTTTTATTTTTGTTTATAATTCACGTCCTAATAAATGTAAAATATTTTCAAGGATTAAAGAATTTTTGATTTTGACTTGACTTTAACTTTGCTTATTTAGTATTCTATGTATAGTCATCTTTATCAGGACGGTGGTGACATTTAATAGGTTTCCTTCGAAAATCATAACCAACCAAATTAATGTTTGAAAATATCAAAATACATGTGTAGTCATGTTAAGCTTATTAAGTAAAAAAAATATGGGAAAAAAAATCAATACGGGCACGGATTCAAATTCGCGAGCTTTTCACGGATTTCTTCCGATTGCTCTACCGATTGAGGTGACATTGACAAAAAAAAAAATATTCTATAATATTTCACAATTAAATATTAAATATTAAATATTGATACACAGTAATAAAGTTCCTTTAGTAATTATTGTATTGTTCCACTATTCGTTAGTGGACGAGGAACTGCTCTGAGTCGCGAGGTGTTGGAGTCATGTCAGATTATTTATGTTAAGTATAAGAAAGTGATTTAGAATCGAGTTCTGGTGATGAAGTATTGAATATCGGTTTAATTGTGAAGAGGTTGAAGTATAGCATGATACGATTTTAGTATAATATCGCCTTTATTAGGCGCTACAGGATTTAGTTTAAGGGCCTATTATGATCCAGGGAAAAATTATGGGATTTGATCTATCCAGACATTTCGCTTTACAAGATAGAAATAAAGAAAATGTATGTTAAAATAAAATAGTAATTCACTAATAACTTAAATAAACCAGTTCGTTAAGTTATTCGTATAATTCTAAATATATATATATAATTTCAATACCAACTCATTACGTCAGTGGTGTTGTACATTATACGTAGTAGTATACTTAAGATTTTTTTTTAGATGCATAATAAATTGTAGTTTTACTTATATTACAATATAAATCTCTAGGTTCTTCTTTTCTTTAACCCAAAACTATTTTTAATTAAAAAAAAAAATCCTATACAAATATATTATATAAGGTATGATTATCCTATTAAAATAATAACGAATCTTGTTGTATGTCAGTTCTCGTCACGACTGAGTTGGGTTCAAGTTGCAACTGGAAATCAATGTTGGTTCAAAACCCAGTCAGTACTGAGTGGTAAATGCCTGTTGGATATAATGTTAGGATTATTTGCGAGTAATAGAATTATTTTAATATATTTTTGCTTTTTTAATTGGTACATGCTTTTTATCTAAGTTTGTTCAATTATCACGATTTTTTAAAACGCTTTGCTATATAGGTATATATATATATATATATATATATATATATATATATATATATATATATATATATATATATATATATATATATATATATATATATATATATATATATATATATATATATATATATATATATATATATATATATATATATGTATGTAGGTATATATTGTTTATGCCAATCCTATCTACAATATATCATGTCAAGGGGTTCCCCAGAAAGGAATATATCAACATTAAAATCCACCCTTTGTTGCGCAGTAAATTATAAAATAAATTTATAGGAATTTATTTAAATAAAAGCGAAATTTATAGGAAACTTAATACCATGTTGAAAGGGCGTTATCCACCTGCGTGGGTCAGCTCGGGTTACACCGGATCCAGTGCTGCAGGCGAACTGACATTCTGATTATCGTTTCCCTGTTCTAGACTTTGTTGGAAGACCTCTAGGTAAAATATTTAATCTAGTTTACTGTGTGATTTAAATCTGTTAGGTTTGTTCTAGAACTTCTGGATTTTGGATAATGTATTTTTAATAAATACCAAATTATATGATTCTCGAATATTCGTGTTTCAAAAACCAAATTACGAACTAACTGAGATTCATTCGAGGTTCTTCTCAAAAACTTCTCCTGCTTTTGGAAAGTAAAACTTTTTTTTTTGTTATTTTCTTCTAAGAATGTATATATTTTTTATATTTAGGACTATTTGTATGTTTTAAGTCAGTTTAAGTTTTCTTTTTTTTTTCCTTTTGGCTTTTGAATTGTAATTTGTATTATATATGTATTATTATTTCAAATAACAAAAACTTATACAATCTAATATATTTAGAATAAAGATTACAAAACGGGAAAAAATCCGATTAAACTATGTGAACATAGCTGGTTAAATATATACATAATAATTACAATAAGAGTTATTGTTTTATGTCTAAGTATTTACAGCAATTGGAAGACCGATGGGAAAATTCCAAAAGGTTCGAATCCGTATGGAAAAAAATATTATTATTTATTTATTTTAAACGTAATGTTTTAGCTTTAAATATTATTGACGGATGTTTTTTTAAAAAACTCAGTATTATTAAACAATGCTATAGATAATACACATTAAATATTTTTCTTTGTCATTAGAATTTAAAACTCAATAAATTAAAGATAAAAAGAATTTGGACAGATATAATTTTGACAACTACGCCATCTTGAAAGATTTTTTTCACTACAATTTAATAATTAACTACATTATAATTTAATTACAATCAATTTTATAGTCACTTGACGTTTTTAATGGTAGTATTGGTTTTTATAAGAATATATTAAGAAGTTATGTATAGGACGATTGTCATTTACAATAGTAGGTAAATAGGATGAAAAATATATATTTTTATTATATACATTTTAAAGTATATATATTAATTGAATTTCATATTTTTAATGTCATTTCTAACTTTTTCTAACTTAACTTTATATCGAATTATAATCATTTATAATATATATCCTATTTATAGGGGAAACTTGAATGATCCCTGTGTTATTTGATATATTTATCTGTTATCTAGCTGTTTGTTTTAATTTAAAATAAATACAATAATATCTAATAAAATAAGCAAAGTACAAACAGACCCCTATATCCTACGCAATTCGCTAGAGGCTTTATATTAGAATCTATTGACCAGTGAATCACTGACGACATGAATTCTAATATTCGTATGCATCGAATCCCCCGCCGGCTACTCACAATCCATGCTATTGTCACATAAACTCTAGCCATTTTAAAGTCTATGAAAGTGTTAAAACCAATTATATATTCTTAGATGGATTGTCTATGGTAAGCTTTATTTGCTTTTGCAATTATTTTAATGTCAACGTAATACATTAAATGATTTATTTTCACAAAGATCTCTTAAAATCAAAAATATGTCGTGCGATACTAAATAGATATTCAAACTATCACCTATTTAAAAATGTACCAAAACCTTTCAGAAATGATAAATTGGAATTTAATGACAATCTTTTTGTCGGCAGATTGACTGATGTCATTGGAAGCCATTTTATGCCATATGTCACTTTGACAGATGTTAAATATACAAAACAATTATATTATTTAGATCTATTAAATGATTGTTTTATTTTATATACAATAAAATACTCTTATAGTAAATAACGCTTAGGATATATTCTACATTAGTAAATTCACTGACATTACCGGTATAAACGTGAAAATCGGTACTTTCATCGTAAATCGATGTCTGGAATCGATTTTATTATCGACTGTTCTGAGATTACGATGTACTCGATACCAAACCTTTCAAGTATAATCTTATCCTCTTTGATTAGTGTATCCTTGGCATCTTTCTATTTTCAACATCCAAATACAGATTACAAATATAATGATAAAGTACGATTTATTGGTACTTAGGAGATAATTCTTACGGTATAAGAAACTTCCTTTTAAATATTATAATTTTTATTACTATTCTATTTAAAAATAATCTGTATTTCGAATGCTCACGCCAAATTTCTAAGAACGAAATGTCCATTTGCGCAATTTTATATAAATGTCCTTATATCCTTGAAGTTCCAGACATATTTCAATGAAAAAATCTATACTAATATTATATGTGCGAAAGTTTGGATGTTTGAATGGATATATTTTTGTAACTCAAACACGCCAAAATTACAGAACGGATTCTCATGAAACTTGACAATGTTGTAGCTTATGTACCAGAATAACATTTAGGTTATAGAAATATTAATTTTTGAATGTTTATTTTGTCTGTAATATAGTATAAGGTGCAGCGCGATTGTGTAATTGCGACGAGAGCTCATGTTTTAAATCGTTTGGTTCACTAAATTTATCTGAAATAAAAATTCAACAATAAAGAACGTTAAATACTTTAGCCACAAACTGAAATGCTTTGATTGTTTTGCAGAAACTAGGAAAAACCTTCAACATTTTCCCCAAGACCTTTGAATAATATATATACTACATGGCGCCATAATGTTTTCTCCTTTTTTTTTCACCTCTACGCCGCTTTATCATTTTGTTACGGATTTTAGCCACATTTCATCACCCACATTTTGATTAATTCGCAGTTTTTACACTTTAAATGAAGTCCCGGGTTTACCTATCTATGGGTAAGTAACTAAGCCATATTATTATTATTTTAATAGTCCACGTGGACGGAGTAGCTGGCAACAGCTAGTAATGTATAAAGAAAGAGGCGTCTTGAACTGAGGATTCATTAAATGTCATATTATTGTCAAATTATTTATATTTTATTGTCAAAAACAGTTCATATATATATATCATGTCAAAAACAGTTCATATATTGGTGTATTGTCAAATATGCACAAGATTACGTATGATAGAAGAAAGTGGAATAGATATGCTTATCCCAAATAATTAGGATAGTAGATAATGATGACTTTTAAATTTTGTTGTTTATTATATTTTATAACCTCATGTGGTTATTTACATTCTTGTTATGTAAACAAGAACTTTTTCGAGAGTTCAATTTGGCAAGTCAAGTAAATAGTTCGATTTTATTTTTTCATGTAATCAAGCTTTTTTATTTTTTTCTAATAGCCAGCAAAATTTAATTAAAGATTCTTTTTTATATAATGGATGTAACATAATATAAAAACTTGCGATGATTTTCATACACTGTATCAGTTTGAACCGGAGACGCTATTGATCTCGCACAAGGCCTACATGCTATTCTTGTCGATAATCGAAAATCAGGATAGTGAGAGAAAATAAGGGATAGAGCAGTCGTGGTTAACAAAATATATGGTTGCGGGTAATAATTTAGGACTGGGCTGTTTATCTTTTATCTTAAAAATTATACAATTAAAGTTAACATTTTTAATAAAGGTCTTACGTATAATTACGTATAATTATAGTGCACTTTAGTATACGAAAGTTAAATACAAAAAATATAAATAACAAAGATAAAATGGATTAACCTGTAACTGTGACCCATTAACTGAATTAAATTCGTTAATACTTATTACTTTTGTCTTTATGATAATAGGTGTAGATTAAAACAATAGCAAGATTTTGATGTCTGTTTGTCTTTTTGTTACGAATTTTGATTGAAATAACTGTACTTAATTGAAGTACAAATAATTTATTTATTTTAACTTTTACTTTATAGCTGTATACCTACTATAGATATAATCTATTGTTGTTCAAAGTATCGTGAGTACGGTGTAAGTATGTGTATTTATCAATACCTTTTATTACTTTAAATATAAGATTAAATACCAGATGTCACCGTCGTAAAAATAATATTCTTAAACGAAAATAAAACTTAAGGCTTTAATTATAGTAATACAAATCTACTGCACAGATTTTGATGAAATTAGTAGTGTTAAAATTTCAGTGAAATTATCTTATTGCATAGCTATACAATTATACTAATAAAATGATTTATGTTTTGAGTAGAGACAGACAAAGTTGCTCTTAACAACTAGTATTTCAAAAAATAAATGCTTGCTTGAACTTCAATACAAAAGATAAGATAATTATATAAATTAAATGTAACTGTTTTATGTATGTGACTATTAAAATATTTG
This sequence comes from Napeogenes inachia, assembly GCA_959347355.1. Taxonomy (NCBI): domain Eukaryota; kingdom Metazoa; phylum Arthropoda; class Insecta; order Lepidoptera; family Nymphalidae; genus Napeogenes; species Napeogenes inachia. The sequence goes on along the minus strand of OY365793.1, from coordinate 8,734,851 downwards.
TACTATTTCAAATTATAAAAAAATTGTCTTAGGTAGCAATTCTCTCATAGTTTTTAAGGTTTCTTTGTTATTAAAAAACTGCGTAAACTTAGATTTATTAAGAATTAATTAATGATTAATTCATATTATTGTATATATACATTAAAAGTATCAGACATTCTATTATATTATTATTTTTTATAAATACAACTCCCATATTAAAGATTGTATTATCCCTGTGTCGCGGGGTCTTTACAACCATATAAATAACAGACACAAAGTGCAACAATATATGAATCACACAAAGAATCGTGTGGGAATCGAACCCACAACCTTTGGTTCAGCAATCAGAATCAATAACCATCACACCATAAGGTCATAAACAGAAATATTGTATTATTGTTTGCAAAAGTTAAAGTTCTATATACACTTAATGATATAAAGTTGCTTTTACTTATTATAAAATAAATATATTTTCTTGGGATATTTGAAAAACTATTATATATACCTATTGGACAATTTTTTCTGTCCTATTTATTTAAGTAACTAACGAGAAATACATTCTCATCCAATAAATAATAACGCAAACAAAACTATTTCCTAAATAAATAAAATAATAATTATTATTGGAATGTTTCTATGTAACGAAATCTAGACCTAAAGTACGCAAAACTATTTATATATAAAGAACACTTAGATATTAGTTAAAACTAGATTACATAATATATTGAACCATAGTTCAATGCCTAGAACACACATTAGAGAGAGTAAGGATATCTGAGTCAATTATTGTCATAAAGATGTGTAAATTAATTGATATCAAGATGCTGTTTTAAACTATTATCATTCTTAACAGTTCTTTTAAATAATAAAATACCATTAAGTTGTCGAAATATTTTTAAACGTTTTCTTTATTGACTGAACTTTAACAAAATTGTCACAGCTGTTTCCGGGCATACATAAATATTAAATAAAAAGTATGTTTTTAAAGCTTTTATCTGTACTGCATAAAATTACTTGATGAAATAAGTACATTAAATATTTTTTAAATTATTTTCTTGCTTAGTTTATACAGAAACCAACCATTGGTGTCTGTCTATCTCGATTTTTGATATCATGATGAATGACATTTTGTATAATATGTATTAATATATGTATTATTTGGAATACAAATGATGTCGAAATACAAAATAGTTGCTGATTATATTTTAAAAATAGAAATCGAAAATTAACAACTATTACTATTGTTATAAATTATCAAAGAAAGTTAAAAAAAAAAAAAAAAGAATTGAATTCTTCGATAAAAAATATAAAAAAAACATGCCTCATATTATCATAAGCCCTTCTACTACCTATAAATTTTATAGATTCTTTGCAATGTTATCAGTTATTTCAAATTTTATCGATTTTTAGCAATTTTATCGGTTATTTTGAAATTTAATGGACTTTTTGTTATTTTATCGGTTATTTTGAAATGTTATCGATCTTTTGAAATGTTACCCATTTTTATGAATAACCGATTGTCTGCATTTTATGTAACGTTGACATTTTGTTTTTTATGTTTACTTTTAACATTTTATCTTTGAATACAAACAGAATTTACTAATAATATTTTTTATCTTTATGATTATCTGAACCTTTCTTTTATTAATTTCTGTTAAATTATAACATAATTGTGTCTATTTGTTATAGAAATAATCATCTAAAAGTTATAAAAATATTTGAAACATTAAGAAATATTTTTTTATGGTTTTTATGTTTAAATTAATAATATAAGAGACTTATTCGTATATGATAATATAATATTTAGAATAAATATTTATTATGTTTTTTAAAAGAATTAATTAATTATAGTTTTAAAGATAAAAAATGTAACGTCTTTGTGTATCCTAATGAACACAGTCGCAGAGAACAGCTATATATAATATATATAGTTATATGTAGATTTATGTAGTTATATATAGGTATATAAATACAATTTTACCTCTAAATAGAATTCTTTTTATTATAAACTTTCTATTACATCTGGATCACAAAGTAAATATTGCTTTTACAGGTATTTGAAGAATGCTATAAAAATAACATTTATATGCATTTTAGCACCACATTAGTATCTTATATCTATTTATGTGGGTTAATTATAGTGTTGTGAAAAAAGGAATTAAATGTTATTGTTATAATGTTATCTATAATACTAACTAATATAGACGGACACACAGAGAGAAACAGAGAGAGAGAGACACACTCATAGACAAAAAGAGAGACAAACACACAGAGACAGAGCGAGAGATTTTCAAACAAAAAAATATAGAGACAGAGAGACACACACACCCACATGGAGAAATGAACACACAAGTATATGTATGTATATATATATATACATAATATCGGGATAATATCAGGACAAATTACACACATTGATCTAACCCCTAAGTAAGCAAATTATTTGCTTGTGTTAAGGGTGTTAGACCAACGATACAAATACATAGAAATACACATATAAATACTGAGAATATATTTAATAAACGACCAAACCCAGAAACACAGACATCTATGCTCATCACATAAATGCCTGTCTCCGCCGGGAATCGAACCCGAGCCCCATTACGCCATGACACGTTAGGCGTCTGCGCTAACTACTCGACCAACGCGACGGGGCGGTTTATTTATATACAATTATATATAATGTATAATATATTTGTATATATATACAAACACACACAGAGAGATTAAAAAATAAAATTCGTTAAGTAACAAGTACAATCAGAGAGTTCAAAGTCGTTCTTATACTGATCGTCTGTTTTTGTTTTGATGAGGAATAATGAGGCTGGTTTCTTGTATAGTTGTATATATATAATTGCAAGTACAGGTTGTTATTAGGACAGTTATACACACACCCTTAAGCGTGTTTTTAACATGATTGCTTTCTCGACTATCTCCAAGGCAATTGCTGTTAGTAGGAAGTTGTTGAATTATCAAAATATATTTAATAATTTGTTGAATATCTTTGGAATTATTGTCATGGTATTTATATATATATATATATATATATATATATATATATATATATATATATATATATATGTATATATGTATATATATATATGTACCTAAATAAAAACCATTACCTTATAGGGTAAAGTACATGGTTATCACTTGAAAATACATACTTTTTAGCTTTTTTTGGTTACAAAAAATGGTAAAATTATTTTGTTGAATAAAACCTTTTATAAAAAACCTTCAATATGTTAAATAAATAAAAAATACATAAAAAATAACTTTTTCATTATTAGTACATTGCGTGCGGAGCCGGCATATGTTGCTAGTAAGAATGTAAAAACAAATGAATTATGTTTCCTATTCCCTTGAAATTTGTCCGCAATATGCAAGTCAGCGTGAGTCAATCAGTCAATCAATCAACAGTGCTGTGTCTAATTTACTGTAAATAAAATATGGTCGTCAATCCAACTCTAACAATAGATAGAATTTGAGCCACTCTTACTGTCATTATATAGAATTAAATATCCAAATAAGACTGCTTTCATACTTGGTATACTTTATTGAATAAATAATGTTGTAAAATTTCTATAATAGAATAAAAATAATAATAATGATATTCCCTTAATACTTTCCAGCATCGGGATAATAATAAAATCTCATCTCAACAACCAAAATCTCATCTCAACAACCAAAATCTCATCTCATAACCCTGAAGACATTGAAATTACCAGAAAATACTTTTGTGCAAATGCAAAAAGCTGTGATGTTAAATACTTACCTGAATATATTTTATTAGATCATATTACCTAAATAAAAGTTACAAATGTGTCAGAAGAAACACACTTGGCTTATGTCCGTGGTTATATCGTATTACCGAAGTATCGTAAATACTTTGAGAAAAGTTTTAGTTCATATATAATAATAATAATATCATTATAATATATTAATGATATTAATAACCTTATCGATCTCTTACAGGTACGGCGGAAGAGGTGTATATATTTATATCATATATATTTACAACACAAATATATAATATACAAACAATAATATAATAAAATAAATATGTATATAATGTAAATAAATAACAGTAGACAATATCAAAATGAAAAACCAACTCACAAACGAAAGAAGAATTTGAATTTATATAATGTAGAAATAATTTATAACTTGGAATAAGTAACTTATATATTAAACTTTTAATAAATAACTTATAATTAAAACTTATAATAAATAACTTATAATAAATTTTATACAGTAATGTGATAACTGCCTTACAGTAACTGGTTGAGAGACAGGTGGCTAGATCTTACGATAAGTTGACAGGTAAAGTAAAAAATAATTTAAAATGGTTACAGAAGCATAATATGATAGAAACTAATTGACGGAAAGAAATCTATATAATAAAATAGATCTGTCTGTCGTTGAATATTCCCTGAGTGTGTTGCTTTTAATAATAATACTTTATAGCATAAGGAAAAGTTCTAATTGAAGATTCTTATTTTCAATATATGTTTTAAGGTAGGAATTCTATATATATCTATATACTTATATATAATATATTTATCACTATCAGTAAAAATAATATTATTATGTAATTATCTAAGTCGTTGCGTCGGGTCACCGCTTCATAAAGGAAGAAATTAAAATGCAAGTAAGTGACCAAGGCAAATAAAGAAATTACGATATCGAATCGCGTAAGCCCTCGTAACTTCGTAAAATAGACACCATTGCCAATTTACGTACTATGGTTGGGTATGGAAGTCCCGATTTAAAATTTATTTTATTATGTTTTTAGTACTTGTTGTTATAACAGCAACAAAAATACTTCATCTGTAAAATTTCACTGTCTAGCTTTTACGATTTATGATTATCCTGGAGACAGACAGATGGACAGACGAACAGTGGTGTCTTTGATTGACCGTTTTTACCCTTTGGCTGCGGAATCCTAAAACTATTTATAATAAACCATGAACCATACTGAGGTCGAATATTCGAAAAGACATCTCCCAGGATATCTGTGCTTGGCGAACGAAAGATCGAAAGATTCTATCTCAGATAAGACACCGATCTGGACACGATAAAGTCCTGGATACATATGTTACCACTGACGTTATAAAGGTAGGAACGCCAGTTGATATTTTATTGAGCACAGAACTTATTTAATATAGATATTAAAATTTATAGTGTATCTTAAATAACGCCTTGGTACTGTGGATCGTAAATATTATTTGATTTTTATTGGTTTGGTTTAATGTCTTCATTTTGACGTAAAAGCAATTCAATGTTTCAAAAGTTTTTCATTATATACATCAAATTGTTTTTCTTTGATTGATGCATGTTAAAAATACTGGAAATCTCATAATGATATATATAATTATTAAATAAATATAGCCTGAAACATTAGTAGCTACTGTATTATATGATAGGGCACTTCAACTGGTAGAATGACGGGACGGTTTCCCACAGGTCGCGGGTTCAAATCCCTGCACGTATGAGTTTATTTTTCATTCTATTAAAATTTAAATAAGCTTACCTACATGTTTCCAGATATTTACAAAGAATTATTTAATATTCAGTGTTTTATGTCGATAATTATTTTGTTAGTAATATTTTTATATCTCGATATATGTATCTATTTCACTTTATAGTTATACATTTTTCGATTAGTACAAAATCCTATAGCAAAATCCCATTAAACCATTTTGTAACAATAAAAAAGTAAACAGAATAATTTGAATTAATTACAATAATTAATTTACTTAATAATGTAATATATCCAGTAATTAATTATAATTAAAAAACCAGAATTGAGAACATAAATGGAGAAACAAGAGTGTAAAACAGTTTGCCTTATAGTAATTCAAATTTCAAGACACGTGGCTGTAACATAAATCAAGAACAGGTATAGCAAATCATATCTACAAAATAAGGATAGAACAGGAACATAGAGATAATTAATTGTTCCCTAAAGGGGGTGCTTAGATGACAAGATAGATCTTATAGATAGCCCATCTATCTAGATATCTATGGCTATCTAAACGTTATCTGATAGATCGTTGTAAAACATTATTGCAATCACCATAGAAAGCATAGAGCATGGTTTAAAAAATGTGAATGTATTTTCCATAGATTGAAAAAGAATGTTTATGTTAATAAATTAATTAACTTCTTTTGATGTATTTGTTTTATTTAATGTTTATCTATTTTGATGAGGTCATTTTGTAAATACATATATTTATTGTAAGTTACAACTACTTGTTTGAAATATGGTACAGTCCCTAATAGAGATCTTTGTCTGCTTGTGTTGTTTGAATCTTCCAGCATCTTGGGGTTCTGGATCTTTAAATTTGGGTTCGTTGTAGGCTTATCTTAATAAAAACTTCTCATGTGGTAAAGAAAGAAAAAAACAGAAATTAATTTGGGCTATAAATTAAATAATAATATTACTTCGGAAACAATATATAAAAAAATGAATTCTCTAGTTCTGTAGTCTTAAACAAATATTTCCAATATGTAACTCACGTGACTGAAGTCACTAGTAACAATTAGTAAAAAATATGAATGTGTGTTACTAGATGCAAAAAATAGCTACTACAATGTTGCCATATATTCTATATAACCAATTTTACGGTTGAAACTATGTTAATATATTTTACTATTATAAATATAAACATTTTGTTGGTATTGTTTGTTAACGGGAAAATAGTAGATAGAATTGTATAAAAATTTACATATATAAATGAATTTGTTTGTTATTTAAATGTTTTAAAAAAGCCGAGACATAGGGATAATATAATCTCTAAGGCGGAAACTGTTTTTAAAAATAAAAAAAGAGATACCATTACCTGAAAAAGTCATAGATAATTTTGTTCTCAAAAAAATACCCACAAGAAATTAAAATAATGTCATAGCAATTACATTAAGTAGTTAATCTTTTAAAAATCCTAACAACTAAACTAACTAAAACAAACCTCATAGATGTCATCACTGTCCCGATAAAGACGATCATATATAGAATGATAAATTGCTGATACGGTAGCTCAATTATTAGAGCGATAGGACGGTTCCCCAGTCGCCGCGGGTTCGAATATATTGTATAATAATTGTATGAGTTTATTTTTATTTTTTATTTATAAAAAATCAAATTAATTTAATATGTTTATTAATATTCTCAAACATTATACAAATAATTACCAAGTTAGTTGAAAGTCTTAAATGTATCATCTATATAATATCAAACACGTTATATAATAGGAACGTAAAAAGCCGTCATCTTGTCTGATAATTATGTTTATATCATTGATTTATTAAGACTCTAACTGACACATAAATTGGTTTAATTTGAGAGTAAATTAATTACTTGTTTCAGTAGAAAATGTTGTTGAAGTGTTGCTAGTTGTTGGATAAGAAAAACTTGTTACAATTTATTATTTTCAGTATTTTCTTATCCGCCAGATGTTGATATGGCAGCATCTAGTAACATTTTGCATTGAAGAAAAACAAACATTTTTACTTTTTTCAGGCGTTTATATTTATTTTTCCTTCATAAGAATCTTCCTCAAATTTCAAGGTATATTTAAAAATCTACAGTTTTTTAATGTTTATCCAGACATTTTAAAAGTTTTATTTTTTCATAAGAACATTTTTCAAACTTCAAGGAATATTTAAAAATACCAGAATGAACAGTCGGTCTCAAGTAAAACAGTATCCGAGGAAATCAAGTTATGCTAATATAAATCTAGTGAGATAAGAGAACCAATATACAATTTTACTATTTATAATATAAAGGTATAAAAAAATACCTTCTATTAATTTACAGAAAACGTTACTAACTCGAACTCAAGAAATATTTTTTTTAAGAAAATATACACACATTATATATTGACCGTTACATAAGCGACCCCTTTGACATTTCTGACACTTTCGTGATGTTGCCACTTTGATAATTAATAATATTTATTCTGACAGCATTTTTAATGAGGCAAGGCGGTGTTAAAATAAATGACAGGTACATAAGTTTGACAATGACATTATAAGAACCCTTCCTTTGACACTTTCGTTAAAACATATAATATTTTTTGCTTCTTTTTCAGACGACGTGCACCCCACTGGTAGGTGTTTAGGTATAATTATTATTTTGTTATTTATTGCCTTAAGAATCCACCAATAACAAGGGTTATTTATTTCACACTACAATGTATATATCGCTAGTCATTTCAGCTATATATAATACATATTAATAAAAAATAAATAAAACGTCAAAAAATGCCGTTAATAAATAGTTATTAGAGACTAAAAAATAAACAACGACATATAAAAAAACCAAACTTATGGTCAATCGATTTAAAAAGTATATTTAAAAAAAAAACAATTACAATAAACATACAAATAAATCTCAATATTGTATCTAGTGTTTTGTTATAGGCTTGTCTGTAATGAATTTCAAATTTGTTCAATTTACAGTTCGAATGCAAATATCTCGAACGTTTGTAAATTTATTCATTGGACGAGTGAAGTAACTCCTGTATGGAGAAATGTACAATACCTTGTCAATATAAAGTGGTTATTGTTTTGTTCTTAAATAAATATAGACTATATTATTCATCAGGATTACTACCTGTGATATATGGTTTTTTGCCGTCACTCAGTCCATTGAGCTATCGTGTCACTATAAGTTTAAATAATGTTAACAAGGCTAAAGAATTTTTAATCCAATTTCTAACATTTCTAGTACTTTTATCACGTACAAAAGTTAGGATAGAGGGAGAGGACGTCTATGGTTTTTAGGGGTCTAGACCTCTTTCTACCAAGCATTGACAGAACTTTGCTTGGTGGGAAGACGGTCCGAGACATTGGTTGGGCTGATCGTTGCTGAGTGCGATGCCACGGTTGCACTTGGCGATGGTTAGTCTGGAGATTGTGGGTTCCCGACTTGTCGAGTTCGACGTTGGGTCCTCTGCCTTGAGAGGACTTTAGTGCGGCCCAGCGCGTGGTTCGTGGTTTGACCAGAACCCCTAAACCCGCTGGGTCGTATTGAGAGTGCTCTTCTGGGTGCTTGACCGAAGGTCTCCTCTTGGGGAGACCACCGCAGCGGGACTGGACAAGGTCGATGATGGTTGAGTCGGGTTACCCACCTGATTCCCTGAGCTGGACCTAGTCCGACCAGAAGGGGGTCTCGGCCCCCTTCAGACGTAGCAGGCTTAGCTGTTAGCGGCAACCGTCAGGTTTAGTGAGTAGGAGTCTCACATAACCACCTCCATCATTTCCTGGATGGAGGTGTGTATCCATGAGGATTCCTGACAATAAAAACAAAAAGATTTTTTTTTTTTATTAAACCTCGTAATCTTAAAACAGAGTATTTATTTTATTAATTATGACAAATAATACAATATGGGTATTTAAATCAAAAAGCAATTTATTTCAATTTAATATTGAATATTCATACATTGTTACAAGGTTGCTTTGGTTGCGAGTTCCAAAGACCAGGTCTGAGGAAAAACCGGTAAGAAACAACATGGATACTCTTTTAACTTGTTATAAAATAACATTTATTTGTATGACTATGTGACAATCTTAACTGATATGTAAACAAATAAGAATAAACTAAAGCGTCTTACTAAAGGAAAACTAGAACGATAGTATTTTCTTATATTTTCACTTACTTCATTGAACTAAAACTATTTTTAACAGATTAAGCTCGCTTATAAGATTTACATTTTAAACTTTAGATATAACCCAATGTTTTCTTAACTTTGCAGCAATCGTGTTCATGAAAAGAGAAGATATACAGCCAGAAAGAGAAAGAAGTAGAGACCGACTCTTCTCACCTACTCATTTCCGAGCATTGGTACAAATATCCGAAATATTATTCTATGAACAAATAGATAGTTAGATAGTTTATTAATACTGATTTAATTATTTATTTCAAACTCTATTCTTTCCATGTGTGCGTAGTTTGTTATATCAGCTCTACACCTGCTGTAGTGACTTAGTAATTGCTAGTATTAACCAATCTGCGTGTAGACACGGCATTATATCATTTTGTGTCACGCCATACCGCTTATAATAACTAGTACGCAAGTCGTTATTTCTATATAATTACAATTTAATAAGTTTATAATAAGTTAATTAGCTATTGAAATATAGATATCTTTTCAGCAAACAGTAATCGTTTAAATCTTAAATACGTTATTATAGGAATGATTACAAGAAAAAGATAAAAAGTCATCTCATCTAATATCCAATCTTTATCTTTTGTAATTAACTTTTAAATGAACTCTATGGGTGGTTTTGATATAACTTTGATGGCGGTACAACGGATAATTGAGTTCATTGTGAACAAAATCAAAGCAATATAAACTTATTACGAGTCAGCAAAAACTTATTCTATGTCGAGATAATTGCAATAACTTAATGAAGACAAAAGTGATTTTATCATACTGTTAGATTAGCTTTTGCTTGTGACTTAATCTTTTAAATACGTGGCTGACTGATTGACTCTATCTTAGCTTTAAGAAGAGCTTTAAATCGTAATGCCCCTAGAGTCAGACGTTACTTATAATGTGTACCTATTTGAAATAAAAACTTTGACTTTAATTTTGTTATTCACTTTAATTTGATTTATTCAGAACAATGCCCATCTCAGAAAAAACTTTGACTTTGAAGAGAACTTTGATTTTAACTTTAATTAGGACTTGACTTTGTCCTGACTGTGATTAACTTTAATAAAGTCGTCTAAATAAACATCACATTTGAATGTAACCACAATTAATATAAAATAAACCCGTATGTTCTCTCGGTTTATTTATTTTATTAATTCATAAAAGATAAGTTTGTGAGAATCAAACGTACTGTTGCGCTCAACCATTTAAGTGTATATGGCCATAATGCGGCTGTGAAGACTTGGAATGGAGTACAATAAGGCTAAACGGCTATCACACGAGGTCTGTTCCTTAAATCACACTATCACTCCATTTACGATTTAATTGAAGTTTCTGAAGTGTTCATACGAATTACATTATGTCTTCACGTGTACAAAGATACAGAAAATGTGATTTTTTTGTTCAAGGGTCTGTAGAAAACATATGTTTGAACAACGGCCTGTAGAAAATCTTTTTACAAATATATTTTTATATAAATATGTAAAATTAAATCTCAAATGTGTAGAAACCATTATTTTTTACGAATTTATATTGTACTAAAATGCGTAAGAAATATTTTTTTTGTACAAAGATCTCTAGAAAATATAGTTTTTATCTCATGATACTAGCATATATTAATGTTGCAATAGGAAATATAATTTCAAAGTAATAAATTATTTATACCAAAATATGTGTATTGTTTAGTCCAGGTATTGACATAATACCAAATATAACAAAACAATTGAATATCTAAGCTAAAATTTAGCGAATTGTTTCAATGGTTTCACCGATTGTAATAAACCTTGGTAATTTCTATACGTTATGGTATCCACGCCATTTTACAGCTATTCAGGACACGGGAATATTGTGTACAGGACACAATAATGCTTGAACAATTTACAAAAGGACACACTTAACAATCAAATAGTTTCAAATTGGGTAATGTTCTTTACTCGGTGACAATAAGGGTGGATTTTGCATGTTTTTCAAAGATATGGTAGTTTTGTAATGTCAGATATTTTAAATGGACAGCCGGTGTAGTATAGTCTATTATTCTTGAGGAAATTACCTGAAATTGCTCGTTCCACGCATTTCCTAGTTTGTTGGTAAAGTATAAGTATCAAATATCACATATTTATGTTTCTTAAGAACTTTTCTATATATACATATATATGTATATATATATATATATATATATATATATATATATATATATATATATATATATATATATATATATATATATATATATATATATATATATATATATATATATATATATATATATATATATATATATATATATATATATATATATATATATATATATATATATATGTAAGTTCTTCATTATATCTTATTGTATTATTTTTATTTTATTTTGGATGGTCTGGATTATTTGAATGGACGGTTATTTATATGCATATATCTTTGTTTAAGGTTGAATAAATATGAATTTATTTATCTTTTTTGTGTTACATGTATTTTATATACGGAGAATTTAAAAAAAAAAGTAAATTTTCAATTCCATTTAATTTGTTACGGACTCTTCACTATCGTATGTTTTTTTCATTCTTAAATTTTAAAAATGTTTTTACGGCTGACATTTCATAAACCTTATTAAGCCTATATGTATATCTAAAAAAAAACTAGTATTCTTTTATCATTACAGTACAATTCTTATAAGGAATGACAAAAAGAGAATGAATGAATTATAGTTAACGTAATATAGTTATAGTTCATCGTAATCGAGCGTAACGGGAGCACTTTGTATTTAATACATGCATTTATTTCATTCTTCATACATAACAAAAAACAAAGAATCAGAGCTAGACTTAGGAGTTCATAGTTCCGATGATTATCTAATTCATTAATGAGAGTTTGGAGTTTTTAGGCAGTATGTATATATCTTAAAACAATCCTAAATTATTTTAGGTAAGGAATCAAATCAAATAAAAAAAAAGACCACTAATTTTGTGTATTTGTGTTTTTCTTTTTTTTTTAACTTCATGGCAGAACTTTGCTTGTATTATGCCAATGAACAAAATGTAGGAAACCTTGGACATCTTTTAACACCCGTCATTGAAAATATTTTGGTAACTTTTAGAATAGTTTTAAGAATACATTTATACATATAGTATAGAGAAGGACTATTAATGTAGATATTATACTCCGTATCCCTTAATTATATGTACAAGTATTTTTTCCAGTCTCATGACAGCATACGCCCATTATTTTCTTGTCATCTTATATAAGTAGCTTAAAAACTCTTGAACAGATAATAAAACTAAAACAGTATGTTACAATCCAAGATTGTTTTTAATCTGAGATCATGATTAGAGATAAATGTCAAAAAACGATACGAACACACTCAGCGTAAGAATGACAAGCGCCTGACATGATTTGGGATTCCATGAGCGGAATATAATGTAATTTTAGTTTTTAATAAGCTATAAAGCAATATTGAACTTTATACCTATTAATATAATGGTGATATTTGGTTGTTTTATTTTATCTCTTATAAAAGCAACTTGTCATGTCCAGGATAAGGGGTGTGAATGTCAGTTTTCATGCAGTTAATTTAATTAAGCTTATCCATATTTATGATATTGCATATATTTTAAATAAGAAAATTGTTTTGTTCAATAAAAGCTATGTTTGTTTTAATAATTGTACATTCCAACAATTAAATTAATATTTATTGCTCATAGAAACGTAATTTATAATGGTAAGAGTGACACAAATTGGAGAGCTGTCAAAGTCAAGTCAAAATCACGTCAACGTCAAAAATGAAAAATGAACTTCCTCTTAAGAATCTTACTAACAGCAGAACAGGTCCAGTCTTTACGTCAAGTTATGGTTCGTCAGACCAGCAATTAATTACTGCCATACAGGTTGAGCACTGGTTCTATTGATTTTGAATGACAAAATTAACTGATGATCTAACAGATGGTGTAATCGGTCTTTATAGAATAATGTTTCGTTTTACGACTAGAGAAGCTTTTTGCGATCATTTTTCAGAGCCGTAATTCTTTAAGACTATAATTTGTCTATATAATCAATAAAACACATATATGGTCATTTCCAGACAACGCAATCTATACTAACTAGTCATACTAATGGGTACTAGACAGCTGTTAAACATAGTTTTTTGTACATACATACATATAAACTAAACAAACAAATATACAAATTATTCTAACAAACATTTGTTATTAAATTTTGTCTAGTGGGGATCGAATCAACATACCCGACATCACAACCGGCATTAGAACCACTGAGCCATTCAGTCAATTATATTTATTTTAAATACAGCGTTTAGTTGTCAACTTAAGTTCGTTCAACCATTGGTAACTTTGCATAACACTTGTAATTGTTCAAGTTAGAAGTAGTTAGTTTAAAAGTAATGAGAGTAATAATTGTAATTTCCTGTAATCCGTTGTATTTTATGTTTCTTTCGGTCTTTAAGTTATTAAAGATAAAAAATATTCAATTTATTTAGAATAAGAACATATTATATATTTTTTAAAGCAATAACATCCTTTGTTTTAACTTGTAAAGTATAAAAATGACTTGATATTGACTTGACTTATACTTGACGAGTTCTTAGACACGTTTCGTACCAACATCAAATACCTACAATTATATATACGTTAGACGCAATCTTATTATACGGAGGATATTGGTTGCGTTTGTAAATTATACACACGAGTGGTTAATAAATGTAATTTATGATACATAATGAAAGATAAACTTGAACAAGATAACCTTAACACCTCTGCATTTGGAATGGAAATTAAATAATGGTAAGACAACCTAACAACTGACTACAATTGTAGTGATGTGCGTGAAGTTGCTAATTTTATACAGATTGCTCTGATTGGCCACGTGGGGTAGGGGGGATGGGTATTATACCAATCTTATATTATAACACAGATATAATCTTTATACATATTATAATAAGAGTGGTTATTGCGGTTTATAAATTGTGCTGCACTGTATATCGGTAATACGGAGAAATGTGGCTTGCGTGAACGTGTAGAATCGATCGCTGCGCGTACGCACGCCATGCTATAATGTGATCTATAGATTTCAGATAATTACAAGTCATGCCTCTGGATAGGGCCTAATTAGCTGGGGAGTATGAAAAAGCAAATACTCTTGCAACTTTATGTTGGTAAACTATTCTTAGTTTTTTTCTAAGTATAGATTATGTGTAGAATGTCTACAATTTAAAGGACAGTGTTTTTTGTTAATAACTATTTAGCATTTAGTTTTTAGACTGATGAGTTGAAATAGGCCGTCCATTTTAGATCTATAAGATTAGTCTAAGTCTCTTTGATATTATAAGGAAGGTATTTCGTTTTATATTCGTAGACATATTTGAATTTCGGTTGTGTCATCTTTTCAATATGCAAAATCAAAAATTTCATTTAGAATTTTATGCAAAAAAAAGTCGAATAGATTTTTATTCCGACTCGATAGATGATCATATATAGAACGCTAAATTCATAAAAATGAGAGGTTACACAGTAGCTCAATTGTTAAATCGACGGGACAGTTTTTCAAAGGTCCCGGGTTCGAATCTTGCTCAGTCGTACAACATATTTATTTCAAAAGTCATTGTGGATGTCTTCAAGAGAAGAGTTAATAGAATCACTATTAGAATAAAATCATTATTAGCAAAAGACAAATACTAGAAGAATAATTTAAGTATCTACAAAAATATATTTAGATAATACATTATTTGATCGTATAACTTTAAC
This sequence comes from Napeogenes inachia, assembly GCA_959347355.1. Classification (NCBI taxonomy): domain Eukaryota; kingdom Metazoa; phylum Arthropoda; class Insecta; order Lepidoptera; family Nymphalidae; genus Napeogenes; species Napeogenes inachia. The sequence goes on along the minus strand of OY365793.1, from coordinate 8,719,463 downwards.
CCAATTCGTCGCTCGATAAATTTACGCATGTTAGAAATAATAAATATCTCGAGACCGCTACGAACGTGAATAAATCTGGAATGGCTAACGAGTGCCCCGTCACCATGACCACGGACACCATGAATACCATAATTTCATCAGCTAGACGTCTGGATACACTAGGAGATAGCTTTTATTCGTGTCTAAAAACCGTTGGATTGGCACCACAGATAACCGCATTGTTGGCAGAATTGCTTATAAATTTTATTATAGAATTGAAAGGAAAATGGATGCTAAATTGATTATTTTTTTACTGTTTTGATGAAAAAATAACGATAACTTAAGTTGATTATAAATATGCTAATAAACGGCAATTAAATTTGAAATCAAAATATATTAAAAAAAAAATTACTGATAAGATTTGAACTTTTCAGATTTGGAATACCGTTTCGTAGCTCTACCAATTAATTAAGCTACCGTGTCATTCACTTAGACGAATCAAGCATATAAATGTCTTCTTTCGAAAAACCTAAGCATGCTGAATCGATTCCTGTTTTTGCCGGTGTTAATGATTTCATCTTTCTATATTTAAAACATAAACAACGATGTTAAATGATATCGTTATTATTTACTAGTACTACTGTAAGAGAATATAAAATTAATCATAATCTCGTTACGAAAATTTTGACAGTTTACCAAATCTATTCGAAAAATCAAAACATACAATTGTTATACTCTCTATGAATCAAAATCTATTTACATATTTCAAAATATAATTTAAAAATTATTAGGATCATTTGTAGAACTGTGCTATGAAACTAAATAATAAAAGATAAATATAATTATTATATATTGATTCATAGAGTGTATTGATTCTATGTTTTGATTTTACGATCTAAGCTGTCAGTTTTCGTAACGTTAAAACTTTTATTAGAGGGTACTAGACATTGGTGTCAATACGAACGAAAGTTATTTATAATTTAAGCTATTAAATACGAAAATATATGTTTAGCAGCACAGGTGCGTGGAATCAGTTCTCAGCTTAGATTATTATTTATGCGTAACTTGATCTCTGTCATTATCAGTGATCAATAGAGTTCGATGAACGATAACAGCCATAAATGATAATGATTGGACCCCAGATTCAGAATATGGGTTTGGCTTCAGAATTCACAATATTTAACAGTTTAATTTGACGTTTCGTATTATATATTTCGCAAGTGTTCATATTTATTGTGATCGTACTGTTTGATATGTATATATTAAATATTTATGTGCCTATAATTTGAAGGCGTTAAATTATATACTTATCATTAAAATCAGAATTAGAATTGATTTATGGATTATGGTTTTACATTTAGTTTTGTTATTATATTAATATTATTTATAAAAAGGTTCATATTTTTGTCTATATTTTATTAATCTTGGTAAACATTTAGTTATTTTAAAGGTATTACTATTACTACCATAGTATTATTATTATTATTTATTAGTATTTAAAATTTACTCAGAAATTATAAAATTATTATTATTTTTAATGTAATTATTATTATTATCATAATAATTATTATTTTTAATGTTTTAGCAAGAGTATTACTAATTTAGTATTGTCGTGGTTAATTATTATAGTCTTCTTTTTACCCACATCTTACTTTAGTTATAAATTGTTCTTACATATTAATTATGATTTACTTAAGTGTATATTTGACTTAAAAAGCTATCAATAGAGTTTCTTCTCCATGGTTCTATTCTTTGGATTTTTGTAACTAGAGTCTGACATTTTATAAGTGTAATGTATGTGTAAGTAAAATGTGTTCAAAAAAAAGAAAGCCAATGAGGCTACCTATAAGTCTCTCTTTCTTACAGGTGTGATGAGACGTTACTCTATTTTTGATAACTGTTTGAATCAACAAACTTTGACATTTGATTCACATAATGACAAAATTATTCGAGACGATAAAGAAATCATTTATTTTCCACTTTGAATCCATACTATAGATCACCTGTGTACGTGAAAAGGAAGAGTTAGAAGGGTCTATTTTGACACCATACTTATCGAAATAAGCCCTTCTGTAAAGACACCCAGCTTAAAAGTAAACCTACTCACGTACTAATCGCGTCCTGCAGAGCTGTAAGAACATTTTATACTCTTTAATGTGGAATCCGCGGTGAAATAATAAATTTGTATTCTCTAAAATAAGACAGCGTTCGTAGCGCCACACTGTGTGTAAAAATGAGATAAGGACATTTAATTAGGATGTAATTAGGTGTAAAATAAAAAAAATATATTTTGTCAATAAGGCTTGGACAAATTATATCGACATTATTGAATCTCTTGATCAGGAATGCCAAACTGTAAACAGGAATGGTTTACCAAACTGTAAACGGTTTCGTATTGAATTTTATCACAAAGGTGAGATTCGAATTCTTGTTGTTTTTACAGAATACCATAGCTGATCTGAGAAATACCACACAACAAACTCAGCCGTATATTTTTTTATAGTGATGTGTCAAATTTTATAAGCAATTAACAAACAACAGGAACCATTGTACTCAATTAGATGGGAAGGCTTATTATGTTTAGTGTTCAAACTACTAAAACATAAAAGCTGGGAATGTAAATGTGATCTGTAAATTTGATCCTAAACTGACTTTAGATATTGTATGTTATAAAAAGTATGAAGTCTAGTTATGTCATAGATATAAAAGGTTTCAAGAAATTAGAAAATCGACACGGAGATAACAAACTCTTTATGGTTACAGATTATAGATAAAAAGTATGAAAAACCATCATTGAGATTCATTTGAGATTACCTCCCGCGGTGACGTCCATTTTAATTAGCAGATTAAAAATACTGATATGTCTTTTTAAAGCTGTTTAACTTAAACCATAGTGCTTTTACGGTAAAAGATGTTTATGGTAGTTCAAGTATTACTAATATTAAATATCTGTGGACTTAAGAAGAAGTAGAAATACATGTTAACTGTCTTTCCTAATTAATTAGTCATTTGAGTGGAATTAGTTTAGTTATAATTTTGATTAGGGTTTTCTCTATATATTTTTAAAATTCAGTTAACTATAAAACGTGTAAGGATGTGATTTTTTTAATGTCACTGGCTGTGTACATTCGACTTTTTAATATTGATAGACCTTGATGTTGACATTATCAGCCACATTGTTTTTTTTTAAGTTTGATTTTTATATAAAACTAGCGGACCCGTGTACATTTATAATAATTCGATCAATCGATACCGTATGAATATGTAAATAAAGATTTTTTGTTTGAATACATGAATTTGTTCCAATATTTTTTTTTAAATTTCACTTTTTACATAGCGAAGCACGTATCGGGTCGCTAGTACTAAAATATTTTTCTTATTTCTATCGCAACGCCAACTGCCAGGGCAGACTATAATTAAAATATAATATTATGTAATATTTGACATTGCCATGGTAACGCAGTCCGTCGGAACCAATGTGAAAAATACATGTAATAAATCTGTAGACGAGTAGTCTTTGTACATTAAAAATATTTAAAAAAATATACCAGGATAAAAAGTAATAACTAACAGAATCCATTTTTAGCATTTTTAAAATCTTTGTCTGTTTATCTGTTTGTCTTTTTGTTTGCGCTTACAATGCAAACGCTGATTGAACTCCACGAGATAGATCAAAATAATGTACTAAGTTATTGTATACCTTAAAAAGTTCTACAAGAACAAAAAGTTCTACAGGTTCTTCGCGTTTACCGGCGCACTCTGGTATGGAACCGTACAGACCGTCTCAAAAATGGCTTTTGTGAATGTTCAGTATTGAAAATGTTGTTAATGCATATAGCTAACTGAATGTTTATCATTTAAAATAGAATTTTTTTAAATAAAACTAGACCTGCAAGTTGATGGTGAAAATAACGTCGATTGTGTAGCTCATAATTTCTCAAGTTTACATGGTCATATTTTGATTATGTTCAATGAAAATCTGTAAGTGTGATATATGGTTAGAATGGTTATTAAGTATTCTGTTTAAGAAGAGAGAGAGAGAGAGAGAGAAAGAGAGGTATACAAATTATTACAGTACCTAATATTGTATCCTTATTAAAAACTTTAAATGTAGTTTTGACAGTGAGCGATGTCTGCCGATGTCGTAATTTTGATTGTTTCACTTAAAATAAGTCATATAGAAGTCAATACAAAAAAAGGGAAGTAGGAATTCTTTTACTACGAATTTAAGGCGTGCGAAGCCGCGGGCAAAAGCTAGTTTACTACTAAATTACTGCGACACAGTGTATTACTAGTGTAGCCGTTTACGATGTAAATGTTTTTGTGAATTTTTCTCTGTATGTTCAATAAATCTTATCTTATCTTATCTTAAGGTGCGTGAATCATGAAAAGAAACTGTAACGAATAAATTTATCCAGATTCGCTAGTCGCTGAATATTTGCTGTATCCGAATAAATCCACAGTAAAGCCATCATAATATTAAAATAACAATGAAATTAAAAATTATATTAAAATAATCACAATATGATAACAGTAACCACATTTTCAAACATTTCTACAATTACTTAATTTTAAAATGGAAGTGGTATAACATTTCCATATGATGATGTTATTTTAATAGGTCATTGCACAGAAAAAAAATATTAAGACACCATAATTAATCTAAACTAATGTTTGAAAATATCTTTAAACATGTATAGCCATGTTAAGCTTATTTAAATTTATATAAATATAGAATGAAAAAATAAACCGATACGGGCAGGGATTCGAATTCGATTCGATTGGAATCCCTGCCCGTATCGGTTTATTTTTTCATTCTATATTTATATAAATTTTAATCTAAACTATTTAAAAAAATATATTTTCTATCATAACAGAAACTTTAAAAATATTGCCACCGAAAGTTTTAAATGACATTGATCATATTTTAAAACAGGAACCTCTTTACGATCACCGACAGCAAATACATACCTAATACTTGGTCTATATAATGTCTATGGCTCACCTATCCTATGTATAATAATTCTATGTATTCATAAGACACTCACTCATAGGCCTGTCTATGGCTTCCTTACTCTATAAATAATAACTCTATGATCTGCTACCATAAGAATCAAGCATCTATAAAATTTTGTTATAAAGATAAAATGAAATGTTTCAACGCATTTGTAATTTTGATTAAGGCATTTCTTGTATAAAAGTTTATTTCCTAGTCTTAGGTATGCCTTATTCATGTCTTGTCTTATTTTTCTAGTAATTTTAGTAAGTACTAGTATTTTCTCACGCAGTGTACAAGATAGTTTCCAGTATACAATAAATTTCAAGAATGATAATTTGTAGTTAATCTTAGCGGCTATAAAAGCTTTTTCCCTGGTAGGTAGCATTAGGTATTATCTTGTTGCTAAAAAATAACTATTTTAAATATTTTTACATTTACACCTGATAACGATATGATTGATTTTGTTTGGTTAATTGGTTTCAAAAGTATTTAGAGACATAAATCTTCAACAAGCTCAGTTAAGTCAGTCCAAAATGCTTTGAGTTTATGAGTAAGAACCCCGAATGATTTGAAAACTAGTCGGTCAAAATACCGATATAATTGACGAAAGTAAAGCTGGGTAAATATATTGTATCTAATAGTCATTATCACGTCTTATACACAAATATACCTGTTGTAAAAATTACATACTCCCAGGAAGAAATTTTTACAATAACTTAAATAATTCAAAGCAATAGTTAGAATTACCACACAATATCTAACACAGTACCGACATGTTTCAACTCGACCACAAGTACAATGGACCTAAACACGGATTGTACACGAACACTGTCCTCGATGTTACTATCCCAGATAGCATCTTATCTATTCCATTCGAATACAATAGATTATCCCTGATATTGGTATTCGAATATCCAAAGGATATGTTTGTCATGTTTGTATGAGTACGCAAATTTGTAATATTGTTATTATATAAACTATTTATGGTATTGCAAATTGTAAACATTATATATATATTGAAATATAAGATTTCATTTTAATATTAACTTTGATATTATTCTTTAAGAATAAGCTTCTCAATATATTTGAAATAATTTGTAAAATTTTTCGTATTTTGAACTAAACGGTATCCTATAGGAGTTCTGTCTATATTGAATCAAAAAATCTAAATCTATATTGAAAAACTTTATATTTTTTTTTGGCAAAGTTACCAGCTGGAAAATTAATCCGTCACAGAGCTTGTAAAAGAAACCCAGTGGCATTGACAAATATTATATATATTTTTTAATATTTATTAAGGATAAGATAAGGAAATAAGGGGTAAATCCACTTTAAATCAATAGTGATTACAATTCACAAATGTCAATATATAGAGAGCAATTTTATTCTATTTAAAATTTAAATACCTAAGCTTAACATGTTAAAACAAAATTTTGTCCAAGTAAAAATTACAGAGGCCAGGGATATACCTAGTATATACACGCGAGATAAAATCTTTAGAGACTGTGATAACAAACAAACGAACTAACACTCGGCGATAACAGATACTGTAGGTATATACAATCTATGCAAAATTTACATTTTCATTATTGTTTTTGCTAATATATATGATTGTTATTTTAGCGTGCTTAGTAGGACTGTCCTATATCTTCTTGAGGATAGTAAAAAAGTGGGATCAGTCAAAGTACAAAAAAATAAATAAATATAGAATGAGAACATAAACTGCTACAGGATTCAAACCCGCGACTTCAGGGAAACCATCGGTCCACAAATAGAAGTTGGTAATGAAGCTTCTCAGAGGTTACGGCAAATCCCTACCCGATTTAGTTTATTTTCATTCTATATTTATTTAAAATTTAAATAAGCATAATATACATGTTTATAGATACTTTTAAAAAGTATCCTATCCTAAATCACTAATCCCAAATCTCACACTTGTGAATTGTATATTATTTTTTCACAAATATTTTTTTAAATATTATATATCATGATGACTTATCAAATGTTAAATTTACTTAATTAAATAAATATAATTTGCTAAAATTATTAGATACTGTGATTGATTTTTCATTCTATATTTATATTTTTTATGTCAAATCCTTAGACATATTTGAAACATTGCGCCCCAAATAATTGGAATAGTGATTAAGGACAGGATAATTATATGATATATGATTTATTAAGGTTACGTGTATCCCAGAATGAAAATAACAAATCTTATTAACAATAAATATCCTAAATATGTATTTAATTTTATCGGTTGTGTTGTAAAGCTCCGCTCTATCTTACTTTATGGTATTTCATTTGTAGGTATTAATTTATTCGATTATAGATAATATAAATTTATTGTATTTGCTTGTTAGGTGTTTGATAACATTGTCTATGGGATAGAGGTCGCAAGAGGTCGTAATATTTAGCAACTGACCACTCCTAGTACAAGGGTTTTGGTTTAATTATATATATTTATAGATATACCGAAAAATATGGATTCGTGCTTTTATTTGTGCAATTCTTTGTTGTGTGATAAAGAATATTACAAATTGAGAATGTAAAGGAAATTGCTTTTAAATTAAGTAAAAACTTCTGTAATTTGTATATAGGTAAGTGTTAACTCACGTAAAGATCATTTTTTTCAACAAATTTTAATGAAACTTTGTTTTGTGTGCATAATGGTTTGTGATGGTGACATAACGAACTACTCAGGGCCCATGAAACAACCACAAAACTATAGATAAAATTAAAAAAAAATAGAGATAAAAGTTTAAACAATTCGTTACTCAATTATTATTATTCTTAAAGTTAAGCATCTTTTTTATCTAAAAAGTTTTTTAGTAAGGGGCGCATATTTGCATCCTCCATACTTGCTCAATCTTCTATACACAGCATGATTAGTTGTTATATTAGCGATAAATGTTTATTTTCTTTTAATATATCGTAAAATTAAAACAAATAAAAATTACGCCATTTTGAATTATCTGACAATTCAAATTGACACTTATGGCGGTAAAGATGAGTAATGACTTTGACATTACTCTAGAAATAGTATCCGATACAAGCCAAGATCGAACTAGACAGGAATTATTATAGCAATGGGAAAATAGGTTGTGTCTCTTCTCACATAAAGTAAATAAAAAGAATATATATTACATAACTCTGTAGTTCAATCTCGCTAATAAGTGTTGCTATTAGCAACTGGATAAGAATGCACTAACGAGGTCCGATATTCATAAACAATGTTGCCAGCATCGTGACTGACGTTAGCTGTTGGAAGTAAAGTCGGTTCCACACGAAACGTATCATTCTGTCACATCTATAACTGTAAGTTTATTGCAACTATGATATAGCAAAAAGGTGGTTGAACAAAAAGTTTGACGTTCGTAAGAGGTTTTATTAAATATTTTAATGTTGTTTCTTTTATAATCATTGAATTGATAACTATGGTATTATTGTCTTAATTTGTTTATTGAGTAATAATTTTAAGAGTGTATAATTCCTAATTATTGAATGATAAATCACATCTTTAACTATAAATTTATTGCATCTGTGATAAAGCAAAAAGTTCAACGTTCCTGAGAGATTAATTAGATAAGTTGATGTTTATTAGTCTGTACTAATAATTTGATCTTTATTAACTTTTGGTAACTTGCTTATAATCAATTTATTTAATTTGTGTATACAAAAAATATATTTCTAATTATTTAACGATAAATTACATCTTTAATTGGCCTTTATTGCATATGTGATATAGTAAAAAGTTTGTTAAGCAAAAAGTTTGACGTTTTAAAGAGGTTTTATTTAATTATTTAATGCTGTTTCTGTAATAATAATTAAATTATGAACTATTGTATAATTGTTTTAATATTTTTATAGTAAGTTTATTTCTATCTATGTATAACGAAAATATATTCCACTGTAAATAAATTATATCTATAACTTAGCAAAAAGTTCAACTTTCGTAAGAGGTTTTATGAAATAATTTAATGTTATTTATTTATATATATATCTGTAATACTCATTGAATTATTAACTATAGTAATAATATTTTATTATTAACCATGTATAGAGAATATATTCTCAATTATTTTATGATATATATTCCAAACTAAAAATATTCATAGACTTTCATGTTCTTTTCAATGATTGTCACGATTCCTAAACTTAACATTTTCAATAATTCATATAACTGTGTAATAGTGAATAATGATTGAATAAATAGTAATAATAGAGAACTATAATAATACGTTATATTTATTAAATAAATATATTTTTTTTAGTAATTATACATTCGTGAACCATGATTATTAAATATATATATTTAGGTACACGGTTGAAATCACGTAATTTAATTGGAATTTTGCCGAGTATATATATACGGGTACATATATTAATATTTAGGTTTATTTATTAATTATATCAATAGTCGTTTTATACGTCTTTGTTTTTTTTATTTACACTCGTATCTAGAACTTTCCGTAATATCTCGTTGGCTGTACTTTATTGCGTGGTCTCGATCATAACTCTCAAATCTCTAACGTGGTTTGAAGAAACATTTTGTTATTAGATAATATATTTAACCTCCTATTTATTTTGTTAAATTTTAAAGTGAATATGTATTAATTTCTGAACAATAATTTTAATATAATAAAAGAGGTACCAAAGTCTATTACTTTTATTTTCTGTAATTTTTTGTTTTTTTAAATAATTGGTTCTTGCTTTCGAATGTAACAAGTTTTCTTAACCTTAATAAGAACAAAACAAACAAATAGAGGCAATTAAAAGCTTTCTAATATGTAACCTTTATTATACTGAAAATGATCCTACTAACATTGTTCTTATTTTCAATATATACAAAATATTATAATATGTATATTTATTTGAAAATATTAAAATATAATTATACAGTAATTTAAACAATAATTTTGATTTAATAAGATCTTGCTCTTGAGTCTTGTAGACACACGCACCTGACTATTGTTCACACGTGTGTGTTACAGAAATAAAATGGCTACACATTGGAAGCTGTGTAAATCATATCCATATAATAGTTTATAATGTGACAATAACTAGAACAAGAAACGAGGAACAAAGTAGAACGCATTTATCATTTTATGATAAATTGACACGCATCCGTGCAGGTGCAAACTCTTTGCGCTGATTTGAAAAAAATAAAATGGCGCGGATTGACACACGCCATTGAATACAATGACAATAATAAAATAAATCGAACATAACTCTGTCATGTTTCTGATGTATTTATATGTACATCAAATAAATATTTGGTATTAAATTCATAGTTTTTATTTGTTATTATTTTCTTTTGTATTAATAATACAGAATTAATGTCAATGTAAATATCTTATCCACCATTTTGATTTAAAAAACGAAAAAAAGTACCACTTACTTATTTTATTACTCATAAAATACAGCGGAAAGCTTTAGCTTAAAGCGCTGTATCACGTTTTAAGCTGCTTTAGTAGCTGAGAATACATTTCAATGATAATATTTTATCCATTACAAAAGAGTAAAGTTACCAATCCTAATAAAATATGGCGAAAAGCCGGCTAAAGCGAAAATACAGAGCTTTGAGCACTTTTCTCTATTAAACAAACATGGACATGTATCAATGTCTCCAGCCAGCGTGACGCCAACGAGTTAGAATTACCCAAACATGTGTTATTCGTTAGTAGATCGCTCCAACTCAAGAACTTTCTAATGTAAACAGTTTTCTAGAATAGTCTACATTTAAATACGAATTTATAAATGAAACATTATTTACTTAACATACAAAATTAATGTTTTGCTATTTTTATATTTGACAGTTCATAATTCAGCGACGTAACCTTGTAACGAAGTACCTACACATAATATTATATATTTTTTGTTTTTAATTAAAAATATGTATTTATGGTAATAATGGCAAAAACTTTAACGATATACTCTGAATAATGAAACATTATTTGCATAATAAAAAAAAATGTTTAGAAATTCCAAACATCATTAAAAGGTCACATAACTATTGTAATTTCTAATATATGTATATAAAGATTTGTTTTTTATTATTTAATATAAATGTAACATCAGTAATAACTACGTGCAAGAATAATATAAATATTATTTCTCTAATAATAACACACGTCATACACAGCGTAGGTAGGGCGGGGCTAGTTGAGCGTACGGGTAAGTTGGGCAATCAAAATATCTCGAAAACTATCCACCGCACGCGAACGCAACATATAGCGAAAAGAAGGGGTTCCGGGAAAGGAACTCATCCCTAGAACAAAAGTAGCAACTGAGCGATCGAGAAAAGTACCCAAGCGCATTGTTTATTTTGTTATTAAAAAGTTAAATCATCTTAAGCCGGGATATTCCGTCTGTGATACTCAAAGTTTATCCGTTTTCAATCAGGTAAGTATTAATCTTCGATAAATTTATTGCAGTTTTGATATTGATAGAAAATTTGTATTTAATTCTAACCAGTTTTTTATTAATTCAATTTTGCTTTAAAATTTCGGGTTGGGGTTAGTTGAGCTACAGTAGCCCAACTATCCCCACGATGAAAACAAATGTTTGTTTTTTTTACCATGAGGACTTATAAAAAAAAGACTACTAGAGGTTCCCATATTAGTCAAGACTTAAATGGGGCTGCCGAAGCTGTGAGTGATGAGGGAAAAAGTGGCTTTGCCGCTGCCAAATAATTTGGAATCAAACGGATGACATTATCAAGGTTTTTAAAGAAATTAAATGAAAGCGGTGATACGTCCATCGGTTATGCAACACCGAGGCAAGTATTTTCTGCCACGCAAGAAGACTCTTTAAAAAATACTTGTTACAAACGGTATCAATATTCTATGGATATTCTCTAAAAGACTGAAAAATTTGGCAAAAAGTTCCACCCTCTTGGACTGTAAATATAATGGCCCAAAAAGAACGGTTTACGTGACTCCATGATTTCTTAAATATTTTATTTTACTTTAGGTATAAGCTATGTTGAAATAAATACACAAATATTAAAGTCTGATTCTAATATTTAAGCTAAGCTAGGAACGTTGTTGTTTTGTAGATTCTGTTTTTACCTCATTGTTCCAAGAAATGTACTTTTAGTTTTGATGTTTGGTCACTATAAGATTATAAATAAAAGTTAATTATCAAAATGTAATTTTATTGTAAATCTACCTAACATAGGAACTATGATTTGGGTAAACTTTCTAAGTGCTCAACTAGCCCCATACCCTTGCTCAACTTACCTCACATATGGGGTAAGTTGAGCATACTTGAGTTTTTGCATTAAAATACATGTAGTTTCCAAATTCGACTTGTTAGAAATAAATTATTATGGAAACTAAGCTAAGGGATAAATTACTCGTCCATCAGTATGCATCATAAGCCATTACGAATTATCGTTAAGGAACTATAACTGATTAAGTGGAAAACTGCTCAACTAGACCCGCTCTACCCTACTACGGATAGATTTATAAATATTTCATTTATATGGTGAATGTAATATTCAACCAGTTAGAGTATGCGAGAATCAATATTTACGAATATTCAGAACTATTTCAGTATTGAATATTTAATAAAATAGTAATATTAGTATATACAAAAATATAAAATGAGTAAAACATACAATTTTGATAATCTAAGGTTTTTACTACTACTACTACTTAACAGATTTTTATGAAGTTTTTAAATTACGACAAAAAAGTACAGGAAAGATAAAAGATTCATCAGATAACTCGAAAATATAGAAAAATAACTTCAAGGCAGTCTAAACTAACAAGTATTTTATAATTTTCCCTGTACAGAGGTCAAAGCTACAGCTAAAAGCTACTATATAATGAATTATTTCGTTTTATGATAATATTATGTCAGGCATAATAATGTGATCGTAATAAAATACGAAAAAAACATAGATTTCATATTAAAAGAATATATAAAGTAAAGAAATATAAACTATAATATATTTAATTGTTGCGGTGATTTATTAAAATACAGTAAAACCAGTATTAACAATGTTTTATTATCTTACTAGTATTGTGAAAGTTTGTATGTTGGTTCCTCCATCACGCCGAACCAAACGCCTGAATTTGGGTCTAGTTTGTTACACGGATAGTTTATGACTTAGAACAAATCATAGGATACTTTTATCCCAATAATACTGGTTAATTCCTAGTTACCTCTGTATCGCGGATAAATTAAGAAACATATAAATAACGGATACAAAGTACATCCAGGCTATAAAAACAATCTGTGGATCACACAAAAAACTGTCCCGTGTGGAAATCGAACCCACAACCTTTGACTCAGCAGTATGGGTCACTAACCACTTTTTTGATAGGTCTTTAGCAATCGGGTATTGAAAGAATATTTCGATTTAAATTTATATATATATTTAGTAAATTACTTTCAATACCTACTAGGAAACTTCCGGTGATTTTCCCCAGAAATTTTCACACCTTTCTTGACCCTGCACGCAAATAAAACAATTAATTAAGAGGTCAGGAAGGGGTCTAAAGTCACAAAATATGTCTTAAGTTTGTGTCCGTGAGCTACACATTCGAATGGTAACACACTTATATTCTCTGAACGTTATGTTCAGGCATTTTACTTGGGTCAAAGGTACAGATCTTAAGTCAGTATACTATAGTGAGGATAAATAATTTGATTTAATGACTGTTCTATCAAAATCTATTCCTATGCAGTATTGTTTTTTTTTTTTTATTTTAGATGACTGTCTGACATAACATCTTTTTATTAACTTAAACAGCGCGAGTGAAACCGTTGGAAAAGCCTAGAATGGTATATTCATGATATTTGTTATAAAATCATTTTATCATTGAAATGATTGTACAATAAATATTTCAAGAATTTATTTCTTGTAAACATTTCAACTCGTCACAAGCCATCTCCCGTGGCTTTCCTCTGAAGTCGAATGATATATCGCGTGAAAGCTCAGTAAGTAACGTTCCAGTAGAGAATGAAATATTGGTTCGAATATAGATTAGCTACATTGAAATAGCAAAGAAAGATAAAAGATATTTATAGATAAGATCTAAAAGATATTTGGATTTTTATAGTATAATATTTGGCAAACAAGAGCTTCGTTGGAGACATCGTTTCTCTGATGATCGCTTCTATTTCTATTTTTGGAAATTGGATGGTATTTTTGGAAATTTGATAATGATTGGTGAAATCCGATGAATGAGGTGGAAAGCAGATAGTCATCATAGAGAGAAAAAGAGACAGATATATATTAGGTGGTTCTCACATTCCTCCTATCCTCTATGAGATACGAGATGACAGCTCATATTCGAGTTGTAGTCGAAATACTACAGCTTAGCTGAACTTAGCTGAACAAAAATACACATCATTACGTAAAATTAAATATATATATAATGTTTATATATTGAATTTCAATGTGTAGTGAACTCGTAAACTCGTGAAAACCTTAGAAAACACCATGTTTATATATATTTGTAAACAATAATTTCGGTTGCTTTTTTTTAATTTTTCAATGTTAATCTATTCTGCAATCTTAGAAACATTGGTTAGGATTTTCGAAGAAGCGTAATAGATGTCACTTTCATAAACTGATCATATATACGAGTAGAATACAAAATTCATCAAAAATCGTTTAGACAGCAGCTCAATTGTTAGACTGCCGGAAAGATTTCTCGTACGTCGCAGATTCGATCCCACCAAATTATATTTATAAAAGCTTTTAACAAAACATTGTAAGCTTGTATAAACTAATGTTTTCATCTGTGTAAACTGTTTCAATCCAACTTTCTTATTTAAATAACCCATTTGAAAGTAAAATGCTTCCCGTGAGTTATTGCTAGTTTTTCTGTAATGTAAATTGACCCCCGCACCATAAATTCATGATAACGAAGAAATAACCATAATATATTCAATTTCAGATACATTTTGAACACATTCTATTACATTTTGTCTTTAAAATGATGATAATTGATGAAATCGTTATATTAATACGTGAAGCAAAAACTTTTTATTACTTTTAACGAAATATATGCAGATGGAGGAGTATTCAATTTGCCACAGTTAAAAAACGAATATTTTTATATAATAATGCATTACACTAAATTAAAAAATAATATATGCACAGAGGTTGTATATATGATCCAAACTCTTTTAAACTTAAAATTGCGATCGTATTTCACGAATAGTCTTAACTGCTGAATAACAACTTCACTCGTATCAAGATATAGTGTCTAGAAAAGTTTTTAACTCAACACCAATATTGTTAGTAACTTCGATTGAAACGTCACACGTGCTTCGAAGTACATATTAAATAGAAACCCGCCCTTATGATGTTACTTAAAACGTATACAAATGTCTTCAAATACACGTCTTTTGATATTTATGTTCCACTATCATGTATTCCATGAAAAAGCTGTTTGTATGAAAACATGGGCTTGTATATTGCGTTTACTTTCTTGTTAAGAAATTGTTATTTATAGTTATAAAATGTAGATAATTTATTATAACCAGTAAAACTTATAAAGAATTGAGTAATGACGTTATCTACGTGATGTTTGTTAAAAAACGTTTAGCAATATTAGTTTCCAATATTTCCAGAGAGAGGGTTTGAATTTATGTATGTGTTGATTATTTTTGTCATTCTATATTTATTATTAATCTTATGGGAGTTGTAGTCTGTTACGTCAGTCGATAAAACCTTTTTGTAATTATTTGACATAAAATAATTGTTTTTTTTTTATTTTTCTTCTATCTCATTTTATTGTATTATTCCTGTGTCGTTGAGTTCACAAACATTTAAATAACGGACACTAAGTACAACCCAGATTCGGTTTCGATCCCCGACAGAGACAGGCATGTATGTGATGAGCTTAGAAGTTTATATTTAAATATATTCGTAGTATTTATAATGTGTGTTTCTATGTATTTGTGTTGTTGTCTAACATCCTTAATACAAACAAATAATTTTCTTACTTAGGAGTTAGATCAATTTGTGTAATTTGTCCTGTGATATTATTATTATGTTTATTTGAATATGATTTACTGTACATAATAAATGAGAACAGGTCTGATAAGAGTGTATCAATCATTAGGACGATATACATCTGTCACACGGGACGTGGAGTGGTTCTTAAATGAAGTTAGAGATTTTTATTATGATAAGATATTAAGTCATTTACTAGGTATACATTAAGATGATACTCACAGAAAAAGATAGGTTTCTATTGATATATTTTTAAGTGTTATTTTTTTTTTTTTTTGGTGTTTATATGTATTATTGAAGATGATAAAGAACACTAGCTAGGAATGTGAACCACAGATAGTGAACATGGTTTCCTTAAAAGGTCCTGGAATAATGTCCAGGTCATGAAACAAGGTCAAGCGATAGAGCTATAATGAGAAGCTTACACAGTTTTAATCGCATTTCTATGATGTTATCGCGACTGGAAGCCAAATGGGCGTATCTACGATATAATCGCGGATATTTGCATATTTGATGCACATTGGTCAGGAGGTTTTAATAGGGCTGCCTCTGGGGAAAAACAATAATATAATAATATTACACAAATTGATCTAATCCCTAGGTAAGCAAATTATTTACTTGTGTTAAGGATGTTAGACAACGATACAAATACACAAAAATGCAGATTATAAATACTGCCTATATATTTAATAAACGACTAAACCCAGAAATACAGACATCTTGCTGTCATATACATGACTGTCCCTGTCGGGTATCAAACCCAATTCGATATGGCAGAATTTCCCGGTGCAGCTGTAATAGCCAACAGAGCTAACAGCATGGACAGACAAAAAAAAAAATATGACAGAATTAGGAGTGATAAGGTAGCACAATTACCATAGTAGTATCAAAGAGGCCGCAAATTCGAATCCTGCCCGTAATGACGATTTTTTGTTCTTTATATATTTCGTTTCCTTTTTAAAATTTCTTACTAGTCAATATTGCTAGCTGAAAACAACATATATATCTGAGAGAATATATAAAAATGTATGTTGAATTTAAAAAAAATGTGTGTTGGTTTCATTGTATTGAGAGTTCAAATAGTAGACATTTCATATACAAGTGACATTATTTCACCGTGATATCTAAAAAAAACACATATAATTGTTATTTAAGATAATTCAATCCAGAACATTCTCTAATTTTCATCATAAAAACGGTTAGAACCCGCGACCACTGGGAAACCGTCCCGTTACTCTATCAATTGAACTACTGCTACCCATAAATTTAGCATTCTATATTATATGATTGTCTTTATAGGGATCTATTAGACTAAAACTCCTAACCAATATTTCTAACTAAGTATAGATTAACGTTGAAAATGAATTAAAATAATAATAATAATTCTCGATGACAGCCCTTATTGGTTAACTGTTGAAGATAGAGTGCGCGCGCGCAGGCACACGGCCGATTGTAGAAGAGATGCAATGATTAATCACGTTTATGATTATTAATAGGTATTAAAGTATCGTCGCTATAATTATCATAATTATTGGACTGCATTTTATCGCTGACATTAGATAGGGTGGCCATTTTGAAATGATATAAAATGTTATTTATTATTGTAGAGTAGTAGTAGAATGATTAGTAAGTTTGGTAGAGTATTATAATGTTGAAGTTTTAGCGATCGTACTATAAAAATTTACCTTTTATTACATGCAATTGAAATAATTGTCATTATGTAAGTTTCACAAATAAAAAGTAACACAGTTTAGATTTCGTTTATTTTTTTTTTATAAAACCTTATGAACATCTCTATTCAACTTTTTAACAAAACTAAAAAATCATAAAATAAAGCATTTAAAAAATAACAGGTTCGTCATATTTAAAGATTCAATACATGGTAACACATTATTTATTTATGTTATGGGCACTATTTATTGGATAAAAATAGTAACGCCAAAGTTATGCTTAAGCTCAAATAAATCCACAATGTGTTTCTATGTCCATAATTGTTTTGTTTCTCCACTAGTAATATATATGTATGAATTAATATTTTACAAATACAGTCCGACAAACACAGTAACAGTTCTGTGACAGTTGGACGGTCTTAAGAACTTTTACCAAATTTCTCACAATATCCAAGACGTTATTCCAAATAATTGGGATAAGGGTTGGTAGATGTTACATATTACAGAGCTTATCTCAAATTATTTAGAATTACTTCAATTATATTTATTTTATTGTGCTCATTATTTGAGACACAAATGTACAGTTAATTATTTCAAATTTGATATCTTTTCCAATAACATGATCCAGATGAAGATTTTTTTTTCAGGAATAATTTCTGTTTCTTTATTTCTGTACAAATTTTGTCTGTTTAAAACTTGGTACTTGAAATATAAATACACAAGCATCTCTTTTAAATTATAATACCACAAAGAAATAGGTACTATAGCATCAAATCTTTTCCAATACTCATGTAGCTGGCCGAGATATTTTTAGGGATAAATTCATCCTATTTCTACATCTAAGTCCCAATTTTGTGTGCATAAACTTGGTACTTGAAATAAATAATATAATTCCAGAGCATTTTTTTAAAGTTACCATAAAATAAATTGGTATAAAAATAAAGATAATGACCTCCTCTCATGGATTGTTTTATGGTGTATTTGTGGTGTTTTTCTTACACTGGTTCCGCTTAGTAATATCAATATTACTCTACATCAATTGGTATCCATCTGTTGGTATGTCGCTCATTATAATATGCCTTTAGCAAGACGCTGAATACTGGATTGGTATTAAAAAAGTGTTAGAAACGCAGGGTATGTGTAGTAAACACTAGTATACTGCTTTTTGTGTAATCTAGATTTAAGTTGTGGTCTAGAAATATAGCTTCAGTATCCAAGTTTTATTTATCTTCTTTAGCTTAAGTATTTTAATTAGTAATGTGGTTTAAATTTATGGCAATGATTATTAGGTTGTTGAATTGATTTATTGATAATAAAAGTCTTATAAATATTGCGGATTTATTAAGAACTAATATAGGATACTTGAAATCTATATTTATCTTTTATCTTAATTTTATATTCCGGTTTATAATTATGTAATAACATTATTTGTTTTATCTTTAGCTAACAATGAACTGATTTATCATAAGCATTATAAAATAAGCTTTGAGATACAGTATTTTTTTTATATAGCTTTAAGCAATAAAAAAAAAATACTGTATCTCAAAGCAGATCTCTTTTTTCAAGTTTTAAGTGTTTGAACTTTTATGTTGTATATTTTTTTTAAACTATGGCTGACTTATTTCAGGCCAACTATTGCGTTTATTAGTATATTTTATTTTATTACTAGTTTATCCACCAGAAGTTGTCATGACAACGAAAGCTAGTAACATTGTATATTGGTAAAAGAAAAGTATTTTGTTAAACGATTTCCGAGCTTTTTTTTTTAATTTGTCGTAACATAAGAACAGGGCTTTACAAGAATCATTGAAAATTTAGCTAAAATAATTCAGTTACTTTCTAGTTATATAAGACATATATATATAAGATTTGACTACAATACTATTAGTAAACGATAACTATGACAGTTTTCGACATAGTAAAAACAAAGATAGAATGGTCCTCAGCAACTAAAGAAAACTATATTTCATTTACATTCATCATTTTTAATATGTCAATAGGTTTTGATTCATAGAATGTATAATAATTCTAAGTTTTCATTTAAGGATTTCAAAAACTTTCAAAGTTTTCGTGATATCACAACTTGTACTAGTTGTACAGAAGTGCAATACAGTAAGACATTTTAAACCTGGTTACAAGATCGTTTAATTCAATTGGATTCAAATACTTAATTATATTTAATATCTGTATCCCATTCATTTCCGTGTTTGGTTCGTATCAAAGAAGTTGCAATGAGAATTAAGTTTGCTTATAACTCATGCGTCCCTAATTCGGTTCAATAGAATATTTGCATTCAAATCGACATGTGATTAAACTTTTGGCAAATAGTGTACAATTTTCCTATTGGAATGGCTGTTTATGGTTAGATGTTTTTGCCCTTTGCTCTTTCCGATATGGATGATCATATTTAACTGCCTCGTCACATTGGGCGAGTGGTTAGCGCAGACGCCTAGCGTATAGCGGCGCAAAGGGGTTCGGGATCGATTCCCGACAAGGACAGGCATGTATGTGTAGATGTCTATATTTCTGGGGTTGGTTGTTTATTAAATATATTCGTAGTATTGATAATGTGTATTGCTATGTATTTGTATCGTTGTCTGACATCCTTAACACAAGCAAATAATTTACTTACATAGGGGTCAAATTAATTTGTGTAATTTGTCCTGTGATATTATTATTTTATGCATTCTAGAATCATCAACCATGACATGACATGGTAGCTCAATTAGCGGAGTGACGGAATTGTTTTCCTGGCATCTGAGGTTGGACTCCTGTGCGAGATAAACAGTATTAATTCCAAATTTGAAAATATTAATAGTTATATTATATGATATATATATAATAGAAGATTTCAGAACAGATGTGGATATTCCTTACACCTTTCTTTATATTAGCTTAAACACGAGCAGTATATTTTTTGTAGAGTAAATTAACAAGTTTCTTGGATCTTCTTGAACCATTTTAAAATTCTAGCAGCATAGAAAGCACTATTATTAAGTGTATAATTTTTACTTACCTATTTTTCGGCACAGCAGATTATATGCCAACTAAGACTATTTAACTAAACCATTAGAAATATAATGAATTTTCTGAACCGAAATATCATGTATACAAATAAAAATAAACTAGCTCTCTCCTTTTTTTCACTATTAATTGATGCTGCAACTCATCTCTCGATGTCAATTAAAGATCTTTACTCTACATATAATAAAACGATAGTACTTGCTGTTTGTTCGTCTGTAATGAAATCACGTAGAGACAGGTTTTGTTATCTCAATACAATTTTCTGAGCGTCTTCGCCACACAAAGTAATCGGTACAATTTACTCACTACTTTTATTTTTATATTATATTTATACAAAAAGTCATACTCTTTTATAAATATATCCGATATAATGTACTTATTACTTTGTTTCTTCTTATATTTACAAAAAACATTCTCTATTATATAGAGTCTGATATTTATATGAAAATATAATAATGAAATGAAAATATAATAGAGGCCTTTTTTATGATTAAAGTTTTAAAAAGTTTAATTATAAAAAGGCCTCTATTATAGACTTCAACATTTAAAAAAAAACGATACTCTCTTAAACAAATAAAGTATTAAACAATTCAATGTATTCAATACAATTTGTATTACCATATAATTGCAATAAACCAAAACGTAGTTAGCAGAAAAAGTTTCGTAGAATGTCGTTCGTGAATCGGTGTCTTCTCGACGGGAGGTAAATAACGGTAACAAAAACTACAATACCACAGATTACTCTCTACAGTACGACAGATTGATGTAACTCAATAGTTATCTACTGATAAAGATATCTGAAAGGTTATCCCTGGTATGTATAGGATGGGATAGAATAAAGGATATATCATAGTTATTTAGGGTCACGTATTTTAAGGACAATTATTGTAACGCGTTGTAAAATACAATTACATTTATTATTATTACTCATATTTACAGAATTACATTTAAGATAAATTAACTATATAAGGTATCAGTTAACGTTTACAAAACGCATTGCATTGTCGTTTTTAAATATTTTATGTTTTTGCAAATATAGTGTTGCGTATTTATGCTTAGAACAAAATGGAATGTCTACAAACTTATAAAACATTTTCCATGCACCTATTCTTTGGATTCTCGCAAATTGAGTCTGACGTTTCAAAAGTAGTCGTAAAGCCTCCACTGATATTTCTATATATGGATATAAATATATTTTAGCAATTGTATTCACATTTTTTGAAGTAAGAAGGGTTCCTACAAAGATTTTTTAGTAAAATGTAAAAAACATTTTCCAATCAAAATGTAACTCGTCGTTGCCATGACGTCTGTTGAGTGATTAAGTCAAATTGAAACCAAACGCAATTATCTATAGAATTATTATATATAGAATAATAGAGCCATAGGCAGACCTATAAGTGTCAGTGTCTGACAAATAATTAAAGAGGCAAGATGGGAGCATAGAATTAATATACATAGAATAGGTGAGCCCTAGGTATTCGTACGAGCGTCAGTGAAAGACAGTTAAAAAAGATGCAAGATGTCACACTGATTGTCTTTGTCTTATTACACACACATGCGCAAAAAAATATTCATTACGCGTTTTTAAAATTTTTGAAACATTTGTGTAAAACATTTTTGACAGAACTCAAATTTGATCTCACACTGTAAAAATGACAACTTAACTTTCAGAATATTAGTAAAAATGACAATTGCTACGAATTACACTCGAACGACGACGAAGAATCACGAGATTTCATAAAAAGTAGAGATAAATAAAAGGGTTTTTCGATCTACCTGTCTCTTTTAAGTTCGATGGTGACACTTTAGGCTGGCTTCCCTAATCTATGTATAATATCTCTATGGATGGGAGACCGATACTTGTCTTTGTTTAATCACACATGCAAGATAGAGAGATACATAAGTAGCACCATTTGCTTTTTTTTTTCTATGGTCACATTTCAGACTGGCTTTCCTACTCTATGTATAATAAATCTATGAAAAAATATTCTATTTTTCAAATAAAAATATAACAAGCTATTGCCATGACAACGTCTGTTAATTGATTTAGTCAAATTGAAACCAAACACTCTATTAACATGCTAAATATTGACAATGTTGAAATTGTAATATGAATCTAAAATGATTGTATTATACCCACAATTGATTCTATTATCAAAACTGTCGTTCAAATCCGAAAGGTTGAATATTGATCAGCCTTAAGCAATATTAAATTCCCCAATTATGTTTAAACAAGTTTGGACACTACGTACAATAATTTACGACACCTATTGAGGTCTAAATCGCACTTGGAACGATATTTCGCTGTCTGCCATTTGACTCGCTTTGATCCCAGAGATTTCTATAAATGATAAACTTGGTATGTTATACTTGTCCATTTAAAATAAGATACTAAATAGCTCTGCGAGTTATAGATGTAGAAATTTTGTCTGGTATTTAGGATACTTTTTAAATACCAACATAACTGGAGCCTTATATGCACAACGAACTATGTGTCCAAATGTTTTTGGAAAGTTATAAAAATCATTTTACTATCGTCAAAGCTACCAGACGTCAAATTTGTTACCTTACCTAAGTCTGTCTTAAGTTATTTTTTAAAACATACCTCTTATTTTCTACAAGCAAAGAACTTTCCTTCTTTAATTGTAAACAAAAAAAAATACACACGTTTGTGGGTAGTTTTATCTTTATGCAGATTTTTAAAAAAAAAATTAACAATTGCAATTTATTTTCAGTAAAGTCAACTTCTATTCCAAATAATCTTTATACTATTAGTTATAATATAATTTATATATATCTATAATAAACTTAAATACAAATATTATTTTAGTACGTAAGTAGTAGTAGTAAGTCCAAGTACTCTGTAAATCAAAATCGTTGTCATGGCAACCAATATCTCGCTCAGATGGAAGTAGGCTCTAATGTTCTTTAGTATCTGGTAGCGTAATTCACTGACAGTGGGCCTGCACAGGATTATTTTAATCTATCGATTGTTTTACTATTCTAATCTATAGATTGTTTTGTTATTTTAATCTATATACTGTTTGTTTGTATAAGAGCTAAAAGCGGAAATGTCTGCCCAAATAAAGAACTAAGACCATATTTTATAGAAGGTTTATTATTATTATTGAAACATATTTTTTTTATATCAGGACAAATTACACATATTGATCTAATAATACTAAAGAAATTTCAGGTAAATACATTTGATGAGTTTTTAGGTTATTGATTCGGCCAATAAAAGAGATTCCTTTTATTCAGCATAATTTTCAAAAAATAACAAAAAAAAAAGCAAAAAATGATTTGGCATATAATTACAATACAAGAAATTTACTAGAGGAATATTCATGATATTTTTGAATACAACATTTTGTAAGTCATTATAAAATGCTTTAAATTTAAAAGAGAAAACACCTATTTCAATGGAAATAAACTTACACAACTAAATATATATTTATTGTATATTTTTTCAAGAATGGACAAGAGAAGGGAGGACGGACAAAACCACTGGCAAAAGCTAGTAAGAAAAATAATCACAACATTACACCAAGATACGTTACGGTCAGACGGAACAGACAAATGCTTTCTCTTCGATAAGTGTGAAGATTGGGCACCACTTTATACTACATATAACTGGTTTTAACAAGTTATAACTAGTTTTTACAAGTTATATCGTAATCTGACCACGTGGCACAAAAAACTAAGCTGACAGTTCCTGATCGAGTGCTCATTGTGTCTTCGATCGATTTAAAAAATGTATTAATAACTCTGACCACACAATGGACCTCTCCATACTGAACTGTAATACTTACAATTTAAGAGTCAATACTGATATAGATTTTCTTAAGTAAATAGTGAAGACTTGTTCTTATGCCGTTATTTTTAAAACGGCAGAGTTACTTATGGAATGGTAAGATCGAAATAATATATTTTTTTTACAAATTACATTGAGTGCTGTGTTAATAAGAATACATGTTATCAATATGGATTTAATTGGGAAAATACTAGATTATGAGAGGATATTTGCAAATTTTGTTGTCGTTTGTATACATAAGAGAGAAGTAACAGGATTACTTATTGTACCAGCAGTATATCTGTGAAGAGACTTATAAATTTTATATGGTTATAGCGGCAGACGTATGGTTAAAAATCGATATATATTTTTGTATAAAGATATCTTGTTTATTAATTTTTTTTTCCTCAAGAGCTCAAAAAAAAGCTTAAAAATGGGGCTGAAGTCCAGCACAAATCATAAACCTGAAGAATAGGTTGTTGAGAGATGGATAGTTAGGGAGGGAGATAGATCTCTATAAATGGAGAGTAGGTATATATGTTATTTCTGATAAATCATCATTTTTCCCCAAGTATAACTAACTCACAATCTGATCAATATTTGTTAATATGTGTTCATATATCAGAGAACCCTCATTTCGAAGATTATATATAGAAAATATCTTACAGAATTATGTAAAATTGTATTATACAATTCGTATAGGAAAGACGAGTTATTTATCAAAATTGTGGAGTTTTGAGTTATGTCAAGAATCATATCATTAAACTATCAAAGTGTCTCGGTCCCCATAATCTTTAGTGGTTTAAGTTACGTGTGTCTGAACGACAAACTCGAATATCAAAGAGAAATTATGAAATCCCACTTAAGACATTATTTGACCAATTTTGTATAATTGTGATGTAAATAACGAATGTTGAACAATTTTGTTTAATTTTGTAATATATTTTCCATTTTGAAATAATTGTTGATAAATTTATTAATATTATTCCTTCTATCAACAAAGTTATTCAGCCTATGGGTAAACAATTTATGTTTGTTTAAATACTTTTGAATATTCATATGTATGGTTAAAAGAAAAGAGGGAACCGAAGATACTTAAATAAATATTCGGTTAAATGTGACTACTTACTGACATGAATTTAGCATTCTATAGTAAATATATTTACTATATTTTTTATTTGGACCGAAGTCCGAAGGTGACATCTGTTAGGTTTCTTATATAAAATCTAAACAGTTCTAAATTTCAGAAGTAATATTAAAAAGACACTAGAGTCGTAATAAATTTTTAACAATATGTATACACATTTATAGCCATGTTAAACATATGTATATTTTTAATACATATGTTTAATATGGCATAAGTATTTTTGTTTGTTGTTTATGTTTAAAATACATAAGTATTTTTTGATGTTATGAAACTAATGTAGACCGTCAATAACTTTGATTTATTACATTTTAGGATTCATTTGAAAGTTTGAATCCTGTCCGTATTCGTATCCGTATATATACATATATATATATATATATATATATATATATATATATATATATATATATAAATATTCAAGAATACGGAATATTAAATCTGTATATTTGTAATATGTGTTATTACAAATATACAGATTAAAATATATATTTTTTAAAAAATATGTATTATCATACGGTTTAAAGACATTTATTCCTCATGAGAAAATAACATAATATAAAATAACATAATGGTCACTTACATAATAATATTATTTATTAATAACAAATCACACAAAACTTAAAACGACAGCACATTTAATTTCAAAACGATCAGAACTCGGTTCAAACAGCGTCGTTAAACTTATAGCAGCTCTAAATACTTCACAGTTGATTTCCAAGCGCCATTTGTACGACAACAAAGCACAGATAAACACGAATAGGTTCTTATTTATTTTATGAATGAAATAGCTACATTAAAGTCCGCCAGAGGTCGCCTCGACTCTATAAACAAGACCTGACCCGGCTTGGATGCTGTACTTTAGATCTCATTAACTAAGTATGTTTGAAATAACTTACGAGCGATGTCTCAGGATTGCACATGTATAAACATGTACAATCTTACATGTGTCTATTTGCATGTTAAGATAAGCCTATTTCAGATCAGATTATATTACCAGTAAATAAGTATTAATGATAATAGAATATAGTTTTTATGATCGGTACAGTTATGTTGGAAAAACATTTCTTTCATACTTTTATTTATATACACCCTTATCTACTCTGACATATCTTTTAAAAATATATTTAAGTTGACAGTTATTTAATTATTGATGTATGAATCTACTATTTTTAGGAAATTGTATGTATTGTATTTATATATGTATTATGTATTTATGTATGTTTTAGAGTTAATATACAAGATATTTCAAGATAATAATGTCCAATAATTACTTATAATTTCATCCTATCCCTCTTTATTATCCTCATCCAAAACTAAGTTTGTATATTATATTCCATATTATTTATTGTAATAAAATCAATTGTTTACGACTTTGACTCACAAATATCCGTAAATTTTTGGTATTTCGATAATTAAATTTTAATATTGTACTGGGGATATCGTTTTTAATATACGTAAATTACTTTTACTGTTAAATCGTGTGTCGTAGCATCGGAAAAGTATTTGTAATAAACCTAGTAATTAAAATAGGATTAATTATAGAGAAATCACCTATATTATTACGTGGCTCTTATTAAATATATGATTGGCTCAGAAGTATTAGGCATAATGCATTTTCATACACCTAAGATTGACGTGATTGAGGTTGACGTAACCTGAAATATTCTACTTACCATCATTTAAATCGAATTTATTCAAGAATTCTCCCATGTAAGCTTTGCGAATGCTGAATCTCTATGCACGTTAATTTATTTTCGGATAATTTGTCGAAAATAGCGGAAGTTGCTTAAAGGACAATTGAAAATTCCTCTTAAAAATTGTTATAATGTAATTGTACGTTGATGAAATAAATAAATATATATATTTATTTCTTCTCTCTTCTCTCTTCTCCCTCTCTCCCCCTTCTCGCTCTCTTTCTCTCTCTCTCTCTCTCTCACCCTCACTCTAATTAAGAAGAGATATGTATATAATTTAATATGATTCTATTGTTAATATAATTTCATCATAAAAACAAGAAGAATGTTGTAAAATGTACAATACATACATTTGAATTTAAATTTACATTTAAAAATTGGATAGTATAGCTAAATCAGTAACATATAGATTTATTTCAATAAGATATATGATAATATTATTATATTAATAATTTCTTAATAGAAACTAATATATTAAAAAATAATATTCTTTAATAGATCATTTATTAGTTATAAATTCTTTAAATCTTACATTAAATCAAGTTAACACCAACCCATGTTTATTTACATTACATTTACAATTTACTTTACATCATAACTGAGTATATCGGGTGTGGAATCTGTCATTATATGTTCCATACACGGTGTCTCACACTTCGACAGATCCGGTCCCAGGTTCGATTCCCTGTAGGGATGAATGGGTTACTAAAAATGGAACGGATTTCCGATTACGAACACGTTACTGGTACTTAGAGCTTGGTTATACTACTTTATTAAAAAAGGTAAAAAAAACCGGCTAAGTTCGAGTAGCACTCGCGCACGATGGGTTCCGGATACGTATTAAAAAGAACCTTTAATATGTTTTTATTTTATTTTTATTTCATAATTTTTAAGGTGAATATATAACTAATTATTCTGTTCTATTAGTAAATATTTCAAGATTCTAACCAAAAAAATTATCAAATATTATACAGCAACAAAAAAACATCTTCTGTATTAAATTCAACAGTCTATAACGGTTCATGAGATACAGCCTGAAGACAGACACACAGACAACAAATCTAGTTTTACCCTTTCCGTACGCAACCCTAAAATACACGATATTGCAAGTGTAATTAAGTATTCGATAAAATTTACATCACCATGCAAGTGGGTGGATATGCTAATTATTTGTTTTACAAATTACTTGTAACTAGAATAATCTGGTTAAGAATGGTCGTTTAATTTGTAAAATACTTGTATAATTACATCTGATAGCGATGTTTTCATAAATACATAATCTTGTATATTTTATTATATAAATCTGAAATTATAGTAAATTACTTAATAATGTACTGCAAGCATATTTAGTAATATTGTAAGTTTCTTTACGGGACTTTTATGTGTTATATTTGTACACCCGGTAGTCAGGTTTTGGCTTTTAACCTTTTTAATTAGGGCATTCCTAATACATTAATTATAATTATATTACCTATATTAAGACATACTTTTATATACTTATTATACATAAAGTAGGAGAGCCATAGCCAGGCCTGTGAGTGCGAGTATCGAACAAATAATAAAAGAGTGAAGACGAGAGAGCCATACTTGTTTTTGTCTAACCACATATATAAGACAGAGAGATATGGAACCTCATTTGCTGTTCCTTTTTAATGACACATTTTAGGCTGGCTCCTCAATTCTATAATTCTATGAATGTTTCATCTCCCCTGACGGTGTCAAAGAAATCTTTAAAACCTTTAAAAAAGAAATACTGACAAAGGCAAGGAGTTTTGTATATTAGTTAATTTAGGGGAGGGGAGAAAAAATGGGGGGAACGACGGAAAAACGGTATAGAACGGGGTTACTGAAAGTATTGTGAATTTTTGAATAACTAGGTTGATAGCCATTCTGGCTTATTGTTAAGCGAGAAAGGTCATAAAAGAAAAAGCCTAATGTCAAACTGTTGCATAAATAAAAATAAAAGAGTTTCACTCCCTTTTTGAGTCTACTGCTCGACTTATGTAAAAAAAAAGCACGCGCCAGCGAAACTCAATGCAAAGCATAGAAAATCATTTTTAATGATTATTCCTCAAGAACATAACCTATCACCGAACCACAGCAAAAGAGAAAAAAATAAATAAATATGTTTAGTTATTACAGAAGAGTTCGATAACATAGAATACATTTGCCTCTACATAGAGCTTCGCTCCTCATCCGCTGACAATATTAAGGTTAGTTAGTTAATTAATAAGAGTTCGTGTTGAAATTTTTTTAATTATACTACTAATTAAAATAGTACGAATGTCCTGTCAACTGAACTGTCAAAGTCACCTAATATTTATCAAAAGCAGATGTAGATAAGAAAATTCAATTAGTTTGATTAATTTATAGTAGAATTGTTTTAAATTATTTATTACTATTCCAATATAAAAGACGCCGTTAAAGAATTACCCTCATTATTTTAAAATACTGAGTGCGGACAATTTTAATTTACTTTTATTTTCGTTTTTATAAAAGTCTTATCTTTTATCATTATTTCCTTAACTCATTTATTTTGACAAACGCAAAAATACTTTATATGCATAATTATTACTATGTATATATTTCTATAATTATTAATTACTTACCTATATACTTATTACTAGTATTATTTATATAATTTTTACTTATTTATTGTATATATAATTGTTTATAGAATTCCATACAACCATTAAATCGAGTAAACTTCATCACAGATTACGTCATTTGTTCATGTTATAGCAATCATTAAACTTTGGAATTTAAATTATTTACTAGGTAGTTGTAATTGTCTATAAAATGTTTATCTTTAAATAATTTACGTTATACTTCAAAGTCCCTGATGAAGAACTTGAAATGCCAGCTTAGTAAAATGATTTGGGTTTTATTAATAATGTCTGCCTCTGGTGGTGAAGGTTCTGTCATTCAGTTGACATGTGATAGGAGAGCTGATTCTGATTTTTTTTTTTATAATAAAATTCTACGAATAATTCAGATCTTTCCGGTACAAAATTTTAATACAAAATTTGAAAATAAAAATGTATATTTTCTTATTTTATAAATATTTTTTATATTAAAATTATAAGAATATTTCTGATTCATTTAGAACAATAAAATTTTTACAATTTAATAAAAATTTAAAAATAAACATTAGGTATTAGGCATTTTTTTTTACATTTTTTGTTGTCAATATCCTAATGGTATATAGAGATTACTAAAAATGCACTAAATTTTTTTTTGTTAAGTTAATATGTATTACTTATTAAAATCATTTAAAAATTAATATTATTAAATATGAAAAAGTCCAATATTATGTTTAAATATTTATTTTGTAATAATTCTGCATAGACTCTACAAAACTTCGTTATTTCATAACCTAACTTAAGAAAGTAAAATTATTTGTTTTATTGCATACAAAAAAAAGAAACAAATGAAAAACCCAACACTTTTAATTGATGCAACAGAGAGACAGAGAGAACTAGAGAGAATGAGATAGCAATATAAAAATAAACCTACCGGATCAATTATAACCCAAGCTGATTACTTCCAGCTCATGTCAACTTAACGTAAAGGAACTGGACTACTAGTTCGTTGTAAGCCAGGCGGGAAAAGGATGGCGAATGACAAGGTACAGGCGATATAAATTGTACTCATCCTAATGAAGTACACTCAAGTGGTTAAGTGCATCAAACTAATTACTTTTACGATATGTCACTGTCATTTACCACAAAGTTTTGTTAAGTTAATGAACATGTGGTTTTATTTGTTCGTAACTTCTTAATATTGTTTTTGTATAAACTTTCGTGAACCATGATGCTTATTATGAATAGGATATTAATTTATAAATATGAACCCCAAATGACTTTAAACCTATTTGGGCAAAATTCCAATTAAATTACGTGAACGTGGCGGGATAAATATATAAAATATATTTAACTAAAATATTATCGGTTGCATATTTTTTCAAACAAATAAAATTGTCACAGACTACTATACCTAGAACAGATCAATACTTTAACTGTCAAATTATACGAGGGTACCAAAATATAAATAATAAAAATGGACGTATAAAAACCGCTTAAAGAATTCCATCCATCCAATTATATGAATGATCTCATTTTATGTACAAAGTATTTTCATTGCAAAATATGATTTGTGTAAATAATGATAAAATTAAATCCCACATCAGATTTGTGCTTTAAATAAGGCTGAGCTTTTAACTCTGAGTAATGTGACGAAGTGATTTTATATGATCAAGCCTTAGGAAATTCATTTCATGATGTATGGCGCGTTCTTTATTTATCGTCCTTTTAAGATCAAACTAGTTGTTATGGATTTTATATTTATTGTACATGTATATAATTTTTATTAAGTAATATATATTTATTAGAATTCATTCCATCTTACATATTCTTTTAATTGTGACATAGCGTAGAAAATTGGATGGATGGATTGGATGTTTGTTTTGTGCTATATTAATGAACGTTTACAAGAACTTTGAACTTTACAAGGTTGAAAGAATTTAAATAGAAAAACAGCAAGTTGTAGTTTTCGTACATTAATTGCTCCTAAATATTACAGACTGGAACTTTGTAAGGTAGAACGATTGTGAGTGTCACAGAAAATCTCCTTAACATTACTGGTTGGAATTTGCAAAGTAGAAGGATTGTCAACAAAAATAACAGCAAGTAAATTATCAGTACAGTCCTCCTTAAATACCCCCTTAATAGTACCGACAGGAACTTTGCAAGATAGAAAAATTGTGAGTAAAAATATAACACATTCAAGTCCTAGTACAGTAATTCTTCCTTAAAAATCTTCTTAATATTACTTGCTGGGATTTTGCGAGGTTGAGGGTTATGAGTAAAGACCATAACAGTAAATTGAAGTACAGTACAGTAATTCCTTCAATCACTCGTTCTTTGGCAGAACGCGGTTTTCAAAATATGATATCCAATTACGATAACCTATCTACAAAATTATACAGTGTTAATACTACAATGTAAGCGAAAAACGTGTACTAGTAAATCACGTTTCTTTAGTAAAGTACAGACTCATTTTAGATGTCTGTGATAGAGGGATTGGTATAAATAATACGACATGGTGTAAGTGAAAGTAATATAACACCTTAAAGGTAGTATTTACCGCTATGAAGTATACAAAATTCCTAACTCACATAAATGTTTTATTTATTTTTTTTAAACTTATAATAGTGGCCTCAACCCTTCTGTATAAGTTTTGGAATTGTCATTTTGCTATGAAGTCAAACAAAATGTTATTTTTCTATCCCCCGCGAATAATATATTTTTTTGTACTACAATTTTCAAATGTACCCTGTACATGTATGTCCTTTTATGTCCCTATCTGTCGCATTATGTCTTTCGTGATGATCAATTGAGTATTCGTAAAATCATATCAAACAAATTTACATTGCTCTTTTTAATATTACTTAGAATCAATTTCAAATCTAGAATCCATTTAAGATAGTTATTTTTAACAAATTTTCGTACAGAGTATCAACTTCAAATTGAAATGTCTTCCAGCATACCTTAGACAGGAAAAAGAAAATAGCAGACATGAACACACTACATATAATTTTAACTAATAAATATATAAATAAAACCAAAAAGATATACCAAATTCTTACAAAAAATGTTTTTTTTTTTTTAAATTGAAAGTAATTTAAATATCCGTATAGTTTGTAACATTGTTTTCGAACCTTACTGATTTAAAAAAATGAGAATAAATTTTACTTTAATATACTATTTATGTCAAATATATAAAATAAATCGTAATCTAGATAGCTTGACATGAAGTCTAAATTCGGTAAGCGGTTTCTAAATACCAGGAACAAGTTTGATGGAGCGTGGGTGGAGTCGGTTTATTAAAAAAAATGGTATGTTGACAGCTGTCACTGTCGTCATAATTTATCTTTTGATATTTTTGTGATAGTAAGTACGAGTAGAGCATAAAGTTATTATACATAGAGTAGGGAAGTCAGCGTAAAATAAAAAAAAAAGAGAAAACAAATTAGGCTACCCATCTGTTTCTCTTTCTTGCATGTTTGATTGGACAGAGATAAGTATCGGTCTCTCGGTAGTGGGTTGTTAAGGAAGAATTAAGTACTAGTTAATTTTTTTATAGAACATAATATTGAATAATATTTTTATCGGCAACAGCACCATTCACCAATCACCATCATTTGTATGATTATAATTTTGAAACATTCTTATGATTTAACTTTTTTTTACGATGATATCATAGTTTGAAAGTAAAATTGTAGTTCGAGTATTTTTAGCTGCAATTTAGAGATCGTATTGTATATTTGATAAATGTAATACTTTAATTTAACATAGAATAAAAATAAACTGATACGGACAAGGATTACAACCCGTGACCTCTGGGAAACCCATCCCTACCCTAAAATTTTAATAAACTTAACATGGCCATACATGCTCAAAGATGTTTTCATATATAATACTTAAATAGAGTGTATTTATTTCCTAGAAACTAATAAATGAAAAACCGATATTTTATCCTTATTGCTATTTTAATAATGTATCTTTACATATTTATAAAGTATAAAAAATAATAATTTGAATAGTTCTCTATTTATATTATCTTCAAGCAATTATAGCCATAAATATGTAAGGGAAGATAGAAAAACTTGTTCAATATTTATTAGTAGTATAATATTTCAAATAAACATAGCACTTGTCCTTCAAGTTGAGAAGCCTGTTATATATTTCGTTTAGTAACTAACTATTATATAAACATAAATGATTCAGCAAGCGAACTGAGCGAATTGAATAATTAATACATGATACCTTTACTTATAATTACCGGTAACCTGTATGACAATAAGTGAAAAAAATGCATTAATCAACAATGTGGTAGTTTTTTTTATATTATCCATTATATGACCGATTGACGCAGGGATCGTAACTATTCTCTGTTATGCCGGTGGTCTTAGATTCGATCCCCATTACAAAAAAAAAAATGTATCTAAGGTCAAGACTTATATGCTATATGCATGTGTGCATTATGTTATATGTATATGTAAAACAGTTTGTATGTTTGTCAGTTGTCTAGTATAAGTACAGGCTTAGTTTAGTTTGAGTTGGGTTGTGTATAAATGGCCGAATAGTTATATATTTATTACATATTTAATTATTAGATAGATAGTTTTATGATACTACTATATTGGACATACAGCGTAAGTTCACAGTTTAAAAATTATACAGTAGGAAAAAAAAATAGCAAAGACTTTTTTAAACCGTGGTATTATAATAAATTTGAATCGAAATCATATTATATTACTTTAAAGCAATTGAGATGTTATTTACGAGTTAGTCGTTTATATTTACGATAATGTGGCGTAAGGACCCGGGTACATTCTCATGTGATTTAATATTGATATCAAAGAAATAGCTCAGGAATCGGATTCTAGACCACTTACGTTTACGTCACTATGGTTTTTATCGAATCACAGTATGGAGTCCATATTAACCTGAAAAAAACTATTACCTCTTTTATTGGAAATCAAAAAAAATGGATGAATCCGATTGGAAGTCATGACAGTTTACTGGGTAATTTTAATGTCGAATGGAAGGCAATAAAAGTGATATGCTTGTATATGGGAATATAGTTTTTATGTTTAAATAACTTGATATAATCATAAATTCTTTTAATAGTACTTATAAATTAAAACAAGGATTAGTATTACTGTTGCATTTAATGTTTTAACCTACACTTAAACTTAACTTAACTTTAACTTAACTTAAACTTATACAGGATGACCACCGCTGGAAAACAAGATCTGTTTTTCATTGCTAAATTGTGCTAAAGCCAGGTATTTTTTTATTTATTTGTTCCTTCAATTTATAATATAACGTAAAATTGTAAATGACATGTCGGTGTAGTGGTTATTGATCCTGATTGCTGAACCAAAGCTTGTAGGTTCGATTCCCATAGAGGACTATTCTTTGTGTCATCTACAGATTGTTGTTCCTAGTATGAGATTACTTTGTGTCTGTTATTTATATGTTTGTGAAGAATATTTAATACGGAAGACATCTTAAAAAGAAAAACATTTTTTTATAGTTTCATCAACCCATACGTGGATGTTTGAACTAATGGCTATTCGGTCATACCTATGTACCAATAATTCTAACCCAACATTATAAAGGAGTATGTGAGTTTGTTTGCTTGTTACGCTTTTAGGTCTAGATTTAATCGATCATTGTGAAATTTTAAACACACATTGTCAGGGGTACAGAAAAACACATACATACATTTTATCTCAAAAAAAAAAAAATGTTGAACGTAGACTATTAGCACATTGTGGGTGAAGTCAGTGACAAAGCTAGTATGTTATGTATAACAATATGAGTTTGTTTGTTTGTTGCTTTCATTCCTTAACTACTCTAAAACCTTCATGCAATTTTTCACATACGTTGTCAGATATAAACATAACGACATAGAATAACTTTTATTGCTAAAAACTATTCCCGAGAAATAGAAAAATACATTCTAGACGGCTAACATAAAAACTTTTTTTCAGCTTTAGCGAACATATGCGTATATTAAAATAAGAACAGGTTTTTATATAATTTCCGGTCTAATACAGGTGCTATTTTATCTAGATACAAATTTAGCTAAACATTTTGTTCTTTATGGACTTTATATGAAAAAAAGGTATAACCTTTGTCGCTGTCTTTGTCTATGTCGCGTCAGCCCCTTTGCGAATAATTATATTAATAGCGGAAACACGTTGTTTTTTTGTATGATAATTATACATTTAAAAACAATTTTCTACTTACATTACTATTGGTCTATTATTAAACTAACAGAAGGTTAATTATTTTCGCTGTGAAGGTGGTCTTTTTAACCTTTGAAGCTAGAATTGTATTGATATATACTGATTAAAAACACTCCCAAAAAAAATATATTTACAGGCAACAAAAAATACATTATATAAATAAATAAATGTTATATTTATAATTTTCTATTAATAATATAATATATTTGTAATTTTCTTATTTTGTAATGTTTTAAAAGAATCCTTTTTTTTCAATCATTTATTATTGTCTTGTTTTTTAAGGTATCAAATATTTTTCCGTATCAAAAAGATAAAAACAGAACCCTATTACCACCCTATATCCACCCGTTGGTCGAGTGGTTAGCGCAAGTGCCTATCGAATACCGTATAGCGGTGCAATGGGTCTCCCGTTCGATTCCCGACAGGGACAGGCTTTTATATGATGAGCGTAGATGTCTGTATTTCTGGATTTAGTCGTTTATTAAATATATTCGTAGTATTTATAATGTGTGTTTCTATGTATTTGTATCGTTGTCTAACATCCTGAGCACAAGCAAATAGTTTGCTTACTTAGGGGTTAGATCAATTATTGTTATTTGTCCTGATATTATTATTACAAAGACTTATTTGTTCGTCTATCTATCTCTAGGCTGTATCTTATGGACCGAAATTGCTAGAGAGTCGAAAATTTCACAGATCATATAAATCTGTTGAAAGTCTGTACAAAAAGTACTAAAAACAAAATATAATAAATATTTGACGGGGGCTTCCATACAATAAACGTAATTTTCCTTGCTCGAAATTTATATCGGCAACGGTAGACTTTTGTAAAAATCACAAAATATTTAGTAATAAATTACTTTCTTAAAAAATAAATCCAAATCCGACCGAGTTCGACTGGCACTTGGCTGGTTTTTTCATATAATAAAATGTACAAATAAGCTTTTAATATATGTTATATAACGGATATCAGTTTTATTGAAAACAAAAAAGAAATTTATACATTCAGTACATATAAATTTACTGTTAATATATACCATATATTTACGTTTCTTTTACCAAGATATTTACAATATATATCCATATATAAATCTATATCCAGATACTCTATATCTTGACAACTTTAGCAGTTGTCAACATGCTTCTTGTTAACGTACTACTTGTATTTTGTTTATAACAAAGTTTGTTATTTTTTATTACATATGTATATAAATATAAATATGTATGTATATATACTATATATATAATGGGTTTACAATTACAATAAAGGTTTGACAATTACTAACTTGTTGACAATTCTGTACATGTTACTTTACTGCAATAACTTTTTAGGTTTTGGTCTATTGGTGTTCTTATTACGAAAATAATAAATATTTATTTTACTTAATGCAAATTTTTATTTTAAGCAGGCCTATGTGTGTCAGTGTATTACAAATAATAAGAGAAGCAAGATGAGTGACCCATACCTGTCTTTGTCTAATCACTCATGAAAGAAAAAGAGTTAGTTAGCTTCATTTGCTTTCTCTTTCTTTCTAGGGACACTCTATGTATAATAATTCTATGCAATACATTGGATAATGTATTTATATACGAGTAAAAGAGTATTCATGTAGTTTCTTGCCGGTTCTGCCATGGACCTACCCTTTGGAATCTTTGTAACCGCGCACATTATGACAAATAATTACTGCCAATGTTACAAAACCACAGGAAACAAAAGTGATACAGAACATAGATGTAAAATAATAATTTAGCAATTTAAACTATATCTCCGTTACTAATTCTTGACTGAAAATCATCTGCAAAATGCTGCGATACTTTTAATTATGCGCGACAACTGCTCGCGGCACTCTCAGTTATGCGCGGGCGCATAAATCAAGCACAGTGATTAAAACTCTGTTAACAATGACAGCTGTAATGCCTGCGGTGCTTCTGAACTCTAATTGCAGGATAATATGTATTAGAAAATGTATTGCAATTAGTGTATTTCACTTTTTAATAAATTTTGTTTTTAGACATGCAAATTTTTTTTAATTTTATCAGACGGGTGATTTATTTAAAAATAATAATAATAAATTAATTAATCTAAAAATATATAACTTAATTAGAGTTGCTTTTTACATGAAATAAATACAAAAATTATTTGTTTAATTTTTATTTAGAAAAAAAAAATGTTCAAGATTCAAGAACTTTATATTCTAAGAAAGTTGTGTATTTTATCTTATTTCAAACTAGAGATAAACGTTTTAACAAGTGAAACATTTTTAAAAACATAGGTTGGAATGTTCTTCCCAGGGCAACAAGAT
The DNA here is from genome assembly GCA_959347355.1 of Napeogenes inachia. Lineage (NCBI taxonomy): Eukaryota > Metazoa > Arthropoda > Insecta > Lepidoptera > Nymphalidae > Napeogenes > Napeogenes inachia. Next base: position 8,681,052 of record OY365793.1, on the reverse strand, counting down.
GAGTGCGAAAGCGATCCCTTGGCGTCCCACTAAGGCAATGAGGTCAACCTTTGGTTTTTAGTGGGCAGCCTTGAAAAAGGCAGCGTTTTCTATGCTGCCGAGTAGTCCCCCATACTCCCTCGGCCATCACCTTCCTGGCCGATGACGGGGCGATGCGTAACGTATTTTTCCAACGATAAAAAAAAGAAAAAAAAAAAGGTTGAAATGTTCCATAAAAATACTTTATAGTTTAACATTATATTAGAGTTAAAAAATATGTATATTTTTTGTATTTTATAATTATCTGTGATATAATTTTAAGAACAAGAAAGATCAAGTACACAATTTACACAAATTACAAGCAAGAAACAAGAAATAAGAATCATATATTCAAACGTTAACATTATTAAATTATGTTGTTAGGCTTATCTTTGATAACCAGAGCACTGATATAAATATAAAACATAAGTAAATCGATTTTACATGTTATTTTGAGCAACAAAGTAACAGCAATAATGTTATGTGTTTATGTTTCTTACATAGACGGCGTTTAGGAATATTTAAGAGCGCCATTTTGTGATGTCAAACGCAGATTATCTGAAGTTAAAGCGTGGGTACTGAGTTTTACTTAGCTGGGTGTGTGTTTGTTTGTTTTAAACGTGTTAGTTGTTTCTTTGTCTGATATTTAAATTAATTCTATTTTGCATGATATTAATATTGATTTGTTTTATTTATAATCTTTTTTTATATATTGTAAGGAAGCAAGTTAGATATGGTAAATGCAGTAAGATTATAAATTTACAGCATCCGACAGACACGTAATTAAGTGATTAAAACTAGTTATTTTCTTATTGGTAGGTAGATAATATCTTTATTAACGAGATTAAGAATATAAATAAGAGTTTTTTTATAAATAATAATAATTATATCATAGGATAAAATAGACACATATTGATTTAACCCCTTTTATTAAGGTGTTAGATAGCGATACAAATACATATAAATTAAGACATCTATACATGCATGCCTCCTTACGGAAATCGAACCCGAGCCCCTTTGCGGCGCTATATGTTAGGCGTTTGCGCTAACCACTCGTCCTACGGGGCGGTTGAATATATGAGAACATTTAGAAATAGTAACTTATAAAAAAATTAATGCAATTTTATTTATTAAACGTCTACATTTTTTCAATTTACAATACATAATATTAATACACCTGTTTTTAAAAGCCTTGGAAGTTATTAATTATAATTGATAACTAATTAAATAAGCGTAAGATTAAAACATGTCACTAGTACCCTCAGGGTGCTTTAAAAATTACACATTACGTCTATGTAACATTTTATATATTATAATGTACTAAATATAATTAGCAGTAGTGACGTTTAAGTTTCAAAACGCATTAGCGAGTTAATCTATTAAATATTAATTGAATTAATTTTTGATATAATTAATGAATTCATTTTGAATTGTTTTCTTTTAATAAACTAGAGTTTTTGTTATTAAATGTGACATGCATTAATGGTTTAATTTTCATATTTTGTATTATATATTTTATTTCCAGCATCATCACACTCTTCCAAATTATATGTCACAATAAGTTAATTTCTTCCACTCTCTTCTATCATACGTCATCTCAGTGGAGAATTGCTTCTTTGTCACATAAATTTTCCACTCTTCACAATTTTCAATTTTCCACTCTCTACATCTTCTTCGGCCACTCTCTTCTCATATATATATCCATTTATCCAGATTTTGTTTCTATAAATTATATATTACAATTATTATATCAAATGATTTTTAAATATGAAATATAAGATAGTCATTAAAGTATCACCTTTAGTGAATTGAATTTATTAATAGAATTGTTTAATTAAAAGGAACTGCACCAAGCATGGTGTATTTTGTATTTAAGGCGTTAACAAGAACGTAAGAGTCATCGGTATGTTGTTTTATTGACGATGTACAAGTGGATAGGGTTACTACGACATAATAATATTATTTAACGTTTTCTTTTTTTTAGTATTATTAATATTTTTTTAAGAACTGTTTTTGGTAATATAGAGATTTTTTGCAGCTTAACAAACAGGTTGTGTTATGTGTAAAGGTTGGCTCTGTGTGGTACCACTTTTTTATAAAAATCACATGCCGTAACTCCTTGTAGGATGGTAAGTACAGACTCTTGAACCGTATAGAATATCCTGTTCCTATATCCAACTTCAAGCTGCACCTGGAAGAGTTAACATGTAAAATGGACCATGTTTTGCAAATATATATTTATAATAGTCTGATTTCACTTCTAAGGAAATTTCGAATGAAATAATATAAATTTATTGGTAACCCTGCAGTGCCACAGCAGGAGTTAGAGGTTGAAATGTTGATATGTGAACAATGTTGAATAATCCCACTCTTATGTTAATATCCACGGCAGTCGTTACTCGTGTTGGAGAAGACGGTAATTAAAATCTTAATTGGATTTGAGAGGAGTCTCCACATGCCTGGTACATTAACTGAACTGGAGTTTTATTCATTCTTAATTAATTGTATTTGAATTTAATTGAATTGTATGTGAAGACTTATAGATTCATCTTTTTCTTTGTAAGCGCTTATATTTTTGTTGGTTAATTTGTGTGTGTAATTTTTATAACAAATGTAAATATTAAAAATGCTAATAACTTTTGACAAATTAATTATGGAATGCTAAATTCATCACGGCGGGTGCGGCAATTCAATGGGTAGAACGACGGGACTGTGTCCTAGATTCAAATCCTGCATTCAATTTATTTTTAATCTATATTTCTTTCAACTAATTAAAAGCTATCTGCTGTTAACATTTTTAAGGACTCTATCTTAGCTTTTTTAATTTGTGGCTCTAAGATTACTAGAGCTTAGCTTAGGTAAGTGTCATTTCTTTTAGTAACTGTTACCTGAAATAATATAAACATTTCTATTAAAATAAAATATTATCTAACATAACTAAAAACCATTATTAACAAGTGAATACTACTTGTTAAACTGAATAATGAAGAACTCGTTTACTTTTACAAATGATATTATTAATTACAGGACAGACACACGATTAATTTAATATATGTATAATTCTGTGAACTAAGTCATAATACCACATATTCTGTGTCGAGTAACTGTTAATGGCCGCAAATTCTCTACAAATAATGAGTCAAGGAGTAATTGAAATTGCAGTAAATTAATTACGAATGTAAAGCTGTAATCCGACAGCCCTACAATGATTAGTCACTGAAACCAGGGCTGTACACTACCAGTAGTTATTTTATTATAAAATTGTTGGTCTCTTTAGTACCATTGAGTTATTATACAGATAACTGCCCCGTTGGTCCATTGGTTAGCGCAGACGTCTAACATAACACTGCGCAAAGAGCGCGGAGTTCGATTCTCGACAGGACCAGGGATGAATGTGATGAGCATAGATCTCTGTATTTGTGGGTTTGGTTGTTTATTGAATATATTCAAAGTATTTATAATGTGTATTTCTATGTATTTGTATCGTTGTATAACATCCTTAACACAAGCTATTATTTTGCTTACTTAGGGGTTAAATCAATTTGTGTAATTTGTTATAATTATACAACAGGCAGGATATGAACTTTTGACCTCTTGAAAACCGATTGGTAACTTTGCCATCTGATGAATTCTGTCTATTTGATATAGATTTTTTTAATTCAGATTAATTAAAAAAAAAAATTGAGCGGCCAAACATGTTTAAAGATCAATTCAAACTGACATATTCTTAAAGTTATGTACTGTTAATGTTTTTTTGTTATTATTATTGAAATATGACCAGTCATACGTTGTCATGGCAACGACAGCTAGTAGGATTTTGTATTCGAAATAGATAAGTTATTGTTTTAAAAATTTTCCTGTTTTTTGTAAGAATCACAAGAACCTGCTAACATCAAGGATTAAAAAAAATATATCATGTCTTGACGGGAACCAATCAAATAGAGATACATTATTATATTTGAACATATCTATAACCAAATGTTTATTTAACATTAAATAAGTATAAAATAAAAAATAAACCACGAGCTGTGATCTCTGTCTCTACATATTGAGCAATTTGGTAGTTTATTTTAAATTACATATTTATATAAATTATTTTATACAACCCTGTGCTTCTAGAATACCAATTCTTAGTAGTTCGTATTGATTGAAATGTTATTCATTACTGGTTTTGCTGAATTATGCATAAACGAAATACCACGTACAATGTTATCGAGTAACTAGTATTTGACATAAATCTCTTCTGACTAATCAGTGCTAAGTATTTGGTAACCTAGATTAAATTTAGAAAATAATAATACAAAGAAATATGACCAGCCTAGTTCGGGAGACTATGTTTTATTCACACTATATTATGTCGCACATTAACATAGAAATGTTAATTTTTAATCATTAATTTGTTCCAAAGATCCATGTATTTATATGTTCATGTAAATAAAAATAAATAAAATAAAATAAATTTTAAATTATTTATGATAACTTGTTTGGCTGAAATTCGACTGTAATTCTAAGTTTTAATAAGTGTCTTGACCAACATTTCTGTACACATATCGTTTGTTATTTATTCTATTACATTAAATGTCAATCAACTCTTCTACTATATGCATACAATTATTATACATAAAATAAGCGAGCCATAAGCAGATCTATGAATGTCGTGTCTGACGAATAATAAAAAAGACCGATATGTATCTTTGTTTAACCACATATGCAAAAAAGAGACGGATCATTAATTAGCCTTATCTTTTTTTTAATTGCATATTTTTGGCTGGCTTCCCTACTCTACGTATAAGAACTCTATGATTATTTGACATTAGACTGATATAAACTTGACATTGACAGTGTCAGTAAATAATGAGGTAGTGTGTGTAATGTATATCATTGTAGTGTGTGTATTTTCGAATGTATTATTATATAAAAGTATTTGCTTTCTGTAATTCTCCACATAAACTTTAGCTGAGCCAAAATGTATATTCCTACATGCACCTTATTTCGTAATAAGGGGAAAACTCTTTGAGTCAAGTATCAATAAAAATAATGACATCTATTTGTATTTTAGTACATTTATATATCATAGTTAAAAAAAAATATGAAGTATTTTTCTTTGGCAATAAGACCTGTGTTAGGAGAAAACTTGAAAGGTTGATTCAATGTAGTACACATTCGTGTATCTTAAAATAAAACGACACATTAGAAAAGTAGTCCCTGTATTTTACAAACATAAATAACAGACACAAAGAACACAGACTCACCAACAATACATGGATAACTGTCCGGTATGGGAATCGAACCTACTATCCTTAGTTTACAAGTCAGGACCACTAACCACTACACCAACAGGCCTGTTAAGATATTTAAAAGCTAGCAAGTATATCTTTTATTTGCAGCTATCTCAAGTATCTTTTTACACACACTTAAATAAATTAGATCACAAAAAATGTCAATTACACGCCTGTTACTGCAGTCAGTTGCCAAGATCTATAGATAACATTGGAATTTAATCCTTATATTAACGTAATAAGAACTGTATTAGCTGTAAGTCTCTATCTCTGTTTTATTCTGAGAATCTCACCCGGAATCTAAAGGAATGTTTTAGAAAAGCAATGTCAAATGGAAAAAAATACAATTTGTCACAGAAACGATTGCGAAATGTATTTTCCATAATTAATAACGTATGATATATTGATTTATTTAAATTAAATATATATTTAGAACAGGACAAATTACACAAATTGATTTAACCCCTAAGTTAGCAAATTATTTTCTTGTGTTAGACAACGATACAAATACAAAAAAAAATACACATTTTTAAATATTGCTTATATATTTAATAAACGACCAAACCCAGAAACACAGACATCTATTGCTCATCACGAATATGCCTGTTCCTGTCAGGAATCGAACCCGAGCCCCGTTGCGCTATACGTTAGGCGTTGGCGCTAACCACTCGACTAATGGGACGGTAATAATATATATTATAGGGGAGAGGTGGCATGAAAGGGACATTTTTGAATTTAAGGTCCTAGTAAGTTAAGGAGACAATATTTAGAACAGGTTGAAATTGAATAGGAAACGTTTATTATTAAATAATTGAAATGAAATGCATTAATGATCATAAATATACTTATGTAATTTATTTTTGCACCTTTAGAAAAATATATAATATGTCCCATTCATAAATGGGTTGTATTGAAAGGGACACAGTAATTTATGAAAGGGACAGTTCAAAAAATCGAGAAAATATATGAATAAAAACTATTTACATATGAGTTAAATCATATTTAACAGTCACTAGAGTCTTATGGTTGTCCAGAATTATCAAAACTGATGATTCAGGACTAGTAGACCCAGTTGTATCTAAGTTATATATTTGATATGGAGGAAAGTCATGCTTCAAGTAACACTTCTCTAGGTTGTCGAAAAAGTTTTCAACATTGTGCCAATTAAAGCTAGTAGTTATCTAACTAGCTATGTATTTTCTAGTTTCCTCACGCTCAGCGAATTTTGCTTCTTTAAAAAACCCTTTACCCGATCCAGCTGTTTATGACTAGCTGGCTTTATTGTTTTCTTTCCAAGATGATATGCTCCGATTCAGACGTACAGCATATTGGTAAGCTAGCTCTCTGACTTGCTTAGTTGTTAAGCCATGGCACATTTTCACAGAAGTCTTTAAATAATCCAATAGCTAATATTTGGTTTATAAGCAAATGAAGTACATTTAGTAGCTTTAGCAATCAATCTATGCAAATGGGATTTCAAAGAAATTGCGATTTCAAAGAAATACCTTTTTGTAATACTTAATTAACTACTTCTTCAATTTTTTGTGCATCGACACGCGTTCGCTTTTTAGGTGACATTACTAATCTGAAAAATAAGTAAAAAAATATTACAAACCTAGTAAAAACTTGCAGTTTTTAAAGGAACACCTATGAAAGGGATGTCCCATTCATAACAGTTTGTTGTGTCCCTTTCATAAATATTATACAAAAATTTTCAACATAACTACGAAATTTACAATATTAAATTAAAGTTTACTAACCTTCTGTTCTTGCCTCTGTGAATGTCTAAGCTGTTTAAAACGGTGATTCACACATAAATAAGAAACTTGTGGTACTCGATAAAACTTTTCGCAGTTACAACAAAAAAATACAATTCAATGCCTAAAACAACAATCGCACGTAACCGCCAGGTTAGAAATGATAGGAGTATGAAGTTAGTGGCGAACGAACCTGCTTCAAGGTTGCCATACGTCAAAAACAATGATGTTTGGAAATATTTTTTATTTTACGGGTAATTTGAGTTGTCCCTTTCAATACGTGTCCCTTTCATGCCACCTCTCCCCTACTTGGACATATTATAATATAAGATTTGTAATATGTTGTAGTATGTACCCATGTAATGTATTCAAGGTGTCATCGAACTTCAAAGCCTTGTATCACCTTCCACTTTTACACCCTGTTGCTTTATTTACACCAAAAATAAAGCAACAGGGTGTAGAAGTGGTCTTAGCACCTGATATAATTATTATTGCTTTGTCATATCATGTTAGTGATAAGGATTTTAAAAGGTGTTATTCTAATAGTCTTTTATTTTTTAGTAGTTTTCAAGCTATTAAAAGACTGCACCCCTTACACACCCATAAAGGGTGTTTATTTGTATCAAAAATAAAGCAACAGGGTGTAAAGGTGGTTTTAACACCTGATATAATTATTATTGCTTTGTCATATCATATTAGAGATAAGGATTTTAAAAGGTGTTATTGTAATAATCTTTTATTATTTAGTAGTGTTCAAAATATAAAAAGAATGCACCGATTACACACCCATTAAGGGTGTTTAAATTCACCAAAAATCAAGGAAGGGTGTAAAGGTAGTTTACACCTGAAATAACATTTTTTCTTTGTCACATCATATTAGAGATAAGGTTTTAAAGGTGTTACTCAATTTGTTTTTTACTATTAAGTAGTGTTCTATAAAAAGAATCTAACCCTTACCTATTACGAGTATAAAACCACTTATAATTATATACTTGTCAATAATTAATTTAAATATAAACGATTAGTTACTGAAGTGGTTAGAAATAACCATTTATTTATAGTTACTACGTAATATTTCAGTTTTATGGTCTCATAATACAACAGAAGCCGCGGGCTGACATAAATGAATATTATTGTTTTTATATATTACTGTTTTGATATTGTAAATAAAATTATCTTTAAATTCATTGGCTGTTGAGGTTTAAATGCGTAAGGTATGAAAGTGGTTTAGTAAAGGTAGTAACGATGGTAGTGAGTTCGATCCCAAGTACAAAATTAATCATTAATACATTTTTGTAACAATTATTTTATTTGTCTAAAATTGGGTTTTATTTAAATGTATTATATGTGTGTATTTACAACAAAATATAGGTATGTGTATAAGATATTTACTCATAGTAAAAGCTTTGCTTAGTTTGAGTTAGGTTGCGACGATTAAATATCTTAATATTTTATGATTTTTATTAAAAAAAACTATAAAACTACAATCCACACTCAAGTCAAGCATCAAGATTTGTTGTAAATGAAAAACTATAGCACCCAGACAATTATACATATAACATACATTTATACTAACATAAGTGCTATGTTATACAAATAATCTCTACCATCACATTGTTTATTCCGTAATGAATGTACCCACAGATGGTATCTGCACACAGCCGCCGGTGGTCTTTATATTTAGTACATTTAATAACTTCTAACGCCCAGTGCATTTGTTTTCTCGATGGATTTATGAGCTGTTTACGTCTATCCCCTTCATTACACTGTCCACAGCTTTCAAAATAAATAAGGCTTCATTTACATGTAACATTTTTTTTTATTATTGGTCGAGTGGTTAGCGCAGACGCCTAATGTATCGCGGGTTTCGGGTTCGATTCCCGTCAGAGACAGTGCATGTGATGAGTATAGATGTCTGTATTTCGGGGTTTGGTCATTTAAATAATATATTACCAATAATTATAATGTGTATTCTATGTATTTGTATCGTTGTTTAACATCCTTAACACAAGCAAATAATTTGCTTACTTAGGGGTTAGATCAATTCGTGTAATTTCTCCTGATATTATTATTATTATACTGAATTATATTTATGTAATAATTACATATCTATGATTTCCTATTATATGAACAAGATTCCAGTAAAAAAATAACAATTTAAGCTAATTATCATTTATGAGATATTCTATGGATATGTGAAAAGATATATCTATAGAAATTTAATTAACTTTAAAGTAAGCTTATTAAAAAGTAATCAAAACAGTTATATATATATATAAATATGTATTATATATATATAACTAATATGATAATTAGATATATGGACAGGTTTTGGAGCAAACTCTGACAATCCACAGGTTCGAGTCCTATTATGTTGATATAATATAATATTTTAGCCATGTCATTGACACAGTAGCTCAATTTGCAGAGTGACGTGACGGTTTCCCATCGATCTCGGGTTCGAATTCTGCCCAAATATTTATTCAATAAATGTATTTTAAATGTATAAATTAATATTTTTTCAGTAATAACAATAATAAAATATAAATGAACATAATCTTAAATCTTTCAATTGCTAATTAATTCAAAGGTATTCTACTCGCCCGCATCTCGCATCTTAGGTAGATTTTCGTTATTTATAATGAGATCTCAAAAGTGGGCGGACTGCTCGCGTGATCTAGAACGAATCGCTCCTGTAGACTCCTTTTTCGGTGTCTAGTTTATTCATGTTCATTATAACTATCTAAAACGGAATAATTACATGATATCTATAGACAGAAATGTAACTATAAGAGGAAGTTGGGGAATATTTGACATCTGAGATGTTTGAAATGTTTTGATATTTTTGTTTATTTATTTAATTTAAGTATAATGGTTTTTTTTTTCTAAATTTAAAAAATATTTAATATATTTTCTTTTTTTTGCTAATAATTGTTTAATTATAATTACAGATTACACTTTTTAGGATATAAGTGTTACTTAGTTTGATGAATATATTATAAATTTGTTCTTATTCATAATTTTATTTACCTGAGAATCGTTTTTAACAAACTTATACTTTGTATCTTTCTTATTTAAATTATGGTTTAAAAAACAGATTCAGCATCGATATTTTAGAATTGTAAGATATAATGTCTATTGATTTATTAATATCTGGAATAAAAGGTTTACTGATTAAGACAAAGTAGAATTGTAGTTTAGAATCTTGAATAAAAAGTTTTCTAAGCAAATGTAGAATTATTGTTCTTCTAATAAAAACGGTTATATATAGAATACCATATCCATCCGTGTGGGTCATGGTAATTTAATTAGCGACATGGTAATTCAATTAGCTAAGCGGCGGAACGATGTCCCAGTGATCATGGGTTCGAATCTTGACCAGCTGATTATTTTTTTGAATTCTATATTTATTTTCATTTAAATATGCGTTAAATTTACCACTACAGTTGAATTATATTTTACAACAATATGTATAACGAAATGCTATAAGAAATTCGTTCATATCCAGTTATGAGTTCAGTTAACCAGTAACTTTATAACTATCATAGTTCTAGGAAGTGGCTGCAATCCTACATAATCAGGCTGTCAAAACACATGAACGAGAGCTCCCAATTTTAAGCCTATTAATCTAGAATGCCACATTACCTAAACCGGGATTATAAACTAGGCTCTATTAGAGATATAATGGACCCTAGATAAGGTCTAAGCGTAGTTTATAGAGAAAGCTGTATATCGCAGTCCGGAGGCGAAAATGACAGATTTAATGGGGAACTTCTAATTAAGTGATTTGAGGCTTCTTACTAGTTGTTATCTGATGTTTTGATTATGTACCTAGTACTGATTATAACTTATTTGTTGCATACAGTTTTAGTGTCTTTTTATGTTATGTTATAGTTTCTTTTTATTAATAAATTTGTTTTTGTTGTTGAAAAGTAGTTTTATAGTAGGATGATAGAGATAAGATAATTTGTCTCATTTGTCTTGTGTCTCATGTAGTAGGGAAGAATGGATATTTAAAGAGAAGAAAATTAAATATGTGGATGGTTAAAAAGAAGAGAGTCGAAACAGACATGGATGGAATATTAATAACATGATATGGCAAAGAAGGAAGTCGGCTAGTTGGATGATACAAAAGCTTGGAAGAAATTGACATATTGTGCATAATGGTATACAAAAAATACTATATTTTTAACAATGAAAATGTAAGTTACGAGAAAGTATGGTACGAAAATGTATAGTATGAAAATGTAATGAACAATAAAATGATTATAAAACCCACTTTCATCTTGAAGTGTAATCTGAACAGGTGGTAGATATATTACATGATCTTAACAAACGCGGTAACCAGCGTTATTGTTATTATTACAGGCACCAGAAATGCCAGCACTAAGATAAAACCTGACCTTTTAGCTCCGATTTTGTTGTAAGTTAAATTAAACTGCGCTACCGGCGCGATGGCGGAATAGTGGCATGGCATTATGAATGTGGCATTTATGAAAATATTATGAATGTGGCATTTATGATATAAGAATATTGTGGCATTCGAATCTTTAAAAGTTTAATTAACTAAACTTTTATGTAACTTGTCCGTCAAGACCTTTATGGGTCAAATGCATTCTATGTTATTGAAGTCCTCTATATTTTCTGAACCAATTTGATTTAATTGAAATTAAATCTATTTCTGTGGTTGTGTTCAGTGTTTATAGGTAAAAAAATGATGATAGGTCATGTCCTTGAGGAATATAAAAATTCAAATTCGCGAATTAAAATTGCGACCGCACAATTGACAATCAGTCAGAATGGCTGTCAGCTTACTGCTATAAACATCATTTAGAGTTGAAGGAGGTGAGGGAAAACCAGTTACTTGTCCCTGTCACCAAATACAAAAAAAAAATCCGATTCGATTCAAAAATCGGTCAATTTTGTATTCGATATACAAAGTGTTGTTCCAAATTCGACTTTGTTATGTATTTGTTTGTGAAATTTCGAGTTCAGATTATTTATTCTGGTTGTGTGATCAGGGTAATATAGAATTGGTATTAGCAAATATAGTGTGAGTCTTCTGACGATAAAAGAATTCAAACTTTGCAATATTATGAAAATTTATTATAAAGTTGCCTATATATGCCTTCTCGAATCGAATCTTCTTATTGCCGTCATAATAATAATAATATTTTTTATTCATTCTAAAAGTGTAAACATAATAAGTTGCCCCTGTACTAGGTTGGTGACCCGTATTAATGGGTGGCCCGCTCATCCATCTAGACATCTTCAGAGACATACATAGTTTTAAAATATACTAAGAATATTTCTAATTTTTAAGAATTATGAACTAAACAAGTAACAAAATATTTTTGTGTAAATGAGTGTAAGTATTTGCAAAAGTGTGTGTGTGTGTATATGGGTGAGTATATATGTATCACTATAAGCGTGTGTGTGTGTGTATGCGTGTGTATCATTAGACGTAGAAGTAAATAAAAAGATTATTCAATGTTTTCTATCTTTAAAAATTGTATTTTATATATTGAATTCATAGGAAGTATCTTATAAAAAATGTTTTACTAGATTTTAAAAATTTCCGTTCTAAGTATGTTTTGGGTTCTGGTTTACAATGACAGTGCTATTAGGAGCTTTCACTAAACTTATATAAAACTAGAAGTCCAAAGTTGACCCGAGTTCAGATTCATCAGATGTATCTCTATTTCATCCCGAGATCGTGTTATCAAAGGACAGAAAAAATTATAAACAGCAGATAAGACAAACCTTTTTTGATGGAAATTTAATGGAAATAATAGTCTCTAATACCATGTAGTTAGATAATTATTAAAGTGAGAAAAATTTCCATTTCATACTAAGCTTGAATTAAAATGAGTAATTTTGTTTCAGTTATGGGATATTTAAAGGTTGATTTGTACTAGGTACAGTTCAGTGGGGTACATACACACTGTAAAGTACATTACAGCAAAGATAACGTTACTCGTACGCTAATTATTAAATCTATTAAGAACATTATAAAGTAAATAAAAGAATAAAAGGCTTAACTTCCATAATAATGGATAATATATAAATTCGTGGCTATAATATAAACCGGATACCGTTACTATAACAATTCGATATGTTGGTTTATTATTATAGTTATATCTTTGATGTATAGTCGTATTATATATTGTATTATTGTATATTGTACTTAAAAACAAATTTAATAAAATCATTCCAATTACTCACCGAAGCTGACTTTTCATTTACCTGAAAACCAAATAAAAGAATTATTAGGCATATCTATTTATTTATTTAGGAAAAGAACAATATTCTGAATAAATCATTAATTAAAACATAAATTGCAAGAAAAACAAAATAAAATTCATAACAAAATAATAATAAAAACTCTGAAATTAGAACACAGACACATTACAAAAAAGTTAATAAAAATGCTATAACTTCCTAAAATTCCTTTTAAAACATAGTATTTATAGTTTAAAATAATATTTTTATAAAGTAGTTTAAACAGGGCGGCTTTACTTAAACAGAGGTTCTAGAAGATTAATCGCCGTTTACCCTTTTTTACTTTAAAACAACTCACAAACCTATTTTAATTTTAAATATTGTAAGCTACTAACCAATGAAACTAAACATATATTTCATATTTTCATTACATACTTAAGCTTTGAAGTAACAAATAACAGGTTTATTATTTATTTATAAATTAAACAAAATAAGAGTTTTTTTTATATAAAATTCAACACAAAAGTCTGCACAGAGATGAAATGACAGAGAGCTTCTTTTCATAATTATAACTATTTATAAAAGTCACTTTTACAAAAGAAGGAAGTCTACTGAGAAGACGTATGACGACGTATGAAGACGTATGATAGAAGAGCGAGGAAGAATATTAATTTAAACATTATTAAATATACAATAGTTGAGCCTTAGACAGCCCTATAAGTGTCAGTCTCTGCTGACAAATAATAAAAGAGGCATGATGAGAGACCGATACTTATCTTTGTCTAATCATACATGGAAGAAAGAGAGACAGATAGGTAGCCTCATTAGCTTTCTCTTTTTTTCGTTTGATAACTTCTAGAGTGGTTTTCCTACTCTATGTATAATAATTCTATGGGAAAGAATTGACATGTTACAGAAATAATTGGAATACAATATTTATTAATCGAACCTTGTACATTATTTTGATAAAAATATCAGTACATATTCAAATGTAAATTTGTGATTATTCACTATATTTCATACAAAATATAAAAATCCCATCAAACCAAGTACCAGTTTTTCTGAACACTTAACCCACTAAATGAAGTCACCATCCATGTATCTTCGTGTCATCCGGAATTACTTGATATAATTAAATCAATAAAAAGAACCTTATTCCCTTGTAATAAGATCGCTGTGATTTCTTCTATAGATAGTCTAATAATCTTTAATCTAGCTCGCACCCTAGTATGTAGCCATGCAATCGTAAATTTGGTGGACGTCTTCGTGACAAAAGTCCATTTTCAAACTAACGAGCACTAGTAACGCAGTCTAGAATCTAGAATACTATCTTTTATCTTTAGCTTCATTTTAGTTCCACTGCAAATGTAATTATATCTTTTATCTATTTTTTTTTCTTAATTTCGTATATTAAACTTTTTGTAAGTCATTGCTTATAAATGGTTTTTTTTATACTTTATGGTAAAATTTAAAATTTAGTTAAGTCTATTAATCCAAAAAAATATTTAACAACCAAAAAACAATCAAGAAAACAAACATTATTTAAAATAACTAATTTTAAAAAGTAAATTCAAACAAAAATATTTTAAATATTGCCAAACATCATTTAAAACAACGGTTAGCTGCGCACGCGCAGAAAATATTACATTTTATTACTTACCGTTTCCTAGCAGAATAACCGATTAATTATATAAATGATAACAATTTAATAAGACCACTACTGGGAGCGCAGAGCTAGTGGAATGTCAGCTAAGATAAATTGGTATAACCTTTTCTAGATCCTATTACTTAGAAATGTCTGTACTTGGGAAGAATTTGCAAACTATACGTAAATCTATATCTATCTTTTATTTTCGCTTTCCTTAAAAGATATTTGTTTCAATCTCTTTTTAGTTTATTAAAATATAATAGTAAATTATTATTTAAAAAGATAAATAACGAAAAATAAATCAATACGACCAGGGATTCGAATCCAGAACCGTTGGAAGCCATTCTGTCCTTCTACCAATTTAGCTATCTTGTCGCTCCTAGCTTCGGTGAATTTAGCATTATATATATCTATAATATATATCAGGGCGGTAATGACTTCTACTAGGTTTCTTTCCAAAATCCTAACTTAAGGTCGCGGGTTCGAATCCTTATCTGTATCGGTTTATTTTTCATTCTATATTTATTTTAAATAAGCTTAACATGGCTATAAATATTAATAAATTTAGTTTTTTGAAATGGTCGAAAATTGAGGACAAGTTTAAACACGTCCAAGCAAAATAGCTGTCAAAAGTTTATTAAACATTCAAAATGGCTGATCTCGTAAGGGACAGATAAGTAAAGGGCAAAGTACATAAGTGACATTGTTATACAACAACAACAACAACAAAAAATTAAAAATTAAATATGAAGTCTGCGGAAATTTCAAATTCACGATACTTTTTGAACAGGCATTGTATATATATGAATGAGTTTTAGCCACCCAACGTTACCTCATGCATCGCAAACACATTATAGTTTTGAATCTTGCTTGGGATTATCATGAGGAATTTATATTAGCATAATTATAAGGGTTCATGTACACTTGATGATATATTGGAGTATTTTAATTTGAATTATATATAATACTCAATATGTATCTGTATGTATGAAGCTTAATCCTGTTTTTGATTATCAAATATTATTCCTAGAATTTATATATTTATTGAAACAATTTAACATGGCTGAATATAGACAATATAAATATGTATAAGTTTTGGTTGTTTCATCTTTGCAATATACAAAATTTATTTGATATCGAATAGTATTTTGATATATATATTTCAAATAAAATTTCGTGAATTTATAAAATGTAAAAAAACTTTTGTTTTGTCTTATTTCATAATATATTTTTATAAAATAATTGTACTTAAGTACATGTTACACAATTGTAAATAACCTAAATAATTGTTTTCTATTTTTATGTATTTCTTCGTTTGCGAATCACACAAGAAGTTCTGGATTTATTTGGATGAAGTTTTGATTGTTAACAGATTATTTTATTAACATATGTTTTCTTTCACATGTAATGAGAAAACAATTTTTAAGGGAACATAATAACTGGTAAATATAAAACTAGAAATGTTAAGATCTTGTATCTTTGATTCAATGATTTATAAGTGCCTAATAGAGAAGATAAAATCGTTAGCATTGAGTATATCAATATTTATTTTATAATACAATCTTTAACCTTGACTATGTTTAATGTATCATATATTAAAACAATGAAAATAATTACTTCCCAGCTTCATCTTCTTGAATATATAAATGTCTGTGTGCGATAATATCATAGCTTATAAATATATTAGAAGGATGTGTATGTGTGTGTGATATGATGGGTTGGAATCCACTCCAGATATAATCCAAGCTCACTGGTTACAGAACTTGTACAGTTCATTGATTATTTTTTAATTATCGTATAACAAAAAATAGCCATTCAAGTCACTACAGTTAGGGTTGCCATCGGCCTTAGACGAACATGTTTGACTTTTTCAGCCCATGTCCGGCTAAATATTTGTATGCCCTGCCTGTACTTAAACAATTGCAAAGATGTGTTTTAAAAATGTCATATCAAGATATTTATGAAATGATCTCTAAAGAAAATGACTTTTTGGATAAAGTAGGTGAAAAGCCAAACATAGAAAATTGGCGATTTAAAAGTTACGTACGTCCGGCTTTTCGGACAAAATTTTCGGCTTAATACAGGGCAGAGACAGGTTTTTTTTTATTTTAGAAGACAGTAACCCTAACTACAGTCATCAAATGACAAGTAAAAAGTATAGACCGGATTGTTAGTACTTATTATACCAGAGGAAGTGACAACTTATTAAATTTAAAATTCTAAGCAATTCTGCTGATAAAATATTTCATACATTATTAATTGAACTTGTATGTGATGTATACATTAGTTAATGAATGAAATGAGACAGTATATGAGAATTATATTATTGAACAATGTGGCTAACGAGCGGATCTGATGGTAAGTGGGTACAGCTGACGTAAAGTGATTTTACCAGATGGTAAGTAGGTCCATCTGATTTTAAGTAGGGTTCTTCTGATGGTAAGGTTTGATGGTAAGTGGGGTTCACTTGATTGTTAATGGTACCATCATGGACATTTGAAAATATATATGTAAATCTGTTACCACCCAGATGAATGGTAGTAGTAAAGGAAGCGGTGACTCTTTCTCATCACCACCACCCCGGTCGAGCCAGCCCGCATACAAACAGTATAACTAGCTAGGCAGGCTGACAATAATTTATTAAAATATGTATATAATAATTGGAAGTACGTCTGTTAGTATAATGATATTATTTATAAGGACGGACAAGAACTTCATCGAGTCCTACATCCGACGTTTTGACATAACTGCTGATAACTACAACATTAATGTTAACTAAATGAAGATGTTGAATTTAAACACGACAAAAGTTTACAAGACTGGACAGTGTCATTGACCTCGTATTCCTTGAAAACTAGTTAAGTTTCAAATTCAATCACACAATGAATAGGCAGATGCCAAGAGTTTTTGTTGGATGAAAAACTTTTTAATATCACTTTTTGTTAATAACCAATCGTGCCTTCAAATCGATTTCGGGAGTAACTTAAATTTTGTATTATACGCCATTTTATTTATATAATGAAAAATCTGCGATTTATTTATTAGATGTTTTTAATAATTGTGTTAGGTTATATTCGAGAGTTATTGTGTTACAAAGTTAAGCTAATCTTAGCTATAGATGGTGATAGATTAATAATAATAATATCACTGGACAAATTCCACAAATTGATCTAACTCCTAAGTAAGTTATTTATTTGCTTGTGTTAGGGATGTTAGACAACGATACAAATACATAGAAATACATATTATAAATACTTAGTACAGTACAGTAGTAGTATAAGTACTTAGTAAATGACCAATCCCAAATAATAGACTACTATGCTCGTCACATACATGCCTATCTCTGTCGAGAAACCCAAGCCCCTTTGCACCGCTATACGTTATCCGTCTGCGCTAACCACTCGACTACCGGAGAGGTTAAATAATTATTAATTATCATAAAACGACTAACATTATGATAAGTAGTTAATGCTGAAATACTAGAAATAAGTAAAAAAAAAAGAATTTTTAGTTGTTTTTTTTTTTTTATTATGTAACTTATGTTGCCGTTGTACGGTCACATAGAATATGACGACTGTATATGTATCATCTGAGGTGGTAGCAGATGGTGATGGGATGAAGTACAGATGCACACCATCCCTTACCACTTATTTGAAAGGTGGCAGAAATCCTAACTAGACTTTAACGTCCATTGATTTGGCCGGTCTAAAAACTTTTACCAAATCCTTTAGACGAATCTTTTTGGCTTACATATTGCCTAAATAACGAATTAATATAAGGACAAGTAGAAAATTTTGGCTATATTTATATTTATACTACATATATTAGTTGTTTTTATTTCACCTGAAACTTTATCATTCCGTTGGAGATCCAATAATTACTTCTAATTACCTTTAAGACTTTTCTCATTTTAATCACCAGAAAATTAATCACTTTTACTATTTATTATTAAACTATTAAAAACTAATTAGTTTTAAATATCATGGTGCGTCTATTTACTTACCGTACTTCCCTTATAATTAAACCGGTAATTACTATGTTCTTAATTATTCATTAAAAGCAATGAGTCTACATCTTAATTTCATTAAATTTAAACCTCCCGTAATCGATCTGCTTATTAATTACGAATTTAATGAACTTTTTAATGATTACTTTAACGCTTTTACAGATGTTTTCTTTGAATAATACATTTTAGTGTGTAGTGGTAGTAGGTACATACACATATACGGTCTTATTCAATACGTACGATAATAAAAAACTTTCATTGTGTAAACGGATAATTGTATAAATGTCCCGTTGATTATTTATAATCGTATCGTTATCGTATCGTAGTCGTCTCATGTAAAACACATCGTAGGATAGTTTGATATTCATGAGGGAATTCCAGCATATTCCGTACGTTCATTATAATTAACTTTGTATGGACTTAAATAGTTATTTAAACATTACAGGATGATGCTATCCTGGTTTAATAAATGGGATAGATGTTTATCCTGGAAATAATTTCATAATCTTTTAATTCCGTTTTAAAATACTCTCAATATATAACGAGTTTTATCAGTTTTACCCACTCGATGTTATTAAAAATGCTCAAATTTGATTTATCCCTTTTAACAGGAATAGAACTTTTTTGGAGATAAAATTTACCCTTTTTGTTACTCTTTGCAATATGTATGAGAAGTTTTCTGTTAACATTATATTATTAGTACTTAAAATTCATATTGTTGTTTTAAGGTAAAAAAAGTTAACAGATGTTTCAATAACATAAATTTGAACATTTATTTGCACTTTGGGATAGTTTAGTGTAAAATCAGATAAGACTAGATATAGTATCGAGTATTCGACATGTTATCTACTCTGTTCATAATTAACGTCGCTAAAAGGCGTGTACCACTTCATTAAGTGGAGTTATAGAGGCTGTTACATGAAAAACAATTTATATAAGCCAATTCAATTTAAATTATGCTTTTTATAGGTTAAAACTATTATTTTTTACATGTTATTGAAAATGTTTTATTTTGTAATTAATAAATGTTGTTTTTTGTAATATTTGTTTTGAATACAATAGATAAGATCACAAGGATTTTAAATTAAATAAATGCATTACTTACAAAAATATATTATTATTTTTACATAAATATTTAAAAAAAACCAAATAAACAGTTGTTAAATCACAATCTTTTATATTTTGATATAATTATAAACTTTTCATTTATTTTTAAAGTTTTATATCGATTGTTTAATTGATATATTTTGGGAAAGCAATATTTTATGGGTAAAAAATGGCTTACAAGGAAGTTACATTTTAACTACATTTTAACCTTAAATTAATATATATCTATAACTGAATCAATAAAAATCATTGTATATATACATCACAGTCACAGATGTCTGACCAATAGCTTTTAGATGTAAGTGTGTTTGTGCATATTTTATATTGTTTAACTTAATATATTAAATACTTTTTACTACGGAGAATATATATTTTTAAACAACTTTAAAATTTTGTTCAAGTTATGATAAAAATTAAATATACGCGGTAAATAGTTTATTAGTTAACTACCTACCTACTTAACAACCTACTTACTAACCTATCTACTTACTTACCAACCTACTTACTTATTTACCTACTTACTTACCTAACTACTTACTTACGTACATACTTATATACATACATACCTACCTACTTATATACATACCTACCTATCTACCTCTCTACCTACCTACCTACCTACCTACCTACCTACCTCTCTACCTATCTACCTACCTACCTACACCATATTTTGGAGTTAAGCGAATGTAATCGCCGCCAACAGCTAGTATTTTAAGAATAATATTCTGTACTTACAAAATACTATTATATTTATATTTATAAATAGTTTAAATTATTTCTTATTTAATATGCTCACTCACGAGCTGCATTGAGTATGAAAATTCAATATAAAGTTTTTTACTTCAAGTAAATACATTGCAGTTAGGAAACGTCAAACTTCTTGTACAGTTCCAAAGAGTGATTCCATCCATAGAAGAACCGACAAGAAACTTGGAACTTTTTATCGTAAATGTAATGCCTATTCACTCATTTATCGAGTGAGTTATTATTCGGTTAATAATCTTATTTATCATTTATTTATTTATTATTCATATTTCTTTTTCAGAACGAATGTACATAAAAATATAATGAAACTGTGTCGATTTTAAATGTTCGTATGAAACATAATAAGGAACTTTATAGGATCACTTCATCGTTCATCGGGGTGTCAAGATTATTTTTTAAATAAATATCAACTTTCAAAGTCAATACAACAAAAAACTCTAAACAAAAGTTTCTTCGGAACCCTCTTTTGGCGAGTGAGACACTCACTTGCTTATTTTTTTACATTTACGTTGTTAAACCAGATATTTTATTTTTAATGTTTCAGAAATAAAAAAAGATAGAAAACAAAAATGTTTATTATAACTTACAGAAGTTATAATAAACATTTTTGTTTTGTAATTTTTGAGGGATGAGGGAATTCCATTTATTATTTTTCTCTAAATTCTAATAAAAAACTGTTTTTTAAAAAAGTAATAAAAAATAATAATAAAAACTGAAATAGTATATTTTACTTCCCCATTAGAAAAATAGTTCCTCTATTACAGTTTTAACAAACATAAAAAAGAGGCCTAAATAAACTCAAAACAACAATCTGTTGATCAAACAAAATAAACTGTACAGTAATCAAACCTCGGACCTGTGGCTCAGTAGGCAGCGCCACCACTGCACCAGTGCAATAAGTACCAGCTATCCTTGGGATTTTTATCAGGTACTAATGTTTATTAGTCTAAAAAAGTGTGGAAAAACATTTTAATAACGATTTTTTTTAATAATCATAAAAATATCAGGGCAAATTAAACAAATTGATCTAACCCATTAGTAAGCAAATTATTTTCTCTTGTTAAAAATGTTAGACACCGATATAAATACATAGAAATACATATTATAAATACTGAGAATAAATTTATTTAACGACCAAAGACAGAAATACAGACATCTATGATAATCACATACATGCCTGTCCCTGTCAGGAATCGAACCCGGGTCCCATTGCGTTACTATACGTCTCTACGCTAATCACTCGACCAACGGGGCGGTTTTCAATTACATTTTCCAATCGGCCATTACAAAGTAATTTCAATTATGAAATAATACTGACATCGGAATTTAACGATCTACACACGACTATAAAACTGATCGCTCTACCCACTTAGTTACGCCCCCCCTCCCCCCTAAGAAGAGGGGGCAATTGGTGTACTTAATAAGTGGGAGGTGTCGCAGAACTCTATTATAGTGGGGAGTGCGTGCGCACGGATTCTAATGTGATACATGTACAAGTAACAAGCGTTAATTTTTTTTTATTTATTTAAATTGTATTGATATTGATGTAAAATTAAATTATGTGCATTTTTTTAAATAATCATGTTTAGTTAACAATAAATCTGCAATAAAAATTGTGATACATACTTATGTGACACTACTTAGTAGAAGTCAAGATTAATAATTTTGTAAATAATAATAGAACCATTACAAAAACTCTTTAAAATTAAACCAATCACATACATATCTTACTTAGATATAATTAACTGCTATCCACCATAAATTAATGTTTTTCATTACACCATATAATCAAGTTTGGTATAAATTATAAACTCTAACACCTCTCATAAGAAGTTTCCGTTCTATAATGAGTAACCTAATGGGCGATTAAACTCCAAGTAATCGTCTAACCATCGATTAATAATTTAGATAATTATCCTTTGGATTAATATTTCGCTAACGGATTTTCATACAATGCTTGCGAATTATTAAATTCCTGAGAGAAGTGGATCATGAATATATAGATGGAGTGTGTTAAAATTATATTACAGAATAGAAGGTTTCGTAGATTTTTTAAAAGACTACATAATGCTCTCCAAAAATGTTTTAAAGCCAAACTGAACAGATATGACGCATAAAAGAGCGTGGAAGGAATTGATAAATTGCCTAAATAATTTGGAATGCAAGTGTGCATTGATATGACATATGATAGAAGAACGTGGAAGTAATTGACATATTGCAACCCAAAACAATTGGCAAACAAGAACATGGAAGAAATTGCAATATTGCAACTCAAAATAATTGCGAACGCAATTTTGAACTAAGAAGACGTATAATAGAAGAGCGTGAAAGAAATTTACATACTGCGAAAAGAGATAAAAATCTTTTATACAATATATAAAGTTATAAAATAATTAAACTCGTTTCTTATGACTTGCACCACAGACCTTACAAGAACATGAGTTCCTAAGCGACGCCATTTACGCCAACATGTAATATCCGACGCGGTCCACTCGTCTCTCTAACAGCGACGTTACAAATGAACTGAGATTTAAAATGGAGTCAGTGTATTAGTTTAAAATAAGTTAAGTGAAGGAATATATTTGTGCTAAAGCTTCCCATTTTTCATTGCTACTGCATGAGAACAGAATTAACTTTCTTAATTATGTGATGATAATTACTCTGTTCGAATGATTTACTGCATGTGTCAGTACTTATATTAGCTTGTGTGAGTGTGTGTACTGTTGTGTGTATGTGTTAATGTATGTGTGTACCTCTGTGCCTATGTATATATATATGTTTGTGTCTGTTTATAATAAAATATATATGTATGTTTGAAAGTATCTCTATACATGTATAGTCATATCGACTCCTTTAAAATTTGAATAAATTTAGCAGGGATTCGAATTTGTGCCGTCGCTCTACGTATCTCTTCCTTGGAGGAATTTAGCATCCTTTATTTGATCATCTTTTTCGGGAAGGTGGTGTTATGTTTGGCTTATTTCGAAAATCCTAACTGAATCGATTTATTTTTCATTCCACATTTATTTATTTATTTTATTATCCACGTCTATTTATGTTTAGAAATATTATTGTAGTAGTTTTAGGGTTATGTAATATTTATTTATTGTTTATTACAAAAACTATAACATCTCGTAAATCAATAATAACTGTCATTACAATAATCGTATAAATTCTAATATCGAAAAAAGATTTAAAAAATTCAAATTAAAACCATTGCTGTATACAAAATTTTATTTATTTAATACAAATATAATATCTATTTCTTATTCTTAATTGTGGGTATTATATATATTTAATATAATACATTTATAATAATTTATCGTAGGAGCACTTACCTCTCCTAACATCATTCATATATAACATATCGCAGAATGTATCAAGAACCTTTAAATCTCTGTTTGTCTGAAATAAATAACACATGTCTGCCAAATACGGTGATAAAATAAGAAACAATAGCTTGTAGGTGTTTTATTCAATAGTATTGTGGTTTATCGAGATATGTTTAACCGCCCCGTTGGTAAAGTGGTTAGTGCATTTTCTTAAAATAAAGGAACCTGGGTTCGATTCCTGACAGGCATGCATGTGATGAGCAAAGACTGTATTTATGGGTTGGGTCGTTTATCCTACGAATATTAAAAATGCGAATGTAAGTTTGTTTGTTACGTTTTCACGCGAAAACTGCAAATCCGATCATTATGAAACTTTGTACACATATTTTTAGAGGTATTAGAAGCTAACATAGGAGACTTTTTATTAAAAAATATATATTCTTCTAGCGGGAAGTTAAACAAATTTTAAAAGGTAAAAACATTGTTTGTCAATGAACACGTGGCTGTCCGCTACTCCGTAGCCGCGGGCAACAGCTGGTCTTACTAATGTAAAAATGCGAATGTTTGGATGTTTGGATGGATGGATGTTGGTTACTCAATCACGCCAAAACTACTGAAAGGGTTTCGATGAAACTTGGCAATATTGTAACTGATGAACCAAAATAATACATAAGCTATAGAAATTCTAACTTTTGCACGTGGTTTTGTCTGTGACATAACATAGGTTGTAGCGCGTAATTCATACGGGAGATCCTGATTTTAATAGTTTGGTTCACTGTATTTGTGAAAAATCCTTCTCAACATAGTGTTATGTTATCCAAAAGTGTATGTAAATAGAAATATAACTAATTATGCTATTTGTATGTTCCCTGCTACAGTCTAAACGGTTTAAACGATATTGATGTATGAGGTATCAACAGATTCAACTTGATGGTGCAAGTGACACTGGCTATATCAAGTAAAGCAAAATTGTGGATTTTGGGCGGCATATCATGAGGTCTAAAAATTATGTTTACAAGCAAAACCATTCAGGAGTTTATCAAAATGAAGGACGTTAGATAGCGCTTTCATGAAAATAAATATGGCTAGCTATTACCCGTGACTCCGTCCACATAGACTGTAAAAATAATATTTATATAGCTTATGTTCCTAGCCATAAAATTTATGGCTAGGAACTATATGTGAATATTATTTTACACGGGCAATAACCAGTTATTAATTTAATGTTTAAATTTGTATATAAAAATAGAATGCAAAATAAAGTATGAAATACGGTAGCTCGTATCGTATCGGGTATCCCTACCCGTGTCGGTACTATTTTTATTAAAAAAATAAATAAGCTTAACATGGCTATATATGTTTATAGATATTTTCAAGTATGTTTGTATATTTTTCTCTTTACGTCGTATTCTCTTCAATCTCTATATTAAGTTGTACTCGTACTGATTTTTTAAATTCCAGAAATATTTTCCTAATTTGTGTGTGTGAGAAAATGTGTATGTACGCGTGCGTGAATGTGTGTATATGTGCGTGTGTGTTTATCTGTGTTTGTGTGTGTATGTGTGATTCAATAAACGAGAACGTTCATCATCGTAACTAATATGACTACGCAACATTGAAATGTAAAACGATAAATCATAATTGCCATGTATCGATAGAACGTGTCTCGTCACTATGATGCGTGTTATATAAATCAGGATCTATAAACGACACTTACAGCACTAGCGTATACATTAATGATTGTAAAATGATTTTAATGGGACAGAATTGACGTTACAGATGTTGAATCGCTTTGATCATTGCCGATTTTGATTTATTGAGGTTTAGTTAGGAACAGTTTTTGGATTAATTTTTTTTATATATTTATATGCAGTTAATTTACTAATTTTTTTTTTATAATAACTGCAATACAATGAGACATTAATGATTTTAAAACGATTTTAATGGGACAGAAATAACGTAAAAGATGTTGAATCGCTTTGATCATTGCCGATTTTTTGCCGATTTATTGAAGTTAAGATTGGAACTGTTTCTAGATTTAAATATTCTATATCTATATACAGTGTAAACTCTACATAACGACACTGAAGGGACTGTGCATTTTATGGCGCTATAGAGAGTGGTCGTTAAATGGAGAGAAGAAACATCAGAATTAGAAAAAGAAAAAGTTTATTTCAATCTAGTGTTAGTAGTTATGTACATAAAAAATAATGATATTTGAACGCTATTGCGTATAGTCTGTTATTTTTGTCTGACGTCTTTTGCTGCACCAATAATTTTGTTGTAATTTTTTAATTATTTTATTCATATCTTGTGATATTGAGGCATCTTGGTGATAAAAGAAGTAATTTTCCAATATTTTTGCTGCTTCCAGAGCTTCTTTAATGCTCGGCGGAGGCTCAAGCTCATCCGTCTCATCTTCTTCATCTCCTTGTTCTTGATCCTCAGTTTTTCTCACTGAATCCAAAATTTCTATGTCTGTGAGTGAAGCCGTCGTAAGCAGGCAGTCGTCTACTTCGATGTAGGATTGAAGATTTACCGAATTTCCTGTCATGTTGAACTGTTGAATCCACTCATTTAATGGAAGGTCGTCGTCGCTATCAAATTCAGGTTCTGTCTCCACCTCATCAATCGTAGAATTGGTACAAAGTCCAGCATGTCGAAAAGAGTGCTGTATAGTTGTGGGTGTCACTTCTTCCCAGGCTTTAGATAAAAAATTTACTGCATGCAGCATATTAACAGAAGTTTTACCTTCAGATTCGACTAGCTCCATTAATAATTTCCTTCTGTAGTGACCTTTGAGGCTTTTAATCACACTCTGATCCATTGGCTGTAAGACACTAGTCGTATTTGGAGGAAGAAATGCCAGCTCTATGTTTTGAAGGTTTGATATAAACGGGTGGGCAGGGCAGTTGTCAACAAGAAGTAAAATTTTTCGTCCCTTTAATTCTGCGTCCCACTTTCGCACTTCTTCTTCAAAAAGTTGACTGGTCATCCAAGCTGATTTATTAGCTTTATACGTCACTGGCAATTTTTTAATGTTCTTAAAACAGCGCGGATTTTTCGATTTGCCTATTACCATTAGCTTTCTTTTTTCTGTGCCATCCATATTAGCAGCCACAAGCACCGTTATACGATCCTTGGAAAGCTTTCCTCCTACACACTTTTCACCTTTAAACTTCAGAGTTTTATCTGGAGTCAACTTATAGAAAACTCCTGCTTCATCAGCGTTGAAAATGTCACTTGGCGCATATTTTTCTATGAATTTTGCCCACACTCTAGTAATCCAATCCTGAGTCACATTCGTATCAACACTTCGTGCTTCGCTACTTATTTTACCATAGTTAATATGATGACGTTGCTTGAATTTTCCGAGCCACCCTTCTGATGCTTTGAAAGAAGTTATACCAAGTTCTTCAGCAAAATTCTCCGCCTTAGCTTTCACGAGTGGCCCCGAGATAGGCATATTATTCTGGCGTTGTCGGTGAAACCAGGATAGTATGGCTTGATCCAAATCTTCGTATTTGGGTTTCTTTATTTTTTTGGAAGATTTTCCCTCGCCCTCAGCTTGGAGAATTTTTTCTTTATTTTTCCATATTGTGGACACGGTAGAGCGACTAAATCCAAAGCGTTTGCCAACATCACTTATCTTCTCACCCGACGCTATTGCGCGTATCAGTAAAACTTTTTCGTCAATACACAGTGATTTTCTTTTACTAGCCATGTTTACAGTTTAAAGGTTTGTGAGCAACTAAGATAACGTTGTAATCCATGACTCCTACTTATTAGTCATGGTCAACCCCAGTCTACACGTGCAAGCAATCCCAATTTGTAAACAAAAGAACGAATTTCTTAGAAAGTTCCGAATGCATGATGCCGATAGTGAGTTTATTGTTTATTACGGGCTAGGATAATAAAGCGACAAAAGAACGTTCACAGATGCGCAGTTTTTACAAATTTTAGCAACTTAAAACATACTTTTTATTACTCAATTGTTGTCGTTATTGAGAGTGGGTGTAATGCTATGTAGAGTGTATCATTGTATGGAATACAAACTAAACCAACCAAAGCCTATTAATTTCGACGTTTTAGAGAGTTTGTCGTTAAATCGAGTGACGTTACATAGAGTTTACACTGTATATGCAATTAAATTAACATGCTTTTATATATATATATAACTATGACAATTTGTAACCTATCACACACTGTCACGTAAATAAACTTTATAAATAAGCACCTCTACTTTATAGAGACGACACAAATTGCAACTTTTCAACTCTAGATACATTTTTCCTTATAATTTCCGACTCAGACGTCTATAAACCTGTTCTAAAAGCCCTGGGCTACTGTTTTGTCTTCATTCCAGGCTCTTGGATAATAAGCGATAAATAGTCGGTATGATTTATGGCTGGTAGAGACAATGGTGGATAGACCTGGAGATAGGGATTCTCTGGTCTGAACAAAATTAATATATGGTCCTACCACTTAGTAATATCAAATTATTAAAATTATTAAGATACTTTTAGGTAAAGTGTTACCAGCTTTATCAATTATAAAGCTTTACAATCTACACGCGATTTTGCATTTTTTTTTAATTATTTAATCATTATTATTCTTTTTGTTTGTTTTGATATTTTTTATAACTACATGCTAGAGTTGTGTTCACCGAAGTAAAGTATTTTTCTTTCTGTCTTACTTTATTTCTGTCTATTTTATATTTCCTTACCACTTACTTTTATGTCTATCAGAATATTTTTATTCTTATTAACGCATCCATCGTTTTTTTTTCTATAATTTAATAAAATAATATTATATATTATTACGACGAAATTGCTTACTCTGTAATAAAAAAAACTCTGCTATCAAAAACTAGCGTTCTCTAGTTTTGGCATTTCTGAACTGATTCCTCACTGCTGTAATGGTAACGTAAACGCGATGAGCTGGTTGGAAATAACAATTATCTGTACTAGCCTTTATACAGACTTAATAATAAAGGCTCTCTTTGACGTGAAATGGAATGTATCAGAAGGAAGCAAAAATATTAAACATTAGGTTGATGACCATTCTGACTGACTGTCAAGCGAGTGAGGTCAGAAATGAAATATTCCAAATTCAAATTGAAAAAAAAAAAAAAAAGAGTTTCTTTCTGAGTCTACTGCTCGAATAAAGTAAATAGAAAGCGTGCGCCAGATTAACTAATTAATTTTATAATTTATTTGTAATTTATTTCATTATATAATTTATAATAGTATAAGTACTCATCAGAACCACAGAAATCGTTTAAAAAAAATAAACTCGGTTCAGTAATCACAGAGTAGTTTAAGAAGTGAAGCTCTTGAACTAAAGCTCATCGCTAAAATTAATATAAAATACATACATTTGTAAATTACCTTTTTAATTATAATAAATTATGCCAAAATATAATCATTATAATTAAATTAAAGAATCACAATGAAATTACTATAATTTTACGGAAACTGATATATAATTAAGAAATATAACAAACATTTAATTGATTATACTAAATATTAAAGACTTTGAAATATATTGACGTATGAGCATATAATAAATATTATATTGACTAGTTCGGAAACCTTTTTTATACTGACAAATAGTTTACCAGTACCAGTACGTCTTACCAGTTTTTAAACTATCCAGTTATAATTAATAAAAGCTTTATCGATATGATAAATACACGTTTAATCCGTCTATCAGTTTGTGATTTTTCAATTCTAATTTTGGAAGTCTGTTTTTTATATAGGACACTCCGAATACACCCACAATACACGAATACACGACTGCGGTTGTATAAAATATTTAGTACATAATATATAAAAAGTGATTAATATTATCTACAAGAGGAGGACTCGAACCTGCAACCTTAGAAAAACCATCTCTTCGGCTCGGTCTGGTAACTAAGCTATCGGGCCCATATGACTTATTTTTATTTATTTAAAATGTTATGTAACATGACTAAATATGATTATAGACAATTTCAAACATTATAATCATATATTTTAAAATTGTAAACAATACTTTTTACTAATGTATTGTTTTTAAAATATCCAATCCCAATTATCTCTACCTCATTATTGAAATGTCAAAACGAATCTATGGTTTTAGGTCTGTACCAAAAGTAAAGCTTGAATATATTATTATTAACAGCCATAAAGAATTCTTTCTCTATTGAAGCTCAAATATTCATTTCCAGAAATTTTTGCATTTCGAATATGTTTACATAAAGTCTAGCGTTTATCTATTCGCGTTCATGTTAGCTTTTATACATGTAGTAGTTTGGTTTTGACTAAAAACAAAAATATAAGTTGTTGATTTGACTAAAACAATTGAATCTCTGTATAGAAGTTTAATTGATAAAATAAATGTAATATTGAATACTGATTTGACTAAGAATAAGAAGTATATAAATCGCAGCTCGGTTAAGAGACGGCATTGTGAAATTGGGAGTACAAGTTGGGGGGGTGCTACTTTTGTGATAAAAGTGTAACAGTTATAATAGACTGCTGAGTGTGAGATCGAGGGACTAAGTTGTGTAACAGTGATAGTTAAGAGTTTAAATGGTAAACCGTTTAGTGTATTTGTAAACAGTGTCATAAAGTGCTTTAAAGAATAGAACAACTGTCGTTGGCGATTCTTTGCGGTAAGAGAGTTCTAATACTCACGTGAGTATTTGATGGCGACTTACGACATGTCATAATATGACCGTAAATAAGTAGAAGATGATGAACATCATACAATGGAGGTTGTTATCTCTGGTTTATTTATATCTATAGCTTAAATATGTGTGCTATAATCTGTAAGCGTAGGACTTGAATATAATGTTGGCAACATTGAAAATAAATTAAAATGGCACTCCAATTAAATTATAATTTCAACAATTGACAATTATATATTTTTAATGTTAAATTATTTGCTATATTTGCTCGACTCACACTTCAAACTGTCAGCGATTCAATAGTTAATGCAACTTCATTTTTATTTCTTCATTTAATTCCAATCCAAACTGTCAGTGGTTTTTTTCTTAACACCTGTTGGTTAAAGGAGCATTTAAAACTTTAACAGTATAATATTAAATGTCAAAAATATACACAATATGCGTGTCTGAACATTGTAAATAATAAAAACATCTGGAATCCTTGAGATATTAAAGCTACAACTGTCTGTATTTCTATATCTAGACAAACAATTAAAAACTATTTAACGAAGTTGAAGTATTATTTCATGGAAATCATTTCTACTTATAAAGTAAACATTAAAATTTACAAGACAAGAATCGAATAATAAAAAAATAAAATGTAAATAAAACAAACAGAAAAAAGATATGATAAGAATAAACAAGACAAGAATCAAGTACTAAATAATAATATTTCAATTAAAACAAACAGAAAAAAGATAAGATAGGAATAAGAGTTTACTAGACAAGAATCAAATATTAAATAGTACGTCAATTAAAATAAACTGAAAAACATCTGTAGATTAGTTTTTGTCCTCTTTATTCATATGAGTTTTTACTTATTTGGTATTTGAGTTTTAATTTTGTACACAATATGATTTCCTTTCATTTATTTTAATTTGTAATTTTTTTCACTATGTTACTTTTTTATAATAATTCAAACTTTGAATAGAATATACATTCAAGGGACAAGTCCGCCTTTACAAAATTTTAATAATTGTTTTGTTTTCAATGTTATTTTATGACTATAAATAAGTATAATAAAAATCAGATGTAGCAAGAAACCATAGCAGTTGGTGATTACCAGGAGTCACACACGCTTAAATAAATAAATAAATAAATAAAAAAGATAATATGTTAAGAACTCCAATATCTTAATTATTTTACGCTCTCAAACATTTTAAACATATTTCTTTATCGTAATTTAAAATACATATAACGTTTAGAATATTGATAAATGTCATGTATGTCACAAAATATAGATAAACGTTATTTATTATATCATAAACGTCACATATTTCCCTCCCTGTCTCCACCCACAGAGTAAAAAGGAGTCTATGGAATAATCCATTTAGCGTCAGTTCATTTCCCAACGTGATAATACGGCCATAAATATCATGAGATGAGTTATGTCGTAGCGAAACAATGGCGATGGTTATCAAGCATCGTGCGGAACCACGCTTTTGATTTTTAGTTAAAAATCTAAAATAGTACATAATTTTCCACTGCTTCTTGTTTTAATAAGTTCTGATTTATAGTCCTAATATTTCTTAAAAATTGTAAAAAGCGTGTTAAAAAGAAATAATTTAAATCACATTATTTAAAAGTGTAGGTAGTCTTTTTAATTGTTTCATCTTTATACAAAATATTATTTAATCTATAATTGCATCTGTTACTACTTTTAATTTATGACATAACCTTACCGTATATATATAAATTTACATTAAATTACTTTTCAATACATATTTCAATTTTACATGTGAATAATTTTCGCCGGCGACACTTCGTGAGTTTTGTTGTAGTTGATAGTTTTGTTGTATTAAAATTATGTTGAAAAGGGCAAACAAACTCACAACAAGAACAATACAAACCCTTCCTTTACTTTTTTATTGAGGTGCCAGTAAATAAGAGAACATTAAAAAAGTGGTTTTAACAATTAGACAACCAGACAACAATCAATTAAAGTTTTGATTTTTGTCATATATATATATATATGTATATATATATATATATATATGTATATATATATATATATATATATATATATATATATATATATATATATATATATATATATATATACGTTAATACGATAGCTCAATTGGTAGCATCGGAACAGGTTCTCAGAGATCGTGGTTTCTATTCCCTACTCGTATCGGTTTATTTTTCATTCTATATTTATTTAAAATACATATAAAATATATATGTATGTTTCGTATTAGACAAAATAAGATGTCTTATAAAGCTGTCAAAGTTACAACAAGTTATACAAGAAAAGAGTAAAATAAACATTCTATTTGTAGTATAGAGTCCACTCTACTTTTATTAAATAAACAACCTGAAAGCATCGATAGATTAACGCAATTAAAATAACCATACAATTAATACAAATTACAATAATAAATTATTCATTACCCTATTAAAATAAGAGTAACTTTTTATTAGTTTCATAGAGTCGGTAAAGTGAATAATACTTTGAAGAGCTAAACTCTATCTGTCAGTTATAATAATCTATATTTTCAATGTACATCTTTTCATTTTAATTGATTGGTACCAGTAGCTAGTAGGATTCTTATGTCAGAATTAATTATTATATATGAAATTAAAAAAAAAAGAACATGTTAGCATGTGTTTCTAAAATAAATAGTGTTGTAATATTTTTTTTAAATAAAAAATATATATTTTTAAATATGTATTTTTCTATATATGATTTTTTTGGCTTTGTTCTATTGTATCTATGAAGTAAAAACATGATTGATTGATTGATTAATTATTTTGAAATAACAATTTAAGTTGAAAATAAAATAATAATAAATATTAGAATAATACAATAATAATGTAAGCCTACAATAATAATGTAATATATAACTAAGTAGAACAATTTTAACATTACCTAGACATTAATCAAATCTTAAAACATGTTGAGCAATGTTAAGCTTGTTTCGATTTTAAATACATACTGTATAGATAGAATGAAAAATAACAGGACCTTATACTGGTGCAAGTCTAGTGTGAATATATTTTTAACTGTCATTTTAAATGAGATACTAATTATTTTAAAACATATTGTTACCTCTACATTTAATTTAATAAAATGTAAAGATAACCCACCTTCCGTAGCCCAAGCCTCATCTGCCTAACTCTACCACCTGCCACCCAGGGGGAGACAATTAATTATTTACACACGAGAACCCGTCGCTATTTTGACACGATTGCTTAACATTCTCCACTTTATTATAATTAAGCAGTCAGTTGAAGGCTTGTGTGTTGAATGGTAGCGTATAATATTAACGTAATACAAGTATTAGTTTTATAATTATTTATACAGTAAAGTAACCTAATTAAAAATTTTATAAAGGAAATATGTTTTTAAAGTATACTTATATTTTGTTTTTGATGATAGAATGAAAACGTCGCTTATACTAAATTTATGTAAATATAAAAGTAAAAATAAACCAATACATGCATGCATGGATTCGAACTCGCAACCTCTGGGAAACCGTCTCATCCCTACCATATTTTCATTCTATATTTAATACATGTTTATAGATATTTGCAAACATCGTTGATACTGGCAGGACTCAAACTTGCAAACCCCCAGAGAATAATAGGAGCAAAAATGGTTAAAGTATGTTTAAAAACAAATTTTAATATACTTAATTGTAAGTTGTAAGAGATTGGAAGAGAAAAGTGAAATAAATAAGTCAATCTTTACAATCTTTTTAAAAGAAAGAAGACTATTACAAAAGAAAAATAGCCTCGAGTTTAAGATAACAATATTATAAAAGAAAACAATCCATAAGATTGATGCAATAAATATAACAAATTAGACTTCGACTCTACATCTAAGAGTACATTATAAAATCTCTGGATTCAGTGTAAAAATACCTTGTTAGTGGGAGTTGAGATGAATTTAGAATTCTAGATCTAATCACTGGCTCTGTCAAAAAATAACGACCAAGTAATCCATCTCCGTCAGGAAACCGTCACGTAAAGACGTACACATATACACCAAGAAAACAGATGCATTATAAGTAATGGTGACTTGGTTCACCAAACATGAGTATATAAGTAAGCACCTTTAGTTATGTATATACTATATTATATATATATATGTTTTAATAATATAGAATGAAAAATATATACAACCTGCAACCTATGAGAAGCATCATATTTTCAATGTGCTACAAAGTTAGAAAACTTGGTTACAATTTTCGAAAGAATTCCAATAGGTGTCAGTTAAGTGTCCATGTCGGGTCATCGCGGTGAGTGCGGAAGCGATCCCGTGGTGTCAAATTATGATGGCGGCGGCAACCGTCTCTTTTAGTGAGAAGGAATCTCACATAACCGCCTCCATCATGTGTATTGTTGGAGGTGGAGGTGTATCCATGATGGGTTCCAGACGTTTAAAAAAAAAGGTGTTGCCTTCGTTTAAGATAGATTGTATATGAAAGAACATTCATTCATTCAACTAGCTCTTTTTTTACCTTTCTCTCTTTTTTTATTCATCATGTATCTGTCCTCATCCGCTATATTTGAGATGCAATATGCTAATTCCAACCATACTCATTTATCATTCGTCATCTCAGTTTAACTATAAATTAAATTATATAATATTTTACAACCAAATATATTTTGCAAACGTATATTTGTAGGTTCCTTATAATTTAGGTATTTTAAAATAGAACCGTTTTGAAAAACTCTTTGCTATACAGTTTACTGGGTTTTAAGACCATACATTTTTTCACTAATTTGAATAATAAACTTCATATATCCGGAACGTACTATCGATTAAAAAATGATTGATCAGTTTATTATACGTCGGTTAAAAGTTTACATTAAACTTTTACAATAATACCAACATTTACATATAAATTATCAATTTCCATTAGGACATAGAGCATAAAAGTATGCATGAGTTTAAAAGCTTCAGTTTCATATTAACATTTAGTTATTTATTTGTTTGTTGAAACAAAACTCGTTCATTTGCACATGGTCAGCCAGTTATTACTTCATTATATATATGTTATATTTTCAATTAGGAATTATACTTAAAAGGACACATAACTTAATATATGGACATCTGGATATAGTTCATTTTATTTTTAAGTCAATATTTCTTCTAAATAAACATCATCAAACTATTGTAAAGTATTGTAAACCTACCTCATAAAACAATCTTCAATTGGCAGTTTAAAAGAGTGGTCATGAGTTACTTTGCCCGGATCTTCTAAAGAGCTCCACTATTTGAACGGACTTTTGTTTTTACAAGCCAAAATTGTTATAAATTTTTTTTTTTTGCAAAATTTGTTTCAAATGTTAAACATTTTCATGGAATAGAGAGTTGTTTACTTTGACATTGCAATTATGAAACTCCAGACTTTTTCTTCTTGCATAATTCCAAAAAATCTACCATTTTGAAGTTCTTAAACTTAATGAATTTTTAAAAAAAATGTGTTACTTCTTCTTATTTGTCGGTGAACAAAAGGTGTATATAATGAATATGAAAACTGTGCAAATAGACAGCTGCTAACTAAAGCAGCTGCTGACACCTTGGAGGAACAGGAGCGATGGGGGAGGAAAAAGCTACCAGCACTTTCAGGCTCTGCACTGTTCTAAAACTAATTCAGATTGATCTTCTATGAGAAAGTGGTACTAATACATTAATTTCGGTACAACTATACTATTATGCTCGTGAACGTGACTGCTTGTGTTGCAGGCCGAGTTTTTCACTACTATTTTTTTTTTTAATTTTGTTGCTTGATATGATAAGGCTTCATTTCCGATTGATTGTGACGGTTTTAGTTGTTTCAAAATTGATTATAAGATTGCCGTTTGTGAAACAGTGATCACAATAACAAAAAAATATATCCGGCTGAGTTTGTTGTGTGGTTCTTCTCAGACCAGCAGGGCTATTGCGTATCTTTTTTGACAGTTAAAATGAAAATCACTATCAGTAAGTGCGGACATAATGGTTGTCAAACAACTAATTTCCTATAATGTAACTATAGTAACAAACTGCCATGACGTCACAGCTGATGGTCATTAGAAAAGTCAAAGTTAGCGAATAGCCCTGCAGGACGTGCTTGGAACCCACATAGCTTTAACATCAAGTTGGAAAGTGCTTTTACAGAAGGGCTTATTACGATAAATCTGGTATCAAAAAAAGGCCCTCTTGACACTTTTATTTTGACGTACAGAAGTGATCACTGATAATTATTCAAAGTGAAAACGATATAAACAAATAAAATAAAAATAAATAATAGAATAAACAGATTTGGGAAATTGTGCTATATTTTGGAATACTAAAATAATTTTATGACTAGAACTCGAATCTGCGAGATCAGAACCTTTCCCGTCACTCTACTAAATGAGTTACTGTGTAGTTACCCGCTTGAATAAATCTAAGATTCTATATAATCTTCTTCTATTATAAACATCGGCATATTTTTATAATTCTCATTGAGATATTGTCAAATCTACCAGCGTCTTTCATATTTTGCAACCATTTAATTGACCTCTCAATAATATCATGTATATAATATATATTTAATCCATAAAAGTTTCAAACCACATATATATTAGCTTTACATTAAATACAATATCAATAGAGCAGGTCATAAGAGGCATACATTGACATTTATTTCAACTTATTTATTAAAAACACATGTGTTTTTACTGACAATTGTAGCATGAATATTTAGTAGCGGTTACTTTAAGCCGTCAGTTCACGGAATACTACTGGTCTCATTGAACAAAACTCTATTACCACAAATAATATTCACAATACTTCTGTTTGTATTAACAATTATAAAATGAATATTTAGGAGTGGTTACTTTTAGTTGCCAGGTCACGGAATACTACCGGTCTCATTGAACAAAACTCTATTACCACAAATAATATTCACAATACTTCTGTTTGTATTGACAATTACAAAATGAATATTTAGGAGTGGTTACTTTTAGTGACCAGGTCACGGAATACTACCGGTCTCATTGAACAAAACTTTATTACCAAGTGACTTCCATTTCTATGAAGTATTGTGAATAAAAAATACCATGCAAACGGTTGTAGGTTGTTTCACAAAGGACGAGTATGTCAGCTAATTGGTCGGCTTTTCTAAAAATATTGTTTTGAACTTTTATGGCGAGTACATGTGGAGCTAATAAACATTTCTTACTAATTAAGTAAGTATCCCAGCAAGTGACTTTAACTGCTGTTACAAAGGTCATAGGTCGGATTCCCGTAGGACAGTTTTTTGTGAGATTCGATTGAGGTTCCGATTCTGGATGTGTGGGTTTATTATTTGTGTAGAGCCCCGGATACAGGAACTCTCAAAGACGGGAGTTGCTTAAAAATTGTTATATAAATATAATTAACTATAACCATAAGGAACTTTCGGGTTCGATTCCCGGCGGAGACAGGCATTTATGTGATGAGCATAGATGTCTGCATTTCTGGGTTTGGTCATTTATTAAATATATTCTCAGTGTATATGTGTATTTCTATGTATTTGTATCGTTGTCTAATACCCTTAACACAAGCAAATAATTTGCTTACTTAGGGGTTAGATCAATGTGTGTAATTTGTCCTGATATTATTATTATTATTATTATTCTCTAAATAGTTTTGAATTTTATTCTGAGCTGATTTGTCAGGTTGTTTATTACTTTGATAGAGACACGCATATGTACATTTATGGATTGATTTGTTTTTAATAGTGTTAATAAAATTTATTTGTCTTAAAGATACTTCATTAAATAGAAAGTTATTTATTACAAGACCAGTAAATAAAAAGTTATTTATAATTATATTGTTCTAACTAAAATATCC
Organism: Napeogenes inachia; assembly: GCA_959347355.1. Classification (NCBI taxonomy): domain Eukaryota; kingdom Metazoa; phylum Arthropoda; class Insecta; order Lepidoptera; family Nymphalidae; genus Napeogenes; species Napeogenes inachia. Next base: position 8,642,393 of record OY365793.1, on the reverse strand, counting down.
ACCATAAAATGATTCTAAGATATAATTTTAAAAATGTTTATAGAAATATAATATTGCAAAAACAAATATAACTTGCAAAACGCACTTAAGTAATTAAACCGTTATGAACTCAAAACCTCATCACCTTATAGAAATATACATTACCATTACTATTTATGATTCGGCATGTTTGTATACAAAGAAGAAACAACATTATTTTTTTCCTCACATCACCTGCCAGTCCCATTTCCAAGTTTCGTCTTCGCCGTTGCTGATAGAAAAGGTTTTATAAAGCTTCCGGCGACAAATATATTAATATTTATTTCTACTATTATGGTATGAAGATGCGTTTTGCTATTTGACCTCATGAGTATTCATTTTATTTATAATAAGTTCTACAAAAGACGATTATTTAAAACACCCCGTGTTTGTGTACAACAAATATATGATAAATGTTGAAAGGAATTACATAAATTAAATAACTGTAGAAAGGCTATAGTGTATAAATTAATTAAAAAAAGTGAATGTATGTATTCGTGTTCATTGATATTTGATATATGTGAGCAGTGTTAAAAAACTAGAATTTAGTAGGGGTTAGTGTGTGTTATTCATAATTCAATAAGGCATTATATACATACTATTTAATATATATATAGTAGTATCATGGTTTATTGTAGTATTTTTGTACCAAACTTTTCTTGTATTCTTAGTTTTTTTCACATTCAATTTTGACGATGATTCAAATAGTCATTTCTATGTATAATTGTAATGTTATTAATAAGTTAAAAAGTTTAAAATAAAAAGAACGTCTATGGATGCATCCTACATTTTGAAACCATGCAACAAGTTCAATTCATGCCTATATGGTTTTTTTTACGTCAACTTTAAATTATAACTTGTCGTACGTCGTACTTTTTAAAACTATTTTTCTTTTTATTAATATTTTGCTTTTAATAATAATCTTGTCTAAAGCTATATCATTAAACAAACTAAATATAGCTAAATATAGTAGAGTAATTATTTTTCTTTTCATATAAAATATAAGTTGTATTTTATTTTTAGATGTAGTACATAATTAATATATACAATCAAAATTTACATAAAGTTTAGGTATCGTTCATAGAATTAATAAATGTGTAGGTAGAGTTTGAAATCTTTTATCTGTCCTTGTTTAGTATACTAGATAAGGATAGTTACATAAGGGATACATTGCGGATGTATATATATCCGCAATGCCTTATGTCACTCCCCTTACGGATATTCAGGATTGACGGACATGGTTGGCACGCCTACAAATATATGGTGTATTTTTTAATTTTAAATTACATTTTAATTTCTTTTTTAATTAAATTTTAAATTTAAATTCATTTCTCTTCACTGCTTTTTAACCAATGCACCCTTGGATGAATTGGTTAGGAATTGTCCTACTATTATAAAGATGTCTTTTTATTATAAAGATGTTTTTTGATGATTTTTTATAATGTGGTTACAATAATACTTTTACTTAATATTGTTGTAATTTACTTACTATTGTTATAATGGTTGACAAACGAAAACCTAAAAGTAACTTTTATTTTATTAGTCACTAGGGGTCGCCCGCGACTCCTTCCGCGCGGTTTCTAGTGTTTCCTCAGCGCACGCGAGGAAAGCTCTCAAAAAAGAAATCTTTTCCCGTTTTTGCAGCATTTTTCATTGCTGTTTGACTTCTATAAGTCACAGCGAGATGACATATACCCTATAGCCTTTCTCAATAAACGGACTATTCAACACAAAAATAATTTTTCAATTCGGGCCAGTAGTTCCAGAGATTAGTGCGTTCAAACAAACAAACTCTTCAGCTTTATAATATTAGTATAGATTTGTTTTTTATCTTTGTCATAACTATTGAAATTAAGTAGAAAATATACAAGGCGCTATAATCTTGAAACTTAACACTTTAGTTGTATATTGGTGAATAATCACATTTTTTTTATTAATTTTGTTATTTTATCACTTTACCCTATAAATATTATAAAAAGTACTTAATTGCAAGGCACTTTTCGATATCTTGGTAATATTCTTACTTTTTGCAGGTTATATTTTGTATTTTTAATTACAAATTAGCACATAAAATACAAAGTAATGTCTACATTCGACACAAGTGTACTTCCAAAAAAGTCATATTACATGTATGTTATACGACTTTTTTGGAATAAAAGGGAACTTTTAGTTACATTGTTGTTAACGGCACAACTATGCTCTATATGGTTTATCATTAATTCATTTTTTTTATTTTCCATATACATTATAGCATACGTCAAGCACTGACAGGTAGAAAAATATTCTAAAAATAAGAGATACATGCCCTTATGATTATGTGACAAAAAAAAGAGACAGATAGAGATAGATAGAGCGAAGATATTATCTGCGCTTACATCTGTCAAATATTTATAGTCTAGGCTATTTTTTTTTTCTAATGTTTAAAATATCTTTATTAAAGTAGTTATTTACACGCACTTTTGAATCCTACGTGCGGAAGCTACCGCCAGATCGGAAATTTGATGAACCAAAACTCTTTAATACTATTATAACATATATTTAATAATATACTATTCATTTTAAATAGGTATAAAACAAAAAAGGAAGATCTAAGTTAACTTGTAGAACACTATGATATATCATCACAGAAGCCCGCGAAGGTTATTTATAGTCCTTGGAGTTATTATTACTTTCAGTTATTAGTCTAACCATTAAGACCTAGGACTTCAGCTGTTTGGTATGACGTTATTTTGCATATAATATTATATTACATGCTATTTATTATGGAAAGTTTTTATAAATATTTTTATAGAACTCTTGTATTCAAATATTATAATTTGCATGGTTTTAACAGTCAATTTGTAATCATTTGTCACGGCCTTAAATGTTAAAATTTCCATAGCTAAGACACATTGTTAACTAACCGCCCCGTTCGTCGAGTGGTTAGCGCAGACGCCTAACGTGTCACGGCGCAATGGGGCTCGGGTTCGATTCCCGGCAGAGACAGATATTTATGTGATGAACATAGATGTCTGTGTTATATATAATATATATAATAAACGACCAAACCCACCAAAACAGGCATCTATGCTCATCGTATACAATCCTATTCCTATCAGTAATCGAACCCGAGATCCTTTGCGCCGCTATACGTTATTTATAAGAAATAATTAAAAATTGAAGTAAGGACAGTGCAATGCCTTAAAGCCATTTACAGACAAACGGTAACCGCATGTTTTTTATTTCTTTATTTATAAGAATAGTACGTGGATAACTAAGTTATATATCGGCTAAACTCTATTGCTATATATTTTGCGGTCAAATATTTTGACAGATAAACTCCCCCATTTATAATTATCATAATCACAATTTCTAATTGTCATAAAAAAATTGGGCAAGTTCATCTCATCTATACGGATGATCTATTGTGATTCTTATAGTTTTAAAGATTAGGGATGCCTTACTTTCGTGTAGACAAAAAGGCTTGCATATCATTCTTGTCTTGATTCCAGGTCACTCTAGAATTGCTGGAAACGAGACGGCGGATACCTGCGCCAAAGCCGCAATAGATAGCTGTGTTCTTAATCATTTCAAAAATTCCTGTCAAACTTCCGGTCTGTATCCAAAGTTCCTGCAAAAGTCCTGGAACTCATTTTGGTACTCACTCCGTACCGTTAAAAGACTCCTCGACAAGCCATATTTTTAATTTGTTTAAGCCATATTTTAAATTTGTGTTTAAATGAGTTAAGTTAATATGTAATATATACCTTATATAAATATATAGTAGTATATGTTGTACAGCTATCTTTGCAGATAGTTTAGTGCCGTATATAGAACGCAACGAAATGAAATAGAGAGTAAGAATAAAAGTATTAGAATATATTACTTTTACTTATTTACTAACATTTACCTATGGATCGACACAATTAAGATAGTTGTGTTATTCCTTGAACATTCCTAGACAAGTATTAATTATACAAATCGTTGATATCATTAATTTTCTTAGATAAAAATGGTATCTCAGACATGAGCTACCATTTTGGTGGTGGTTTTTAAATTTTCATGGTTATTTCCGGGTCTACGTTAGATCAGTAACGCAATACCAAGTATGTTCTGTGCCAAACTGAATCACTGCAGATGCAACGAAATTATGAGTGTTAATGTAACTAAAAGAAGCGAAGCGAAGTAAGAAAGTAGGCACTTCCGTTTTGATAGAAAGAGACAAAAGTGTTTATGCTTGCCTTCCCTCTCCTCCATAAAGCCTGATTGGCGTTAGGGTGAGGGTGAATCTAAGATTGACCTATTGATAAGCAGATGTAGTCTGTTAATCCGATACACGCCTAGGGGTGGACATTGAACCACGGTTGGTTGAGAAAGAACTGTGATGTCCTCCATTTACGACTATAAGGATTAATCTGTTTTCCTGACCAGTCATCACTACTTGATGGAGAAAAATCATTCATATAAATTCCCTTCAATAACACTATTTTTATTTTTGTTGTCGAATCAAGTGTTGTCAAACGCTAATTAAAAATCTACAACGAATTCTTGTATGCATGTCAACTGTTTCTTACGATTTCTATTTCTATAAATACTTGCATGTATTTTTATTTATTTATTACGTGACAGTTGGAAAACGCAATGCGTTATTATAAATTACATATTGTTACAATAGCAACTGCCGTTTTCATTATTTGTCAGGTATTTTATTTAATATTAAAAATGCGAAGCGACGCGAGCATATGCTATTAGATAACGGAAAGGTTAACTCCATGACCACCTAAATAATGACAACCATGTTTTAGTTGATAAGGTTGGCAATAACAATCTAATCAACACACATTACAGAAACTTTTACTATTAAGCAAAACACTCACGTCAAATACAACAAAAGCTAAAATATGAAAAAATTGTTTTGTTATCAAGAGATACTGAAGATAAATAAAATACTTCAATTTTAATTGTTATTTTGTTACATTTAAATATACTAGGTTGACAGCTATTCTGACTGATTGTCAAGCGAGTGAGGTCAGAAATGAAATTGACTAATTTTAAATTGTCACAAAAAATTGAAATGAGTTTTTCTCCCGAATCAAGCTTACTATTCGACTAATGTTTAACAAAAAGTGCTGTAGCTTAACTCAACGCAAACCATCGAAAAACATTTTTGGTTGATTATTGCTCAAGGATCTATCACCAATTTTTTTACTTATAAACACTCTTCAAAACCACAGCAATTTACATATTAAGAAAAACTGTATTGAATTGGTTTATTCATTACATAGCAATTGGATGACAAAGAATGCATTTGACCCAAAAATACAGAACTTCACTAGTCGCTTCGCTTCTCACTCGCTGATTAATACTGATAAAATCATTGGTACTGTTATATCTAGATTTGCGGTCATGAGTGAGAAGAGAAGCGCACCATATTATCCCAAAACTGTCCCTAAAATTACTAAACAAAATGGAGTGAAGATACCAAATCACTTATCACCATCATCATCATCATCCGAAATATAGTTCCCAAGATTTTATGTCAAGACGACGCGGCAACACCTCTTGAACTTTTACCACAACTATAGCAATACGTAAAAAGTAGGAGTTTTGATGTTACGAAAATTGACAGTTTATCAAATGGTAAAATCAAAACATAATTATTTTACATTCTATGAATCATAATATATTAACATGTAAATGTTATTGGTACTAATTATAAACAACGATAGCGAAGCATTACACATAAAAGAGTTATTAGTGAATATCTATATGTATTAATTAATCATTCATTTTTAAATACTTAAATTAAAATCTATATGGGTCAAGAATCATAGAATTTTCTTAAATATAGAAAAAACAGGTCGGTATATCTTTATATATTTTGTCGGATTGGGTTCGGAACCAGTGCTCACACTCACTCACACGGACGATTGGTTTCATATACCTAATTATACTATCACGATAAAATAATAAACGCTGAGGAACACGATTCGCTGACTAACGCACAGCAATGAATATTAAACACTGATGTATTTTTTACTATTAAATTTCCCTTTTTTGTAACGAACTGTCATGTCTGCCATTGTACATATAGAAACGGCAGTACATATTATAGTTTAACATTTTATAAAATAAACTTTTTTGAAACTATATTGAATACAGACAAATATTAAAATAGTGATTTATTTTCATACTATTCCCACTGGGTGGAACCTAAATGATCTATGATCATCTTCCACTGTTATCTATAACTCGTCATCTTCTAATTTATTACACAGAGTAGTGTAAATTCTAAAGTAATTTATTATCCTAGAACAATTATTTTCTAACTATATTTGAGGCAAGTTAAGCACAGTAAGATATTTAAATATATCTTACTGTGATCTAGCGTCAGTCATAATACCATATGTTCCGTATACATATAATATTTTCTAATAGTGAACTGTCCAGGGGTTTTTCAGGCATCAAATATATTTTTTACATATATATCACAATGATATTGGTATATAATAATATAATAATATCACAGGAGAAATTACACAAATTAATCTAACTCCTAATTAAGAAAATTATTGCTTGTGTTAAGATCCTTAAGCTTAACCTTAGACAACGATACAAATACATAGAAATACACATTAGAAGTACTGCAAATATATTTAATCAACGACAAAACCCAGAAATGCAGACATATATGAATTGATATTCAATATTGATGAAATCCATCACTGCAATATATAGCAGTATGTAGCAGTATGTAGCAGTTACATAAAAATAAACAACTAAAAAAGGTAAAAAGAAATTGAAATAAATATAAGGTATATCTTTAGAAAAATATGTCAAATAACTTTTAAGCTTAAACTAAAGATTATAAAAAAGATTGCCCAGCTATGGAACTGGAAGGAAGTAATAAAATGGTCTAAGATCGAAAAACCATAGAAGAGTGTTTGTCCTCAACATTGTATCATACTTCCCATACCTATTACAAGTAATTCAATGTCCAAGATGAACGCGTTACATAACTCAGGTACTGCAAGGATGTCTGACACACGGGCGTACATTTCAGCGAACAACAATTAGGTATATTGATTTGATTGTATGTCTCTAAAGAATATAATGAATAATATTATTGTTATTAATATTTAATAATATTAAATAAATGTTTTGAATATCAACGAATCAACCAACAAAAATAAAGGGTTAGGAAATTTTGTTATTTATAAAACCAGATTCTGACTCCTTATTACACGTATATAATAAATAAAAATACAAAGATAAACATGTACAAATCTTCATTGCAATATTTTTATTTATAAAAAGTGTTCTTATATAATCCGAAATAAACCTTATTATATTCGAAAGAATGCTTTTTAAATGACAAACTTATAAACAAATATAACTACAACAAAACTAAACTAAAACACTTCAGTAAATTATTTTAAAGGGCAATTATTTTTAAATTGACAAATGATAATAATATGTATAATATTTTATAAGTAAAATTATTATATTTTTATCCTCATATTTAGAAGTATTTTGATATATGAATTTACTTTAATTATTTCTAGACAGCATAGTTTATGCACCGCAGAAAGTTTATGTAAAATATTCAAACTATAAATATGGATAAAAATAAAACTGTCGGTAGTATTTCTACATAAAAAGCGTAAACATAACTATGAATTATTCATTAAACTAGACGTCCGTGTGTCTCCAGTAACGGTCAGACGACAGGACGCTAAACCACAGTATACTCACTGGAATCTCGATATAATAACGTGGACTATAAAGTTTTTACAATCATTCTTTGAAAAATATTTTGATGTACATTGTGTACATCAAAGTATTTTTGGGATATCATTTTTTTAATATTAACATACAAAAATATATAAAATCTGCAAAAAAAGACATCATCTATGCCCAATATTCATATCAGTACAGGATTGCTTTTTGCCATATCAATTTAGAGGTACTTCATGTATATCTTCTTCGGTCTTTTTTTATAATAACTAAACTATGAATATCTTACAGCAGATGAACTTTAACTATCAAACAGAGAATGGACTGTAACTGTATCACAGATAATGAACTGTAACCATCTCACAGATAACGAACTGTAATTATTTCACAGAGAATAGACTGTTACTGTTTCACAGAGAGAATAAGAAATGTAGAGTATGACTTAAATCTATGATGGCGTAACTCAAGTCATTGTCTGATAAGTTTACATTGGTAGTATTCAGCGTTAATGAAGGTGTCGGTCTAATATATAAGGGAGGTATTACTGAGGCGGGAAAACAAATGGGGAAATAAGAAAACACGTTACAAACACAGCTTGGGATGAACATTTATTTTAGTAACAGATTGAGGTATCTTGAAACTTAAAGTTGTATTTGTTTACAGATAATGTTAATTAAACGTAAACTACTATTAGTTTATGTTTTGAAAGAAAATGTGTAATATATTTTTGCAATTTCAACAAAATGTTTAATAATTTATAAAATATATGTTATACCTAGTATGATCTTTTGGTGTGGTCACATTATTATTATTTTATTTATACAAATATAACAAGTGAAGTTGAGGTATAGGTATGTTAGGACGAATTTAGTAGTAATTTAATTTACTTCTCAAATCCGCAACTAAGTCACCTCAATTCAAACTATTTCAATATATTTTTAATACGCGTACATTTTTCTTATCTTTTATCGCTATGTTTAAATGGAACAGAGTGATCCAACTTATCTACCTACGATCTAAGAGAATAAGGAATGTGATCTTTATGAGTGCTCTTTAACTCACAGCTGGAAGCTGTAATGAACAGCTGGCTTTTAATTAAATTACATTTTATTCACGCCCTTTGTAATCAGAGTACAGGACTCGGTCCTGAAGAGGCGCAGACGAGCTAGAAACAGTGATTTTAAATATTATCTAGATAATTCGTTTTATAATAATAATAATATCACTGTCAAAATTACACAAATTTATCTAACCTCTAAGTAAGTTAATTATTTACTTATTTTAAGTGTTAGACAACAATACAAATACATAAGAATACACATCACAAATACTACGAATATATTTAATAAACGACCGAACTCAGAAATACAGTCATATATTATGCTCATCATATAAACGTCTATTCCAGTCGAGATTCGAACCCGAGCTCCTTTGCGCCGTGATACGTTAGGCGTCTGCGTTAACCACTTGACCAACGGGGTGGTAAACAGACAAAAATATATAAATCCATACAATACATCCATAAAACTTAAATCTGTGCTAATAATTGTATATGGTCATAATTAATTGCTCATTGCTTCGAGGGGGGTAACTAATGCCCCTCCCTCCCCTGCTTCACGCCATTATATAAAAGAGTTCAACTAAAATAAATCATAAAGTAAATCATATTATAAATATTATAATATCCTTAAGTTATCTTTACATTTAAAAAAACATACTAAATTTAAAAACATTTTTATTGTTTATTATTATTAAAGTTGCTTAATAATTTCAGTAATCACGAACAATACAAACTGATCTTATACTTATCTAAATTATAATAAAGCTTGCCTGCGCGTGCGCTTAAAAAACGATCAACACGATTTTGATTGGGTTAAATTCTTCAATGACTTCACTGAATACAGTTACTTTTTAGGTGATAAATATAACTTTACAGTTACAGCAGAATTTATTGCAAAGTATGTTGTAAATTATTTTGCTTTATAACTTGAAATCATGGCGTCATATCAGATATTTCTAATCGAGGATTTCAAAACATTATTGTCAATTTTTGTTTTTGTATTGGATTAAAATAAAACTTAGATCTTGCCAATAAAACTTATAATGAAAATTAGATATCACCACCGTCCCAATAAAGACGATCACGTATAGAATGCTTAATTCACCGAGACGGACCGCGATATGGTAGCTCAATTGGTAGAGCGACGGGACGGTTTCGCAGAGGTCGCGGTATCGAATCTCTGTCCGAATCGGTTTATTTTTCATTCTATACTTATATCAATTTAATAATGAAAATAAAAAGTTAATTTAAAATAATTATATTTAGTCTTATCAATAATATTATTTCTTTTTTGTTTTATAGAAGCATGGTTTATTTTATATGTATTAAAATTTAAATTATTTATGTCAAAAACTATATATTTTAATTATTAAACCATGGCTAAAAAGATACAAACTTTGCTATCGTGGAAACCTTACTCGTGATGAATGAAAAAAATTTAAAGAACAATAGGCCGCTACAATAGTGTTTTAGTAGGCAAGCGTTAATTAGAAAATAAAATAAATTTGTTAATTCTTATTTTTAATAATAAAAACTTTATTATATAACAAAAACTTCATATTATATTATAACATATATTTATTTATATACATACACATGTGTATCGCTAACACACAGACATATTTTATCGTGCATGACTTATGTGTATGTTCTGTTAAAAGTTTCATTAAAAAGCTGATAATCAAGCTATTGTGTTACAAAAAGGGATGGTCGTTTCTTTGCTGGCTAGTTTTTAATATCTTCCACCTGTTCTGTTGAAGAAGGCCTGGAAATATCAACTGGCACATGTTGGATCACTGTGAATTTCCAAGATTATCAATTAGCGTTCTAATAAAAAAAAAATAATAATGTTAATAATGTCACAGGACAAATTACGCATATTGATCTAACCCCTAAGTAATCAAATTATTTGCTTGTGTTAAGGATGTTAGACAACGATACAAATACATAGGAGTACACATTATAAATACCGAGAGTATATTTAATTAACGACCAAACCCAGAAATACAGACATTTAAACTTATCACATACATGCCTGTCCCTGTCTGGGATCGAACCCGAGCCCCATTGCACCGAATATCTCTTTTATCACCTTCAAACTACTCCCCTTCGGATACAATGCACTTGTGTCAACGTTTTTTCCAATCCTCGAAGCACTCAAAAAAACATTTTTTGTGATCTTGTTTAATTCCTCTTTAGAAGACGTCTTTATCTCCTCAATCGTCGACCTTTCATGGGCTTTTTCAGTTTCGGGAACACGAAAAAGTCACAAGGGGCTAGAACTCTAAAATATGGTGGCTGCTGAAAAAATAACTACATATTTCGTTTTAGGCAATTATTCGAGCTCAAGTAACGATATGCGAGCAGGGGCGTTAGCAAGTTGCAAAAGCCAGTTTTCCCATACAAAATTTATTTGTTGCCTCTGAACTGGCATTTACTCTGGGCGTAGGTGTGGCGCCCGAGCGTTGACCTTTTAAGTACTTCTTACAAAATACAGAGTAATAAGTAAAAGAGGGAGCAAAAATTTTTTCTTTTGTTTTTGTTGTGATGTTTATCAAGATTTGTAAAAAGTCGTAGAACAAAAGTTGTTAGGATTGATCTCGAGAGACTGCCTGCAAGAGGTGGCGAACTAATTACAAATAACCCTGTATATACATACTATATCTATATAGATATGAAGCCCATAGACATTATATTGTGCAGTTGTTCATAATTTAAAAACATTGAATAATAAGAGTTCTTACACATATATAGTTAAGAGTTGTTATGTACATTTTTAAGAGGTAAATAACATTTTTAAATAGATTTCAACTGATATATTTATAATTGATTTTTTTTATACAACGTCTTTTCGAAACAAATTGGAAATATTTTAAAGATGTCTCTAGTAACTTTTTATAATGCACATAGGAAAGATAACTATTTCTTCTGACCAATTAAAATAAAATATATTTCTATTGCATACATTTAATTGTCATTATGACCTGACGCTCCTTTGGCGTATAAATAATTATTGATTACATCTATGCTTCCATAAAAAGATATTATGCTAAAATACATGTTACGGAACTTAAAAAATATACATATATTACATATTTATAAGCAAGCCAGTATTATTATTATTATTTTAAATGGGTGTTTACTACTTCCAGTAGTTAATAGTACACTTTAAATAATGCAGTTTTGAATTTAACTCGGGTTTTTTATCACTTTTTAACTAATACTTTAAAGGTTTGCAACCCTCCAGTTCACGGAGAAGACGAGTTGTAGGTATCAAAACTTAAATCTACAAATGTTATAACGTCGTATTAGAAAACAAATGGTAACTAAATAAGTGTATTTTTTGTATCTGCTCCTCTCCAAATTGTCAGTTTAGTTGAGACAGTCCTAATAAATTATTCGTCAGCCAGTCTTCAGTCGTTTTTAAAAAGCTAGAGCTAGTTACTTCAATCTGGGTACTACCACACTCTTAGGGAAGGCCAGCTATAACTTCGTTGTGAAATGAGAAATCCATACACCCATCCATCCTTAACATCTCTCCTCCTCATCTTGCTCATCCATCCCTCTATCGCCCTGTTTTACCATCACGTCCCATAAAAAGGTAATTTCTCATAAAATAAGAAAGTAAAAGTAGAATTGTATTAAACTATACATTTTAGATTCCAAACATGAAAATGAAACCATTTTCCCGGCGATATGTTTTTGCTAATAGGTATGCAACAATTAAAGTGCAAGTAATTATTCATTATTGTTTTATAGCAATTAAATTAAACTTGAAGTTATATATGATAATGAACCCATTATATACCACAGTTTCTTATCGGTTATTGCAACTAGAGTAAGACGGGATGTATGTCTTTACGGATACAGTAGGAGAGCCAGCATAATAATATGTCCATCAAAAAAGAGAAAGCAAATGAGTCTATCTATCTGTCTCTCTTTTTTGTGTGATTAGACAAACATAAGTCGGTGTCTCTCATCTTCTTTTTTTATTATTTGTTAGACACTCACTCACACACCTGCCTATATTTTCCTACTCTATGTATAACAACTCTATGCTTATTTAAAATAAACTTTTACTTATACAAAAACAAAACTAGAATGTTGACATTTATAAAATACACCTAAAAGTATTTATTTATTTATCAATGGAAAGTGCAAGTTAATTTTAATTTTATATATTAAATATTCTACTAATTTTTACTGATATTTTATTCTTTTACTATATTTAGATATATATACTTTCATATTATAGATACTTTTGTCATATGAAACGAGATAAGAAACTACCAGATATTTGACTTGTAATTCGTTCAAGATCATTAAGTTCATTATTTTCAATAATAAAAGAAAGAAACACAAATCGGTACAAACATGATTTGAACCCGCGGCCAAAACTGTTTCGTCACTACCAATTGAGCTACCGTGTCGCTACACATTTTTGGGATCACCAGTTTATTTTTCATTGAACATTTATTTAAAATTAATAAAAATTAATGTTAAAATTAAATAATTAATTAATCTTTAGTGTATATTATTTTTTAACTGTCTTGTCTAATTGTCAAATAATATTCGCTTTTGAATGTTCTTCATTATAATAAAAAATATATCGATATTGAAAACTGTCTCAATAAAGTTATATATTTACATTTTATTTCTGAGCAATTATGGCCACACAATGGGACCGTTTACATAATACAAGGATATAATGTTAACAAATAAATAAAAACTAAAACCTTTTTTTGTTGTTTTATATATTTTTTAATATTTACTAGCTAATGTTTTTTTATGTTTGACTAAACATAGCATTCAAGTATAAAGGTTTATCTTCATTTTCCTATTAAAAACATTGAGATATATATAAAATAGTAAAAAACATCAAGTTTTATTTATATGTTTATTTTTTCTAATACTTTATATATTATATCTTGTTTCAATATTTTTATGACTTGTTAGAGAAATTATTTAAGAAATTATTATTTTTGGTCCAGTTGTAAGTGTCCATAAAATTATATTACGAGGTCCATTTTATAGTCTTGCTAACATTTTAATTAACAAGGTTTTGTTGGGCCATGTTCGGCCATGTTGGACTATTTTGGGCCATATTGGGCATATTATTGAAACAAAATAATAAAGACAAATTAAAATAGAATTTTTAGTTACGTTACATTACCTAAAAGAAACACCGATAATCTACTTTTTCTATTAAGTAAAATATTTAAGTAAAATATTTAATAAAGTTCTCTGTTATGAATTTTATTAGGAAATTTAGATACAAGTACTTATTTTAAACTAATTTGGAATTAACTAAACCCGTTTTGAAATAAAGTAATATTCTTCTTTAATAGTGTATAAAAACCAATATTTTATCTCTTTTTTTTAAATGTTGTGAAGGAATTCTTAAACAAATACCCTACTTTCTTTCTTTATAAAAATCAAGACCAGTAAAAAAATATATAAAATTGTAATTAATTAACCATTAATTACATTATCAAGTAACAAGTTAATTAGCGAGGCCATGTTGGGCCAAGCTGGGCCAAGCTGGTCGCGTTATTGAAAAAAGATCATAGATGTATTAATTGAGTCTCATAAATATTTTTCAATTTAAATAATATTAGCTGGTGTAAAGCATGCTGGAAGATTTTTAGGGTTCCGTACCCAAAAAGGTAAAACGGAACTCTATTACTAAGACTCCACTATCTGTCTGTCCGTCACCATCTCATGAACCGTGATAGATAGACAGCTGCAATTTTCATAGATGATTTATTTTTGTTGTATATAATATCAAAAACTGAAATATATAATATAAAAAACTAAAAACAAAATAAAATTATTGTTTTATAAATGGATAACGAAGGTGATTTTTTCTCGATATTAAGAACGGCAAAAAGTCTTTCAATATTCACAGAATATTTAGTTATGTATATCTTTATTTTAAAAATAATTCAGAAAATTAGAATAAAGCAAATAATTAGCTTACTTAGGGTTTAGATTATTATGTGTAATTTAAATAAATATATATATATATATATATATATATATATATATATATATATATATATATATATATATATATATATATATATATATAATGTTGAAGATTAACAATCACAAAATTTTAATTAACACCTTAGATTTTGTTCGTTATATCCACTTCGATTTTAAGCTTTACCTTTATACAAATCCAACCTAAATTTAAATCGTAAAGATTACATTGATACAAACTAGAAACATATAAATATTCGAAAAGAAAAAGTAAGGGTAAAGTAAAAATAATAATAGTAATATAAGCCTTTACAAAGAAATAAGAAAAATATTTTATAAGTCACTAGTGCTATAATAAAAAATTAAATATAACTAAGAAAATTCTCCTAGTTATACGATTCTAGGAAATAAAATAAATTGACAATAATCTTAAAACCCATTTCACTATAACCGTTTTTGTGAAATAAAATTCGATCGTCAAAATTTTACAAATAATCAAAATTCATAGAATCGAATTTAGATGAAATTTTGGAGAATCGATTTGTAAAAACGTAAGTCTGAGTCACGCACGATCTGGTCCAGACAAACCTCGGTCTTTGACTTCAACAAATCGGTCAGGGGTTTGATTTTTGACAATTTGTTTGGTCATTTTAAGATAATACGGAAGTTGCGTTTAGTTTGGATTTTTAAATTCTTAATTTTATGTCCAGTTTCCTGTTGAAGATTTAATAATTTATCTTTTAATTATAATGTGTATTATAGTATCTTTAGTCAGAAATGTAAAATAAAATAAAAAGAAAATACATCATACAATTGAAAATTTTACATACTTTTAGGATTAAATATAAATATAGAATAAACCAATACTAATTGATAGAGCGTAGGTTTTCCAGTGGTCGTGGGTTCGAATCCCAGAACATCGAACATCGGTTAATATTGGTTTCTCTATTTATTTATGATTTAAAATAAACTTAACTTTTCTATACAAGTTTATAAAACATTTTAAACATGTTATATACGCATATTTCAGGAAACCTATAAACTGTAGTAAAGATTACGTCATCAGTTATTAATGCAATATAATATTAGCAAATACAATATTTTATATATAATACCGGCAAGTTTTTCAGTGCATAAAATTTTTGGAAACTATTTGCGTTTCACACTTAAACGAATCGCTAAGAAGAAATATTGGGGAGCTGATACTAAAACTGAAATTCAGAAACAAAAATAGATAAATTTATACCGTTATTACTGACTAGATTACGGATATTAGAATAGAGAATAAAATCTGGGGGGCGTATAAATAAATTAGATCTACTCACAATAAGAAACTAAATATACATACAATCATATAATAATATGCTTCATAATAATAATTAAATAAAATAGAAATATAAAACGTAAAGACTTACTAAAATATTGCCGGACCATAATTAACAACAAAATACCAAAAAACAATAATTAAACCTATTCAAATTTATTAAACATCATTAAACTCAAATTCATTATATTTGATATGATCATATAAAAACATTAAAAATTATTACATAGTTTTAGTGCTTCTTGGAATGGACATAAGTGACTACAAAGTTAGGCATTATTATTTTATTTACAGAACTAGTCAGTTGGTAGTAAAGGTTTATGTTTAAAACGGTATCACTTAACAAGATCAAACTTATTACATTCTCTAAGAACTCTATATTTGGATCAAGAAAAAATATTTATTTATACGAGTAAGTAAAGGTGTAGCAACACGGGATTCGAACTTGAAATGTTTAAATAACCGTCCCGTCGCTCCATCAACTGAGCTACCGTGTTGCTATCCACCTTAATGAATTTCTTCTCCATCCCGATAACGACGATTACTTATATAAAGTCAGAATCATCAGAAATCGAGGACTAGAATCCCATCCGTGTGGACGAATTTTTCAATTCATATACATATTTAAAAATTAAATAATATTAACCCGTGTACAGACAATATTTAACAGCAATACTTTAAATATATACCAATTTCCACCATTTCTAAAATTTTGATTAAAAATAAATTTTGCCTGAGTACTATTGTAATTATTTATTTATGCCGGTTTCCACCAATCAGAAAAATAAGATTAGATTACAATGTTAGATAACTAAGTATTTATTATATTCTATATCTATGTATATATCTATATAGTTCCAATATTACGAGTGTAATATTGATAAGTAGCCATAACCATGCTTATCACTTTTATAGTATTTTTTATTAGAATAGTTTTTTTTTAATTTAAATGTAATATGAATATGTTTTATTTATTTTTCAGATGGTAAATGGGTCATTCTACAATGTATTTCATTTTAGTGAGCAAGCCACAATTACATGCTTAGTTTAGTGAAAGAAAATTTAAAAAAGAATTCTAAGCTAATTTAAAAAAAAAATCCCCTTTTCTTACAAACTAATCGCAACTCAATTTAGTTGTCTCTTAAGTTTTTTACTATTTATTGAAGTCCCTATCATTTGTTTCGTGTAATTATCGTAGACATGTCTCACGATAACTTATTCATAACTATCATATAAATATTTACAGAAAGTTTGATATTTAAAAAGTGTTGCTACTGGAAAGTCAGTAGTCATCTCCAAGTCGCTTCAATAGTCGCTTTAAAACTAAATTATCTGTATTATTAACCCCGACGTAGAAACGAGGGGTGTTACAAGTTATCGAGTGTATCTGTGTGTCTATTTGTAGAATCTTAGCAACCAAAGGAATGGACGGATTTGATGGCTTTTTATATTAATCGAAATCCCTGACATCGAGATGGTTCTTAACTATGTTTAGTGGAAATAATATTTGACAGTAAAAAACCTAAACAAGAGGGAATTAGTGTTTTTGTAAGATCATATAGCACAATATAAAGAACAGCAACATAGCTTCAAAAAGCCGAAAAAATATATAAAAATTAAAAACCCGGACACAAAAGTTTTCTAAAAAGAAAAAATAATATTATGTTATTAATGTTGAGGAAGGAACTTATATGGAAGAAGTTTAGAATTAGTAAAAGAAAAAAAATATAGTAAAAAAAAATAACAAAACAAAAATAATATTTTTTTTTTCTAGATCTACATATGTCCTGTTTTAGTTACTACATTGCATCAAATAAATTTAAAATATACGAAATACATACATATAATAAAGAATTAGATTTTCTATAATCATACAAAAACATCGAAATAAACGGTAAAACATAAGCCTATTTCCGGTAAGTAAATATATACTGTATAAGTTACAGCAATAAGCTATTACTCACCTATTTTTAATTGACTACAAGAACTCCTCGTTCTTGTAGTCAATTAAAAAAAAAGGTCTAGTCAGAATGAATAAGTGAGTAGTTTCTTAGTCAGTTTCCGTAATGCGGTGAATACGTAATAGCCGTAAACCCCACCCATAAAATATTCTAGATAGGCCACTGGTCCGGTAGTATATATTTATTAATATATGCCACAATGAAAAAATAACGATACAGTATCCGGTAGGTAACCGTTACTGAATTTCATATATAAAGGTTAATTAAAATTATATTTATTTTAGCTTTATAATATTTTAGTAACTTTGTATACTTGTAAAATAATCTTAAGTTTCGAGAGCAGGTCCGGAACTTCAGTTCCTATTCTTGACCTCAACTTCCGATTAATTTAAGTGAATAAATATACACATATCACTTATTTGTCTGTAATCAGTTGAGGTGACCAGTTAGAGTAGTTTAGCATGCGTACAAGATGTACATAACTAGAAACCGATCTGATATGGAAAGTAAATTTAAATATAAATGTCATCATTAAGTCGTATCTTGTTCTCTTATTTAAATTAATTGCATCTTCAGATAATATTTCATATAAAGACATGTATAACATGTATAGACATGTATATTATGGCTATACATGTTTAGATATAGATATTTTCAAACATTTCAGTTGATATCTTTTCAATGTGTTCTATACTGCAAAATGAAGAACATCGGCTAGGAATTTCGAAAATTACAATTCCTTACAACGACTATCATATATGGAATTATTAATTTACTGAAATGTTCAAGGATACGGTAGCTCAATTGGAAAAGCGACGGAACAATTTTCCAGAGGTCTCGGTTTCGAATCTCTGTGCGTATTATTTTTTTTTTCATTCTATATTTATTTAAAACATATAAAAGTCATGTAAAAATTTTATGATTCTTGTAACTTTCTAACAATAGAATTGTTTTCATCTTAGAATAAATTCTTAATAACATTATTTATATGAGGAACTTGTTTACAAATTGATAAACTTTTACATAGTTTTTAAATGTATTCAACATAATAAAATCATTTTGGTAGAAAAGACGGTAAAATAAGACAAACATAAATATCTTCATGAAAAATATACATTTGTTTTAAATATACTTACTAATCTCCAATAACTTCAGTACTTCACCAACTTCTTATAATAGTATATAGCACTTATATCTTTTTGTTACTTGACTTTCGTTTGTTTAATTTAAATTAAATTCTTATTAACAATTTCAAACTTTATATTCAATTTCATGTTTTTAAGTCTAAAATAACGAAATATAAACTTTTATATAAACTTAGAAACTTTCGTGCAAACTTTTCTGTTTTTTATTTCTTTTTCTACCCAAAATAGTGTCAACCTATATACCTACACCCTAAAGTCCCCTACGTAAAGTACAGCCCCTACGCCCAATTTCAGATTCGAAGCGCTTTTATTTTTAAACATTTCGTCAATTATTATTTCACTTTTATATATACTTGTATATAAAATAAGCGCTTTCTATACACAAATAAGCTCTTTTCAATAACTGTTTTCATAATTAACTAGTACAGAACATGTGATAAGCATCAAAGATAAGTTTGCTCGATATAAAATATGTCTTGATTATATGTAGGCGATATATTTAGTATCTTAACATTTATAGTTTATAAAGAAGTTCCATACATAAGTCATATGTCAACCAAAAACTGAAAATCTTTTTTATACATAAAATTTTAAATTATTATTCTTTTTACCACAAAAGAAAATTACAACAAGATGTCCCTTTTCTAGTT
The DNA here is from genome assembly GCA_959347355.1 of Napeogenes inachia. Taxonomy (NCBI): domain Eukaryota; kingdom Metazoa; phylum Arthropoda; class Insecta; order Lepidoptera; family Nymphalidae; genus Napeogenes; species Napeogenes inachia. Next base: position 8,622,534 of record OY365793.1, on the reverse strand, counting down.
CAACATTCAAAATGGAGGTAGTGTCTAAAGAATTATGAAGACACTATTTTTCAGTGCGTGCTATAAAAATTTACTGTTTTTTATCATTATCGAATATTTCTGTGAAATATAGCCGTTTATTAAAACTCACCTTTATATTGTATGATTATTGGTTATTTATGTTGTCCTTAGAATTTAGTTCACTCGTGTGTTACATCAAGTTTAATACAAATGTTATGAACATTTTCGTCATTAAATAACCCTTAAATATACCTGTTTCTACATAACTGCTCCAAATTATAATAATTTATGATTCCAACCACGATTAATCGAAAAGAAAGTTAACCTTTAATGAAGTATTGCTGAATTATGAAATTATATTCCTAATTATAGGCCAAAGTGTTGTGACATTTAGAGTTGACGTCTACGTCTATTTTATCGTGTTTTCACCAAAATTATTAATAATATTCTGTGACTACATTTATGTGCTGTACTTAGGTTATATAGTGCCTAAGCCACAGCAAATTTAAAATGATTCTTTTTGACTAAAAATGATGAACTAACTTTGATTGTTACAGATTATCATATGCGGTTTTTCAGAAGTTATATTTCATACATACATACTTATAACTTTGATGTGAATATTAATTTGAAACTAAAGCAGCAATTTTACTTTTATTAAATGGGTAATGTTGAGAAGACTGTTAAACAAACCATTTTAAATATATCTGAAACTAAAAATAGAAGCAATAAATTATATAAAATTATGAATATTCTGTTTTAAGCTATAAATTAGAAAAGGAAAGATCCATCCATTGTGATAGTGTGGCAAGTCGCCACAAACACTAAACGTCGTCGTGATAGTGTGGCAAGTTGCCACAAACATTAAACGTCGGATGTGTTTAGTAATCGTGGCGACTTTAGTTTTATTTGACCGCGATTAGATCGTGTCTAATCTGTACAATCTCGACGTTGACCGACTAACGGACTACAGAAAACTTCTAAATAATTAAACATTGAATTTATTTAAACATTCCTTTAGGAATGTAGAATGTTAAAAATGCAGTTTAAGATTTATATCGTATTTTTAACGGAAGCAGTAAAACATTATTGATGTTAAGACTGGCTTAATTTTTGAAGAACATGTTTGATAAAATATAAAAAAATATATATATATTTCAGAATGTGTATTTATTATTATGAATATTTGATTATATTTTATAAATAGTGATGATATTTAAAAGCCCAGAAAATACAGGACTTGCTATTTATCCTTGTACCAGATTTGTTACGAAAATATATTAAAAACTAAAAAATTAAAAATATATAAATAAAAACATAGTATTACAATTATGAAAGTTAGTAATTACCAGAATTTAAATTTAATGTGTAATTAGTCTTATTAAAGAACCTGTGATAGTTTTAAATCACCAGTAAAAAAACCAATCAAGAGTTTTTGATGAATAAAAGTTTTAAAAACATTCCAATAACTTAGGTCATTTTAACTAAATAAAATAATTTATCCAGATAACAATCCATAATTTAAGTAAAACCTGTTTTATAACCTAACAATTCCAACAAATATTTTGTAGCTACAGTTATAAATAAAAACTAAAATAACAGAACATGTTTCTTTTTGCCGCTCAATTTTAATGAGGTCCAATACATCTGTCATTTGAAAAACTATAATCTTGTATTTAACAAGAATGAAAAGGTTGTCACTTAAAAATACTACAAACTGATAATAAATTAAATTATTTATAAATTAACAAATACTCTTTATTTATTTCACATTTCTTTCAAAATGTTCATTTACAATTGTGTACACTTAATGCTGTTTGGCATTTTCTAAAAGCCAATTTTAAGAGGTACAAGAATTAACGGCTAGGCGTGCAAAAAGAAAAGAAAAAGTAATCATTGTTGGGAAAGTTCTAAGATATTTCAATCAATCTTGTTACATTTTGTGTTTGTGCGTGATGTTACAAGTTAAGCAAAAAATTGTACAAATCCTAATCACATCAATTATCAATTTAATTTATGTTTCGCGTGTGTCATATAATTTTAACTAATAAGAGTAATGACGAAGATTTATGTAGGCGCAATTATTAGCGTTATATGTGATCAGATTTATAACTTTTAAATTACATTTTTTTACAATAGAACAAAACATTCTAGAATATTTTAAAAGAATCTAGAAAAGTCTAGAATATTTTAACAGAAAGAAGAATTATATAACAATGATGTTTTCTTTCCTGATATAATTATAATATTTTCATCTTTTAACAAAAAAACAATTATCTGTACATATACCTATATAGAAATATAGATACGTATACATATATATGCGTATATCTAACAAATCTTTACAAGAATATTAAAATATGTTCAGATATATTCTAACCAAGTTCAATTCAATGGCAGATAAAAGTACTGTTTTCTTACAAATAAATATTTATAAATTAGATAGATTGTATGTTCTATAACATTCACATTTTGTATAATTACAAGTTTAATATAATTTGTTTTAGAAGTTTTTTTTAAGTTTTTTTATTAATATTTTTATGTTTCAAGCGCCTCACTCTTCATTTTGACTGCCAAATATTGCTTTTAGACATTAATTCCGTCTTTTGTACAACAGTTTTAGGCAACAAAATAAATAAATAATGATAAGTACTAGAAGAAGAGGGACAAACACAAGCAGTATATATTTTATTATATATTTATATTTTTTTATTGTATATTAGGTACCTTTTTATTGTATACTAGGTACCTACTAGCAATATAAGAAATACTTTAAGAAGTTTAAAACTTTCTTTAAAATGTTATTCAGTTTTATTGACATAGATAAAAAACGAATATTTAGAATTGTATTAAAAATTACAAAAAAGATATAAATATATTTATAATTTTTTTGGTAACTACATTTGAGTTAACGAATATAGAGAGTACTTTAAAAGTTAAGGAATGTCCATAAAATTAAACATATTTAAATTAAAAATGTATATTGAGGCATATTAAATGAATATTTTGTATTGTGTTAGAAATAGCGAAAATTATATAAGTTTTCAGTAAAATACCTCACTTGAGTTATGAAACCGAATATTGAATCGACTGTGAACATGTTCAGCCATGTTAGACTTGTTTAAATATTAAATAATTCAAAATAATATATATAATTTGTTAGAAGTTGTAAATTCAAATGATATACGTATTTAGTAATTTTTTATTCGACATTTATTTTTAAAATTGAAGATAGTGTAATTCTAAGAAAATAATAAACTCTAGACATTTTTTTTATTAGACCTACAAAAAATATTGTTTTCATATTATTACTTCAAAGTTAATCTTTAAAAAGATGGCGGCTACTCTTGTTTTAAAATATATTTATCTAATTTTAAGTTATTCCGATTCCGACTTTAAAGACCGATTTTTTTCTAACTACCTATTCATTTTAATGGAAGTAAAATTGATGTTATTTAATATAACTTGCTATTGCTAGTTTGTCATTTATTTTTAACATTCAAAAATAAAATATTTAATATTATTCTAGTGTTTTCTTTAAATCTGTTTTGTATTCATTGACTTAAACTTAAATTACAGCTAATTGAAAACTAACAATGCTATGTAGAAAATTTATACATATTTTGTTAATATGAAAAATGCTTTTATCGGCTTTTCCTCATATTTAAATATATTAATTTATGTATTTATAGTAAATAATAGTTACAATTTAATTCATTCCACTAATTGGCCGCCAGAGACGTCGAAAGAAACGAAATGTTATGCTATTAATAATTTTCACGAATTTATAAGATAAATAACAATAATATTTTTATGTAATTATATTTCTATTAATGTGATAATAAAATAACTACAACGTACCTTTTAATAGATAATCACTCACACACTTAACTACATAAAAAACCACACCACACCATTTACAATTTTTGTATAGACCCGGATAACAGCATTCTTGTAACAAGGTATTAAATTAATGAACTACATTTTTATGAAAAAAAAAAACACTTAAAAATGTATCACAGTTGAATTCGTACATCAGCTGTTCGCCATGTTTGGCAAGGACGTTGGTTGAAAAAATGATGACGTGAGGTCATTGCACCCAAAAGGCTTCCACGCTGTGAATGGACTGTTCTTTTTTTAAATCGTGAGGCCAAATGCGCGCGCGCCGCTCGCGATCTCCGCGACGAATGAGGAGTCTTAGAACTATTTCAAATATCTTTTCTCTAATCCTTTTCTGCGCGTACGCAAGTGTGAGTTCCTAATACTAGTGTATTAGTGGGTGTCAGGAAGTGGGGCTATAGGTTCTGACACAGAATCAATATTAATTAAACTCGTGACATTACTTAATATAATTTTATCTTAATTATAACATAATAATAAGCCATTACTTTTACCTATAAATAGAAATTTTAAAAACATTGACCTATTACTATACGTATCCAAACAATTAAAACCGAACTAAAATTGGCTGTTACGTAAAAACTCGTTCATTTTATAAAAAAGCATACATTTCATAAAGGCATAATAGTAACTATTAATGAAATGTATTGAATACAAACTGCATAATTAATGAAACTATTTGACAATATCCGTTGAAGTCTTTTATATGAAACACTTGGGAGTACACACTCACCAGAATTTGAGGAACCCGTTGAAGTCTTTTATATGAAACACTTGGTTATATGGAATTTTAAATATTAATGTCGAAACCATATTTGGTAGATGTAATTGCTTTTATGTATAATAATTAAACCGTGTGTGCTGTGTTAACAAAGTACATGTTTAATTTATACCTACCGCTGATTATAAGCTAGTGACCGCTGAAATAATAAAAAAAATGCATGTGTGGTGGGAAATTTATTTGTATATGGTTTTTCAGAATGAATACAAATGAAATTGTTTTTGTGTTTGTGTATTTTGATTACCATGAAACATATAAGATAATGTACAAGTTGGCAGTAAGACCATAATGATGTCAAAATTGGCCCTTTTAATACTTCCCTTTGACCTACACAGGTCTATGGTAAATTCAAAGTGGAAAAGATATAAATAAAGAAATTCAGTATCACATAATATAATAGACATAAAAGTTGGATTTTTTTAACGATATTTTTATATTTTTTGGTATTTGTAAAAATAATATGTTAATAGTAAAAACATTATTTTGTTTAAACAATTCAAACAAAAATTACTTTTTTCGAGTAGTTCAGTGTACACATATACGTACATTTACGAATGTAGTATGTTATTATTAGAATAAACCATAAACTGGTATAATATTTCCGATTCTCTTTCAAAGATATTCCCAAATAGTTAATTTATATTTACTTAGTTTTTCTTTCTATGATTATTCATAGAAAAATACATTATATACAAATATATGTTTCTTAGTAGACAAAAAACGACTTTAAATGATTAAAATATTATTATAGTTTACCTAGATATACATATTTGATTTTGAACTTCTTTCATCTTTCTCATTATTTTTTTACTGTCTCCTTGTCAATTACGTCAATTTCAACCTACAATACAACTAACTATAAAAAGTTAAGGAATAATAATTATTCATCTATAAATGTTCAGAGCCTCTCCTCTTCTTAAGATTAAACCTTGTACATACAATACACATTGCGATATATTTTGCAAATATATTCAATTAAAAAGTCATTATACATTAGAATATATTTTAAATATGTAATAAAAATACATTGTTAATAATTATGTCTCATTTGTAAATAGCTTGATCAAAAAAATTAAGTTAAGCCATTGCCTAATATAGGAAACAGGTACATTTTCTCAAAATCAATTAAAAAACAAATATTAAAATAAATTGTGTTGTTATTACTATGTAAAATGCCTTATTTATTTCATAAATGAAATCAACAACTTGTTTTTAAAATAATGAATGTACAGCAAGCACAATTATTCAAATTACATTTTTTCCATATAAAATAAAAAATTTAAGTCATTCTAGGTCTACTATAAAGTTGAAAAACAACAGAAATTATTTATTTTTTTCTGAGTTTATTTTTTGTTATGTTATTAACGTACCAGACCGCTTGCATGTCAATAAAAACTCTTTTTTTTTTGGAAGAGATCTTTTAAAGAGATAAAATAAGCCTTTGTACACTTTTTTTTCAATGTAAAAATGTTTGTATTGCATTTTTTTGGTACATTAATAAGTAAATAAAAATATTCGTTAAAACCTGTAAAACTCTTATAAAAATAAAAGACCAAAAATATTTATTTATTACACCAAAGATATGAACAACATATTTTTGTACAAAAAATATCTTAATAAATTATTTTTTTTTCCATATATATTTCAAAATGTAACAATATGAATACATATGAAAAAGAATCTAAAGAAAATATTTCACACGTTATAACAATGTTACCAACAATGCAACGAGATTTCAATGAACATTGATTCTTAATAAACTAAGAAATATCGCCATAATTATAGGCGGTAACTGAGGGAGGACCCGACACCTGGGGGGCTGTGGAGGGGGGAGTGGGGGAGGGGGAATGCGTAACTTAGAAAGGTGTTTACGATGTGGAAGATTAACCATGTAAGATACATAGTATAATGTTAACGAAACAATATTACAGGTGTTAGATATAGGCGTGGAAAGGGGGCGATGGGTGCTTTGCCCCCCACTCTCACATAAGAAGCGCTAGATTTGGTTTATATATTGTATTTTTTTTTAATTATTATTTCGCTTCACAAACATTAAGTATTAGTATTTGACTAAAATATACTTACGTTTTAATGTAGTACATAATATATATTCTAGCTGTTACCGACGACTTCGTCTGTGTAGAATTTTTATAAACGCCTTCCATATTACAATCAGATATAGTTCACTATTTCATTGATTATGTTTTTTTTTTTCTAAAATAAAAGAAGCAAGTAACTTCAGCTATATATCATTGAAAGTATTATTAGAATTGGAACAGCCGCTTCAGAGATTAAACAGAACAAACAGATTTTTAGACAGGTAAAAAGTAAAAAATATATTTTTATATATATATTTGGCTTATAGACATTTGTTTACATGCATTTAGTAAATAGCTTATAATTTTATATATATGTCTAGATATAGCTACATGAATTGTTAAATTTATCATACGATATATAGAAAAAATTATAAAAAATCGATTTGATAATTAAAATACCATGTTATAAATACTTATTAGATTTTGAAGATAATTTTGACGTTAAGAGAGTCTTAATACATTTAGTTTCTGGTAGAAACTAAATGAAAATAAATTAAGTTTTAATATATTTGTATTTCATATTGTAAAATCGGCAACCCCACGCCACTTCTTTCACGGCATTCAAATTTTGCACCGAAATCGTATTCCTAATTATTTAGAACATATCACTGTGATCTGGTATAACTAACACAAAAAACTTATGAAATGTACTACTTTGTGTAGGAGAAATATTGTTACTTATGACATTTTAATATTCTGTAATAACAAAAAACTACTTTTTTAAAGGCCGTTGTAATACGTTGTAATAAACTTTTTTAAACCTGATTACTAAAAAGAAGATATATTATAAATAAAAATTATCTCATAGCTACTATGAATAAAAGATAAAAATTTCTAATAAATATTTTACTTCCCTGACATATCATATACATGTATAAATTTATTTAGATAGGTATTTAAATTTATAAATTACGTCTTATAATTACGTCTTCAAACATTTTTACAACTCAATATCTTTCTTTACATACATAATATTTAAAAAAGCAAGAGAGAAAAAGAGATGGTTTTTATTAACTAATTTTATTAAAACTTTGTATCATATTATACTTTTGATGCGCTGAAAAGGTAACATACCAAACAAGATAAGATGGTACAATCCAAAAATTTTTTTACGATTTTTATAAAATCTTATAATATGATACAGTATTATATTTAGTTGAATATGTATGTAATATGATAATTAAATGTAAGTAAAAAAATCAAGACTTGACCTTTCTATTTTTTCCATACGAATAAGAAATCGTAATTTTTTTTTATAATTTTCTAACTCACGCATAATGAATATTACAATAATGAAACATACAAACACGCTTGGATAGTTCTTACAAAGAATTAAATAATGAATACGCATTTAACCAGTAAAAAGATTTAATTTATTCAAATTTAATGCAATTAAAATCAGAGAAAGTTAGTCCACATTTAATTTTAAAGAAATAAGTAAAATCATAATTTTTATAACACTTTTAATCGATATGGACATAAACCCATCGTGTCCTAATAAACAATTAAACTCTTACATTACTCATACATACATTTACTGAAAAAATATGTACATTTACACACATACAGGCGTCCAAAACACACATACACACATACGCACGCGCACGCACACACACACACACACACACACACACACACACACTATAAACTTACATATCATATGCCCTTAATTAGCAGAACACCTTTCAAAAACATTTCTTTATAAAACTTTCTGTTGCTATTGAGACAAAAAAAACACTAAAAACTACCTATGTGTCTATAATTAATATTACTGCCAAATAGTTTTAAGAATTATATTTATTACATTTTTCTAATAAGTACCAGACTTTATATAACAAGTATCAAAATTGTAAAATATATATTGAATCAAAAATACAAAATAAATAATAAATAAAATGTAAATAATAAAAAATAAAAAATGAACAGTACATAAATAATAAAAATAAACCGTGAACACGATTGCTGCAAAGCATTCGAAACGTCGGGTTAAATTAAAATGTAAATTTAAAATTTAATTATACGAGTATTATTATAATTATACGTAAAAATAATTTTATTTCAATTTGTAGTCCTCGTGGAAAATTACAAAGATACGTACGTACGTACGAAAATTTACGTTTCTGGTTTAAAAATCCTATCTGGCAACTCCAGCATTTTATTAATTTTTGAGGGTATATTGAAATATTTATTAATCAGTTTACTGGAAAAACCATTGTCGTTATAATTTTTATTTATATAAAGAAATTAATAATATAGGAGTGATGGATAGAACCACTTTTGGTAGAAAAACAGTAAGTTGATTATAATTATTTAAATAATTAGTTTTATAACTTAAAGTATAAAAACTCAAATCGGTTTAATACTATTTCAAATCTGAAGTTATTTTCGAATCATCATTCATTCTATATATATATTCTTTGAATGTTATATTGCTAAATATATATATTTGTCTTTTAAATATTAAAACGAAATATATATTAATTTTAAACTATTAAATAAATTAATCTGAAGCTAATTGAAATATAATTTATTATTAAAATGATAGTACACTAACTATTTTTGGTAAAATATATTTTGTGAGTTAAAATCTTATTCTTAACAAAATGTTATTAGGAATATTTTTACCTTTCAGTTATTACCCTCTATATTCATGGTAAATTACAACAATGTTTACTACTTATTATAAGAAGTAAACTAAGGATTAAAGTGAAATTCAGTATAGTGTTGGCGTTTTAATTGAGATTTAAGATATATAAAGTATTAATAAGGAATGGTTTATTATAGTTTATTTGAAGGTATTAATATTAAATATGTTTTCGCTTGATTCTATTGGTCTTTTATCACAATATAACTATATAGAGTATTACAAATTATAATAATACATTAAGTTGACCGTTTGTGTTGTGTTATTTCTGTTTTTGTAAAACCTCGCAACACAGATTATTTCTTTAATGCAGAAGTTATTTTCTTTTATAATAAAAGAAATATTAAAACATGCGAAGTGTCATATACAAAACTATGGCAATACATATTATTTTTAACTTCTTTTTAAATATGTCAATAAATTTTGATTCATAGAGTGTAAAATAATTGTATGTTTTGATTTTGTTATTCAATAAACTGTCATAGTCTTCGAAATGTCAAAACTAGTATCAATACTTTTGAACTTATATTCAACTTCTCGTCAGACTAATAAATAAAACTAGTCTATGGCATTAAAAACTATACATATTTATTAATAAAATATTATGAAGCATATTAAATGCCGTCAAGATATGTCCTAATACATCATAGTACCAACCTAATGACATAATATTTTTAATAAAACATATTTCCATAATAGACGACAATTTATTATTATTATGTTGCCCTCCCTGTGATGTCTTCGTTTCATGTCATAATCGACATTTTATATAATTACCATCTTTAAAAATTTATGTTTCTAAATTATTTATACTGCAACATCGTAGTATTTTTTATGTTGCATATGCACAACATTTAGTTAATGCTTTTTTAGGATTCCGTATCCAAAGAGTAAAAACGGAACTATGACTCCGCTATCCGTCTGTCTGTCACCAGATTATATCGCATAAACCGTGATAGCTAGATAGTTGACATTTTCACAGACGATGTATTTCTGTTGCTTCTACCTATTTAAGGAGAGATTTTTATGCTATTTTTTATAGATAATGGTACGTAACCCCACTTGGCCGGTTATTTCTATTTGACATAGTTATAATAAGAAAAAACTAAAAGATTATTAAGTAGAATTTAGTTTTTTTTGTTATTCAAAATAATATTAAGTAATCGGTTTCTTTTAAAAGACAACTCATACATTTATCTAATAATAGTTTGTGAGTCAAACAAAAAAATTACCCGTCTGAGAATCAAATTGACAACCATTATACAGCAACTGAAATCACTATAACCAACAAACACTTCACAAACCAAGAAAATGAAAGCTACTGCTAAGTGTACGGTTATAAGATTATTGACAAACGAAATAGATTCACGTATTCTAAGAAATAGAGAAAAAGACTAGATTAGACTAGACTAGTAGAAAATTCTTTTATACTTCGTACAAATTATTCTATCTATTAGTTATAACCCTCCAGTCGGTCGAGAGGTTAGCGCAGACATATAACGTATCGCGGCGCGACGCTCGGGTTCGATTCCCGATAGGGACTGACATGTATGTGATGAGTATAGATGCCTGTAATTCTGGGTTGTCTGTTTATTAAAAATGTTTGCAGTGTTTATAATGTGTATTTCTATGTATTTGTTTCGTATCTAACACCCTCAATACACAAATAATTTGCTTGCTTGTAAGATTAATTTGTGTAATTTGTCCTGTGATATTATTATAACAATTATTATTTCAGTTAAATACACAAAGATCAAGCTTGGACAGATTTGTGGCTCCTCGAAGTTCTTTTAGCGACCCCAGAAGACGTCGCTCGTGGCATGCCACATCCAACCCTGAAACTGAAAACGATGATATTTGGGTACTTTATATTTCAAATTAAAATAAACTATACAGACATTGTAAAGTTTTATAGAATATGTTTTTATCTTAGTATATTTATTTAGTAATTAAAATAACGTTAGTAAAATTTTTTATACTAATCGTCCTTACATGTCTTCAAAGATCTTAAATAAAAAAATAATTTAATCTGAAATTAAAATTAAACAGCTATTTAAGTCTTTATTTAGTTTATTTACATATTTAAACTGAAATTTAACTTAAATTTAAAATAGGAAGTACAATAACCGGACTTAGTGGAATGGGTGTAATATTTACATTATCAATAAGTATAGAATAGAAAATAAACCGATACGAGCAGGGGTTCGAACCCGCGACCGCGAACGGGTTTTTTTCCCAGAAGTCGCGGATTTGAATCCCTACCCATATCGGGTTATTTTTCATTTTATATTTATTTAAAATTTAAGTAAGCTTAATATGGCTATACATTTATAAAGATATTGTCATATAGTTACATCAAATTTCAATCATATACAAATTACAAATATTTTATATATTAACTAAATACTTAACACGTACAGCACATTACACACGAAGATCAAATAAGATGTCAAGTCAAATACGGTGATTCAAGAAGCTGGTTCCGGACAAAGATGGTACCACACCAGTCTGTAACAGTAAACTAGGAAAAGTTCCCAGTTCAACAGACAAACAATACAGAGTATATCCTGCATGGTTAAAGAATATAATAACATATGACGCCTAACGTATTAAGACGCAAAGGGGCTCGGGTTTGATTCCCGACAGGGACAGGCATGTATGTGATGAGCATAGATGTCTGTGCTTCTGGGTTTCGTTTTTTAAATATATTCGCAATAATTATAATGTGTATTTCTATGTATTTCTATCCTTATCTAACACCCTTAACACAAGTAAATAATTTGCTATTATTATTAATATGGAAAAATATATATTATTGGAACATTATAAATCTCTCGAAAACAGTACTTTTTTTGGGATTGAAATATTATACGTCTTTTTCTTTACCCTGACAATATGTCTACAAAATTTTAAAAGTTATATCCACCTAAAGCGAAAACAAAAAAATGAGTTTGTTTGTTCTGCTTTATAATATTAGGTGGGATGAATTCCATAACTACAAAATATTCCTTAAGACAACACATCTATTTTAAAACTAAATCAATCACAGCACATTGTTTCAAAATAATTTAAATATAACAAGAATGTATTCTAATCCTAATTCTTTATTAAATATCCAGTTCGGAAAACATTTAAAACAAAAGAAATTCAGAAAATATTTCGACGAGGCTTTTGGACTAGAACCATTGAACAAGGGTCTTTATAAGGAGGTGTGGTTGCGGCCGTGGCCATGCGTGCCGCGGAAGAAGACCTATCTCTCAACAGCAGATAGCATATTGGACTTACCCAATTACCGTTATGCCACCTGTAAGTATTAGGATAGTTAGTTGTTAGTATTAGACCAATTAGTTGCGAGGTTCAGGCCACTTAGTTGTTAGTTTTAAGTCAATTAGTTCTAAGTTTTAGGCCAGTTAGTTGTATGTTCTATGTAAGCGCAGACGCCTAAGCTATTGCAGCGCAAATGGGCTTGGGATCGATTCCCGACAGGGACAGGCTTGTATGTGAAGAGCATAGATGTCTGTGTCTAGGTTTGCTCGTTTATTCAATATATTCCAATTACATATATGTTAATAATCAACCAAACCCAGAAACACAGACATCTATGCTCATCACATAAATGCCTGTCTCCGCCGGGAATCGAACCGGAGCCCCATTGCGTCGTGACACGTTAGGCGTCTGCGCTAACCACTCGACCAACGGGGCGGTTATATTGTTATATTAGTGACATTATTATTTTAGTTATAGGAAAATTACTTGTAAGTTTTAGATCAATCGGTTATAAGTAAAACCATTAAATAAAGGCACAAAATGAAATGTAGGTATATTACCAAGGCAAATAATGAAATAATGATACCAAATCGTATAGTCTAAGTCTTCATTCATTAGTTCCGAAAAGTTAGTAAATTAGACACCATCGTCAACGTACGTACAAGGGTCCTCTGACGCAACGACTTCAATAAGTGCATAATTATATTATTATAATCTATTTAGAGGTGTTTTTGTATCGGGACTTTTTATAGGCATTTAATAGCTAAATTTCTAATAGAATTCTAGGTAACCTAAACAATAAAAATTTAAAATAAATAAAATATCAAGTTGCCTTAATGTATAGTCTCCCTTACTTTAGTTTCATAAAAAAAACACTCTATACGATAATGATAAGTTTGTGAAAGTGGGCGTTGCGTTACAAATGTGTTAGTGAACTGATGAAAAACGAACCACACCGACGTGTTTTACTTGACTGGCTTCTCTTAAATTCCAATCTGATTGCCGATTGAGTAATTAACTAGATTTTTTTTGTATTGCACCTAATATTATTCAAAATAGATCATGTTTCTGAAACAGTTTTAATATTTAAGCGCAGTCAGAAAATTTATTTATACACTTCCTAAAAGACCATATACATAAAATATACTTAATATTTATGTACATATATTGAATATTAAGTTGTATATTTTTAATTATTATGATATCAAAAAAAACCTTTATTGAAAGTACATTTTATATAAATGATTTAGTAAATATAAGATATTTTGTAATGTATTGTTAAATGCTTGTTTATTTGAATCATACCTCAATTACAATACTCTTACCCGATGTACTTAATAAAAGTGGTGCGTGTTCGACCCTTGATAGGGACAGGCGTATGTGTGTGTGATTGGTCGTTTATTATATATATTCGCAGTATTTGTAATGTGTATTTGTATTTGTATCGTTATCTGACACTCTTAACACAAACAAACAATGTGCTTACTTAGGAGTTAGATCAATTTGTGCCATTTGTCCAGTGATATTATTATTATAATGCTTCTTACAGTTCCAGAACTGCTAGATTGGAGTAACGACAATATTCTGGTGGCAGCATTGGGAAGAAATTACCACAAATGGAGTTGGAAAAGCCAAACTGTCATTAGCGAAGGTTACACACAGAACGAGATACAGTGTTGCAAATTTGATCCCAAGGGAGAGCTTCTAATCGTAATTTTTATTTACCTATTCATAACCCCTGGCATTGAAAAATGTTTATGTTAATTTAGTTACTTCAAAATCAATCAATCAATCTCTTTGCCTTGTCCCTATTTAGGGTCAGCCCTCCTGATACATTTACGCCGTTGCTGGCGATTTTGTGTCATCTCTATTAAGTATCTTCAAAATTACGAATATAATTTGATTCATCTTAAATTAGCTTTGATTTGATTAGATTCAAGATTAACTCGATATTTATTTTTTATTTATTTAGTCTTTATTGCCCAAAATAGTACAATAGGCGGACTTAATGCTTAAAAGCATTCTCTGCCAGTCAACCCGAGAATACAGTGCAAACATAGAGTAAGGCGCTTAAAATATAAGACATTAATACAGGAAAAAGCAACATTAGAATAAATTAAATAAAACTTATATGCATATAACACATTGCACATAATGTATACAATAAATTATAGATACTTGTTTTCAATAATTCAATAAACTTACACAAATACATACCCCACACATACATAAACATATTATACAAACATATACATATATATCTTTTAAATACATAATAGACAACATATCTTAAGATATCTTTGTTATTATTTATCTATATCGCATCAATAATGTACCTTCAAGATAGACATATACTTTGATTTATTCTAATCTTGATGTATCTTAAATAAAAAAATCAACATATATAAAGATATCTTTAGATATGATTTATCTTTATTAATCATAGCAATTGATAATAAATAAACCTATATTAGGAAGCCTTAGACTATTTTTGTAATTCTATATATTTTTGCAGCTTGGTACGGATAACAAGATGCTGGAGGTACATAGCAACACTCTTAATAAAAAAGTAGCGAGCTATCGGTGTCCCTGTTACTGTAAAAAATATTTATGCTCTGTTACTGCGGTTGCTTGGAGCCCAACGGGCAATTCATTTGTTATGTAAGATTTGCATCGCATTTTACCACCCACTGCATCCTAGAATAAAGATCTTATTTCTCTAACAAATAATGTATCATTTATAATTTGCTTTGCTTTGTTATATAAATGCTGGAACAGTACTACAATGCAAGCTGGTTGAAATTAAACTTAACTACTGGCTTAGTGCTATGGCTATATAAATGATACCGGTTCATAGAAAAAGTTTTTAATATAAATATTCTAATAGAAATCGAACCTTCGACTACCGGCACAATAAACAAAGTAACGACCACTGTGTCAATCATTAGAATGATATTAATCCTTATAAACCCTGTTTGGTCAAGTGGTTAGTGCAGTCGCATGACATATCGCACAGAGTCTCGGGTTCGATTCCCGACAGGGGCAGGCATGTGTGTGATGAGCATAGATGTCTGTATTTCTGGGTTTGACCGTTTATTTAAAATATTTGCAGTACTTATAATATGTATTTCTATGTATTTTGTATCGTTATCTAACATCCTTCACTCAAGCAAATAATTTACTAATTTAGGGGTTAAATCAATTAGTGTAATTAGTCCAGTGATAATATTATTATTATTTGTTTTAGGGGCTGTTCCTGGGGGCTAGTAATATCTGTAACTCGTGAAGCAAAGGCCATAGAGTGTCATCGACTTTTCAAAGGAGCAGTCCAGATCCTCCGCGTGTCACCAGATGCTCGATACGTAGCAGTATCGTCTGTAAATTCCTCAGTGATACTGCTGCTATCCTGGCCTACGTTGGAAATAAAATCCAGCCTTGATTCTGATTGGACGATTAAAGTTTGTTCCTTTGTTTTGAGTGGTGACATATAATTGGAGGGGGCCGTTTTTATAATGAAGTTTTTTAAACAACGTTGACAGTTTTGGTTGATGATAGCGGTTTCCGAAACGTCAAAATACGTTGCTCTCGACAGCAACCAAGTATCACCAGTAACAACAACATCGTAATTCGTTTTAGTTATTTGCATTACGACAACGTAATACTGGGCTACGTTGATAAAAAATTTATTGGTGACGGTTGACACTAAAAATGTTGTTCAAATAAAAACGAAAACGCCTATCTCTACATATCTATTTAGTTTAGGAAAACCTTATCTCCAAACTTTCTGGAATATTCCAGACAATAACCTGGCATCCGTGGAGGAGTGCTCTGCTAGGTATCGGTGCAGTGACATCAGACCTGCAAGCGAGGATTGCGCTGTGGGACGCTCCGACATCAAAAGTAAAAGAAACTGCTCTAAGTCCGAAGCGCCACAGCTTAGATGCTATGCTCTTCAGCGACATAACTGGCGAATTGGTACTCAGCTTGAGGAATACTGGTAGATTCTTTAAAATTGTTTAAATATTGTCTTCATAAAACCGTTTTAAGCTGTAATAATATTGAGATTGAACTGGAATAAAACAATAACTATTATTATTTTAAATTTGTGTATAAGTTAAATTACACAAAATAACATTAAAATGAAAATACGTTTTTAAAAATAACTTTAAAACTTTTTATAGACCGTGCCTTACTCGATCCAAAGACCTCTTCTCATCTAGTAGTGATGAGCGACCCGGAGACTGTAGTGGACCACTGGGGGGAAGGCAGGAGTGGTCTGGACTGCGTCCGAATGATGGTCTTTAACCCTGATGGAACCAAACTTGGTAATAATTGTAAAAACTTGTTAGTAAGTCCATAAAACCACCTAATAATTACATATTAAGTGGTTCTTAATGGGCAATAAATTAATCGAATGTCGGTTTGAAAACATTAACACTAAATGAACACAATAAAAAACGTTAACAATGAAGTGTTTCGAACTTATAAGCTACATGTAGAATAACTTATCACTAAGAGTTCGTTAATTATAACTTAATGTAGGCTGGCACTCGATTTAGAGTGGTACCGTTAGAAGGACAGGCGGTCCCAAAATCTCTTGCCTAATCCTTTGAATAAGGGCAGCTTGATTATGAAATTTTAAATAACCGTAAACTATCAGGACAAGAATGCTTGTTCAAAATGTTGTACTCCTTATTTAAATTACTTTAAAGAAAGCGAAAAAGTCCAAATAAAATAACTTTTTTCACACTTTCATTTTATCACTTTAATAGCTGTGTAATTTCAGCATATTCCTAGTAAAACACTTTCATAGTATTGTAAATTTTGCATTTTCATAGTACTTCATTTTATGCTTGATTTACCACAGCTACAGCGACATCAGACGAAGATTTGGTTATCTGGAACTTTCTCCCAGAAGGCACAAAGAAAAGTACGAATTGCAAGAAGTTTTGTGCGATGCCCGTGTACTTAGACCAGGCGACGTACGGCTTCTCACTGCGATGATTTAACATTTTAGTATTTTAGAAGTCACTGGATGAACTTTATCATATTTTTGTTTGTTGCTAATAAAATTTTAATTAATTATTTACGCCATTTTATTGATAGGTTCAGACAAGATTTATATATTATACATTTATTCCAAAACTGGTGTTAAAAAATAGCAAACATCTGTAACAAACAGATAAACAAATACAAAAATTCAAAATACATTATTTATTCAAGTAGCCATTTATTTATGCGCACTTTCGAATTAAATTTTATGTCAAATCAAAGATCAGAAAAACAAAGTCATTGGAAAACATTTATTAAACACAATCTTGATGATATCTGAATCACAGACACAAATTATTGACTATACGCTGAATGAACATTGTTTTCTAGATTTAAGATAAAACTAGACACTTCATTGAGTCGTCAGCGCCGCCTGGGGACGTTGCAATAAGCCTTGTTAATTTATCTCCTCATTGTGAGGAACCGAACACTATTCATACCCGCTAATATTGAAAACAAATCTGACAACCACCCACTGATATGAGTATGTTATAAAACGTAAACCTGTAATAAAAAAGTATGTATTAAATTGTTTATATTTATTATTATACAATTTTAAATACTAAGAATAAGACAATCGAATTTTTTAGGTTTAAGAATGTACTTGTGAGCTTGCAATTATAAATTTAAAATATTTTTTTTTAAGAAAATAATTAAAACAAACCAATAACAAAAAAAAACAAATAATATAATATTTTTACGACAAACATTCAAATAAAACGAAACGGATTAAAAATTTACGGATTTAAATCGCGTATAAATAAATTTTAAATTTAACCCGACGCGACGTTTTGAATGTGTTGCAGTAATAGAGTTCACGGTAAGACGAGGTGTGGATGTCACTCAACGATTAGTGGTTTAATTATACGAAAGTTCGTTCCGTAAAAATGATTTGATTTCATACAAATAACATGCAAACAAACTCACTCCAGTATCTAGCAATAATAATGTGCCTCAAACATGTATTTCATTATACCTTCAACATTAAGTTAGCTTAGAAAATATAGTGCTGATTTTGGCATCCTTATCGTTGCTATGACAGATGAGGGAGATAAAATATATTAGAATTTAAATGAAAACAAAATGAATATCATACAATAAGTACAGTAAAAGTATTATAATTGTACATTTTTAACAATAAAAGTACTAGAATCGTCAAAGAATTTGTAACAAACCCAGCAGCTGTCGATGGCTATCAATATTTCAACACTATTGCGACATATTGTAACCCATTGTAGTGTGTTGCAACACGAAACTACCAGTTGTCAACAACTAGTCCGATATCAATTGATCGCGAGTCCCATCTTTGTCTCCTGGTCTATTTTACGATGTTAAATTGTGGAGTCGATGATTGGGGGCGCTCTGTGAGCGATTATCTAGAATCAAATTATTGGTCCAAGTGAAAAGAATAAGCGTTTTTAAATACTGTTTATATTTATAAATATTTTTATTATACATATGTTAGTTTTTAAATTCATATATGGATTATTTCATTGTAAGTACTATGAAACTAACTGCAAAATATGAAACATAATATTTTAAATATGAAAGTGAATATTTAACTCACTTTTAAATATGCAATAAAATTAAGTTGTATAATTAAGAACATAAAGTATTATTTTTCAAAATTATATTACATTATCTTATAAATGTCAAGAGGTATAAAAATGTAAAACTTCTACTAATGAGCGCAAAAAATAGAAAAAATATGTTCTTCCCAATCTAGTTTTACAAAAAAGGTATCAAGATTTGAATTCCTTGCGACATCTTTTAAGGAGTTCTTCTTTTTTTTATCTTTTTATCATCAGGTTCTTATGTAAGTGTAATAAAAATTCAATCCTACTTTCAATGTTAAATCAATAGACTTTTTATATTGAGTGAAGAAACATTGATACTTGATTATATCTAATTATGATATATATCTAATCTAATGTAATTTTAATTTGTAATAATTTGCAAAGATCTGAACCATTAGCGCATTTTTTATATACTTCTTGAAGTTTTAGATTCTTATAAAAATATGTATAAAATAATCCTGTCTATCGTTGCCATGACAACATCTGTTTTTTACTTTATACATGTGGATAATGTTTTTATTACAATAAGTAATTCAAACTACTAACTAGATCCAAACTTGTTCGACGTTATTGGTTCGTTTGCACTTCTTAGAATTACTTAAATTATAAGTTACATTACCAGAAATACACAATCTTTTTTTTTTTTGTCTGTCTGTCGTTTTGATTTTCCGGGGTTATTTTTTACACTTTTAAAGTGTTAACTTAACCATTAAGTTATATTTGTTTTCACCATTTCACATAAAATCAATGTTTGAAAATATCTATAAACATATATATCTGTTAAGCTTATTTATTTTTTAAATAGATATACAACAAAACATAAACCGATACGGGCAGGGATTTGAATCCGCGACCTCTGGGAAACGTTCCGTAGCTCTATCAAAAGAGCTACCATGACCTTAGGTACGGATATGAGAGTTCGAATCCTGCTCGGTTTATTTTTCGTTCTATGTTTATTTAAATTATAATCATTTATAATAATAAAATTAATTCGTTACTCAATGATGTCTGTGATACCTATATTGTTGTGTTATGACTTATAGTTTTAAGGATGTCAATTAGGCTATATTATAATCCAAACATATATATAAAATAGAATAGTCTGCCTGTTTCAAAATAACTATCTTTTCTCAAGTGCTAATATTTTACATAACACAAAGACGTGTGCAAACTTTTATTTTTTTCTTTTAGTTTGTTCGTATATTTGTTCTGTTAACTCTTTGAAACGATTTCTATGAAACTATCCCTGGAAGGTTGGGAGGTTTGTACATACATTTATCTAAGAACATTTAAAAGTTCCAGCGGGAAATACTAAAATGCATTGAAATTTCAGTATTGTAGTACAAACATCCTAACCCAGTAATAACAAACATTAAAAGTTTTCTATCTTTTCCGAAGAGGAGATAAAAATAAGAAGTCCAGTATTTGATAACACTTAAATTTTATTTACTAATACAATATATTATTTTTATTATGTTTGATGACTTAGACCCCAAAGGAGTTGCATCCAAATCCACATGTACTATAATCACAGCCAGTAGTTTTATTTAAACATAATTATTATTATGTAAATTTGGCCATACAGCCATGGTAGTATTCCAACCACCACTCCATATCCAGCTAAAAGTTCCGTAAAATTCGGTTAGGGAATAAAATACAACTTGACATTCTTCACAACTCCCGAAAAGTTGCGGTAGTAAGGTAATTTAATACCATCTACCATCCCAAGGAGGATTGAGTTAGAACCGGTCCTAAAACTTTTAACAAATCCCTTGCAATATATTACGCTAACACATTGCATTGATCCCAAAAAAATGGGATAGGGATGGGTGGATAATAATTAAAATACTTTAGATAGTTACGAATACGTATATTTTAACAAAAATGGTATAAATGTGAATAGTTTGCTCAAATAATTATTAAAAATAGTTATTGAACACAACTGTTATAATTATTATTTATTTAAGTTTTTATTTAATACCTAATTGGTTTGTAAGAATTTATATGGAATTTTCTGTCTATACATCTGTCATTGTTAATTATTTTAGGTGAAAAATGTCTCTAACAGTTATGAATATAAATGTTTGTAATTGCAACATCTGCTATATTCTCACTTACATACATCTTTTTTTTAATATATGTACATATACAGTAGAAACCCGATTATTCTGTCCTCAGTTAGGTATACGAATTCGCGACTATCCGGACTACCTATATTATGATAGAAAATTTTTATTTTGGAATTAAGAAACTCGTTTCTTGATTTTTCGTATCCGGATTTTAAATATATCGGATAAACGAACTCCTTAGTGTTTTCAAAAAAGTTTTACGTAAATGATTTCTTCCTATTTCGTTGAATAGAATGCTTTTACCAGTCCGCTTCAACTTTCGCAGCCTTAGTTCGCTTACACAAAATTATGGCAATATTGACCGGGTCAAAAACAGGAAAGGATAGGATAAAAAATGAGTGTCTTAGGAATAGCTTTAGTGTAGTGTCAATGGAGAAAAAAACTAGAGGACGACGTCTTTCACAGTATAAATATATTATGAGGACAGATGAAAGGCATGTCAATAGAAGAGTGTTAGATGTGGAAGTGGGAGTATGCAAGGAAGATGTCAGACCAAAAAGAGATCTGGAAGGTTCGAAAGGCAATATGGAGAGAAAAGGAACTTTCCTTTGATCATGTATAAAACCCAGGAATGAAGAATAGATTCTTCATATATTGGATTATCCGGATTTTCGATTATCCGACAACAATTAGTCCGGTTATTCGGATTTTTTATTTTTGTTTTTTTTTAAATACAACATTGCATTGTCTATTATAATATCCCTGTGTCCCGGGGACTTCACAAACATATAAATAACGGATACAAAGTAAGACTAGACTCGGAACAGCAATCTGTGGATCACACAAAAAATTTGTCCGTGTGGAAATCGAACCGACAACCTTCGATCAAACATTTCATCTATTTGTAATATTCCAATTAATTACCTTTTTTAATTACTGCGAGAATGGTGGTGTTGAAATGAATGTGGCGTGACAAGAACGAATAAGTACGTAAAAAAACTTTGAAATTTGCACCGATGGTAAAAATAATAAGACATAACAGTTTGTCTTATGGTTACGTAATGAGGGATGAAACGGATGTACCTAAGTCATAAGAGAATAAGATGGGAGAGAAGATTAGAATGATAAAGAAATGACAAAAAGCAAACACTGAAATATATATTATTAGAGCATTGAATTGAAATATTCAGTAAGAAATAATTGGGATAAGGACAGGTGGTCTCATCCCACTTTATTAAATTATGACGTAACTTGGATAGGGAAGTTATTGTTATTTGATAGATAGGAAAATGTTAATTCCAATACCGATATTCATGTAATACTTATACAAATAAACACTCCATATAATATGAAACAGGAAAGGTAAATGTATATTTTTTTATTAACATAATAAAACTATTAACATTATTTTTAAAGTGTTAGTTATTTTATTGATGGGAATGTAAAAATGGGTTTAAAACCCGTATCTCGCCATTCTCGTACTTAATGATCATTATTTACAGTGAAATATGCAAAAAGTTATGAATTTGTTGATTCCACATACTTCACCTGTTAAGGAGTTTATCATGACTTATGTTTCAAAAGATAATAGTTTTTTTAAACTTCATTATATGAGGTATTTATTTACAAAGCGTTAAAATACAATGACCTTTCCATTATTGTACATAAAACCCATCCCATGTTTGGGTTTAAAGAAATAACAGGCATTACCTATATATTTGGAGTTAGAGCTTTTATGGTACATGGTAATAATTTTGTAAAGTACTTGTTTACTATTTTGTTATGACTTTAAAAAACAATTCACGAAAGCTGCAAGATATATCAACATAACTTTTTGCCACTAACTCTTTGAGCTTTAACTATATTTCCCTTTAAAACTTGGAATTAAATAGAAATATATTTATAAAAACATATATTATACATTAATATGTATAAGGTATTCAGAAAAATGTGTATTTTCTACGCTCTCCGGCCAGATGAACCGATGACTTTAAGAGGGTGGCTGGTTGTTACTGGATGGCAAAAACTGGAGATCAGGTCTTATAGTCTCCTGGAGGAGGACTACGTCCAGTGTACTGCAAGAGGCTGATGTGATAATGTAATGATTCAGACTTTACCATTAAAAAACCTAAGCAAACAAATCTTGTATGGGTGTCTAGATACTGACAAACATACATAAACTTTTAAACTCATACATACATACATAATATATTACATAAACAAATTACCCTAGAAGAATATTGGTTCTTATAACAGGTTTTTCTAACAGGAATCGAACTACTACCAACACGATAGACAAAGTATTTTTTTTTTTATATTTTTTTTTTATTATTATTATTTTTTTTTTTTTTTTTATTTGTTTTTTTTTATCTGTCTATGCTGTTAGCCCTGTTGGCTATTACAGCGTCACCGGGGGGGGTAGACAAAGTAACAACCACTGCGCCAAACACTGTTCATATTAGTTTCCAAATAACTGGGGATTGCTCCAACAAAAGATAACTTCACAAACTGCTATAAAGATGTAAACGGTACTCTGATGCGCTTCACTGGGTATAACAATAAAATTTTAAGGCATGGCCTCCGGCGAGATTGTGGATATCGTACTGGCATTTAAATAGGAGAATACTCAATTATTACCATTAGCGACCTATCTCAGATAGCATATGAACCTCTACAGGGAACTCACTATGAAATTAATACAATCTTGATCATTGTATCTTTAAAAATATATTAATATTAATTATTAAATAAAGACAAAGTGGTTTTACATTCTTTAATATTGGTATGTATAATGTATTTGTGTTACTTATAAAAGAAATAAAAATAGATAAAAAAATTCAAATAAAATAGTTAATCTTAAACTATCTGGACTTTATAACTAACTTTTGTCGGCGACTTCTACTCCAATATGCAAAATATGTGCTAAATCCAATCTTTTTTATATATACTATATTAATGGTAGCCAGTTCCTTGATAATCAGAGCCATTAAAAAAATCCGCAGTTAAATAGGTATTTGAAAAACATGCAAAAATATAATAGTTTTACAGGACTTATATTTATTAAAAACATATAAATAAACACATATATTTAAACAATTAAACACATTTATTTTAATTCTCTTGACAAATCTTTATTATTTTCCGAATAATTGGTAACAATGTTTTTTAGTTATTCTTTGAAATGGTTAGTTAATACTGATCAGTGTTTTACGAATTTTAAGTAAAACAGATTGATACATAGTTGCTATTGTGGTAATAAGTTTGAACTGACAACTAGGTATTTTAATACTTTTGTGTCTGTTTGTTCATAAAGAAATGTAGGTATGTAAGTATATTTTAGCTTTGTGCGATTGTTTTTCAAGTGACCTTTTTTTCTAACTTTATTGTTAATCGAAGGTCATATAATTCTTAACTTTAACGGAAATTAAATATATTACAACTTTGCATTTTGTCTGTCATAGGTGTTTGATGTCAGTTTTATAAAAAATGTTAAGAAATATATTTTATAGAAATACATATATTTAATAAATTAAAAAACGTATTATAATAAATTTAAAAACGTATATAGTGCGTGTGTATGTCACTGAACTCCTCGTAAACGACTGCACCGATTTTTATGAAATTCTTTGTGTGTGTTCAAGGGGACTTGAGAATTGTTTAGATTCACAATTTGGTCCACTGGGAAATCGTTTTTTGATTAATTTTCAATGTGTAAGTAGGTGGTGATTGGATTTATCATTAATTTAATGTATTTCTAACCCATTATTATTATTAGCTGCCGAGCTTCTCCATAGAGATTTTAATTGTGCCAAATCTCATACTTTTTTGTATATTTGGTAAAAAGTTTTTGCTTCACGTATTAATCTACTGATATATAACTAACCTGATCAATTTTTTTCTTTTTGTTTTCATTATTATTAATGAATATATAATAACCTGTTGATATAGTTGCTAGTAGCTCCGGCCTCTGAACCAAAGGTTCAGGGTTCGATTTCCACTCGGGACAATCATATGATCCTCAAACCACCCACACTTGATAATTGAGTTATTGAATTATTCTTTTATGTGATAAATGAATGAATATTATTTTAAGTTCATATTGAATATCAATATAGCTAATAATAAACGGTGAAAATACATAAAGTATTTTTTGTATATACCGCCTATTGATTCCCTTATTACATTACCTCAACAAAATAGATTGTGCAAAAAGCTTTTCGAAAGCAAATCGTGGTAGAAACACAATTGCATTTTATTTCATTGTTAAAAGGAACAATACTGTCTGAAGTTATTACAACACAATTTAACCATACAATTATAATTATGGATTCAACAATTTAAACGTAAATTATTTTATATACTTGCGGTTTGATAAGCAATTCTTATGTACTAGAGTTCAAAGAGTTATTTTACATTGATTAGGAGAGCCATAGGCAAGTCTGTAAGTAGGTGTCTAACAAATACTAAAAGAGGCAAGATCAGAGACCCATACTTATCTTTGTCTAATCACACATGTCAAACAGAGAGATAGATGGATAGCCTCATTTTTTATGAACACATTTAAGAGAAGCCCTACTCTATGTTTAATAAAAACGAAACGTCAAAATCTTGCACGGTCCTCTCTCTCGAAACACATTAAATTGAAAAACGAACGAACTAGAATGCAATTTCAATTAAGACATTTAATCTGACATGATTATTACGCCCGCCATAATGGATGGTTGTATCATAAGCGCGTGCGCAGGTGGGCGGAGCCAACCTTTGACTTCTATCGGTTTCACTCTAATGCAATATACATTATTGAACCAATCCATCATTCTCTATTTAAGGTTTTTTTGTGCGGAAATGGTGGCAATGATAAAGTATTTATATTACATATAGGTACTACTAAAGTTCTGATTATATCATATATAATCAGAACGGCCTGGTAGTCAGTGGTTAGTGGTCGTGCTGAGCAAAAGAATATGGGTTCGATTCCCACTCGGTACAGTTATTGAGATCTACATATTGCTATTTCGAGTTTGGGTATTCTTTGTGTACGTTATTTCGTTATATTCGTTCGTTTGTAAAATCCCCAGACACAGATATTATTTCTCTAGTGCGGGATTAATTTTTTTTAATAAATAAAAAAATTAAAATTTCAAACAAATTTCTCTTGAGCTAATTTGAACCAAATGTTACTGTGTACAGAGTTAGAAGGTGAATTAAATATTTTTTAATTTAGAGCAGTTAAACAAAACCTTGATTTGATTTGGCTGTTTAATGTTAAACTATTTTTTCCAACGACTTCGCCCCGCTTCTTGTAAAATAAATGTGTAGTAGTTTTGTTTTATTACGAAAACAATATTTTATTCGGGGTGATAAATGCAGTGGGTTTGCGATAATTAAGTTGAGTAGTAAAGACGTAACAAACAAATTTACCTAGTCATTTATAATATAAGTAAGGATAGCAAATAAAAATAAACAAAATCAACATTTTTGAAATGTAACCCAAACCAGTACTCATAGAATCAAAGCCAGGCAATATATTGTCGATATAATATTTTTGTATACAATTATAGTTTTTATACCCATTGTAATAAGAACTAGAGATGAGTTAAACATGTCCATGTAAGATCACGACAAAGAGACCACGATCTGTCCCAGCAATAACTCTTATAATTGACATGAACCACCCAGTGTGGGTAGCAACACAGAAGTGAAGTAACTCCAGTTATAAATAATATTCGTTATGTAAGAATTATTTATTTAATATATATTTTATGTCTATACATGTTGTTATTTAATAAATAACGGTTGGAAACTACGATTAGAAATGTTTAATTGATCAAGATGGCTGCCGATCTGATAGCTCAGTTTTCAAAGACACGGGAAGTAACTTCGAGGCGCAGATTCAAGTTCATATTAGTGTTGTTTTTATTTTAGTAACTTAGATAATTTATTAAAAAAAACAGATCAACATCTTGATAAAGACGATTTCTTCTATTTGATTTATCGATTTGAGTATGGCCTGATAGCTCAGTTGATAGAGCAGCGGAAAATCACTGAGACTTACAGGTTGCAGTCCATTTTTAATAATTATGATTCCTACTTCATGCTTAATAATATCATAATACAATAAATAACCTTAAATAAATTATATACTATTTTCATACCAATAATAATTAAAATGCGACTTACGTATTTGTCCAAGGTTCGATTCCAGACGTCTATAAGTCAGAGTCGCGTGCTGTAACTTCGCTATGATAATTTAATTGTTGTGCGTGCCTCAGAAAATACATTTATAATCTATATCTAGTGCTGGAAGCAGTTTAGATATTACGTTTAATATATATTTAATATAATATTTATTTATCTTAAAAAATATTTATTATATATTGATTTAACATACAACCTATTTTGTTAAGGTTTTTTTATAATAATGCTGGGTGAAATGCGAGAATATTTGGTAGATTTTTTTTTATTTTTAGGAATATAAACTTCTGTTAACTTTTAATTTATTTTGAATAATACTGTTATAATAAAAACTAGATTAAATTTTAAGCGTGGACTAATATTTTAGCTGAAGAATTTGTGGTACAATATTTCGCTTAATAGATTTTTTCAACGACTTTTTAAAAATGTCTTAGGAACCTAAGCTATCTATTATATTTTTAGTAGCATAAAGCACATATAACTCAGTAAAAAAAAAGAACGTTAAACGTGAACTACACAGCCTGATAAGAACTTATCAAAAACAAGCGGAAGTAACTAGCGAAAAAAATGCTAAATACAGCAAACTAAAGCTTTGGAAGTGCAAGTTCTAGCCATCTGCCAATTGCTATCAGAACACGTATAGCCCATTAGGACAAGTACCGTCGCAGACTTCATTAACAGGTATAGATGCCACGATAGACAGACCACCGGGTATTTATTATTATATAACGGATAACACTAAAACTCAATCGTTACCAACATTACAACAATGACAGAACATATTGGACATTCCATCCAATTATTGTCATTATGTATTCGTATTATATCTTTGTATTATTTATTGTATATAAAAGGTATATAATATTGCAAATATATATATTCTTACATAATCTATTTCAGGCAATATTGGACCTTTTTTAAAAAAAATGATTACAAAGTTGTGCAAATGTCATAAGCCAGTATATTTTTTTTAATTATTATAGGGCAGTGGTTCAATATTCCAGTTTATTTATCACAGATCAGAACCTCTTTGGAGTAACATAAATACTTTTCTGTATGCCACATCTATCCTGGTCTTATATCAATAGTGTAGTCCGTATCAAGTAATGCGCGGCTGTACAAAGTGAATCCTCCGATATATTGTACTTCATTACAATTCGCTTACAGTATAAAGCTGCATACACACTGACATTGTTATATTTATATCATGATTACAAATAATACATATTTTTTCATACTGTGACTTTTTATGTTTGAAAATATCTATAAACATGTATAGCCATGTTAAGTTTATTGACATTTTATACATATAGAATGAAAAATATATATTATCGGTTGTGTTTCCAGTGGTGCGGGTTTTAATCCCTACCCGTATCGGTTTATTTTTCATTCTATATTAATTAAAGATGACTTTTTATTTTAATTCAAATTTATAAATTATTAAGAAAAAAAATGTTTTTGTTGTTATATGCTAATAAAATTTACATCCCTATACTCTTTAAAGTACATACAATAAATTAAATTATTACATCTCCTGTAACATAACTGGAATATAAATAACACATATAAAAAATGGTGTAACTTAACTTCTGGTGTTCCACAGGGTGGTATTCTCTCTCCTCTTCTATTCTCATTATTTACTAATTTTATTACCATTAATTTATCTCCCTCTTATCATCTGTATGCTGACGATCTTCAAATCGATGCTCATACCAAGCCTGATTGTATAAATTCCATAATTGCTGATATTAACAACCGCCCCGTTGGTCGAGTGTTTAGCGCAGACGCCTAACGTGTCACGGCGCAATGGATTCGGGTTCGATTCCCGGCGGAGACAGGCATTTATGTGATGAGCAGAGATGTCTGGTTCTGGGTTTGGTCGTTTATTAAATATATTTTCAGTATTTATATGTGTATTTCTATGTATTTGTATCGTTGTCTAACACCCTTAACACAAGCAAATAATTTGCTTACTTAGGGGTTAGTTCAATGTGTGTAATTTGTCCTGATATTATTATTATATAACAACGACCTTAATAATATTCATGACTGGTGTAAGAATTTCAAAATTAGCGTCAACCATAAAAAGTGTCAAGCAATAGCCATAGGCAGCAAGCATAATTTGAATAAGTTTGATAGCAGTAATGTGGTACCAGTTAAATATAATAATGTGAATATTCCTTTTATGATATCAATAAATCTCGGTCTTCTTATAGATAGTACAGTCAGCTGGAATTCCCACATAGTTGAGCTATGTCGTAAAGAGACGTAAAAACTTTTTCCTATTCGGACCAAAACTCTGTTAGTGCAGACTCTCATTCTTTCACTCATCAACTGTGCCGATGTATGCTAGTCTAACATCTCTGAAACCAATCTTAATAAATTAGCTTCCCATCCGTGAAAAACGAATTTCGAGAAATTTAAGTCACCTTTTTTCCATCTTAAATGATCCACCTTCACCTCGGTACCTGAAATCCAAAATTCATTTACTCAGGACCACTCAAAACTTGAATCAGCGTTCGTCGTTAAACCTCAGTTTATATATTCCTTTACACCATACTGATTCTCTATCTTCCTCTTTCTCTATCTTCCTCTTTCTCTATCTTCCTCTTTCACAGTAAACGGTATAAAACTCTGGAACGGCCTGCCTGATCATCTTCGGCGTACTCCTAATAAGCAGGTATTCAAGAAACGTGTATGTGGATACCTTCTCGAGAAGACGAGTTAAAATTTTCCGTCTTATGTAGCGTAATGATTTATTATTAGTATATTGTACATAGTAGGTATATTGTAAGTTATATGTTTTTAAGTTTGTTATCTAATGATATTTTAATTTGTATATGTATTTAGATCTTTAGTCATAGTTTTAAATTTTATTTTATTTTTTTCTGTATTGTAACCTTGTAGTTTTTATTTTTCTGTATAGTGTTTCGGTTGACTGGTAGATAATGCTTTAACATTAAGTCCGCCAATTATATAATTTTGTACAATAAAGTTTAAATGAATAAATAAAAAATTTAAAAATTATAATAAAAGTAAATTTATCTTTAGTGTGTACAAACCTTTATGAAAGTCACATTTAACTGAACGAACCATCTAGTAAAACGTCTATTAGAGTACGAATCTATTGAGAAGAATTGCTGAATTAATTCTAACTATCTAAGACAAGGTAAGGATTAAATGGTCCTACTTTGTATTTATTAGAGAACCTTGAGAGTTTTTTTTATACTTATTGATATAAATTTGGCATTGAGTTTTATATTATGTATCCGACATTGTCAAAGGTCATTGACACACATATGACACACACACACATATGACACATATTACAATAAAATTGTTATACGTCATTATATTTTTAGAATTTATCTTTTTAATATTATTTTCTTCAGGATTTACTCAATTATTATTATAAATATCGCCATTATAATCTATAATTTAATATATTCATATTATATATAAGAACAAAAAATCTGTAAAATTAATTGATAATAATATTGTTAACAAAATTCTCCGACAATTAATACACACCTAATCACCTCCAGAAAAAAAATAGAAACTATTTTTTTATATTAGCTATTTAAACCACAGACACGACCAAACCAAATAAACCATTATATATATATAAATACTTACACATTAATAAAATATGAAACACATAAACAGTTCCTACAAGTTGTACTTTTGATTCGAATGAGTTATGAATATCAAGCATGCCTCGTGCTGGTGTAAATCACTCTGCCTGAGGCTGAAGTACTCTTGATGGATGTTACAAGATAAACATTTAAACCGCCCCGTTGGTCGAGTGGTTAGCGCAGACGCCCTAGGTATCGCAACGCAAAGGGACTTGGGTTCGATTCCCGACAGACTTGTATGTGATGATCATACTATGAGATGTATGTATTTCTGGGTTTATTAAATATATTTACAATATTTACAATGTGTATTTCAATACATTTGTATACAAATACATAGAACTATGTATTTGTATAGTCTAACATCCTTAACACAAGCAAATAATTTGCTCACTTATTAGGGGTTAGATCAATTTGTGTAATTTATCTGATATTATTATATATAACCTTACATATAGTTTACTTCTAATAGTTATAAATAATTTGGTTCTCTATCTTTAAGATATCTATAAACATATACTGCCATGTATAGAGAGGATTCAAACATGCCACTTTTGGGTAATCGTTCCATCGCTCTACCAAATGAGCTACTATGTTATACTTGTTTTTATGAATTTATCATTCCATGTATATTTTATATCTGATCGTCTTTATTGGGACAATGGTGACATCTATTTGGCTTCTTTCAACAATCCTAACCAAAATTGCTAGCTTTCCAGTATAGATAAACATTGAAAAGATGTCACATATTTTTTTATTATAAAAAAATATGTGACATCGTTATTAAGCTGACTTTAATGTTTCCATAAATAAAGAATTAAAATTAAAAGATATAGTCAGGATTCAAACCAGTCACCTCTGCAGAGCGATCCCCTCACTACCAACTGACCCCTCGTACCACTACCCGCTTCGAGGAATTTAGCATTCTATATATAATCGTCTCTAGTTACGTTTGTTTTTTTAATTTATTGCTGTCAATAAAAACAATAACCTTTTAAAAATTAAATTATTCCTTTGTATTTCTGCCGTCGGTGTTTGTTTAGTTCTTAATATTCAATTTGCAATTTACTTCCATAAAACAGTTTAAATGTCGCATTTAAATGAAAACTATTCAATATGTACATAATTTATTTTACCGAAAGAACTTAATAGTTGTAAAATAAAAACCAAGATGTTTTAAAAATGTCGTTATTGAGTTATAAGTACACAATAATTAATAGAACTTATTCTTTAGTCAGGTAAAATTTTTTAATACTCTACTTACATATTAATCTTGTCCTTATACAATTTCCATAACATCATGAATAGTGGAGCTATAGACAGACCTATGAGTGTCAGTGTCTGACAAATAATAAAGAAGGGAAGATGAGTGAACGGTTCTTATCTTTTTCTATCTACAAATGAATAAAAGACAGACTTTCTCTTTTTTCATGGATACATTTTAGGCTAGCTTCCCTACTCTATATATAATAACTCTATAAAAGTTCTAAAAAATGTTAATATCAAATAATGTATAATATATACGTCCGTGACATCCTTCCTACCTCACCTCCCTATTATCTCCCTACCACTCACTATTATCTCTAAGAGGAGGTGGTGGGCAATAAATAGGTCTGTTACAATCGCATTCCCGCATTGATTTATCATCTTCCACACAATATACCTGAGGAGATTAGCAGGTCCTGGTAACTTCTTAAGCTCCAGATATTGAGGTCAGTGATTTCCAATTTTCCCGATTATCAGTTTCTACCTCTACTTACTTAAAGACTTAAAAGTCCGACATATACATATATTTCTATATAAACATTATAGTATATATATATATATACATTATAGTATATATATATACATATCTGTACATAAGAATAAATCTTTATTTCACTAGTCAATCATGTTATGAAGGTTCACATTAAGACAAATAAAAAAAATGCCTGAAAAAATGTAAATAAACATATTATCTTTATGTAGATTAGAAAATAATACTAGCTGTGGTTGGTATGACAACGTATGGCTGATCAGCTGTCAATAATATAAAGATCAAAAAAGATCGACATCTATCACATGCAGAAAAATCAAAAACGTTTGTTATTGTATACAAAGAGTTTACAAAAAAATAAACTGTACCCCCAGTTTGAGCTTTGACATTACGAAAACTATGAATTACATTCTATAAATAACTAATTATAAATATATTATTTTAAATATGTCGATATATTTTCATCCATAGAGTATAATAATTCTGTGTTGATTTTACGACTTGGTAAACTGTCACTGTCATCGTGATGTCAAAACTCGTACTAGGGATACCGGTTACATTTTTAAAACTATTACAATGTTAAGCTATTATTTAAAACAATATATAAATAAAAAACATAATTATTAAAGACTTATAAACATTAATAAATTATCTATTCAAAGTTGATATGCCCTCGTTGGTAAAATTTTAATATATTTACCCGACATTTTCAATATCTTGCGATCGTGTTCCACGAAAGACGGGAAAGAATCAATCAGAGGAAGTAAACATAAAACAAGTATTTGTATCTAGAGTTAATGGTGGTGGTAGTCGTAGTGGTAGTGGTGGTAAACCTTTAGGTGTTGATCGCTGACGCCGTAATAAGCTGTTGAGCTTAATCTAAGCTTGGTTTTAAGTTATAGAAAATGAGCGTATTTATTTCAATTAATTTTAAAAGACTGGAATGTCATAATTGACAGTTCACCAAAAGAATTTGGATAAAAGGAAAATGCCTAATTCTTTTAGAAGTTAATTTTAATAAGCTCTCGAATGTTCTTAAAAATATTACTTTTCATGTATAACAATAAAGTTTTTCTTGTGTAGATAAAATCACGAAGTCAAATGTAAATACATATATTTAATTTATGAACCGTCAGACTTTACTTCCACGGTTCTAAAGAGTAGGTTCCACAATCCAAAATTGCGGCAAGCCCCCAACCCCCCCCCCCCCCCCCTTGTCTATTATCATCAAAGGAATATAAACACATTATTATACCTTTGATTATAAAAACCTATCCTGGCCTTGCTCCCATCACTTCCTTGAACCCACTATATACTTAGACGCCATCCCGCGGGCGCTTTCACCCAGCGTGGTGCAAAACATAAATGATTACAAATTGGTACACGCAGTGGTATTTGGGTTGTGTATGTACCACTTGTGATATTATTGTGTATTTAGACGCATTTGCCAAACGATCTCCTTGTTAAGAAAATGGCAGGACAGGAACGATGATGACTGGTTGCACCTAATTCAATTACAGTTTTAATTTCTTAAGAATTACACACATACTTATATACATACAAATTTATGTATGTATACATATATATATATACAGGGTTATTTTTAATTAGTTGAGCACCTTTTGCAGGCAGCCTCTCTACATCAATCCCAACAACATTTGTTCTACGACTTTTAAAAAATCTTGATAAATAACTCAGAATAAACGAAACAAAAAAATTTTTGCTCCCTCGATTATTTATTACTCTGTATTTTGTAAGCAGTCCAAAGTAAAGGTCGCGGCAGTCTAGCAAAAGTCAGAAACCGTTAAAAGCGCGCGCCAGCTTTTTTCGTATAGCTTCATCTCTTTTACACCATGTTGCTATGGAAATACTAAATAATCAAAATGACAAGTATGTGGATTACAAAACACAATTTACATTAACCAAAAATAAAATTATCAGATTAGAGTTTTATAATTAAATAATGAATTGTAATTACATACTGGACAATACGATTTTATGGACTTGCTATTGAAACTAATAAATAAATTCAAGATTATAACATGAAAAAGAAATTATGAAATATAATTTATAATATTTTTAAAATACATTGATTGTCTGAAATAGAAGAAGTAAGAATGAAAAGAAATCCGAGTTTTGGCTGAGAAATGGAGCATTGGGGTCCTGATCTTTACAAGGTCTGTTTTGCTATACCTAGAACGAACAACAACTCGAAACAGCAGAAACCATGATGAAGAATAATTTTATTTGTGCTATAGTGATGATCCAACATGTTAAGAAGCCTAAAGTTATTATTTTTAAAGTGGATTGTGTACATTTGTCTGTTTTTATGGTACTTATGTGTTTCTTCTATGAGAATATTATACGTCAGAAACACTCGATTCACTTCTTACGTTTTAATTAAATAATATTAATGAAAATTATGACGTTTTTCTGTTACGCGCCATCTTAAAGAAATTCGTAAGTACCTTATTGTTTTATTGTCATGATATAAATATTAACAAACGAGATAATATGATACGTATAAAGTAAGTTAAAGAGAAGTTATTGTTTTGTAAAAATAATATTTATTTGGTTTCGTTACAGTGCCCTTATTTCATAAATCAAATAAAAATATTGAGACATTCAACTTGTGGACAACTTCTATTCGAGATTTTGTTTTTTCATTAGATTCTTAAACAGTTAGACAATATGTGTTTCGACTATTGTAGAAAATATTTTAATAAATAAAAGTGAAAAACGATGCTATTTATTATTACACCTTAGAAAATGATGAAGTTCTAACGTGCATAGCCACCGTTGCGTCACCCCGCCACCCCGCGCCCCGATGCACGTGGCCTTGGCACATATTTTGACAAGTTGCGTGCCCTCTCTTTGTTCAAGTTTAATGCACGTTCAGAGGCAATAATTAAATTTTGTATGGGAAAAACTAAATTTTTAAAACTATTAATTTTAAAAAGTCGTAGAACAAATGTTGTTAGGATTGATGTAGAGGGGCTGCCTGCAAAAGGTGCTCAACTAATTACAAATAACCCTGTATATATATATATATATATATATATATATATATATGTCCACACACACACACACACACACACATATATATGTCTGTGTATATGTGTTACCACAACTTAGAGTATTTTGGCTTCTGTATCCAATTTCTACTGAGATCTAATCCACGTTTAATACTTTAAAACACATTCACCACACTATTACTGGTCAAACATATCTGTCAAAATAAATATCATTAGCACTACCAACTTAGACATTTGACAGGAATGCCAACTGTTATAATATTGTGCAAAAAGTATTTATTACTAGTCCTTCGTGCGTTCAGTGAATCTATCATCGGACCCCTACTGAGGAGTTCATACCTTCAGTAAATATACATTATCCAATCAGGTCCCGTTACTTTCCTTTATTAATTCATAGGATTATTTTAATAATCAGTTAATAAAACTGAATTATTGAAAAATGTGTTTATGAAAATAATTAAGTTTTCGGTACATATTTCGGTAATAAACTAAATGTAACGATATCAATAATTGCTATGGATACAATGTTTCTACGTCTGTAGTTTCTTGTTTTTTTCTAACGTTATAGTTTATATCAAAATAAGTTATTCCGGCATTACTTCACACCTATCGTCTAATATTTTAAAATGTATCAGTACATTTTTCTCGTATTTACTACCAAACATTTTAAAAAAAAAATAATATGATAAAAATGAAATTTCATGAACATAAGAAGAACTTGAGCCTGTGACCTGACATACTAAGATAATTTGGATATTAAAAAAAAATAACATTTAACAATACCACAGATTATAATTACATAAAAGTTCGATACCAATAAATGCAAGTAGGATAAAGAATCTTTGATAATATTTCTTACACTATTACACGTAAGTATTACGTTACGTATTACAAATAGTTATTAGTTTAAAAGATATCAAAAGGTAGGTTTTATAGTTACATCCAAAGTAATATACCCAGTAAGCCTGGGTTTTTTAAATATCGCACAGCTGATAAACAAGCAATATCCACTGTCTGCCGGTGTATGTGTGTACACCTTTTTTATTTTTAACGTCTGGAATCCTCATGGATACACACCTCCATCCAGGGGAAGATGTAGATTATAGTTTTTCTAACAGAATTCGAACCTTCGAGATTGCCATATTAATAAAAAAAGGAGAAGAACAAATTAAAAAAATCATAAATTATATTTAATTTAAAACAGTTATACGTATATAAAGAAATAAAATAACAAAATATTTAATTACAGGATAATAGAAATAGTATTAAAAATAATAATAAACAAAACAAAATACTGTATATATCTAAAATATAAATAATATATAAATATATTACTAATGTAGTATATAAATAATATATAAATATAAATAAAAGGAAGTGCAAGTATAAGAACAAAAATAAAACAAAAAATAAAAACATTACGAACTGTCAAACCAAAAGGCACACATATAATTATTTAACGGGCATTATGAAATAGGTATCCACATACCTTTTATTTTCCTGACGTCCCCGTTTTTTAAATAACTATATAATATTACGAAACGAATAGTTTAAAAGTAAATATAAAAACACACAAATCTTTAAAGGTGTTAAAATAACATAGTAAACCTCATTTCGTTCATAACCTAGCTAGAATCTAGATGTGTACCAGATGGCGTTATGAAATGTATTATTCTGAAAATGTTTTACGTTGCACTCTAAGCGCGGTTTGATCTGGAAGCTGCATAGTAATTAGATTCACGTTTTATTGTATCAGGCTAGCGCTGGGAGCTATAACTGTTTAAACTGATGCATTGCGATGTTTTACCACCACAATACAAGCCACGTCTTGAATTATTAACTTTATTGTAGTTTATACAACCTCCTTCTTTACCTATGTTTTTTTTTTACTTTTGACAGTTATAAAGTTTAAATACATACAACATCTTTTTTTAAGCATAAAACCGCCCTTTTCTTCGTTTTTTTTTTATTTTTTGATAGTTATATAATTTAAATATATATAACCTCTTTTTTCGGAATAAGGCCATATATGTCTTCAAACTTTTATTATTCTCGAACTATACACCTACTACGAGTTTTGACGTTATAAAAACTTTGTTAGTTTACCAAATGGTAACATCGAAACAGAGTTCATTCTATAATCATTTGGTAAAGATATATTATATTATTTAGGATGATTTATAAAATAATCCTGACTAACTAAAGATAAATATAAGTCCGGATATTGATAAGTACTGTTTTGATATATATTTTTTTAAGACATACATACAGCCTTTACACTTTTTTTATGCTTTCATATTTAATAAACAAATATTTTAATCTACTTTCAGCATAATAAAGTCGTTCTTACCTATGTTTTTGTTTAATCTGTAACTGTCAATAAATATTATTCAATACGATTATAAACAATGATTGTACATTTATACTTTTCATGTTGCGATAAAAATCAGCCATTGCATATCTTGCATTCGCCGAGTTATGAACATAATAAGTAGACGCACGTGATATTATTTGTTCGACAATTGGCATTGATATTTAGAAATTCGCATCTTTATTCATATAATAATAAGGGCTAGATGAGAACCTTCTGTGCTTTGCCGAAAGGATCCGAATAAACCCGAATAATCCCGATTGTATCGCGTGCATGCACAGATAATCTATACCACCCGCTGACATACAGATATAATATAGGGATCTTAATAAATGATCATTAAAATAAATTGTTGTCTATTGTTAGCTTCCGCGTGGTCAAGATTATATCTTTTACTTACTGGTTTGTTCCATTTGTTTTTATTTGAATCCAATCTACTGAAATCGTGAATCGGTATGGTTTTTTTTTAGATATTGGTTTTGTAAACCGGGATTTTTTTTTTTTTAATTAATGCCGGTTTTCGGTGTTTAGTTATATATAAAATAAGATATAAGCATTTTAATGTAACAAAATAATGTTATACCAATATGTATTATGTTTGTGATATTTTTTAATTGTGGCAATTATTATCATTTGTAGCATATAATTTCGTTTTCATTTTTGAAATAAATAATATTCTGTAGTGATGCGACTGAAAACAGAATAATCGGTAATTATATAAAAACAGAATATCTTTTTTGTTATACCGGAATTATATTTTTTTAATTATTTTTAATTACTAGGACATTATTAAAAAATAACGATTAAATGACAGACACTTGACAGGAAGACAGAGAAAGTAAGAAGAGTACAATGATAGGAATCGTATCTTTCAAAGATATAAAATGTCATCTTGACAGGTAAAATAAATGCGTTAATTATTTTAATTAAATAAAATTTTATATATAAGGTAACTGATAAATTATTTTATTTCAATGATAGTAACTAATGGTAAGTAATTTCCGACCATTGGTATATTTCCTGTAACTTCCATTCTGACTGTTAGTTGACCGCAGATTCAATGATTTTATTGATACATTTTGCGATTTTTTTTTTCCGTGATTATTTCTCAAGTACGTGACCGATCACTGTTTTCTTTGTTTCTAAACCATCCATGATAATGCTGCTATCAAATAAAAACCCAAGGACAATCAGTTTAGTAGTTCAGGAGAAGTAGTATCAGGGAAATAGGATAGGAGTCAACATCATGACCGCTCAATAAATACCGCAAACATATTTTTACCGCCCCTATTTTTACCGCCCCGTTGCAATTGGTCGAGTGGTTAGCGCAGACGCCTAACGTGTCACGACGCAATGGGGCTCGGGTTCGATTCCCGGCGGAGACAGGCATTTATGTGATGAGCATAGATGTCTGTGTTTCCGGGTTTGGTCGTTTAATAAAAATATATTATCAGTATTTATATGTGTATTTCTATGTATTTGTATCGTTGTCTAACACCCTTGACACAAGCAAATAATTTGCTTACTTAGGGGTTAGATCAATGTGTGTAATTTGTCCTGATATTATTATTATTATTATTAAGTAAGACGAGACATAAATTATTATTGCTTAGAAAAAAAATAGGCTTCGAATAAACT
Organism: Napeogenes inachia; assembly: GCA_959347355.1. Classification (NCBI taxonomy): domain Eukaryota; kingdom Metazoa; phylum Arthropoda; class Insecta; order Lepidoptera; family Nymphalidae; genus Napeogenes; species Napeogenes inachia. The sequence continues at coordinate 8,582,515 of OY365793.1, read as the reverse complement.
ACGAAGTTACGTAATTATAAATCCAATTAAAAATAACATTTGAATTGCATTAAAAATGAATTTCATAATAACGTTATAAATTGTTAAACATTTTAATTAAAATTAATTACCTTTCTATGAAGTGTGTATTTTTGTTTAAATAAGTGAATAGACGGATGTTAGTGAAATAAATAAATTGCATTGCTCTTTAACACAACATTTATTCATAGTAGAGTCAACAAAAAAATATCATTGTAATTATTTTTTTATTCATAGTAAGGTTAACAAAAAAAATAATAATAATTTTGCAACGTTAATATGCAATAATTATATTTATATATTTCTATTAATTTTATTTGTTTGTTTGTCCGTTTGATAGTATATAAAAAACACTAAACCTGTTATTAATTTCATGAAATGACTCTTTTGACGTGCGTAAGATACCAATTAAAATAATGATAATAATAGTTAATAATAATAATTAACTGTAATCAAATAGTTTTAAGAAATATATATATATATATATATATATATATATATATATATATATATATATATATATATATATATATATTCCTAATATATGAAAAAGAGAAATTCTTAATATCAATGACAATAGCTACAGTTACTTTTTTAAACTTTAAGATATTTATATTACAAATTATTAAGGACACAATCCGACTCAGCAACCTCGTAAACGGTTATCAAGCAATGTAATTAAAAATTATAAAAATTAAATATCAAAATTTTATTTGCTATCTGTATAAACCGCGGTAATAGCCTATCTCAATCACAATACTGACGTGGAAATTATCTTTTAATCGTAATAAAAAATAATAATAAGACCTACACTTACACTTCGCCGACATTTTCAAATTCTTATACTTTTTTTACTTATTATCCTCTAACTATCTAAATGGCAAAAAATAATCGCTTTCTTTATAAATACCCATTGTCAGCCATTTATCTAGTAGACACATAATATAACAATAATTAACTCAATTACACTGTTTTAAAAATTTTATACTTGTAACGTAAGTTTTTATAAGTATTTGAACTTAAATATAGTTTTAAAATATTAAAGAATTAGATTTTTATTATTTTCTGGATTTTAACTATTCAAAAACTATAATTCATAACTTTTATCATACATAAAAAGTTAGCAGTTTTATATTCTTTATTTAAACTTTACTTAAATAAGTAAACAGTCCTATTTTAGCGACTTGCAAGTCTTAAAATTACAAGTCATGACTTACTTCAAATATCAAAGTAATGCCCAAAAGTAAACAGTCCAGTTTTCGAGACTTGCAAATCTTAAAACTACAAGTCATAACTTACGTTAACAGTCATTTAACCAAAGAGTATTTAATTAACTTAAAGTCTATTCCCACGATGTCTAAATCCTAGCTCCATCAGTCATATCCTGTATCCTGTTATCTCCAGATGGACGCTGTGATAACACTTTCGCTCGGAGAAAATGAGCACTGATAGATAATTTACATCTCATCTCATTGGACGCCGCACGTTATCTTAAATGTTAATGAAATAAAATATGTTTACGTTGAAACTTTCTTTTAATATGTTTAACTTAGTTTTTATTATTGAAATTTTACATAAATATAGTCAAAAAATTATTGATACAGAATTCGAAGCTGTGACCTCTGGTAAACCGTACCGTCACTCTGCTAATTGAGTTACCGTCTCATTGTATATAATTTTTATAAGGAGATACATTTTTTATGCTTTTTGAAAATATTTTACGTTATTTTAGTTATTTAGCTTAACCATCAAGTTTCTTATCTTATCTTTTTAGATAAGCAAATTGACAGTAAAGCTTAATCAATTACAGCGACTATAAATCCATCTTACATCTATATCTGTGACGTCATCAGTGGGTTTTATAAAAATTATATATCTTGGGATAACATATATTTTTATATCTTTAGAGCATCAAATACAATGAAAAATTCATCTCCACACACAGGCAATCTGACAATTGAGGTGGTGTGTTAGGTTTTGTTTGAAATACCGTCGAAATTTACAGGAGTTATTGTAATTATTTATAATGATGTTGAGCGATGTTAAACGTATGTCAATTATCATAGATATAATAAAATATGTAATATAATATTTTTTTATGTATATTTAAATTGACACGCAGTACATGTTTATGAACAAATATTTTTTAAATAAAAATATATAATATATAACACCTACATAAATGAAAATCTCTCTTGAAGTTTATATCAAATAGGTATATATACATATATCTTTATATAAGTCACTACGTACAGAAGACAATCTTACTTTTCTCAATAATATCGATAGACTAGATACATTTATTCACAGAGCTTTAAGGCTGTGTAATATTCACAATGACCACCTCTTAAATCTTATACATAACTAAGTGTACTACTATATTGTGAATATATATAGGGTTATTTGTAATTAATTGGCTACACCTCTTGCAGGCAGACTGTCTACATCATTCTCAAAACATTTGTTCTACAACTTTTTTCAAATCTTGATAAACAACACAAAAAGGCACCAAATCCAAGCTTATTCCAAAAGTCTAAACAAAAGTTGCCTGGAAGTTATTGCTCTTTTTTAGATTTTTGAACTAAAATCTAAACTCTACCAGAAACTTCACCGACCTCTGATTGATTATAAAAATTCAAATAAAGTTTTAAAAATATATATTACAGTGAATGTGAAATCACCCTCAAAGATAGGCATACATCACAACAACTGTGGTGGTCTGGTCAGACACGACTGCAGTGTCCTTAATACGAGTCATATTTATGTGTTTATTACACATTTGAAATAATGTAGACCTCGGATTTGGTTACGACTTATACATAAGTATATCTTCGACTTATAAGGACTTATGAGGCTTTATTTTAAACTAAACGAGAAATAGTTAAAGATATGTTATTATACTTTAGAGTTATTGTAAATAAAAATAAGCTTATTTTGTAAGTTGATTTTAATAAATATATTTATTAATCTTTATTTTATTGGTGTCATGATTTGAGAAACACTGCACTGCTTTAGCTACTATTTTTATGCCTTGAAGTTTAAGCTTATCTTTCTTATGAAGTAAAAAAATCGTAAAAAAATGGTCCTAGTTGTCGAAAAATATATTATAATTTTTCATCTTTAAGTTGTACTGTTTTAATCAAAGTTATTTTATATCAGTCTTCCACTACCAAAGAAATTCGACATTCACATACTGGTACACAAGCACATACACAGTAACATATATATATACGAACACATAATATATATATATATATATACAATATACATACGCACAAACACACACACATTCATACACACACACACACACATACACATACACAACGTACAAGCAACGATAAACTTATATTTTGATTATAACTGTTTCAAGTTGTTTAAAGGGTTCAAAATTATTAAATTTATATTTAATTTATAGCAGTCATTACAGTGCTCTAGCTTAGAGACTTGAACATACAACATTAGTTAATATTTTGGTATTTCAATATAGTATTAAAAATAACCCGTTTTAACAAATAAAGATAGTAATATTTAGGTATATTTTTTTTACTGACGAATATTTTAATTACATAGTACTCAATATGATAAAAGAATATAAAACCCATATCCAGAAATTGTCCCAACAAAAATCATTAATTCAGCAAAGAATGTTTGTCTACAATTTTGATACAATATACTCATAAGTTGCTCCTACTATATACAGTACAATGGAGTCACGAGTGCTAATATTAATTTAATATCAATGTTACAGAATTGACTTCGTTAATTTACAATTATTACAGTATTTATCAGATAGATATAATCTGAATGAGTTGTTTCGTGTAATTTCATAATTCACTGAATTAACATTTAACTATAATATTGTTTAGTAAATATATAATAATTAAATGATGCAGGATTTGAAACAGTGTTCTCTGGGAAACCGTTCCATATATACAATAGGTAGAGTCAGTGTTGCCAACACCAATTTTTTTTCCCCTAATACTAATCCCAAAAACCTCTAAACTAGAAATTTAACAAAATCTATGGATTATATACTATTATTTAATATGGTATGCCTCTAGAAGTAAACGTGATGTTTTTTAAATTTAAATTTCAATTTAATGTCAACAGTCAATAAACAAAATAAGAGTCAACAGTTACAACCTTTTTTGAAAATTATACACACACACGTTTTTTTTTTTAATATTTAACGAAATTTGAAAACCTCTAAAAAAACCCCTAAACATTTTGTCTCCCTAAAACACCCATGAGCGATTATTTTCCCCCTACATTTAGGGGGAAATTCCCTAACTTGGCTACTAAAGCAGAGCACGGGATGGCTTCCAAGATGTTTCAGGTTCGAAACCATGCTCGTTATTTCTCATTCTATATTAATTTAAAAACCGACAATATGAACACAATAAAGTTTGTATTTTTAAATTAATACAATGAATACTGAATAAATCATCCAATGATTAACAGTGTTATTTATTAGATTTAGCTATAATATTTGTATATTATTTCTTTGGTAAACTAGCGAAAATAATAAAAATAAACAGAAACTTTGTAGTTGCACACGAAATACTTGAAGTAGCGAAAGTTATTAAGAAAAAAATTAACACATAAATTGATTTAAAATTACACATGCTTAAAATCAGCATATGCATGCATTTATTCCTATTTAGAGATTTAAACCTATAACTACGAGGGGATAAAATCAAAGAAAATTAAACAGCACTTCTGGTCATAAGACTATGGGCTAGCTGTGTACATATTTTGAAGTCTTTACTCTTAAGCCTTCAGGAGTTTTTGAGGGTATATTTTTATGGACAGACGGACAGGCATCCCTGACGATACTATAGAGTAGCTTTCGTTACTTAATAGATAATATCCAATAGTTCATTTTTTAAATAAAACAAATCGACACAGTGCTAAAATGTTTAAATATTTCAAGTAACTTAAAATATAATGCCATACATTATACAGTTATACAAACACATGGACTTAATTGAAAAAAAATATTATTAATGTCACTGTGGCCATAAATATTTAAAATAATATAAAAACACGCTTTGCATACAAATATGCTGCAATAAATTTTGTGTTGTAGCATCTGCAATGGATACTTTTATTTTTAAATTTAATTGTTTTAAATCGTCTTTAAACATGCTTGAACCTGTTTATTTACATTTTATATAAATATAGAATAAAAAAATATCAACACGAGCATTGTATAGAGGTAATAAAATTATTTTAAACAAACAGAAATAAATAAAGTTTTGTTTATTATATTAAGTGTTAGCGATAGACCGTAGAGTTTAACCAATATTTATGAATACACCAACAGTGCGTGCTGACATGTATGTGTGCGTACGTGTACAAAACGTGTATAAATGTATGTGTTTATATTCACGTATATGGCTAAAATAATAATATACTTAACTAAATAAATATTATTTATATACTAAACCATACATATTTACTTGTTGTGTAAAACGATACCAGTTTTTATGTTTTGTTTTTGTTTTTACCAGTTTTGTTCTGCAAATTCCAATAGTGTTTTCTTAATGCACGAACATACAAACAGATTTTAAAAACTATTATTTTAAGGAAGCATGTGTTTTATTTAACATGAATCTTTTTGTTCCAAATATATTTTTTATATATTATAATTGTCAAAATAAAATACAACTTTGTAAGTAACCTTTGTTAGTAACTTTGTTAGTAACCTTTGTATTAACCTTCCTTTATTTTTATATGGCTGATATTAATAACCATTTAAGCCATTAATCTCATATATTAACAGCTGACTCCACGTATCTTTCTTCATATGATATTAATATTAAGGTCAATAATAATTTATGAAAGATAACAAATTGCAGTGTTAAATTATAGAGGAATTCCTTCAAATAAGATAATCGAAGGTTAGTATACATGAGTTTACCAATTATTATAACATATAATTATCCAAAGACTAATAATATCCAAGACAGTAATTACTAAGTAATAGTAAATTGTCAATGTCACCTGCAGAATTTAACATTTTAATAACTATCTGTATCCATGTTTCTTGCCGGTTCTTATTATGAACCTATACTTTGGAGCCATGCTACTAGTCTGACGTTTCATAGCAATGACTTTTTGAAATAAAATTTACCTTGACTTGAAGAATAAGTCTAGACTTAAAGTGTAAGTCTTCTTAAAAACAAGAATAATAGTAACATATTAAAAAAACATTGAATTAAATTAATGTTAAAATTATACTATTGCTTTTCTTGCCCTACCGTCACTTCTGAAATATCTACTCTTTAAATGATATAAAAAGATAAGGAAACAAAACAAGCATAAATTCTACTATTTATCAAAATTAAATGTTACTTGATTCATGACAGACACCTCTACATACCGAATTCATTTATTATATATTTTAAGAACTCTTGTATCCCTAGATTATTACCACAAGTAAAGAGCGTTGAAAATCAATCAATCAATCAATGAAGTTATTTTAGTGCAGGAAGAAACTCTTTTATATTATTTTATTTGTTCACTGCAGTTTCTAACATTATATATCTAACGTATACAATAATAACAAATACTAATTACATACTAACATTGCCAAAACAATAAAAAAAATAAAAAACAAATAAAAACAAAAAAAAATATTTTGTTGATTACACACCATATGTGTTGGTAACGTGGATTGCCTATAGTCGCGCCAACACATACGTTGTGTACTGTCAAGGTAATGCCCCAGCGATATATCGAACGCACAAGTCTGTTTAAAGTGCGTGTCCACTCAAATTAACTGTTATACTGAACCTGTTTTATCCTGTTTAACATGATTTTGATTGATTATACTCATAATAATTAGTAAACGACTTTGTAACTGTCTTACTTCCTTAGATATTTTAATTAAAAAATATATTATTTAACGGTTTTTTTTTTAATAAATTATTGGAATGTAATAAACATTTTTGCTTCAAATTTGTGTTTGTTTCAATACTATTATAGTTGACATTTCCTTCTAAAATTCTATATTAAGAAAATATTTTTTTAAATTAAATAACACGAAATCTCTAAAAAGATAAAAAATAATATTATTAGGTACTAATTTAAGTAGTTGCATTGTTGAACCGCTAAATAAAAATAAGTAAACAAGGCATATAATGATATAACAATATCAAATCTTCTAAAACTTCGTAAAATGTTTATAAAATAGTCGCCGTTGTCAACGTACATACAACGGTCCCTCGACGCAACGACTTGAATAAGTACATAATATTATATTTATCTTTTTAAAGGTCTTTTGGTATCGAGAATTTTTCAAATTTTTAATGAACAATGAAATTATAAAAAAAAATATTGTTGATTACACATCTTTCTACACATATTACTAGAATTCCAACTATTTTAATTGAGACAACGGATGTGCCAATTAAATAGGGTAAATAACAATTACTATTGTTGTATTCGTAAGAAAACAAACCGGCAAGGTGTAAATGGACATGTTTCTTTGGAACTCTTTGGAATTAATATTTTTTACATCTACACAAAAAGGTTTTTAAAATAATATGAAGCGGTGGGCCTTATAGATATTAAAATGAAGAGATTAATACATAAGAGTTAAAAGAATGGTCTGTTTGAACGTCTCTCTCTTTTTGGTGTTTTTCTGTCTCTGTCCAACCTAATATCACACACATGTGATGATATGTAACTGAACGAGTGAAATCGAGTGCTTCAAAACGAAAAGAACTTTAGTATTTTCTTTCTATTTGTACAAGACATCGTAATTCTCCATCAATTTTGATGAAACTTTGGATAAATATATTTTCCGTGAAACAACCTCAAAACTCACATATAAGTAGGTAAATAAATCCTATCTCTAGAACTGTCAAACCTATTAAAAAAAACAAAGCAGCACAAACAAGTTAAGCATCTTTTTCATTTAAAAAGTTTTATGATTAAAAAGAACAAACAAAAACAACAATTAAATATGCGTAAATCTATAATAAAGATAATTACATTGTGTGGTAACTGTTAAAACATTAACTGTATTACCAGTCCTGATATTAGCAGTGATATTGAAGATGGCAGATAAGTTTTGTTTACAGGAACAGCAATACAATTAAACAATGCTGTTAGCTCAAAGCGAGTGCCGCGGATACCAAATACGGGGCCTTTAACAATCTTAGAAACTCAAATCGATTAGATTTAATAATCAAATTAGAAAGTACTGGATACTAGGTTTATATTGACAATATAAATCAACAATTATACAGTCCATAAAATATATATATATGTCATAGAATTATTACACATAGAAGGGAGACAGGCCGGCCTATGAGTGTCAGTGTTTAACAAATAATAAAAGCAAGATGAGAGACTGATACTTATCTTTGTCTAATCACACATGCAAGAAAGATAGACATACAAGTAACCTCATTTGCTTTCTCTTTGTTTCGATGGACATATTTTAGGCTGGCTTCTCTACTCTATGTATATTAACCCTATGATATATATATAATAGTGTAATATTTCGTTTGTAAAAATTGATGTTTGAAAACAGTGCTCAGAATAAATATCAGGCTGAGTTAGTTGTGCTATTCTTATCAAAAAGGACGCGTTTGGAATCTTCAAGCCAATACATAATGTTTTAATTTTACGATTTGGTAAATTGTCATAATTTTCGTAACGTCAAACTCGTAGTAGGGTTACTGGCTTCAATCAAATTAATTCAGTTTCTTTGATAACGATTTTATATTATCTCTTATATTGTTCAGAACATCGCCCTGGGCAAGAGTGCTGAATGAATAATTACAACATTGATACAGCGAACATCACTTGATTTTAATAGATAGTTGATTAAACGAGTACATATATAATGATGTCAGTCGTAAATTAACAACTGTTTGATGTACTGAATCTTTAGAATGAACTAAGTGTAACGTAAATATATTTTCGGAAGTTACTAATATATATTTTTATATTTATTTAAAAATGACTTGTTGTTATTAAATACAACAGTATTTTTTGGAGTTAAAATTATTTTATATTTACCTTTTTACATGGTGAAATTATGTCTATAAAAACGTGTTAGTTCAATTTAAATATTGTTATTTTATAAAAAAAAAAATTATTCGATGGAATCATGCCTACATAAAAAACTTGATAGTTGAAACGTCTTTTTTTTTTAATTGAACTTAGTAATTGAACAACAAACTTTTATTATTCTGCGAAATTATGTTTATCTAAAAAAAAAAAGATTTTTTTTTTTAAAGTTGACATTGAGAAAAAGCCATTTAAGCCAACAATAACCTTTTTTTACTAAGCAAAATCTATAAAAGAATTATCAACTCAACTATTTTTATAAAAACAATACAAGTGCGCCGGATTGTGGTTTGACCGAATAACCGAATACCGAATACCTACTATTCTGTTTAACTTTTACCGAACCGAATATTTGGCCGAATTATTCGGTTTACCTGTTTGTTTTTCGGCTTCATTGTTTGTTTTTCAAAAACAAGTTCTAACAAGTACGGTACATGTAGCTTCTAACTACATGAAAAAATATGTTGATTTCTGGTTAAAAATGTTTTTTAAAGTTTAAAAATAAATGCTGATTTTAGGTTTTGAATAAATGTTGACTATATTAAATACTAATTGTAGGTTAGGAATAATAAAACTGATATGTTGACCTGAAATTTTTCGAAATAAATGTTCATTCAAGTTTAATTGCTTTATATTATTAAGCTTTATTCAATATATTATTTAGGTATAGGATTTTTTTAACTGATAATATCTCATAAACCTTAGTTTTTTCTTTAAGTTTTATACTGTGTCGTGTAGCCAAAAAATCAGAAACACTCGAACTGAATATATTCGGCACCAAAACCTAGTAGGTAATTCGGCCGAATACAAATGTTGAAAAAGATGCCGAATATGCCGAATACCGAATACTTACCGAATCTAAATACAACAGTATTTTTCATAATTACAAAACTTTTTAACAATAACCTCTTTTATTCGAAATTGACAACATTAAACAACGATATTAAAAAAATGTTTTTTTTTTTAGGATTACAAATGTATGTTATTGTAGCTATTCAAATATTTAATCTATTTCTAGAAATTTTATAAGACAGTTCCACTAATTACAAAACAGTCTTTGTAGTTGAAGGTTCTGTAATTAAACCTTAGTATAATTACCGCTATTTATTTTCATTACACTTTTAACACGGAAATTTCATTAATTCTATATAAAACCATACAGTTTCAATAAATCTTGTAACCTTATTGCATTTTTGGAATTCCGCAAACATATAACTAAACCATTTAAATTATTACGAACACAGATACATGCTACTTATGTTTCTTATTTTATATATCTATTTACAAATGTGGAATAAATAAAATAGTTTTAATACTATTTCTTATGTTTTAACGACTCACGTAACGACATCTCGAAGTAGTCGTAAAATCTAAAATTAACTTGCCAAGTCGTTGGTTCTAAAGTTCCGATGAAGTCATCTGTCAGAATTTGTGACAAGTGAGAAAATATTTGGCGGTTTTTACTTTATACTTTTTTTCGTTTAATGTTTGTGAAATGTTTTCTTTGTAATTTCGTTAATATTTTCACATACACTTGAAAACAAATAGACACGTTTTATCTTTTCAATGATATATTCCAAAAAATAAAATAAAATGCCGTCCTGATACAGGCGAATAATCGTAGTAATTATACATAAAAATAGAATGGTAATTTTATTAAAGCGGGTAGCGACACTGTAGCTACCTACGATAGACGAGGAGGTCACAAAGTCGAATCCTACACATATCGGTACATTTTTCATTCTAGATTTATTTTACAAAATAAGAGAAATAAGTATAACTAAAAATGTTAGTAGACAATTTCAAGCATAAAGCATAACAAATTTATGCTATATATGTAGTACACAAAAAATAAATATGATATGATATGTTTCTACTATTTAATACAGTTTTTTTATTACGCCAAAATAAAAATAGTACTATATAGTTCTAAAAAAAAGTTTGAAAATAAGTTCCTACTATTTAGTACAATAAAATAAACATAAAGTGCATGAAAATATGTTTAACGTTTTCCTGATACTATTTAGTACACAAAAATAAAATATTATATATTTTTACTATTTTAAGCACCAATTATTTTTTTTTAATCTACCATACGGTACACTAAAATAAAAATAAAAATCTATTATACAGGACACAAAAATAAAATATAATGTTTTACTATATCGCACACCAAAATACCATGAAGTTAAAATCTCCCCATTAATTATATATTCTTTAATGATGACAATCCCACCCAGTTCTTTTTGACTCATTTGACAGAGCTGATAGTAAGTTAAATTACAATTTGTATGCGGCCACAATATAATGAACGCGCGAATAAAACACACTCACATTGCCCCATTTCAAGAACACATATGATATAGAGTGTCCTTGAGATAAATATATTTTAGACTTATATATTAATATTTGGTTTATATGCATAAATGACATACTACTGTTAAATAGTACGTCAATTGGTCAATAAAATGTCTTAATAAAAAAATACTTGATTTAATAGTAAAGTTTCGACATTAATATTTATAAAAAAGCTTGTTTTTATTGATAAATGATTTCGATTTTTGAGATTATGTATAAATAAGATATTATCAAATCCACAAAAAAAATATTAAAAATAAAAAATGGCAAACGTAAAAAAATCAAACAATCTCTATATATTCTTGGAGTTATGTATAAATAAGATCAAAAAATAATAATAAAATATTAAAATGTTTGCCAAAAAGTAATATTATTATGTATTATAAACCTCTCCATAGTTTTCGATGATGACATCTCCGGCGTGAAGTCCGTCCATTACAAACTATCGGCACTTCGTTAGTCCAACACATTCTCCTATCCTTACACTAAAGACCATTATCCCACAAACAGAATCCCATATCCTCATCCCCATCCAAGGTAATGATAGAAGCTGCTGTGAGCAATTGTGACCTTTATTATTTAACGTTTTCTTTTACTAATTCTTTGAACACAAATGTTTTTAATAGTTCATTAGTTCATTTTAACAAAAAAAAGCGCAAAAGTTAACTTGACCTTTAGTTAATTGTTTCACTTGTTAACTATTTCCACTAACATATTAAGTGTGTGAATTAAGTATTATCTTACATTATATTACAGGACTTTTATATATTATAAAAATTATAGCATTGAGAATTTTTATCTTCCACCTGACCGAGGGGAGGATAGGGATGATTTGACATAAAATAAAAAGATACCATCAAAGTCCCAAAAATTATCCCCATCCTCATGCGATCATAAAATCTCACCCTATTGTATAGTAATGCCTATTTGTTTTATAAAATATAAATAAAATTACTGTTGCAGTACAGAAATACCTCATCTTTAATTATTATTTAATAAATAGTAAATGGTACGTCCCTATCATTACAATAAAGCACTTTATGTAATTACACTACCTCATAATATGAAGTAGTAGTTTCTGATTCGTTCCAGATTCCATTTAAAGGAATGAGCATGATTCCCTTAATAAAGATATCATCCTGCATCCTTTGAGCTGCAACTAAATAATGATAACATAACAAAATTACGATCGTTATATAAGGTTTAAGAGTAAATACGAATGTCAATAAATTAAAGGAATATTTTATTTACATATTTATTTTGGTACAAGATTATGTATTGTTAATTATGTTTACACAAAAAATATACAGGTAGACGCCGCTTATTGTGATCACTTTTAGCCATCCCGTTTTGATAACAATAACCGAATGATAACATTATGCGGATGGTACTTTTTCACGCTTGTTGGGAGATTTTAGTGCACATAAAAATGATCATAATGATAAAATATAAATTGTAATAATTTAGAATTGATTTAAGTACATATTAAGTTTCATAATAAGAAATTCTGTTGTTTGCTCAAATTTTCTATTTATTTACACTATTAAAAATATTCTAACATAAGATTCATTTGAAATATCGATCTATTGTTGTTTGACACTTGTTTTCATTCATAATCATTTGAATACAATTCTCAAAATGGTATAATTTTTCGAAGTTTGTTGCTCGGTGTTGAACACCACGTCGTATCGAATTGTCGTATCGTCTTCTAAATCGATAACAATAAGCGACTTTTGATCACAATAAGCGACTTTTTTCAAATGTATTGCTAAGGAGAAATTTGGGACCAACCATTTTCGATAACAATAGCCGGCCGATAACATTAACCGTGATCACAAAAAGCGGCGTCCACGTATAAATTTGTTATGTGTATGTGCCTGTCTTCGACATTATAGCTTTATTTTTTTTAAACATAAATTTTTATTTGTTTTAATTTTGATATAAGATTACGTATTTTTATAATTATATTTTGAACTAAGAACACACAATTGTAATTAATTTTACGTACGTATGTGTGTCTGTGGCATTATAACTCCTAAATCAAGTTAGTTTTTAAACGTGATGTATTTATCGAAAAAGTTCTTCATACATTTTTAAGCATTAAAAAAATAAGAGTTTTTCTATATATTTATATGTAAATGTAAACATATCTGTATATAAGTGTGGGCTTTTCATTGACACAAAAAAGTACAGAACATCTATGTTTATGCAAATAAGGAGACATTTCAAATGTTGTAAGAGTGGGATTCTGGAATCCTGATCCGTAAGACCTTTATAGAGTAGGAGCTGATGAAAATAACTGCTAGTATATTTATGCAATTATTTTTTTTGCTATATATTTAATTGCTAATGTATTAGACTTTTGATCTATTGAAATAATTGTCTTTCCTTATAAATCTATTAGCAATAGATAATGAACAATATATAAAACATTTGTCAAAGTACATAAGTATCGAAAAGAGGGAAAGGATACGGCGAAAATCACAAAATATCACAAGGGGGGATCGGAATGCAGTAAGATATCACGTGTATTTAAAGAATTAAATAATGCTTAAAAACATCACGTAAATATTGGACGACCCAATCGCAGATGTTATAACTACCCTCAATAATATACAATACAATGGTCACTTTAGATTTCTATTCCATGGAGCATATTGTTGCATTTCTATGAATCTACTTCTTGAAAATGTGCAACTAGAGTTTGATGTTTTATAATTTCAATGTATGCTTATAAGAAATTAAAAACTACTAGTCAATACTATATTAGCTATTAACTAAATAAAATTTAAAGTATATTAAAACTTACAGTTTACATATTTATAGTTTTGCTTACCTATCTCTCTTGAGAGTGAAATTATTGTTCCTAGAAATCGTAAGCGCGAAATGTCACTATGACAGTTTTTTATAATTGGTTGCTAACATTTATAACTTTGCAGTAAGATTTAGTTTGGGCATTGGTTATGATTTACGAAAGAAACCTTCTAAATGTCACAACTGTCGCGATAGGGACTATCATATATAGAATGCTAAAGTCATCAGGGCTGAACGGTTTTCCAGAGGTTCAAATACCCGTATTTGTTTATTTTTCATACTATATTTTATATACAAATGCAACATGGGTATGAAATGATCATTGTCAGGCTCCTTCTACACTTCATATCATGTATTGACACCAAGTGAGATTTAACTTTCAGAGTTGGTGGTAACTTTCATGTATAATTTTTTATTTTTGTTAAACTTACTTTCAATATCGATTTTAATAAAATATTTTTTTAAATTTATAAATATAGAATGTAAAAAACCGATACGGGCAGGGATTCGAACCCGCGACTACTGGGAAACCGTCCCGTCTTCCCAGTAGTCGCGGGTTCGAATCCCTGCCCGTATCGGTTTTTTACATTCTATATTTATAAATTTAAATAAGCTTAACATGGCTATACATCTTTAAAGATATTTTCAAAAAAATATTTTTTTGTAATAATAATATTTAAAATAAAAGTCTTTCACAAAACGCCAGCTCCTCGTCTATCCAAGTACAACAGTACACACGCAGCATAGATTGCGCGGATACTTGCCGATATCTCTATCAGATAGATATTGTTCTACATTATTATTATTGCTTTAAACATTTATACTGTTTCTTTATAGTTGTATGCTTTTAAACTTTGAGGTGGATATCTTTATACCCATCGAATGGTGTTATTAAAAAGTTATATAAGTATTCATTCCAATAGGATTATATTTATGGGTAGACAAGTGGCTATGACACTTAACGAATAGAATGATAAATGTATGGATTTGACATACAGATACGCGCACTGTCGTTACGATTATTAGACAAGTGACATTAACGCTTGACGACTAGAATGCTTAATGTATGGATTTGAAGTAAAGATGCGCTTACATTATTACGATTTTTAGAATCTAGACAAGTGGTATTAAGACTTGTCGAATGGAACGATAAATGTCTGGATTTTACATACAGTAATGCTCCATTACTTCCATACATTTAAACATTCACAATAAAAGCTTGCCATTTCGTTATGACTTCAAAATGGCCGGCAGTGACGCATAGACAATTGTCTACAAATATAGCCTATTTACAAAATAATACAGTTAAATAAATAGATGCAGCTCGCCAGCAGATGAGATAGCAACTACTATTTTACCACTACTATTAGGTATGTGTTCCGAGACAAAGAGAAATATATATAGATATATTTATATATATAGAAATATTTCTAAGCTATTTGTTCATTCATTTATTATACAAGTAGGTACCATATCCAATCTCAATGAATAGCAACATTTACTCAAATATTATTTTAATCCATTGCATCAATTTCATAATTCATTCATTGTTTAGACACAATTTCCATACACATTATATACAAAATTTGTATGAAATATTATAAATATTAATAATATTCCTAATCTTCTTGTTCTTTAAATACTAATATATAATAAAAAAAAAGAAAAGTTATTTTGTTGTATTAAAAATAATAAAAAAATATGACCAAATTCGAAAATTCAAACATCTCACACGCAATTATTATATTATAACCATTACCATTTATAATCCAAAAACAAAAAAAAAATAATAAGATATCATCGAGTTATTTTACTATCGAGAACCAATAGTAACTCTCCATCCCATCCCGATATCTCTCCATCCTCAATCAGATATCAGCTGTTTAAATTCAGCTCCGGGATATTCTAATGTAGTGATGTTGTCTCAGTTCAAGTCGGGTTAAGAGAAGTTACATATTGTGATATGAAGATTGAGATATTACGAGCTTTAGTTTCAAACTGGAATCCAAGAAACAATAATTATTATTATTATCTAATGATAATTATTAGATAAATAGGTCTCATTTTTTTCATCAAATAATGGAAAGTGTACTTATATTTGATGTTAGTTTGAAACAGGAAGACAAATAAGCTTAGTTATTATTTTCAAATCGGACAAAAAATATTGGTTCTTTTTGTTTTGCCATAAATAATAATAGTATTTTAAATATAACTTCATACTATTACTTTTCTGATAGGAATAATATGTAGGTTCACATAATTTTCATAGTAAAAAAGTATTAAATATATCTGCTAAGACAATGTTATAAATTAAATTATAATAAGATAATGTAATAAATTACATAATAAATTAAAGCCTTCTAAAATATTTACCATCGTTAAGAAATTATAAAACATACATATATTGATAACCACAGTGTAATACCCAATATATACATATTTATATAATACTAATTATATAATTGTCAGTCTGTTAGTAATTCCATTTATTACCATAAACGCAACACAAAGACTGTTCAAACAATGGTTTTGTCAACCAAATGTTTCCGATACCGTCCAGGAAATACGAATAGAGTTTAACTATTGAATGCTCATTATATTATAAGGCATGGATACAATTATTATATTTATTACTAATATTGAATAGATTCCGTAATTTTAAATAATTATTTGTTCTTTTTTTAGTTTATAAATATTTTGTCCTCGACTCCGTCTTGGCCATATAGATTGATTTAAATATGTTTGTTTTAAAACTGTTTGCATTCAAAATTTTATATTGCCTGTACCATATTATCTTAATATATATAAATTACGTGTCACGTTGTTTGTCCGCGATGGACTCCTAAACTACTTAACCGATTTTAATCAAATTTGCACACCGTGTGTAGTTTGATCCAACTTGAAACATAGGATAACTTACATCTTAATTTTAAGTCGCAATATTATTTTATTTCAAAATATTGGTATTTCGTTATTGGCCTTGATAAATTTACTTGCATTTTAAATTTTTTCCTTTACTTAGTGGTCGGGGGTTTTTTTAATTTTTATTTTATTTTTTTCTAATACCGTATCTTCTTAAATAGTTTACTACAATGTAATAGGTATATCCAAAACCTTAGCAACCACAGCAACGCGTGGCCGAGTCTGCTAGTATTATATAGTTTTAGTATCTTATGAAATGTTTGAAAATATTTATATACATTTATAGTCATGTTAGTCTTTATTTTAAATAAATATAGACTGTAATATAAACTAATCGGGCAAGGATTAGAACTCTCGACCTCTACAAATGTATACCGTCATTCTAATAATTGAACTATCACTACCAGCTTTGATAATTCTAGTGTATACTAGTACTACTACTACTAGAATATATATTGGTCTTTATCAGAACGTTGGTGACATCTATCCGAACAGTTATTGCACTTAGAGCATGGGATACTGCCAAAAATGTGTCCATAGAAAAAGGAAAAAGCAAATGAAGCTACCTATCTGTCTCTCTCTTTTTTGTGTGATTAGACAAAGATAGGTATGGGTTTCTGATCTTCCCTCTTTTATTATTTGTTAAACACTCCTACTCTATGTATAATAACTCTATGGATCTATTAGGCTTCTTTCGATAATCCTAGCCGATATTTCTAACGAAAACATCAGCTCTTGTAATTGTTGGGGAAAAAAACATTGAAATAATAATGAAGATGTGTGCTGTAACAAGAATAAATAAGATAGTAAATGAAAATATTAAAGAAAGTGTGAAATAAAACTTTTATAGAAAAGTCTGAGTTATTATATGGGTATATGAGAAAGGTTAAAAACAATGTAATAAGGTTGCTAGTTACGATTAATGTAGATGAAGATGCGTCTCGAAAGAGGGCAAAAAAGAGATGGATGGATTGTGTCAATGATAAGATGAGGATGAAAAGAGTTGAAGAGCTGATATATGACAAGATAATAT
The DNA here is from genome assembly GCA_959347355.1 of Napeogenes inachia. NCBI lineage: Eukaryota > Metazoa > Arthropoda > Insecta > Lepidoptera > Nymphalidae > Napeogenes > Napeogenes inachia. The sequence goes on along the minus strand of OY365793.1, from coordinate 8,564,283 downwards.
GAGTTAAAATAAGCAAAGCTGATATGTGAGAACAAGATTAACTAGAGGAGGACACAGACAAGAGAATAATGAAATAATCTCAGAACAATACTTTAGTTAGTATTCTGAGGAAATAATTTAAATGATTTTTTGACAGATAGCTCTAGGAAAAATGTCTAAGCCACAAATTTATTTCACGATAGAATGTTATTTAAAAATTGGAGCAAGGAGTATTTATAACTAGAACTGAATAAATTAATGAAATACGTTTTACTTGAAAAAGGAGGTTGTATAATTATCTTATCTTAAAGTAAATAATTCATGGCAATAAGCAATTTGTTGAAACCTTGATGCCAACATGGGTGATCTCGTTTTGAATTACAAATCGTTGATAGAAATACAGTATTTACATAGTTATTTATATAAAGAAAGGACTGGCTGATTTAGTACCGAGTCTAAGCTGTTAAAACTACAGAAGTTTAACTTTTATGTGAAGTAAATTAATAAATATTCTTTGAAACAGTTATTAATAAAAAGTTTCTCTGTTACTATTTTATTCATTGATGTTTTTTTTATTACAGATTAAATACAAATATATTATTGCCGTGTTCACTCCAATCTACATCAATAAAAATAAATTATACAGGCCCTTAGCTGTTACCATAATCGATGTCCTAACTTAATAAATTTGAATATTGGAAACGTTTCATTGTTATAAACCCATTATAAAAAATCTAGAAATTATATTGGATATCAGATTGATTCCATTTTTAATAGAAACTCGCAATTTCAATCGCAGTATCAAAACAAAAATTAAAGCTCAATAAATCTACGTATTACAGCAAATACAGACTATTTATTAGTCAATTCAATTTGACATTACTCACAAAATGGCTGCCATTCGTAATCGTTTGGAAATTTGAATTTTGATCTCAAATTTGAAGCATTTATCAAGACATGTCGGAATTTATGTACCATAAATTTAATAATCTGTTTGCTCGTTGATTGCAATCAAGTAAATCCATTTGAATTAGGATATTGACATTAAAACGATATGTATCATGCGGATCAGTGTACACTTACTGTCAGAGACAAATTCAAATTAGTTTCTGCAATTGTAGTTGGTGACATATTAATTTAATATGTAACTTTTTTGAACAGAATGATTGTAACAATTTAGGTTTGATGATGTTTCTTATGACTAAAAAATATAAAATCTTCAAAATAAATTATATTTCAAATACAACTGCCGTTGTGGTTGCAATGACAACGTTTATTAAGAAATCTAATATGTTAATAAGTACAAATATATATTTTTATTTAAAATAACGATATAATTCACAATATAACCTGTTGATTGATAGCGATTTTAGATATTTTTTTTTAAATAGTTACATAATTTTAATGATACTAATCAATTCACACAAAATCTCTTTACATTTTACCGCTTTGTTTCGTGCATTTCCGGCGATGCTCGTGTTTTATCTCCAATGCGATTGGTGGAAACAATGCGGTTATAAGATGTCCTCTATCAGCTAATACCACTAACAATGGCTACGATAACCGTCTCACCCCATTAAAACTGCACGAATTTCAAATACTGAGTAAAGAAACTATAATTTATATTCGGTTTGTGGTAATAAATTAGTTGCTATATCTGAATACGTATTCAATATGTTGGAGAAACATTATCTGTGCAGCGAATCTTTAAACTAGTTTTGATATTTGAAATATATGGCAATAATTTGTTGTAGATATGATCAGTATCTATTATTTAGAAATATTGTTAATAAGCAATAGTAACTTAAAAGATTTTTCTTTATATATCTTTTTCAAACATTAATTTCGGTTGCATCTTTTCTATGTTATTATTATACCACAGTTCGAAACATTAGGATTTTCAAAAGAAGCTTAATAGATGTCGCCACCATCCTGATAAAGACGATTATATATAGAAAACTAGATTCATCAAAGCTCGTAGAAAGTAGCTCAATTGGCTGACATTATAATAACAGTAACTATTAAAAAATATTTGTTTTGGGCATTCTGACAACTATTTTATGGTTTTATTTATTCACTGCATGTGTATGTGTATGCTAATAGGATTGTTATTAACGTTAAAAGATAAATAATCCTCTAAACTGTCAACGAAATAAACAAACTAAACCAAATAAACCAAACCCAATCAAAAAGTATCGGTGAATGCACCGATACTTCTCCACAAACTCCTTTAATAAAACCGATAACCTCAATTCACAAACATCCCTTCAATATATTATCTGTACAAGAAATCCAATATGGCTGAATTGGTTAGTTATTTGTAATTGGCGCCACTTTATCAGCCAACAATGGCGCGGACCTTGATGTATTACTTTGTCTCACAATTAGTGGAACGTTTCAGTTACTACTTTGGTAGTTATATGGATTGTGTAAATGACTTTTTTTCATTATTATTATATAATAATTAGGATTCTCTAAAGTTTTATTCTATAAATATTTATATTAAGTATTATTAGTAAAGGAGATGTTTTGATGAAATAGTTTTTATTTGCCAGTTTGATCATCACTGTCTGTAAAATTGTAGGACCTTTTTGAATGTTACAATTAAATAAAGTATTCTTATAACTTCTCAGTATAATCTATATAGTAGGACATTAGTTTTTATTTTAATGACACGTATAATTAACATTTCTTAGTTATCTTTATACAAAATAACAAAAACTCGAGTAATTATAAATTATAATTTCGTAGTGTTTGTGATGGAAATTCAAGCCCTGACGCATAGAATTGTCAATAAATAGGGCTCCTTTTGGACTCTTAAGGAGCCCTAAAATGGGTTTTATTAAAGCACTGACTACAGTGGGCACAATATAATACGCGATTGAGTGAGAAGATAGAACGCGTGCCACATTGTCCGTAGTGGGCATATTTGAGCCACAGATATAAGCTGGCTTAGAATGGAAATACATATTTTATATTATTCGTTTTTAATGTATCGTCGCTAGATAATAGTTTATTTATTTGGTAAATGTTATTGTCAAATTGAGGAAGATTAGGTTAGTTAGTTAAACTAGAAATGGAGCACCCGTAAGTCGTAAGTAATCGTAACTCATGGTGTAGACAATTTTTTTGTTTAAAATACTAACTAACTAAACTAACTTAACCTTAACCGACCCGTTGTTCGACTGGTTAGTGCAGACGCCTAACGTGTAGCGGTGCAATGGGGCTCGGGTTCGATTCCCAGCAAGAACAGGCATGTATGTGAAAAGCATAGATGTCTGTATTTCTGGGTTTGGTCGTTTATTAATATATTCTCAGTATTCATAATGTGTATTTCTATTTGTATGGCTGTTTAACACCCTTAACATAATTAAATAATTTGCTTACTTAGGGGTTAAGTCAATTTGTGTAATTTGTTCTGATATTATTATTAGCTCAATTTCACTAAAGGAATGCGGAGTGATCAAAGATTAAATTATTCATTTTACCGTCAAAAAAGTCTTGCGCCAACATGACATGACTGTTTCTAATGGTACAAGATCATGACTCACCTATAATTGCCATTTATATTGTTGTAGAATGTTATTACCCAATATAATTGAATATAAACTCTTATTAACATAAGTTAACAAACAAAGAAAAGGTTATTGGCGACTGATGAATTAATCACTTTTTTATAGTGGGTTAGTACATTTACAAAAAACTTATTATTAATCTATACTCATAATTATGTTAAAAGTAAAACTGACAACAATGCCTGATCTGAACTCAGGCGAAAAATTCAATAAAATCCTCATCTTTTACGTAATTTAAACATCCATGTCCAATATGGACCCCTATTTTTAGGCCCCCTGAACAGGCCCTTCATTTACGATATAAAAGGGCCTCACCTGACAGGTCTGTTAACTCCTAAACCTTTAACACACCATACAAGGCGTTGCAGTAAATTGTACTGAACGCGTGAAATGCTATTATAATTCGGTACTATCTCCTGTTGGTTGTCAAGAACTGGTAATTAAGGAACTTCATTGTTGAAGTGCGAGCCGACTACAAATGGTTTCCATTGTTCATTAGACTTATAAGATTACTGTATTCAAACTGTATTCAAAACATTCACTAATTAAATACATTCATGTTTAGTATCTGTATGTATTTGGAATGTAATTAATTCTTATATTAATTGGAGTTAATGGAGTATTAACGGTTTTTATTGAATAAATACTTGTAAGTTTTTTTAACTTTTTTAAGGTTCAGTATCCAGAGGGTAAAAACCGAACACTATTATTTATACTTCGCTATCCGTCTGTCTGTTTGTATTTCAAGAACCGTGATAGTTAAACAGTTGAAATTTTCACAGATGATGTATTTCTATTGCCGCTATAACAACAAATACTAAAAATTAAATAAATATTTAAGGGCCTCCCATACAATAAACTTAGTTCTTTTGATCGATTTTAATAACGGCAACAGATAGGAGCTTAAAATATTCACAGAATATTTAGTCATATCTACGTTAAAAGTAAATAATTAAAATATAATAAATATTTAAGGGCTCCCATATAACAAATATTTTTGCCATTTTTATATACCTTGGAACAGAGTCCCACTTGGTCGGTTTTTAAATCAATATCAATAAATATAGAATGCAAAATTCTTGATGAATCGTAAAATCGATTATATATAGCGTATTAAAGCCATCGAAGCTTGTAGGGACACGGTAGCTCAATTGGTAGAATGGCGGTTTTCCAAAGGTCTTGGGTTCGAATCCTTGCATGTTTCAATAAGTTTTTCATTTTATACTATTTATCTTAAAAATCCTAAAAATAATACATTACTAAAATATTTAAAAACAATTTCAAAGTCATAATATATTATGTTGTTGTAATATTTACAGAGGAAAGTAAAAACAAATAATAATAACTCAACTCAAAACAAAGGTGCTGCTTATAAAATAAATTTCTTCCAGGTCACCTGCGACTGTAGTGAATAAATTTAGAACGGCAATATAATATATTATACATATATATTACACCGACATGAATACTGAATATAATATATTATACATATATATAGACATATATATTACACCTTCATTAATACTCTGATATTCAAAAGAATAAAAATATTAATCAGAGAAAATTTCTTTAAGACTATTAAAATTTAAAATATATTAATTATCTAACACATAGAAAAAAGGCAGCAATAAAAATAATATTTTTACAAAAAATATGAAAATAAAAGTAAATACCGAAGTGTAAAATAAATATCAAAGTAAATAAATTGAAAATACTATTTGTTAAGCAATTAATAGTTCAATAAAATTCTTCGTTAGTTCGTTAAAATTATATTTTGCTCGCAATCAATTCAGTTATGAAAGTTACTGCGATGTGGGGGGTCCTAGTTTATTTACTGATACAGTTAATGTCTGGACATTCAAATGCGTATCTTGTTGGAGCTGGCTGTAAGATTCCTGATTGATTGTATTTATCACATAATTTTAACAAGATCACTTTTGATTTATAAAGCTTGGTGCTTCATTTTTTATTTATAAAGCTTGGTGATTCATTTTTTATTTGTAAAGCTTGGTGATTCACTTTTGATTCATGAAGCTGGATGATTCGTTTTTATTATATGTATTAACTTAAATTATTAACTTTTATATAATAATAATCTTGACATATTTGTGTACATTTTAAATATATTTAGAATAAAAAATTCGTCAATATAATACCTTTGAAATACTGTCCACTGGCTCATTTAAATTTAATTTTACATATAATTTGAAGTTAAACAATGTTTATGTTCAGTTTTAAATAAATAGTAAATTTAAAATTTGTAGTTACGAGAATAACTCGAAACTATCACTCTTCAAATCCGTTATAACGAATTTTTCATTCTATAAAAAATATATAATAAAAAATTATATTCATATTATATATTATAGTAAATGTACGCCATGCACAAATTCTACACACGGACAGTAAATATCAAGTACTTAGAGAGGAAATGATAAAATTCAATACTCGTAATTTGGTCTACCATTGCCGAGCTGACAAAAGCGACTGTAACGCTGCTCTTGCTAAGATGAGGTACAAAGCTAGTAAGCACTTCTATGCGCTTTCAAAGGCTGTGGTTGATTATGTCAAAAACAGAAGACAGGCACGACCCACTGGATATGTTGGTAAGTATAATAAATGGGAGAGAAGAAGAAAGAAAGAGAGAGGACAAGAGAGAGCCAGACTAGCTTCCTTATACATAGAGTAAAGCCAGCCTAAGATGTGTCCATTGAAAAGAAAAAGCAAATGATTCTATCTATCTGGCTCTCTCTTTGTATAATTATACAAAGATAAGTAAATGTATCCATAAAAAAGAGACTAGAGAAGCTAACCTAAATTGTGGCCATAAAAAAGAGAGCGGTTACCTACCCGTCTTTCTTTTTTGTGTGATTAGACAAATACATGTGTGTGTCTCTCATTTTCCCTTTTTTATTATTTGTCAAACACTCGCACTTACAGGCCTGCTTGTGGCTCCCATACTTTATCTATAATAACTCTTTGTTTTTATTGCATCTAAAATTATGACGAAATTTAATTAAATTTGATTTTGTAGGTACAGCAACCTTCTGTCAGGACAACATATGTGTACCGGACACGGACCCACCAATTGTGTACGGAGGTTGCTTCACCCTTGTCTCCTGCGGCGGCAACCAGACCTGGCACCTGGATCCTGTAATTTATAAGAAAAAGAAGAGCCGATTCTATTAATAAACGAATACCAATAGCATTTTTATAATTCCTATAAAAGAACATTACAATAAATATATATTTCCAAATAAAGCATCAATTTGTATAAAATGTCAGGCATAATTAGGAAAGGGTTGTTCAAAAAAGGAATTAAAATGTCTGTAATCTTGCCGTCAAACGTTGTAAGGAAAAGACAAGTAATGAAAGGTCATATATATATATTTACTCAGCTGTATCAGAAAGCTTCTTCACACAGTTCACACGAGTCCGCCAAGTTTCCAGCTGATAAGGTCCGAATACGTTCGAAACTAGTCACCAAAATACAAAAGTTAACGTGAACACTGCCGGCCAAATAAGTATATATACTTATTACAGTAAAATGTTGTCCAAAAAAATGATAGAATTATAGACTATAATCGCGTCAACTCCCTAACTTTTAATACATAACAGCGAAAATTATCCAAAAAATAGAGATGACACTCTGTAACCCTAGCCACATATATAACAGAAAAAGATTGTCACTTCCCTAGTTGTTCTAACAAATCCTTCAAAATCTATACCTATCGTTACACAACCTTATCTTTTTATTCACGTAACTACTTTAAAACAAAAACTCCTCGCACCTGTTAACAATAGAAAACTGAGCTACATTGTTACAATGGTATAAAAACTAACATGGCGGCCAAATAGTCACACAAACCGATCAACCTGTTGTATTTACATACATAATATGTTATTATTTATTTAAATATAGTTAATAAACATGAAGTGGTTATATTTTTTGACGTTGTTTGATATTTATTTGCGTGTGTCGTCTGAAATCAGAAGCAGTGCTTTGATGAATAAGTAAGTTTGATTATTTATAGTAATTTTTAATATTTTCCTATAGGTATATGTTATTATAACATTAACTGTAAATAATTTAAAAGATGTACATGTATTTATTTTGTTAATATTTTACATGTTTCATAATTGTTTTTGGCAATGTTAAGTTTACTTTAAATAATAATAGATTAACAAAATAATCGGGCACGATTCGAACTCGTGACCATTGATAAACCGTTCAGTCACTATACAAATTGAGCTCTCACATCTTAGTTTAATATTTATTAAAATATATTAAATTAATAAAATTTTTAAAGGTTGTCGAAGTTTAAACCTGTTGGAGGTTCTATTGGAAAGAAATTTGTACCACTGACAGAGATTCCACCCCCCCACGTACCACACTCACATTCTGGAAGACGCCATCTTGAAGACGAATGCACCCAAAAACCACCCCCACGAGATGTATATGAAGGAAACCAAGTAGACATTGTGGGGGACTATTACGATGACAAATTCGCAAAAACCGTAGCCACAGTCATTATACCAGACCACATAGACTGTAAGTATTTAACAAAATAATATCATCCAATATTTAAAATATTTATAGTAAATTTAACTATTTAAATGTTGATATTTAATATCGGTAATACAGTAATAATTTGGAACATATATAGTAAGCAAACCGATTTTGGATTTTCGACTTAACTACGACTTACAGTTTCTATAATTATAGACGAGTATCGCCTACTTCTGATAGATTATTTTAAAACTGTCTAGATTTGACGTTTTATTCAATTGTTATTTAATATTTTATTTGTTATAAATATGTGAGTAGATACTTTTAATGGCGTAAGTAAGTGTGATTTTGGACAGTGAATATCGGTTTGTGTTAATCGGTACATTAATATTTTTGAAAAAGGACATTTAAAAACTTGTAAAACATAATTATTTCAAATGGATAAATTATATGATAACACAGAAACAATAGGGATAATAATAATAACACAGGACAAATTACACACATTGATCTAACCCCTAAGTAAGCAAATTATTTGCTTGTTCTAAGAATATTAAAGAACGATACAAATACATAGAAATATACATTAAAAATACTCCGAATATATTTAATAAAAGACTAAACCCAGAAATATAGACATCTATGCTCATTACATACATGCATGTCCCTGTCGGGATTCGAACCCGAGCCCCACCGCTAACCGCTCGATCAACGGGGCGTTTAATAAAATTGTAGTTTTAAGAAAATAAAGAAAAAAACATTCAAGAAATTACTAGAAATATTAATATTAATAGTGTTGTGTTCCAAAAGACGTACAGTTTAGATTATTACGTGCGTGAATTTTCGGAATTAACACGCTGATATCGATATTCTATGGTATGTTAAGCGGCAAGTTGCGAATATATATAACTTTTATTCATTTTATCCAGATTTATTCGTTTTATTTACATTTATTCGTCTATCCACATTGATCTATTTAAACATATTTATTCATTCTATCCACAGATAAGCATTTTCAAGTCACAACCCAAGTACCATATTTTACACTGGGTACCATCCAAGCCATCGGCTACCACCCAACAACACTAAAAAGTGAACATCCCAGAGAATGTGAGAAGATCTATCAAGATCATATCGAAGAACTGTACTCTGATGACACTACTGATTATTCTGAGGAATCCTTGGAGATGGCCAAGATGCCCATCGCAGTGCCCACGTCCATGGAAGACCGGCTGATCAATATGTACGATGATATCTGATGATTTATATTTTTGTTATTTTTTTACTTTTGAATACAGTATAATACTTTAATTACTTATAATTTAATTACCCTACCTTACCCTACTTTCATAAATTGTTGTGTGCACAACTTGAAGATAAACAGATAAACAGACAAAGATTTTAAGAATGCTGAAAATGGATTCGTTCAGTTATTCTATCACTTCACATCCTGGTATATTCCTTTTTAATATTTTCAATGTACAAAGACTATTCCTCTACAGATTTATTAAATGTATATAATAAATTTTTCATAGTACCTATCACTCACCTATCAATCACGTATTGACATAATTTGACATAACTTTTTTTTTCTTAACCTAAAAACCCTAAAAAACTAAAAACATTTCTAATACTTTGTTATTGTGATAAACAAAACCACAGAAATCCTATAAATACACACGTTATATAAATTATCATTAATTTAAAAACTCATGCAAGAATATCTTATATCAATAATATTCAAGATCTTTTGGGAATATTTTTTTTTAATTCACTATTCATTAATCAATAAATCAATCAATCAATGATAACTCCTCTTAATTAGTCAATACATTTTAACATCAATGATTAGTCAACGTTATTATCATGACACATAAAAACAAATATTATTTAGTCTGTATTACTAAAATCTTATACAATATTTATCCAACCCAGCAAAAACTTTTTGATTTAGAAATATGTTCGATCCTGTTCCTAACTACCAACTTTAGAGAGGGTTTATAAATAATTGTTTTCTCGTTGAATTTTATCAAACTGTTAATCTGTATGTTGATTATATTAAGAAATAAATGACTAAAGTTATAATTCAGTTTATATTCATATATTTTTTTTCAATATTGCCCAAAATGGGCCTTACCAAGCGCAATTACCTTATGTAGACATGTGAACACAATTATGGGTAGTTGTATAACGTAAGTATGGGTAACAAGATATATTACATATGTAACAGTTATACATATATAAAAACTGATAGCAAAATATGAACACAAATATAATTATTTACGAATTACGCGAATTTGTTTTAGCTTATCTTAAAAATAGATTTCACTCAAGACACAGACGAAAACCAAAAAAATATATCTGTGAATTTTTTACATTATGCGGATTTGTGATACACAAACTTAGTATTTTTTAACAGGATAAAAAATAAAACAAAATATAAACTTCATATATATCTAATAATTATTATATTTAACTTATAATTCATGTAACTTCTATACAGGCCCAGCTTGTAAGTTATACTTATTAGATAACTTCACATCTTTGTCTTTATCATCAAACAGTTCCTCAGTCTCGTCATCGTCAAAGTCATCTATATCAAGCGGATTCCTAAAAACATTCATATTAAGGTATCATCTATATCAAGCGGATTCCTAAAAACATTAATATTAAGTAACACTGAAAAAATATAACCCAATAGATATTAATAACAAATAATACAAGCCACTTAGAAAGTTTTATAAAAAAAGTTTGATATATTTATTACTATTACAAAAATATTTGTTCCAAATTTAAATTTCCTTCTATTTTTCACCAGCATTATGAATTCGTGTCGGAAATTCTTCATGCAATGATTTCTTATAACTTCAATATTTCTTGTTTTATTAACTTAATAAATAAATTAAAATACGAACTTAATAGCCACAAGCCACTTAGAAAGTTTGCGAAAAATGTTTTTATTAATAATTTCAGTTTAGGGTTTTCATTATAAATAAAAAAAAATCCTTTTGTTTCATTTACAATAAGTTATTTTTCTTCTATTAAAAGTTATATATGTTACATATAACATAGGGAGGCATAAGAATTTTAGAAAGACTGGGGTGGCACAAAAAAACGTTGGGTGATACTGATCCAAAGTAACTGTGTAGCTCGTTAGGAACACAGTTGCTTTAAATTCGAAGAATAAACAAAGAAGAAAATGTCTTCTGACTTACGTATCAACTTACAAAAATACGTGATACAAGTAAAAAAAATATTTAACAATACCGGCAAATCATATACGAGAACATTCAGCACAATTTGCAGATTGGCCCAGAAGTGATCATGATTTACTACACAATCTTTACGTACCTAAGGAAGATTGTTTCGCGCTGGGTACCCCAGAACCTCACCTCGTGCTCAGATGCTCAAAACAGACGTGCGCGGGCTGGTGCCATGATATGATTGATAAATTCGAAAGGTTCCCGTCGTGGTTACGATATTATAACAGCTGACGAACCATATCCCACGATCGAGAATTACTAAAATATCATGATAGCCAGACTTTTTCCCTAACGGGGAATACCCGAAATTTCGTAGACTTCATTCTAAATATAGAAAATCCCTAAAAAAACTAAAGTAGCATCAATGTAGATACACTACCAAGTCACAAGTTTTTGCTTTCTGACATGGTTTGGACTCGGTTTCGAGGTAGTGTACCAAGTCAGACCCATGGCAGACGTGACAAGCGTGTTGGGTCGAGAACGCCGTTCAGTACGAATATGTTGCAATCTGTTTTTTTTTTGAAAATTGGTTCCATAAAATTGCTTAGTAAAATAAATATGATATTATTATTTTTATCTCAAAACTTTCTATGTGGCCTGGAATAATATAAAGTACGAAATGTATTTAAAAACTTACTTGTTCCAGTTAATTTTGTGCCGTTTTCTAAAAGAAAAATAATGTTAAGTATATTAGTAAATTATATTAAACCCGCATCAATAATAATTTTAGTTGAGACGGATACCACATCTATTAAACTTCTTTCGCTAATCTTAGTCAAGATTTCCCAGAGGTTTCGATAATTTCGATAAGACATCAATATAAATATATATACAGTGGACGCCGCTTATAGTGATCGCGGTTAATGTTATCAGCCGGCTATTGTTATTGAAAATGGTCGGTCTCAAATTTCTCCTGAAAAATACATTTGAAAAAAGCCATTGTACAAATTCCGACCTTCCGATTAAAAATTTCTTACTTTTCAAAAGAAAAAAAGAACATCTGGTCCCTTTCGTTAATTATAATTATCGTATCTGAGACAGTTTTTGAAACATTTTTTGGGTTTCATTGTTCGAAGTGCTTAACTAAAATTAAAGTCATGCGTAAACGCCGAGATTATACGAATGAGGAAAAACAACAAATTCTCGAAAAGTACGATCAATTACCGAAAATAAGTCAACGTGATGCTGCGATTCAACTGGGAATTTCTCAACCACTCCTGTGTAAATTTCTAAAAAACAGATCTGAGATCGAAATATACTATAGAGTACTTAAATCAATTCTAAATTATTACAATTCATATTTTATCATTATCATCATTTATTATGTGCACTAAAATCTCCCAACAAGCATGAAAAAGTACCATCCGCATAATGTTATCATTCGGTTATTGTTATCAAAACGGGCTGGGCTGAAAGTGGTCACAATAAGCGGCGTCTACCTGTATACTACTACTACTATTTGGTATGATACCTGTTCGTAGCTATGTAATCTTGGTCCATATATTCCTCAGAAACTTCCACAGACAGAGGTTGTCCACGATGGTCTTGAAGTATTCCGAAGTATCTCGGCGCTCGAGTTACGGAAAATAAAATACCTAAAAGATTTGAAAGAAACAATAAAATTAAATACAATGCTAACGTCTAATTTGATTTTGACATTAATTTAACAATTGATCAAAATTTTTTAACATGCCGTAAAAAGCTATTTTATATATTTATTATTATATTTTATATATTTATTATTATATTTTATATATTTATTATATATATTATACTTACTATCGTCGACAGCTTGTAAGGCTTTAAAAACAAGACATAAAACTATTAACACTATTTGTAATTGTAATTGCTTTTCGCACATTTTGTAATAATAAATTATTAAGGAATCACCCCAAAGGTTTAAATATTAAAATTGAGTTTTTAAACATAAAAATGAGAAATTATTTTCTTTTATACCATTTCTGAACTGAAAAGCAAGTTGTACTAGTCCAATTAGGTAATTTCTAACTAGTGAACTTTACTCATAACTTCTGTTTGTGCTAAGTTTAGAAAATATCTATTGTTATTACAAAACTTTTCCATTGTGACTTGGGTGTTAATTTACGAAACACGTGATATGATGTATGTACAACAATAATACATTTTTTAATAATATTAAAAGTAGGTACAACACGTGTTCCATGGTATTATTATACATAAAATAGGGAAGTCATAAGAAGGCCCATGAAACACATTTTTCTGATATCATATATTTTATTACAAAAGAAAATAAGGTAAAGACGTAAAATATATAATTGTACGCTACGTATATCTTATGCAATTTTAATATCCCACTACATATTACGTAATAGCAAAGTCACGTTTCTGATGTTTTGTTATTCGTTATTTTAGAAAATAAGAAAAGAGCACTTTGGAGTTTTAAGTAAATATAACTATGGATTTAAAGTTTCATTTCATAAATACAAATATTACAACTTAATTATTAAAAAAAAGCACAAAAATACTTTACATGCTACCTATCCATTAGTAACCAGTAACTACCCTACCACCACCTACCCTATAACGAGAAATAACATTAAAAAAAATCTCGTAATATAATAAAAATACAAAAATTGTGGTAATGGGATGTTAAAGAAAGATTGGAGATTCAATTAAATGGAAGAATGTAATTTAGCTCAGAATAACAGCTGAGAAGAAGATTAATGTGCTATACAAGAACGTATATGACAAATATAGGTTTAATTTAATCATTTTTATATCACTCTTGTATAATACCGATATTATAATTTGTATGTATGATTTTTTTAAGGATAATTACATCCTTATAAAGTCATACATACAATTAATTTATTAATTAATAATAACTATTAAGTTAAATTATATAGTAATATTTTAAGGTAGAAACTTTAATCTTAAACTCGTCTACAGTTTTATTTTATAAAACTCTGTTAGGATCTCCTACAATATCGAAATAAGAGGATAAGGATTAAGAACGAGAACTAGGATTAGTAATAAAGATTGTTACAGCTGGAATTTAAGATTAGGATAAAAGATCAGAAATCAAGAATAGATGAGGATCAAGATCTTAAATAAAATTTAAATCTAAAAATAAGGCAACTTTATAAGAAGGCTCTAGTTGTTCTATAACGTATCATTTTTAAGAAGTTTTTAGGGTAGGATTTTCATCACCTTTTGAATAGATAATATAGAACAGTACCCATTTGTATTGTTGTATTTAGTCCAATATTTGGCATAAAGGCACCGTCGGAAGGAAATGGGGCGGCCTAAATCTAAGCCACGACCGCTCAGTGATAGAAACAACTGCAAGAACCTAAGTGCTGTAGATGTTACAAGTTACAAGTAGTCTTATGTTTGAATGTGAATGGAGAAGAGAAGAGAAGACAGCGAGTGAAGAATAGACAGATTGAGTGTCTTCTTCGTGAACAAAATATATGGCGAAGAGACAAGTCTGCACTGAAATGACGTATGATGGAAAAGGGTAGAAGGAATTGAGATATTGTGCCGAGCATGAGTAGGAGTCGCTTACTTAATGTTTGACGTCAGTCCGATGTCCTACTACTATCTAAAAGGGAGAACATTCAAATAATAGTAAGCTTTTTTGAATAAGTAAACATTTAAGCAGCAACTCACTGTAATCTGAGAAACCATTATCCTAACCTTATCCCAATCCTTTCACCAGATGAAATTAATATGTTTAGTGAAAGACAAAGTTGAGCGATTTAAAAAAAATCCCCTTATTTTAACACCACTACCACATCTACTCCCATCTTTTTTATTACAAAAAAAATCGGCAGTCAGCAATAGTCATTGAATATAAGTTTTAAGCAACAAAATTAGGATATAATACATTTTGTATAATAATAATAACGACATTTTAATTGTTTTAACATTAGTTTTATTCTTAAATTGCTTAATTATCTGTAAAACAAGTTCCCCTCTCCGCCCCAAAGACGTCGCCCTCCATAACCAATAAGTTCCTGTCGTAATGAGTTGTACTTTTTAAAGAACAACTTTTTAAGAATTCGCTTACGTCGTTTGTCTTCTTTTAAACAAGACTCTAGTTTATCCATGCAAACATCCTCTCTGAAAAAAAAATATAAATCTTTATTGGGTCTAGGTACAACCAATTAATTTCTAATGGAATCAATGAGAACACGCCAGTCAATTTGAAGGCAAAAATAAATACCAAAAACAATAAAAAACTTTCACAAAACAAGGCACGTGTTGCTTTTATTCTGTTTTCTTCTATAAATGCAACAACTTACTTATAATTTTGATCCAAAAGAAGTTTAATAGGCTCAGTTTTAGTGTATTTGTCAGGAAGACGTCCTCCAGGAGGCAACTTAGATATTTCTTTCATCACTCCCATTATAGTGTTTTCTAATTGAGCCAGTTTCGGTACCATCAGCCTTTTTATTACCTTTTAATAAAAGTATATTTATGTTGCTTATAAGAGTGTAATTTATAATATAACTTTAGTTATTGGAATTAAAGTATTTTCTATGCGGCTGTATAAAGATAATATAGTTTTAAATCGAAATTGTTATTAGAATGTCAATTCAGCGAATCCCAATCATTACCTTTCCGCATTTATTGCCTGTTTTACATGGAGTTCGAAATTTCCTACCAAGGTCCATGTTTGGCAAGTTTTGAATTTGTGTTATAACATTCGAAAATGTTCCAATGGCTGTATTTTGTCCTGGTTAACAAAAAGTATATAGAGAAAACAGCAACAGTGAGGGTAAAAATATATACAATTTATGAAATGAACACTCACTCATCTTTTCCCTTTTTGTTTTTCCAACTCGTGCTATGTCTGGCTTTCCATATTCCTCTGAATTTTTGTTACAGAGTGCATAATGATTAAAAATTACAATTGTTACGATTAAGTTTATGGTGCACTTTGTTGAAATCATTTCGTAGGATCAACTTCTACTATTACTCTAGTTATGAAAGGCTAGTGATTTATCCCAAGGAAATAAAGTAAAGATAAATATTTATACGTGTTTAGTAAACAGTAAATTTTACGACGTGTTGAAAAAACGAGGTAAAAGAATTGTTCGACATTGCGAACTTAGTAAACATTTAAATATATATTTATATTTCACCTAAAATAATGATCGAGATGTTGCGTTACACATTTTGTCCAACACATTAACATTTTTTACAACTTTAATTCAATACCAGAGTCCAGGCCTTAAATTTTATCAGATATGTCAATTTTGAATATTTCGGTTTTCTCGGTTCTCCCCTCTGATTAATTTGTTTACAAAACTGAAATGACGTCTACCTTATATTTTGTTATTTTATTTTAATTCTTTATATTGTTATCAAAATATTCATCAATGGAAGAAAAAGAAATAAAAGTTGGCAAAAAAGAGAAGGGATATTCAATAATCGAATTAGATCTCAGAGACAAAAATATTACTTACATAGGTACCAATACTCTAATATCACCTAATATTACTGAATTATATCTCTCAAATAACTCCTTGAAAGAAGTACCAGCCATAATATTAAATCTTAACAATATAAGGATCTTGGATCTTTCATTTAATTGTATCGAATATTTCGACGATACTCCAAAATTCTGTGATGTTATAGAATATCTTAATATAGCTAACAACAAACTACTAGGACCTCCTTATTGGGTATGGGCGGCAAATCCAAACAAATTAATAGAAATAAACTTAAGTTCAAATAGTCATATATCTCAAACTTTTCAAAATGGTTACTTTGAAGAAATATTACAATATAAATCTCTAGTTAGAAACATAATAATCTATGACTGTAAATTAAAAAATCATGCTGAATTGTTGGGAACTTTTCCTAACGCAAAAGAATTACAGTTTGGAACTTCAAAGTCAGATAAGGTCTGTAATGCTAATAGAACAGAGGAAACGCTATGGAAGGTGCTAAAAAACTGTGATATAGAAATAATTAATTTAAGTAACACAAGGGTCTTTGAAGTTAGTTCTTACATAGGAACATACACAAGATTAAAAGAAATAAATCTCTCTTTCAATGAATTATCAAAACTACCTGAGGACTTTTGTGATTTAGTAAATTTAGAAGTGTGTATACTATCACATAATTATATCATGTATTTACCGGAGAGATTTTATAAATTAGAAAAATTAATAACTCTCGATGTTGACCATAATGAATTATGCATGCTACCTGACTATATTTATAAACTTCCATGTCTTATAAGATTAGACATATATAACAATTTTCTTAATGACGAGCCTGAGGGGATTGAGAAGATTTTTGAAATAGATTTGGCAATGAATTATTTTGAGGAACCTAATAATGAAGAATACTTAAGAAAGAAATTAAAACTAAGATCAAATCAACAGGAAAGATATGATGGCAGGTAAAAATAGAGTAAGACTTGATTGATTCTTTTAATGGCAAGCAGATGTTTATAATTTATTTTTCTTTACAGAAAAGAGATTGTAAATAGCACCCAGTACTCTGACAGTGAACATTCTTGGAGTACAACTGATGACGAACTTGTTTTGAACCCTACAAGTGAACATAAAGGTATACATAAATACACATATGTATTTGTATACATATATATGTGTGTGTGTGTGTGTGTTTAACATTAGTGGTAGTATGATATAAATATTACTGTCAAATTTTGTAGAACATATCCAACTTTCCTAAAATGATGGTGCTTGCTTTACATGCCTATGGATGCTTTAAAAGATATTTTTATTATCCTTGGCCATTTCACAAATTTTACCTACCCACATATTTTACAAAAGTTCTGAAATGTCTCGCATTTCAGATTTAGAAAACCGATCCCTGAGTTCTCCCGAGGATTGGGATTCAGATGATTATTGGGAGCCCCACATATCCCCAAAGTATGACCCTCCACAATCCCCCTGGATCTTCTTTGTTAAGCAGAAAATGACCGAAGGCAACTTTTGTCCATTTGACTCACACATGGTATCAATAGCTGACCAAGTGAAATATGACAAGTTGTGTAATCCTACAATAGAATATGAAGTAGAAGGACAGTTTGACGACCTCTCTGATGATAATAGTTGATACACTATTTTATAATTTAGTTAAGTAATAGATTAATTAATTGTGAATATAAACTTTATAACAGTTGCTATACTCAATATAAATAAATAATGTTACAAACATGTAACATTTGTTACTTCATGTGTTTCTAAAAATAATATTATTAGAGTTTATTACAGTCTCTTTCTTAAAGCTGCCATATCATTATACTATAATTATAATAATATTTCAAAATGGTTAAATTACACAAATTGAAGTACCCCTTAAATAGGCAAATTATTTTATGTGTTTAGGGTGTTAGATAACAATACAAGTACATAGTAAATACCTATTATAGACACTGAGAGCATATTTAATAATCAACACACAAGCCTGTCCCTATCCAGCTTCAAACCCGAGCCCTGTTTCCTTGCTATACATTAGGTGCCTGCACTAACCACTCAACTGACGGGGCATTTACCAATCTACTGCACTAGGCCATCTGGGGCACAATTAAAGTATTATGAAATAGCTATTATGTTAGTGAACTAGAGCTCTCATCTGATAGGTGACACTAACTATTTTTTGGTCAAATAATATGCTGAAGATTTAGTAAAGAAATTGATGCATTAGTTCAATTATGTACTGTTGCCTGCCTCACTTCTATATTAAAAGTAAAACATTATTAATATTATTTATAAGTGCTATATAACAGTCATAATTTTATTTAATATTTCTTCATGAAGATTTCCTCTGTTTTCTCGTGTCACCTAAAATAAATAAATAAAAATAAATATATTACATTTTTTTATTATGATTATGAAATGTTGGTCTCTTACCGTCCACACTTGGGCTCTTGCATTACATCTAATAGACTCAATTATTGGATCACTTTTTCTTGAAGGTATTGTAGCCAATACAATATTACTTGTTTTTGGACTAAATATTTCTTTAATGTGGGTCTTAAAATTTGTACTGAAGAATTCCATTTTACCAATCTCATCTATTACCATTACACAAGGGTCAGTAACCTCCCCCTAAAAATATAACATATGATCTTTTAATAAACAATTGACATAAGTATATAATTAAATAATGTGTAAGTTAAAGTTACTTAAGAGCATTATTATTATATACACAAAAAAACGAATCTAACAGAAATCTTGAAATATGGAACAATACCTGTTTCAACGATGGCAAAGCTATATCTTCGAATTCCTTGACCAACACTCCATATTTGCCAACTGTGTAATTACTTTTCGTATTAAGCAGGTTCTGATCTCTCGCAAGTTTTCCTCTCAATCCATTTAGGGTAACGACATCGAAACCTTCACGAACTCGATTATTCTTAACCTCTTCAGTAAAAAATCCAAAAGTTTTGACTCCTTTAGCATTAAGAACTGAATTTATTTTCTTTATAAGAGTGGTTTTGCCAACCCCTGTAAGGTATTATTATTTTTTTTTACTATTGATTCCATATATTTTATTCATCAATCTTTTTTGTTACTGACCAGGATCACCAGTAAGAACAAAATAAGTTAAACCATTAGCCATATTGGCAAATATTATTGCTTTTTTATTAGTTTTTAAATTGTGTAGCAAATATTTTAACATATGAATTATGAGCGATCAGCCATGTATCATCCTCTGCGTGTACTGTGTAATACAAACTACTGTATCGAAATTCATAAATCATAAGTAACAACAATAACAACAAAATGACAAGTGTCAAAAAGTCTGCGAATGCTTGGTTTTATTAACCGGAAAACCAAAGATTTTAAACTGATTTAAAAACTTTGTATTTTAGCCTTGTTCGCAGCCATATAGACTACTGTTGTCCAATTTGTTTTCTTAGATGTCAGATTATTAGTATTAAGTAGTAATGATTAATATACAACGAATAAAAAAAAAATCAGAATTAGTTTATCAAAATACTTGTTTATACCACTCGCTGTAAAAAGTACTCCAATTATGAAGAAAAATTTAAATACTTTAACATGACATCGTTGGAACATAGAAATAAATATTTAAAACTTGAGGAGATGCAGGGCTGCGTCTTCTGCTGAAGCTATCAGAGCTTTATTATAATTTTTTAAAGAGTTTTCTGACGCCATTTTTTGCGTCGTGACAGTGCTAGTAGCTAATTTATCGCCGTCACCCTCTTGGCATCATCTCTAGCGATTGAGACTGTGTGATTCGGCAATCGAAGAGCGGGCTAACGATAGCTTTTAATAGCGCCGCATTATGAGCAGCCGGAAAAACGCGATGGGAGCCTCCCCCACTTGAGCCCCGATATTTCTTTGGACGCCAGGGACGAGAGAATGTAACAAATCTTTGAACTTCGCCCGGTGACTCCATTTACCACCGGGCCTTCTTATGGTCCTGTGCCCAGCACAAATGCATGCAACCACTTATCGTGAACAGCGAAGGGGGACGGACCGGACATCGGTGACGCGCACTTGAGCAGTTGCCGGCGCTTCAAGGTCCTGCTCGGTGGCCTCCGAACAACCACATACCCGCCATAACGAGACAACGACGCAGTGTATTCCGCGAACTATTGCCAGTGGACGACTTTCTCAATTTCCCCCTCAGTACCCCCCCGTAAATATGAAATCCAGAAGACGGGAGGCACCGGGACCAGGTGGTATATTAATGGTTATCCTGGTTAATACGTCAAACGTAATTACCAACATCTATAGGGTTATTTTTAATTAGTAGACCACCTCTTGCAGGCAGCCTTTCTAAATCATTTGTTCTACGACTTTTTGACTGCCCCGGTCCAAATGACGTAAGTGTCCTCGTTCCAAAGACGATTTTGTCACATGCGCCAAATCTGGGAACCCACACCCGGCGAATTACACCGAGTGTCTGCAGTTCAAGAAGAAACTCCGAAACAAAGGTTCTGGGATGGTGAATTCAAAAACGGACCCGGCCTATCAGACTCCTCCAGAAACCAGAGGGTACGCTAGTCTTCGAGTTTCAGTAGAGGGCAGAAATACAGACCGAATAACTTAAGCCAACCAATTTAAGCCTCTTCCCAGTCTCTGAACTGAATCGCACCAAGTTCTGGAGGACAAAATCAACCGATGGTAGACAAGTCCAGCAGAGACCTAGTCATCTGATTTTGTCTGTGACGGTTGTTACTCAATCGCGCCAAAACTATTGAAAGGATTTTGAATAAATTTACCAATATTGTAGCTTATGTACCAAAAAACACATAGCCTATAAAAATACTAGCTTTTGAACGTTTTGAATTTGATGTGTGTTACGCAATCACGCCAAAACTACTGAAGGGAGATCGATGAAACTTAGCAATATTGTAGGTTATGTACCAAAATAACACATAGGCTATAGAAATAATAGCTTTTGAAAGTGGATTTATCTGTGATGATAAACCAAAATGTGTACCTAAACGTTGTCCATACCCAATAAGTCAAATATTAAATGTACTTTCCAATTTACCACCACAATGAAAGAAGATATAGATATCAAGAAAAATACCTTACACAATACAACTTTTACATGTAGTTATAAAAAAAACGATATCATTAGAACAAAAATATTAAAAACCAAAAAAATTATTAATTCACATTTATAAGTGTATATTTTTATGTTGTGACAACGTTATATTTGTTTCCTTTATCAGTATGTTATTATATAATTGTTAAACAATTTGAGTCTTAAAGTTTAGGCTACTTCGACGCTTTAGTTATTGTTCTGAGGTGGTAAATAATAGGTGATTGAAAAGCATTCTGTATTGGTAATTGGTAAAGGAGTTGAAGAATTACTTATTAGTAATACAGATGTAAAGTATTGGTAGAATTAATTGGTAGGTAAATAATTTTTGAAAGTTAAAATTTTCTAGTAATATATGTAACTATAAAAAAAATATCGTACATAAGTCATAACTAGGGTTCCCAACCATACTATATAATAAAGTATTATACTTTATTTTCAACCTTCGCTGCCATTCATAAAACAAAACACTCATCATAGGGTTTATGGGTAAATACTTAACTAACATATAAGTTAGAACAGATGATGGAAACGATTTATAATTGCTGAACGAAATGTATCTAACATTTCTACAGTCAGTAACATGTTACTGTGAATGTGTCATCACCCGAAATCCATACATATAATAAAATTGTTACTGATCCAAAAAAAAACTTAATGGGGGCCTTTATATATTTTAAGCAAGAGAACTTAAAACAATGGTTTTTCATTTTGTCTGTTTGTCTGTATGTCTGTATATCTGTATGTCTTTATATCTGTATATCTGTATGTCTGTATATCTGTATGTCTGTATATCTGTATGTCTGTATATCTGTATGTCTGTATGTCTGTATGTCTGTATGTCTGTATGTCTGTATATCTGTATGTCTGTATATCTGTATATCTGTATGTCTGTATATCTGTATGTCTGTATATCTGTATGTCTGTATATCTGTATGTCTGTATATCTGTATGTCTGTATATCTGTATGTCTGTATATCTGTATGTCTGTATATCTGTATGTCTGTATATCTGTATGTCTGTATATCTGTATGTCTGTATATCTGTATGTCTGTATATCTGTATGTCTGTATATCTGTATGTCTGTATATCTGTATGTCTGTATATCTGTATGTCTGTATATCTGTATGTCTGTATATCTGTATGTCTGTATATCTGTATGTCTGTATATCTGTATGTCTGTATATCTGTATGTCTGTATGTCTGTATGTCTGTATGTCTGTATGTCTGTATGTCTGTATGTCTGTATGTCTGTATATCTGTATGTCTGTATATCTGTATGTCTGTATATCTGTAGGTCTGTATATCTGTATGTCTGTATATCTGTATGTCTGTATATCTGTATGTCTGTATGTTTGTGCACGCTAATCTCAGAAACGGCTTAACCAATTTGAATGCAGTTTTCAGTAATATATTGTAGTAGTCTGCATTCAACATTTAATGTTTTTTCATATAAATTGGTTAGAAAATAAAAAAGTTATTTCAATTTATGTCAAGCACATAATAGGAACCATACAAATCTTTTTCTATACATGTAACAAACCTGTAGAGGATTAGTAACCTGTACATTGAAAACATAAAAAAAATATATAACCAGGATTTGAACGGATAATTAACACATTATTTTTCTAACATTTCTTAATTTTTGTCTGTTTATCTATTTCTACTTAAGTAGTGCCGCAACTCGAATATAAGTACCGTAAAGTAATAAAAATATGTGGCCAATGTAAATAACTTTTATATATCAAAATTTGAGCGTCATTCTGAATAACATTTTACTCCATGCAATGGAAGTTAAATAGAAGAATAAGTTTTTCACTTCCATTGCACACTCTTCACTCTATCAAAACATTTATTTATTTATTTATTTTATTTATTTAATCTTTATTGCCCAAAATAAAAGAGGTACAATAGGCGGATCTAATTCAACAAGGCATTCTCTACCAGTCAACCCGAGAAAAAAAACATTATAAATAACATGAACAATAAGGCGGTAAAACTAGAATAATCGAATTTAAACTTAATTAATTAATTTAATTTAATAAACTTAATTTACATTACTATTGTAGTTATAATATTCATGATATCAAACCATACAGTCCAATATATACTCAAATATACAACATTCACACAAACATACACAAAAATACATACATCTATATGTATGTTTGTGCACACTAATCTCAGAAACGGATTAACCGGTTTGGTCCAGTTTACGGGAATATATTGTCATGGGCTTTACTTTACATTTCTTTTTTTTTGACAATTTTGAAATTGTATGACAAAATGATTTGATTTTAGCAAACTGGCTTTCCATGATTCAATTGGCAATACATTTAATTAGAAACGAATTGCTTATTTATTTAAATTTCAATGTTGATTGACAAACAAGCTTTGAAAAATTTAAACATTAAAAAATTTTAGCTTGTGCTAAAAGCACACAAAATACGTTTTAAGTTCAATGTAAGTATAAAATTTGACAAATATTTTTTTTTTCCCTACTTAAACAGTTTCATACTTTTTTTTTTCGTCTAAAAAGGTTTGCAACCCTAATCATATAACATAGAAACGGTCGAATTTATCGATTTACATTCATGGTTATCGAATAGCTACTGATGATTCTACGGTACAACATTTTAATACATCTTTTATGATGTACTTCCTCTCCTTAAAGGTCGTGTCGTTTACAGATGGTTATAAAGTGAAATGACGATTGTATGACCTACAGATATTTGCCTTTCTCATTGGGAAGAATTTAAAAACAACAATATTAAGTGACAACTGACATTGCTATCAGTTGTCATATGTCAACAGAAACTTGTTTGTACCTTATCTTTTTTTTTTATTATCAGTATAATTCTTAAGTATCAAAGTTCACTAAATCTTCAATTAATTATAGCGCCAAGATATTCACACAATTTTTAAAATGGCTCCTGTTATTTCTTTTTCCCGAGTAATTGGAAAGTTATATTTGAATTCAAATTGGACTGCAGCAGCTAACACAAGTTTAATAAAGTTCTACAGTTCAGGTATTTTTTTTTTTAATTAAGATTTTTTTATTTATATTTCCTGGCTCATATATATATATATATATATATATATATATAAATATATATTTTTAAGTGTTATTCATTATATTATAAATAACAGTACTCCCGGTACTCTAAAATCTTTTAAACACGTTTAACCGGCAAGCCTACGCCTCTCGCTCGTCACATATAATTTATATTTACATTTACTTAGTTACATAACTAATACCCACATGCAATTAAATATAACCTGTGTAAAAACCTGGTTCATACATTAAATACTTGTTCTTGTCTGTGAAGATTCCAGGTTATATACCTGGTTCATTTGATGCTCTATTCAAATTGCACACATAATTTTTGACATAATTATGGTTTTATTTTATAGACTTCCCTTTCTACCCTACCCTACCTTACCTTACCATTGACCAAATTCTGTATCTAGCTCTGTCAACTCCTTTTCTCAAAGTCAAAGAAGAGTTCCAAGAGTCGAAGTCCTATGTTTAGATGTGGGATATGTACAGGCAATAACAATATTTTAGTATTATTTTTATTTCTATAGAACATATAATTCATATATGATTTTAATTGAGTTTGTTGTGTGGTTCTTCTAGAATCTACTTGTAATTCTTTACAGAAGACCTAATTTTAATAAGTATGGTATTAAAATAGGTCCTTTTGACACTTCCATTTGATGTACACTTTGTGTAATCTCTGGTGTCGATTGGTTTATTGCACAGTGGTAAAGATATACTTAAATTAATAAAAATATTATAAACAGTGGATACTTTTCAAAAAACAATTTGTAACAATATCATAGACCTTACAATATGTACATATTATATTAATCTTATGTACTTCTGAAAAACCTTGAGGTAGCTTGTTATACTTATTTATGGAAAATAACTATTGAAGGTATTGATACTTGAAATCATATTCTGCTTCACTTCTATATTATAATTTTTTTTTTTATTGAAAATGTTAAACAAGAATTGAAAAGTTTTATTAGAAAAATGTTTTTGAGTTTGATAAACCTTATATTATGATTATTATAAATTATTTTATATAATAATCCATCCCAGATTAAAAGTATTATTAGACAAATATATTTTATCCTTGGTGATGCTGTTATAGCCAATAACTAACAGTATTAAACATTTAAAAAAAAAAGACAAATATAGCTAATGTGAAAATAATCATTGCATTATTTTATCTGTCTGTGATCAGTAGTTCCGACCATGTAAGACGCTTCTACGGTGCGGACAGAGTCAGAAAGCAGATAGTGTTATTTAATTATGTAACTTAATGTATATATGGCCTTGAAGGCGACCAAACAAACTGTTATCTAAAGGATTATAGCAAAATTAAAGATACTAACTTATCAGTACAACTGTAGTTAAATCAACATATTATTCATAAAAGTTGTGGCCGAATTTTCTATAACAGTAATTCATAAAGTAGAAAGTATAAGTTATAAAAATCTAATTTTTCGTAATACGTACTTACACAATTATTGTTATATTAACGAATAGTATTAAAAGTGTATAATACATTTTTATGAATTTTATTAGATTTCAATTTTTTTTTATCCTCATGAAAATCAGAATTAAAATATTAGTTCAGTAAAATAAAATAAGAATATACCTATCAAGTAGGTATAAACTAGTGTATTCAATTATTTCATGTTATACTAATTATACATTATTTATTCAGAATAGAATGGACAGAACAATAATTTAAAATATAGGTAATATATAATGCCTTACATTGTTTTCAAATTTACTATGTATCGTTTGAAATAAACTATCAACATTAAAAATAACCTAAGATTACGTCAATTAGCAAAAATGTTATCATGTACGTAACAAAAAACATCACTCGCTAATCGTAATAATACTAAAATAAATAATATTTTTAGCTCCTCAATATGAAAACATTAAAATTGACGTTGTTGGCGCTAAAAAGAATGTAGGTATTATTCAACTAAACAGACCCAAGGCATTAAATGCACTGTGCCGAGAACTCTTCGTAGAAGTTGGCCAAGCTGTCAAGGACTTTGATGCAGATGATAAAATTGCAACGATTATCATTACAGGTTGGTTTATTTTAAGATTAAAGATATTCAATACGTAGCATTCTCAATTTTTTCCTGCTGCAGTTCTTTTTTTTCTTAGACAATGCATTTTTCTTAATATCGAATTGCTTTTTTTCTTAAACTATGACAAAATATTTTTCTTAAAAGATTATCTCTTTCTCTTTATTAGACTATGGCAAAACATTTTTTTTTCCTCACATAACAGTTTTTTTTTCTTAGACTAGAAAAAAAAAAACTTCAAGTAGAATATTTTTTTTTTATTACAATTGTTTTAATATTTTATTTTAGGCAATGAAAAAGCATTTGCAGCGGGTGCTGATATCAAGGAAATGCAAAACAAGACTTACAGCAGCAATGTTCGAGATGGATTCCTAAGAGAGTGGGAGGATGTTTCCAACTGTGGGAAGCCAATTATTGCAGCAGTCAATGGTTTTGCTGTTAGTAACTTTTTTACTTAAGCCTACTTTTAAATAACCAACTAAGTTTAGTAAGACAGAGCAAATTCAATACTCAATCCTATATTCCAATCAACTTAAATTTCTTCCACTCTTCAGGTTGATTATTGATTGAAGAAATGGATTATAATTTAAATATCTAGTTGCAAAAGTTGTTAAAAACTTTTAAACTAAACTAACTTACTAAAACTTAGTTTTAATAGTCTTATTTTATTGTTTTCACAGTTAGGTGGTGGCTGCGAGCTGGCCATGCTATGTGATATTATATATGCTGGTGAGAAGGCCAAGTTCGGTCAGCCAGAGATCAATATTGGTACCATCCCTGGAGCTGGAGGCACCCAACGTCTTCCACGTTATGTTGGCAAGTCCAAAGCCATGGAGATTGTTCTCTCTGGTAACTTTATTGATGCTCATGAAGCTGAGAAGATGGGTAAATATACATTTAGTAATTTGTATTTAATATTTTTACAAATAAAATAATGTTATATAACTAATGAGAAGTAATTGTTTGTCAAGATGTGGTGGTGCAATGAATGGAAGGTAAGAAGATTATTAAGTGTGAAAGTAAATGGATATAAGAGAAGAGAGATAAGATACATGGAGTGAATTATAGATATGACAAAGAAACAAACATTGAGATATATGATAAAAGCGAGTAGAAGGAATTTGAATATAATAATATTAATCTATTTATTTCAAAGGGCTTGTAAGTCGAGTTTTTCCTGTTGAGAAACTTCTAGAAGAGACTATTAAACTGGCAGAGAGAATTGGAACCCACTCTCCGCTTATAGTAAAGTTAGCGAAACAGGCCGTAAACCAAGCTTATGAAACAACTCTGAAATCAGGTCTTCAATTCGAGAAATCTTCCTTCTACGGAACATTCGCTACCGTAAGTAACAGTTTTCCCAAAAGTCGCAGGTTTCGAACCTGCTTACTACTTGCCTACTTGAGCGTTTTATGAAATATATTTTAAAACATGCTAAATATTTTGTTATCTACTATCATAATTCGTTTTCTCTTAAAATTGATTATTTTATTATAAATAAAATATTTTGCCCGATGACAATGAAATTTCGCGCAAAAACACTAGGTCACGTCACTTATACGAGCAATGACGTCACGACACTACAAATACAACAATAAATAACGTTTGTCTTCTCTGTTATTATACTGTTTTCATTGGAAATGGTTAAGCGTGTGCTCTTATATGCAATATTACGACGCATAGAAATCCTGATACACTGTTTATACACGTTACTAAATGTGTAAAATGTCGAAAACAATAGATTAAGTTCGCACTATGATATCCTTATTTAATATCAAATAACTCTACGATATACCTACTTTCGTGAGGATCACTCTGATGAAAGTAATTTATTGTTTATATATTTCTATTTTTTAAAAAAACACGTATTTAGTAGTATATTATTTGGATCCAATTAACATTAAGAAGTTAGTTTATGATCGAAAATATGAAAATAATACAACTATATTTAAAAAAAATTGTAATGTAAAAGATAAATTACATAGTTATTATTAACCTTTAAGCTATAAATTCCAATATTTTTTATAGATTATTTTGATATAGGTCTAGTAGCCAATTGTGTTAGGATTATATTTAAAAAGCCTACTAGATGTCGCCTACGTCCCGATAAAGATGATTTTTAAATAATGCTTAACTCGTCAAAACGGTTAGCGTAGCACGTAGCTCAATTTTCAAAGCGGCGGAATCGTTTAATTTTTATCTTATGTAGTTTTTAAGTTCCAATAAGTTTAACTGGACTAAATATTTTTATTGACAATTATTACAATTATAATATTGTTTATTTTTACTTGCAGGAAGACCGTAAGGAAGGCATGACAGCATTTATAGACAAGAGAGCTCCTACCTTCAAGAATAACTGAACAAAAGTGCCATAGAAATGTTTATACAAATATTTTTATACTGAAATATTAAGAAATCAAAATCGAATTTAAGAGAAAATGTAAGGTTCTTTATATATTGTTATTGTTTTTAACACATTTATGTAATATAAAAGTAATAAAATATAAAAATAAAAAAAACAGTTTTTTTTTCAACCTTTTTCACAGATAATAAAATACTTAAAAATATACTTTATCACACTGCTGAAGTTTAAAACTTGATAAAATGAGTTTCATAATCTATACTACATTTTTAATTAATAATTAATACTTTTTTTAAAAGAATACATTTCAGTCGTAATTTTGTTATAGTGCTCTCGTAATTAATACGAACTCTGAACTTGGTAATCCAAATAACCTCTGCATACTAATCGGATTTGCATTTTATTTGCATCGCTGTATATGTATAACTTGATATTTTCAACTTATAAAGCACACGTAGGTGTCTGTATCCCTTTAGAGTCATTACTTATTATACAAATTCTATGGAACCCCTAGTACGAGTTTTGACGTTAAAATTATATTATGACAGTTACTAAATCGTAAAATAACAACATACAATTATTATATCATAGAGATATTATACAAAATATGTTTAACTTGATACATATTTTGTATAATATCTCTACATAGAAATGTATAAAGTCATAATATACTCAATGAATTAAAATATTTTGACATAATTAAAACATCTGTTATATATTATATGGTTCCGCCGTCCCATGTCGTGGTGGACGATGTTCAGGTTGCTGTGTATGCCCGTTACGTTTGCAAAAGTCAAAATTAAAATGTAATGTGGAACGGTGTACCGAAAATAAATATCTCGTTTTGCTCTTGCCTTTAGTCTCACCAGAATAGGCGTCACCATGAGTCCGAAAGCGATCCTGTGGCGTTCCATTAAGGCGATGAGGGCAACCGTTGGTTTTTTAGAGGGTAGCCTTTAAAATGTCAGCGTCTCCTATGCTGTCGGTTATTTTCAGATATCCCTCCTTTCAAATTTTTGGTCAGTGTGTATCCGTAACAGATTACAACGGAAAAAAAAATCCGTAACAGATTCCAACGAAAATAATATCTCCCCCAGAATATACAATACAGATCACTCGAAGCTGGATTATTATCATATTCAAGAGGGGAAGGATTGGGGCCAGTTCTACACACTCACCTACGCATTACGTAGTAGCACTTGATTTTAACTTCTCAACGCTAAAATCCTGTTTGAGTGTAGTACACAGCAAGGCGAATTTACCTTATTCTCTGATTAAAAAGCAACCCGTTTTTTTTATTTTGTACTACATATATTGAATATACATATTCTAGGCCCAAAATAATAATAATAATTAAAATTAAAAGGCTTATCGGGTTTTTGTAAATAATTTATAGCTGTAAGATTATTAGTCATAAGTGAGATATAGGTAGTATTTAGTTCACCCTTATAAAAGATATAGTTGAAATTTCACTATTCTATAACTATTATTTAGGGTTATTTGTAATGCATTGGCCACCTCCTGCAGCCTCTTTACATCAATCCCAACAAATTGTTCTAAGACTTTTTAAAACTAATAGATTTTTTTTTTTTACAATTGAGTAACAATTCCGACTTTAGTGATGGTTTAGTGCGGTGTTAGTTATGAAAGAGTGACTGAGCCTTGAGACTGATATTTTTGTGAAAAAGGTATAAAAATATCGGAACTACTGTATCAAGATACCATTCTTAAGAAGGTAGTTAAACCCCTTAATAACACCATGTTCAATAAACAAGTAAGTCCTTCCAGCAAGACTCGGTGTCAGGTCATAAAGCTCGGTCCACGCAGTCTTGGGTGGAAGCGAACGTTTCGAATTTCATCAGAGCTGTAGACTAGCCGTCGTCTCGTCCCGCCATAATCCGCTGGATTATGATTTATGGTCAGTTTTAAAGAGCTATGATAATTTGGAGTCCCTAAAACAATCCATACGATTGGCAGTGAAGAATTTCCCGATGGAAAGAGCGCGTGCTTCTATTTAAAGGACTGTATTGCAGGCAATGGACACCACTTCGAATAAGCTTCTTATATTTTTAATTGGTTTATATTTGTTTAATAAACTAGCACAAAAGTAATAAATATTGTTTGCAATTAAAAATATCTTTTTTTTCTTTGTTACAATATTTATGGCAAGACAAGGTATATCGTCTTAGCCCTTAGGTTATTTATAATTTCTGTCAAATGTGTATTGTCAAGTTTTGACTTTACTACTTCAAACTTTACCAAATACGTCAAATGAAATAATAAATCGAAATTATTATTATTTAAGAGTATTTTTACAACTAAATGCAATATGTATCCAATTTAAATCGTCATTAAGGCTTATATAATCCTTTTTTAGGTAAATTAATGAGGAACAGTATGTATATAAAAACAAAATAACAAGTATAACGAGTGTATAAATACGTTTGTAGGAATAAGAAACTAGTCTGTAACTCCAAAGTTAAAATATTACCTATGTTTTGGGATCATGTATTCCGAAATAGGCATATTATGCAGGAATTTGAAGACATAGAAGTTCATAAAACCAGTGTTTCAGTTTTCGTTGCTCTCTTTTATCTGGAAATGCTGTATATCTTGATTATGACTTTATCTATTTTGAACAGGTTGAATCAAAATATATCTTCTTAGCCCCTGTATTTCCATACTTAGGAAACATCTTACTTGTTCGCTAAAGTTCTTGTATGTTTACTCTTGACGAAAATTGTTTATAGAAAGTAAACAAAATATTGTTAATGAATCTGTCTGTCAGATTTAAGTATACATAATGATTGGAACTGAACCAAAACATAGTGATCGTCTATATCTTTATAAGAATAATGAAAATGAAATCTATGTAGATAATTCTCAGAATCTAAAACAGCATCAAGTAGACAGTCTGAGATTTCTTTACAGACAATTTAATAAGGTAAGTGATTGCTTTTATTTAAGTTCATAAACTCAATTAAAAACATTATAGTATGAGTGAACACAAGAAATATATAAATTATATTAGTAGTAAGAACTAGTACTAGTGTCAGTCAATATATATATATTAGTAAAATATAAAAATTAATAAAATTAAAAGTAAAAGACTAATAGTTATTTTTGTATAGACATCTTTATGAAATAGTGACGAGGATTGAATACAGTTTATATGAATAGCTCTGTAATTTTTTTATCAAATATTAAGATTGCTTGTCAATAAAACTGTTAATATTATTACAGAAAAAAAATGGAGCAGTATTAAACTTTCCACCAGGGAGCGGCAAGTCGCTGGTTGTCACACTATTTCTAAATGCTGTTAGTTCTCTATTGACTGAGCGAGTGTTAATTTTTTGTAATGATGATGAAGAATTAAATCACTGGAAACAGCTGCTTTTGACCTGGACAGGTTATAAAAGTGGTAAGATAAAGAATATATAAATTTTAAAGTTTAAAGAGACACAAAGCTTCTTAGCATTCCATGGATTCACCTTGCGAGTGCCGGTCCCATCGCATTGCGACCCAGGTGTAGGTTTAAGGGGGCTCTTTATTATGTGCATACACACTTGCCTCCACTGTCCACACTCCTCTCCCTATCTAACCAAATTTGGAAAGAACCTACTCATGCCGCCTTTGAAATATATTCTAGAAGTGAACCGGTGTTCATTCTAGAAAGGCCAAGGTCTTTAAGTAGGTTATAGAGAGATTTTGCTGTTATACCTTTCTCTCACACTTCTACCGCATACAAGCAGACTATAAATTTATTCCTGGACAGTTTTTTGGTCAGTTCATAATACTTATTAAGTTTAAATGTGTGATCCCTGAGGATATTTTTCCCAGGGAACAGTAAGCTCTACAAGTATCATGCGCCTCAGATTTTAAAATTTCAGTTTTCTAATACAAAATTTATTTGTTGCCTCTGAACTCACATAACTCTGAGCATAGGTATGGCGCCCAGACGTTGACTTTTTAAGCACTGCTTACAAAATACAGAGTCATAAGCAAACATTTTTTGTTTCGTGTTTATTATGTGGTTTATCAAAATTTTGAAAAAGTCGCAGAACAAATGTTGTTGAGATTGATGCAGAGAGGCTGCCTGCAAGAGGTGGTCAACTAATTACAAATAACCATGTATAATGATAAATGAATTGATAGGCACAGGAGTCATACCTGCAACCTCTGGATTTGGTATACTACCATATAGAGCTATGTCACCCAATTAGAAGAGCTGAGGGATAATATCCCAAAGATATTGCAGTCTTGAATTTGGCCTGTATCAAAAAAATATTCAGTCTGCATTTAAAATAATTTTACAGCGGTTACAGAAATTAAACCTGCTTTTAACTGTACATTTTTTAATCTATATTTATTTTAATAATTAATGATAATTATTAAATTTTTCAGATGAAATAGCAGTAGAATCATCAAACCCGAGACTGAAAAGGAAAATCTTTTTAAAAAAAGCAGAGGATCTCAACTCTTACTTGCGCTGTCGTTGGGGTTTAGTTGTGATCAAAGATGAGAATATGTGCAAGACATTACAGAAAGTTGTTTTAGAAGCCGACTTAAAAATATGGATTACTTCCACCGATGTTAAGGTATCATATCCATTTATTGACTAATAATATATAATTCTTTTTATTTTTTAAATAAATGATAAAAATCAAATAAAACATTAATTGTTATCATATTTGGCTATACTCATCAATTATTTCGGAATTTTGCCCGATTAGTTTTCAACCCATTTGCTGGGTTCTTAATCAGTTTATGCTGTGAGTCTGCCATGTTTGAGTATTGACTCCAAATGGTTTCAAAAGTAGTCGGGCAGTACAAATATAATTTGACGTAAGTATTGCCGAGACATTATATTATATTTTTAGGATCAAAACAGAAATATTTATTTGTAGTATTACCAAGAATAACACTTCAATTAACAATATCACTTTTATATTTACGACAAATCACATAGAAATTAATAGTAACAACAAACTGTTAAATTTAGCAACATCTTATTTAAATTGTTATTTCTAATATTAACTGCTGTCAAATATGTTATGATAAAACAATATTGAATATTTTTATTTTAGAAAGACTTTGAATTATTATTATTTATTTATAACTGGATGTTTCCCAAATCAATTGTTAATATTAATGAAATAATAAGCAAAGATAAACCACAAGATAAGATGGTCCAATCTATAATTATGGATACCTTTCTGGAGGATTTTGTTTTAAGGGGAAATAAAATTAAAGTTATTAGAGAAACCAAGGTTTGTATTTTTATTTAATTTATATTATTTTTTACTTTAAACATTAAGTTTTAATTAAATTTAAATATTAATAGAATTGCCGATTTTTTATTTGTTAAGTGTTTATTTCTATACTAAGTTATTTTAATTTATTATAAAGTGCCTACTACTAGTTTTAAAATTAATACTGTATAATTTAAAATTATAATTATCTTTCAGAACAGCGAAGAGTTAAAACTATACAGGAATAATAACCAAAAAGGTATTACAAGGAAAAATAAAGATGCGACTGGCAACAAAATAAAAAAAACTAAAAGAACCATAGATGATACCACAATAGAACAGACAAACAATTTACCAGATATTTCTAATATATCTACTGAAGTTAATGTTCAACCCCAACCTGCAATTTCAGGTAATGATTTAACTGATGTGGAAGAAAAATCCTGTATTCAGGATTATGATTTAAAAACAAACACAGAACCAAATGAAAGCAATAGTTTAAATTTGTTGCAAATTAATCAAACTCATACAATTAAAATTGAAAGATTTTCTAAAGAATTATTGAATTTGAAAACTGAAAATGATATTATTGAAGAATCGTTAGATTTGAAAACTGAAAATTATATTACTGAAGAATCATTAAATTTGAAAACCGAAAATGAAATTACTGAAGAATCTTTCGATTTGAAAACTGATAATGATATTACTGAAAATGTTGCATGCGTTGAAGAAAATTCAACTGAATCCCTTGATTTTGGGGGTGTTGAAGAAAATTTAAATTCAACAGAATCTCTGGATTTTGGAGACGAAATTTCAGAAAATCATGATAATAAAAATGTATTACATGTAGAAGATAAAATTAGTCATAAAGATATTGAAAATGATATAAATATGGATTTGGATACTAATACTGTTAAAACGGAAAAGTCTGAAGTGAGTTATAATAAATTAGAATGTAAGATGTCGGAGTTAGAAGAGAGAACAATGAAAAAGTTTAAGGGATCACTACTTGATAGTTTATTTTAAATTAAGCAAAACATTTTGCAAAGTTTTTATATTTTATATAACGTTTATAATAAAAGCTTATGGAGTCGGTACTATTTATCCAAATAGGTTAAACATTTTAACAGATTAAATAAATTATGAAATATAATAAAGAAAGTTTATTTATAAATTTAGTTTAAATATATTTTAAATGTATTATTAATTATATTAGTAAATATAACTTAAGTTAAGGAACGTTTTTTAAATAAAATAAATGTTGCAACATCAATAATATATATTTGTATTTTTTATATAATAATGCAATATACTACGTATATTAGGAATGTTACAATGGTCCTGTACATTGACATATCATATTTTTTTAATTATGATAATTATAGCAAAACATTAATATCAATAATATATAAAACAATCTGACATGTCCTCTATGGAAGTTATTTTTTACTAAACTAAGTAATAAGAAAATTCATCAATAATATTAACGTGTATAGTTATATAATAAAAAACATTTAATAATGGCAGCTCTTAGTGTATTCACTTTGATAAAAAAGCAGATCAATGATGGATCTAGATTATATTGAGTTTTATTATAATTGTAATTATTTTACTAAATTTCATAAAACCGATAATAATACAGCTGTGTATTGTCTGTAGTTTCTTACATTTATTTCTGTATTTTTTACATTTATTTCAGTATATTTTTAGTTTTTTTTTACATTAACTTCAGTCATTTTTACATTTTATTTCAGTAATTTTTGTTGAATAATATAGTTTAAGATCCATCACGATTCCACCATTGCGTAAAAATAACCATAACTTAATTAAGTACTTACAGATATATATTTTGCGACAACCTTTCTAGGAACAATTCATATACGTAAAAAATAATTAATTTCAAAACTGCTACATTGCAAAAATTTTAATAAATATTTTATTTATACATTAAATATTTTCGTATAAATATAATTTGAGATGTATAACAATTTTCCATTTTTTATACATTTATAGCCCCTTTATATTTTTAATAGTCAAGTCGTATTTAAATAAAAAAATTGAACTATATTTTAAAACAACATATATTAGGCCGAAGACAAAAGCTACTTACAGAAGTTTTCTTCGATTCGTGTATATTTGGAAACTTAACTTAAAACGAGTATTAAAATAAATTGGTCAATATTGTAAACAAAAACACAAAATTTTGTCTTATCTCGAATCGAGGTTACGTGTATAATCAAAAATAAAACCCTAAATAATTACAATAATTCAAATACGATATCACAACGCGTCAATAATGACGTCAAAACAAAATGGTGTCCACAATCAGCTGTTATGGCGTCAAGTGTAAGTACTCGGCAACAAACACGCGGAATATTTTATTAAGATTATCTATAGTGTTGAAATCTAAAGCTCTCAAGTCATCTTGCTCGGTGTGCCACACGCTGGGGAACGGGTTTGGAATTATGTGCAGGACGTCTACATCTAAAACAATAATAAACAAAATGACTTACATATTTTAGGACAAATAAAACTAGAACACGACGAAAGATCTGTTTGGCGCCAAAACAGTTCCTGAGACTTAGGCCCCATATGTAATTTAAAGTTTAAGGAGCCCCTTTAAAATGCTCATCTTCACTATATACTCACCTGCCTCTAACTAGACTTTGAAATATGTTCCAGAAAGAAACTGATAGTTCTTTGATTGACACTGATAGTTCTTTGACTTTTAAGATGCTTGTGGGGAGATTTATACCTCTCGTTCGTAATTCTACAGGTAACAGGGCCTAAATCAACTACAAATCTATCCCTGGTGAATTCGTAGACGATATTAAAGTTTACTAAGTGGACAGCCAGTCTGACTGTTGGTTGAGCGAGGATTCAATGATTTTATTCAAACATTACATCGCTCAATAACACGTGCAAAGTACAAAGATAAAAAAAATAAAACTAATTATTTAGTTCAACTTATTTCCGCTAGTAATATTCATTATATTGAAAACCTACACATATATAAATATTATAACACATGACATACATATTAAAACAGCCTACACAATATATTAATATTCAAAAATTACTGTAATAATATTAATATGAAAGATGTTGCGGCCGTCTTTTACGTCATTATTGTACGGATACGTGGGAAGTAAAAGCTTAAAGGTCTACTGATAAATATATTGATTAAATCTGAGAATGTTATAAGTTTTTGACAAGACATAAAATATTGACCATGATTTTGATTGTCCTTTAAGCTCTTGTGACAGCATCATAGAGCTAGTAGTGGTCGTTAGTTACAAATTACAATACATAAAGTAGGGAAGCTAGCCTAAAATATCGAATCAAAATCGACATCGAAAAAAAAGAGAAAGCAAATGAGGTTAGGAAATATAGACATCTATGCTCATCATACATGCCTGTCGGAAATCGAACCCGAGCCCTTTTGCTATATAAATTATAATTCAGTACTCACCTCGCCTTAAGAATGGTATATGATCATCTTCAATAAAAGAATTAGAACTGGATAATCTAAAGTAAGTTTGTTCTACTTTTCCTCGTGTATAGGACGAGAATTGGGATAGTTCAGCCAATCTTTGTTCAGCGCTCGCCAAGCGTATGTACCATTTTTCGGTAGCTTTAAAATAACTGTAGAAAGCTGGGTCCGGTGAACCAAGAAGGTCCAGTAACACTAAAACATCCTGAAACAATATTACCTTATTAGAGGAAAATAAATTGAATTAAAAATTTAAAAAGCCCTCGATACAAAAAGACCTCTGAAAAGAATAAAAATTATATTATTATGTACTAATTGAAATCGTTGCGTGTCGGGGGACCGCTTAATAAAGGAAGAAATTAAAACGCAAGCAAGTTAAAAAGGCAAATAAAGAAAGACGATATTAAATCGTATAGTCTAATTTTAATTTTGTAAAATAGACACCATCGTCAACGTACTTACTACGGTCCCCCGACGATTTCAATAAGTACATAATAATATTATTATTTTTTAGAGGTCTTTTAGTATCGGGGGTTTTTTAAATTTTATAATTTAATTAGATTTAAAGATCACTTTTAATATATTTTTTAAATATGTACATTATTTTTGATTTTTCGATTTGGTAAACTGTCATGGTTTCCATAATGTCAAACCTCGCACTAGGGGTACTGATGTCGACTGACCTCTACACTAATCAAAAAATGGATTTGGTAGAAACAAATACGAAAAATCGCTGAAAAGGTATTTCCTTAAAAACAATATTTAAGAAGTCTAGATACACTTTTATATAAAGTATTTTATATTTTAAATTTAAATAAGGAAACTGTATAAAAGATATCCTTGAAGCAAATAATACGTTGTTAGGCGCATCATTATATTGCACAAAGGTGGTATTGTGTATAAAGTTTTTTAATATTGTATTTATTGATAACAGAGAATCAATATGACCTTTAAATTTTGTTTAAATAAATTATACAGCTGCTTTTATAACAAATATATGATATTAATTTAATATCTGTAAACATGTATGTATCCATGTTCAACTTATTTAAAGAAATATAGAATGAGAAATGAATCAATACGGGCAGGGATTCGAACCCACGTCTTTCGAACCTTCCCTTATACTTATTTAAGTTTATAACTTATTTTGGATAAAACGAAATGAAAACCGATTGTTAAGATAAGCCGTGAACTATTGTGACCTCGGGTATTTACCAACTGTTGGAATATTTCACAAACAATTTTGATATCACTTACTTGAAGTTTTCCTGAGAAATTTATTTACATGCAAACTTTTTTACAAAACAGATTTTTAATAACAATATCACTGGACAAATTACACAAATTGTCACAAATCTAACCCGTAAGTAAGCAAATTATTTGCTTGTGTTAAGGGTGTTAGACAACGATACAAATACATAGAAATATACATTATAAATACTGCGAATATATTTAAAATATGCGGTAAAACCCGAAATACAGACATCTATGCTCATTACATACATGCCTGTCCCTGTCGGGAATTGAACCCGACCCCTTTGAGCCGCTACTCGTTAGGTGTCTGAACCACTCGACCAATACAATGGGGCGGAGATTGAAATCGTTAAGTGAGTTTAGATATAGATATGTAGGTACTTCATTCTTATTAAATAAATTATTTATTAATTTCATTTTAAAATATGTATTTACCTAATAAAATAAAAAAAAACCCGATACAATAAGATCTCTAATAAGAATAAAAATAATATTATTAGGTACTTATTTAAGTCGTTGGGTATTTAAAAAAACATTCAAACATAATTGAATGTTTTTTTAATTGTATGACATCTGTGCAACGGGAAATATTGTTTTCATTTAAAGAAATATGTCAAAACCAAGCATTAAAATTAGTTTCCATTTATAGATTCAATGTCATATAACAAAACACCTTACCATTCTCTGCAAGTGATTAGCTCCGTCCTTGTACGGCGTCCCGTGCCACATTTGAGCTAAATGCCGGGCCCCGTAAATAGAATCCTTGGGGCCCCATTGTCTGAAGGCCTCTTCTCCATCAAAGAATATGAACATAAGGCTTGGAGATGAGTTCTTTATACTATTTAGTTGTTTTGACATAACCGCGGCTAAATTTATTAACATGGCGCACGGTACCGCCGAGTCCGTAGCCCCTGATAACAAGGTCAAAGTTTAAGCTTGATATTATTGTATAGATGTGTATTGATATCAGAGTATTGTAGTATTTTCTTAATTTTTACAGTTTACATTTACATAAAACTATTTTTAACGAATCTAATGCGAAATTGAATTTATAATTATAATATATTATGTATTTCAAGTTTTAGATCCGTCAAAAATAGTTTTAATAATCAGATAGTATCTTACAATTTTAAGGACTTTAACAATAGAAAAGTAACAAGAAATATATTTAAAGCAGTATTTCCCAACTTGGGGCCCACGCCCCACAGGGGGGTAATTTGATGTTAAGGAGGTACAAGTCGAAAGGGATTTCGACACTAGTTTAATCTTTTCGCCCCGGGCAACGCTAGATTTCGGTGCCAAATTTAATGAAAAAACCAATTATTGAATACTTTTTAAATGATATTAGGTTTTATTAAATAATCAAAAGAAAAATCTCTATAAAAATATTTGGAATTCGAATTTCAGTACTGAATATTATGTTTAGAGAATTACTTATTGTATTTCGTTAACAATTAACTAGTAATTTCTTCTCAAAACTGAACATTAAGTTTTAAAGTAAACAATTCATTTTTTTATATTATAAGTTATGTATATTACGTAGGGGGTATAAGAAATTTAGAAAGGTCATGGTGGGGCATAGCACAAAGTTTGGGAGATACTGATTTAAAGTCTTATGTATAAAACTCGTTTAGAAATATTTTTTTCCAATTGACATATGATATTTTAAATGACAGTTGATTAATATAACTTAAAAAATATTAATAATACTAATAAAGCTTAAGACGTTTATATCTTACCAATAAAAACATGTTCTCTGGTATATTTGCTGTCATAGTGACAGGCGAGTACCAGGTATCTGTCAGCATTGGGATTTAGTGTCGCAATAATATTTCTAAAATTTAAAGTTCCGAAAACCGGCGTATGATCCGGGAACATATCCTCTTGGACATCCCAGCCATATCTTTTCATCTGATTTGATATATAGTTGCCCACCTTTTCGTGGTTAGGAGTGCCAACTACTCGTGGGATAAGAATTTCGTCTAGAATTTCCCTGAAATTATCTCTATTTGATAGTCGAGCTATATCCTTAATATTTTGATCTGTAAGCTCTTTTGCTTCGTGATATTTCTGAAATTTGATATATTTGTTTATTTCTAAATATAACTTGAGGCGACCGTATTTTATTACAATGCTTCCTTCATTTACACAAAAGAGATAGCCATTGAGTTTTTAAATTAAAATCGTACTTTTTATACTGTACATTATAATATTGAAATCTACATAATAATGATATCATAGGAGAAATTACACAAATTGATCTAACCCCTAATAAGCAAATTATTTACTTGTGTTAAGAATGTTAGACAACGAATAACGATACAAACACATAGAAATATACAATATAAATAATACGAATATATTTAATAAACGAACAAACTCAGAAATACAAACATCTATGCTCATCACATACACGTCTGACCCTTTCGGGAATCGAACCCGAGCCCTTTTGGGCCGCTTTAGGCGTCTGGGCTAACCACTAGACTAACGGGGCGATCTATGTACCTAAAATTAAATCTAAATGAGTTGTATGCACTTTGACAACATAATAGGCATAATTGGCATTTCCCTGTATAGAATTGTAAATGTTGTGTTGTGTTGTGTATGACGTTAACTGATTGTCAACAACGGTCACGACTTACTTATGACAAAACAAGCTATATTGGGATTCCAAAGCCATATTAATAGTAATTATTAGAGATGGGCCGATTATTCCAAAGCTACACTTATAGTAATTTTTAGAGATTGCCCGACTAGCCGATTATTCCAAAGCCACACTAATTGTTATTATTGGAGATAGGCTGATTAGCTGATTATTCCAAAGCCACACAAATAGTTATTGTTAGAGATTGGTCGATTGCTCGACTAGCCGATTATTCTAAAGCACTCTAATAGTTGTTGTTAGAGACGGGCCGATTAGCTGATTAATCCAAAGCCACACTAATAGTTATTGTTAGAGATTGGCGATTAATAACACTAATCGTTTTTGTAAGAGATGTGCCGACTAGTTGATTAATCCAAAGCCACAATAATAGAAATTATTAGAGATTCGACGACTAGCCAATAATTTTAGAGTCACACTAATAAAGGCTATTAAAATTATTATTGATGGACCGACTAGCCGATTAGTCGACGAAACCTTTTTTGCTATTAGTGATTTTATTCTAATAACTTATTTATTTGTTATTTCTAAAACGTCCAATACTGATTATGGAAGGACTATTACTGAATTAATTGAAAAACAAAAATAAATTTGATATTA
Organism: Napeogenes inachia; assembly: GCA_959347355.1. Taxonomy (NCBI): domain Eukaryota; kingdom Metazoa; phylum Arthropoda; class Insecta; order Lepidoptera; family Nymphalidae; genus Napeogenes; species Napeogenes inachia. Next base: position 8,521,658 of record OY365793.1, on the reverse strand, counting down.
TTTTAAAAAGTTGATATTATTTATTAATGTATGTACTTTTTTAAATACTGTACGAATTTGTGATAAATTTTCGGTTACTAATCGACCCATCCCTAGTAAATGATTGTTACGTGAACAAAATAGGTGTACCATTTTTTTAATATACGCGAACTGAGTGGCGTTTGGCGGAATTTACAAGAAGTTATTAAAGCTTATATCTTTGTATAATAATGCATTTTTGCTTGACATATTATAATGAAAAAAAAAGAACAAATATTTGCAATATGCTGGTTTGAAACTTTATAAATGTTAACAGTTAGAATTACTTGTGAATTTTGAGTAACCATCATACTTTTACAGGTAAATGCTTAATTATAAATAATTACAATTATTAAAACCTTGTGCTGTGAAAGTCTAGCAAGAAGGCCAAAGGTTATACAATTTGTAATAATGTAGGCCTTGTACGAGTAGAAATAAGAGGCATTTTAGTATTTAGTATTGTTTTATCAGGTTTTATAGGTAGAAATCAGAAATTGACATTAAAGAAACGGTACACCATAGAGTATAAGGACATGATTACACTTCATTATAGATGTATATAAAAGTGTAAAAAGGATGTAATTATCCAAAATGTTTTTTTTTTTTTAATTTAATAATATTTATATATGTTTTAATATTTAATGCAATATGTAGTACCAAAATAAAATGATAAAATTTATTCTTTGTCCCATACAAACTGTTGTGTATTGTTAAGTTTATAAAAAAACTGGTACACATTTGACATCAATTCCGCTCAGTTTAGTACCACAAAATAGTCACAATATATGTATTGTATTATGTATACATAGACCAGGTTTATTTCATAAAATATTATACTAAGCTTGTAATTAATGTACTCTCTCAAATGTATTAAGTGTCATACCCATTCATTAAAATATAATATAATTTTATCTTTTTCAGATAAAATATAAAGGAAAGATAAGTATGTTATCCAAAAGATAATACGAAATAACATTATTTTACTAGTATTTTCTGTGATATCTAAATGAAATATTAAAATAATTACATGAGATTTAACTTACATATTATATGACTTTGTCACTATACCAACAGACAACTAAATGACAATGTTTTGAAATATTAATGTAAAATAACAACATCAATATAAAGTAAAAATATAATTGTCAATCTATATGTGTGAGTAAAAGTCATAAAAAAACAATATTAACTATTTTACAATCAATTCATATGTTTTATTCTGTTTTAACCAGGTTAAAGTAAATTTACGAATTTACCAGCTAAGTAAATAGCAAAACCACTATTTATTTGACTTTTTTGTGCTATTACAAAGTGATTAAAACTTTGAAATAGCACACAAAAAATGTTTAACCGAACAGTTACAATGAATGAAAGTAACTAACTGTATATTTACTTATGTTATTATAATTAAAGTTACGATAGTATTAGCATGTTAAGCAGCAATAATACCAAGGATCTGTTACGAGAATGTCATCAGAAAACAAGTTTGTTATATTTTATAGTTATATAAAACTTCATTAAACTTCAAATTAATTCAAACTAAATACACTTACCTTTTCTTGATAAAACTTCAAAGGTGTATCTGTGCTAACAAACGTAAAACTAAGCACAGTAAAAACTAAATTTCTTATTATATTTGCCATTTTATCTTAATGTTAGATAAAAGTATTTTATAACATATGTTTAAAAACTATCAATCAAGTCTCGTACGTGTATAACATACTATAAACTCGACCGAACTCATTTCGTTTTTAACCTCTCTGAAGTCTGAACCACCTCTCACCCCCGTTCCGCTTCTCAGTAAATTTGACACCGACGGTGACAGAATTGTCTAGTGTTGCCATTGTGTAATAAATTTACCCTTATACTAACAACCTTTATATAAATATTTATGTTTTAAAGTCCTATGTCATGATATTATATTTTAATCAAATATATTCTGATTTAAAATAAACCTTTTCGTTCAAAACCTTGTACTTATATTGAAATAGATAACAACATCTATAATACTCCTGATAAGAAAGGTAAATTGGAGAACATGATAATACCAAAAATCAAAGAATAAAGATGAAAAAATCAGAAGATCAAAATAGGGCACGTCGATGATAATATTGGTTAATTAATTGGAATATTGAAACATTTTTATTATAATAAATATGTATAATGTTTAAAAATATCTATAAATATGTATAGCCATGTTAAGCTTATTTATATAAATATAGAATGAAAAATAAACCGATACGGGTAGGGATTTGAACCCGCGACTACAGGAAAACCGTCCCGGGGAAGCTCTACCAACTGAGCTGAGAATACTAACCAATCAAACTACTACTTATTACTCTTAATATCATTATTTTATATTTAAGAGACCTTGAAACATCTGTCTTATTAATCTTTGCGAATACAGTGACGTCTTACGGACTTTTTATGGACGTCTTGTATGACGTAAAAGAACGGCTTCTAGGACATTATTAATTTAAGACTTTGACAAAACACAGAGACCGTTGGGAAAAGACCACCCCCTACAGCCACCTACTTAACTGCCTATACATTCTACTGACCATAATAGTATATAAAGAAACCCATAAGAAGAAAGAAATATTTTAATAACGCAAATATCTAATAGACATATTTCTTAAGAATATAGTCAATGTAATATATATGTATAGGTATGTACTGCATTTTTACAGACATTTACTATCATTATTGTGAACGAAAATAATGCTTGAAAATAAAACCTTTTTCGTTTTTAGCATAGGCTACTACTAAATAAGGCAATATTGTATTTTTTTGTGAATGCTCCCGTGATGTAGGTACTAATTTATGAATATGAATAATAAATTAATTAAAATAACTAGGTATACCTACTAGACCGTGTGTATTTTGTTGTAAAGAAAGGCAAAACCTTTTTGGTGTTTCCTATGACGACGTCGCGTGTAAAAATGTATAGATATAATAAATTAGTGACATGACAAAATGTGTAAGTAGATACACTTTTTTAACATAAAATGATATGTTAAATTGATAGAATTGACAAATCTCATAACAATAGTTTTGTAAATACCTACTTTGTCAATCTACTATACGATAGCGATCAGACTACCTGAGGGATATTGATAAAATTGAATATGGTGTAGATTATTGCCCAGGTCAACATAAACCACTTTATCACCCCGGAAAATTCTTTAATTTTTATTTGCCCGAAAATAAGTGGGTTCTATAATTACAATAAAAGTTAAAATGCTTGTATATTTAGACGATGATTTGTAGATAAGAGAAGAGAAGGGGAGTCGCGGTCAATAGCTTGTTATAAATAAATGTCTCCACAAGCGGTCTTAGAGCAAACTCGTGGAGTACAAAGGTCAAGGTCACATTATGTCCGAGATATGTTTAGGTTTCATTATATTTGTATCATTATATCTTTGTCAATGAATAAAGGCAAAATAAGTAATATTATTATGTTACGTATATATTGAAGTATGCCCAAGTTTGACTACTACTTAGCCTCTCAGTATTTTTTAAAATTTAGGTAATATAGTTTATCTAGTACAAAACCTATTGCAATTTTGTAAGGTTTATGTATGATATGATTTACATGCAAATAGTTCGTATATCAAGAATGATATTTTAAGAAGGTTCGAGGTCTTTGTACCCTCAAAATGGAGGCACTCTGCTAGCTTTTAATTACAATAACTTAAATATTACAGAGTCGGAGTTACACTAGATTAACATTATTTTTGTTGTGTTATAATATCTATACCTACTTTGCAAAATTTATAATCAACCACTGACATAGAATATAGGGAAACTATAACTGGTTTTTAAATTGCGATTTGTTTATCAGGATAACCAATATCAAGGCATACTCAGAAATATAAAAAGTGGGTTTTCCGATCTACCTTTAAGGGTATTTTGCACGGGCGAACAGGAAAGAAAAACTTCTAAATTTATTAAAATCTTCCCCATGGTTTTTTAGCTTACATTTAACTTATTTATAGTGTATGTAGTTTATACAGGGTTATTATAATTAGTGGACCACATCTTTCAGGCAGCCTCTCTACATCAATCCCAACATTTGTTCTACTTCTTTTTACAAATCTTGATAAGTAAAGAGGTTGTCTGTAAGAGGTGATTAACTAATTACAAATAACCCTAGTACATTAAAATTTTCAGTATATTAAAGATTTTTTAATTTATTAACTTGCCATATACCTACATAGAGTTATTATATAAATTGTCATTATCATGTTTTGAAGGGAAACTGGAAGAGATATCCTAAAGAGATAAGTTCATCCTTCGGTCATTTGTTTTTAAATAAATAAAAGAAATAATGCATACTGAATCAGTTTTACCTTTATTTAAAAAATACTACAACTATCTATTTTGACTTAATTAGATACATATTTATCAATTAATACTGTATAACCTGAGTTTGTAAGCGAGCTGCTAGATTTCTGTCATATTCCACACTACGTCGCAGTCTGTACTGAGTAATGTGAAGTGGGGACTTCCCAATTACTTTTATACGCAAGGACTTCGGATAAAATCGACTAGAAAAAACAACTTCACCCTCTCCACAGAAGATTTCTACGGAACTCGAATCGACAAATATCCGCATGTGTACGTGATTGACTGGGGACCAGTAAGCTCTCCTAACACCATCAAAACCTCCGCGGTCTATACTTATATATTCGTGTTCCGCTGAGTAACCTATAGTAAAAGTCCCCGATTTCCATTGGAATACAAGCCCCACGTCGAAAAACAGTGAAGACGAATTAACTAATAGTTCAAAAGATTTAGATTCAACTCTAAATGATTCTTGAGGGTTGTACCAAGCATTTTCAGTCATTTCCATCCTCAATTCCTCCATTTCACTTATAGGCGTCATGAGAAGTCGTCCCAGTTCGTTAAAACGAACTTCTCGTATTATTGTCAACATGCTGGCCCAGCCAGCGGTAGATTCTATGAAGTCACTCTCCCACATACCAAGCCATGCGATCAAAATTCTCCGCCCGTCCTCGCAACGTAATGTTTTCGCCGAATAGAAATCATGTCCATAATCCAATTGATTGAAAGTAGCTATAGATATTTCCATATCTTCAAACTGCCCATTATGGTAATTAAAGTTTCCTACTACATACCCCGTCTGGTACAAATTTCTGAATCGGAATCCATCAGCTTCTATACCTTGAACTGATAAAATGAGAACATGTTGCCCATCTAGTTCAAATAAATCTGGATTTTCCCACATGTAACCCATGTCTCCATATGATGTGATTAGAGTTCCATTGAACTTCCAGTTGAAGATATCTGATGATGAATATAAAACCAGTTCTCCGTACCGTTCTCTGGACGATGTTCCTATCATCATGTACCACAGGTTGCGGAACCGCCACACCTTCGGGTTTCTGAATTCACTTACTCCATTGGGTGATTCTCTGACAATTGGATTGTATAAATACTTCTGAAATATGATACCATCGCCACTCATTGCTATGTTTTGCGTTTGAAATATTTCGTTTTCAGATGCAAGATGGCCGGTATAAAACAAAGTTAGATAATTACTATTAACAAGAGCAGATCCAGATAAACAACCGTTTCTATCATAGTAGTCCTTTGGCATCACAGCTGACGGGTAGTGGGTCCAATCCACTAGGTTATTACTGACTACATGACCCCAACTCATGTGGCCCCACGCACCATTGTAAGGATGGTATTGAAAAAATATATGGTACTGCCGTTTAAAGTAGGCAATACCAGTGGGATTGCTGATCCAACCTTCCGGGGAGGTGATGTGGTAAATGGGTCTATATTTTTTCTTCCACGTGAATTTCTTTTGCATTATAAATGACTCGATGTTATCCATGTCGCTGTTAAAAACAGCATCCACGATGGAAAACCACGCGAATAATATTAAAACATCCATCAGCACAAGAGTTTGATCCTGAACTGAACATGTTTTCTAGATACGGTCCATATTTTGATAGATATTACAATAGATATTACAATAGGGCTTGTTTATAAACTGAAAGAAAGTGTTACGTAATAAGATTAGTAAGATAGTCATTTAGATTATCGTTTTATTTGTCAGAATGTATATTATTTGTGTTATAAATGAGTAAACAGCATTGTTATTTTAGATCTTATAGTAGATTTATTTATCTTCTATTAAAAAGGTTACAAGAAAATATCTTCATGCAATTTGAATTTTTAGCGTATTATTTCATATTTATCTCTCTAATCGTAGATTTATCAAGGAATTATTATTCAAACATGGAAGAGGGGAGCCACAGGCAAGACTGTGTGTCAGTGTTGACAAATAAAAAAGACATGATGAGAGATCGATACTTTCATTGTCTAACTGCATATGTTAAAAAAGAGACATACCCATGGGCGCCGGCAGCAGGGTGCAAGGGGGTGCAGTTGCACCCCCCTGTCCAGAAAGAAAGTACATAGATTTTTTTTTAATTTTTACCTGACGCAACCAGCGGAAGAGTAATGCTTTTCGAGTGTATGTATATATGTATATTTGTGTTCGTACGTATATATGTCTTTTGTGTGTATGTATGTATATATGACCATTTCGATGACAGTAAGCGCTACAGCACAAACGGCATTGACTCATTTTAACAAACGACGTATCGTTAGATTCGTGAAGACCGTGTGGACCTATGTCACATAGGCTAAATAATTTTAATGAGAAATCAACAAAGTCATTCACTTTTATATGGTAAAAATATTAGCAATTTATTGGCGTAATGAGTTATAATTTAAATAATAACCGAAGACATCTAGGTTGCTGTCCAAATCTTTTCAACACCTTCATCTAAAACCTGTACAATAGTCAGAAAGTTTTCAGAAAATATGCTTATACTTTTGTATTTTGCTGTCCAACGCTGCAACTTTTGCTTTTCACAAAATAGTAGTATATTTGGAATTTTACTCCGCCGCAACGTACTCTCCCGAAAGAAATTTATAATGTCCTTTGTTGTTCCAGCAGTATTTCTAACTTCATTGACAGTATTAAGGTCATTAATGATAAGATTCAATACATGGCTTACACAGTGAAAAAATAAGCCTTAAGGAAATTTATCATTAATAATTTTCTGAACGCCACCTATATGGCCTGCCATTGCAGCACACCCGTCGTATCCTTGACCGACAAGTTTATTTAAATAGTTTTTTTAAGTATATTCGAAAATTCTGCACAGTTTGGAACGACAGAGTGTTAGAAAAAAATAATATATGGAGTGAGTGAAGTTGATGTATATCTGTTGTCGAAATTTAGCCAAATTCCATACAAAGTTATTGTTCGTCCTGCTTACAACTACTAATTACTAGACTGCTGTCACTGTCAGACAGATCGCAGAAAAAGTACTTTATACAATTCTATTATCCATATGCTATACCTGTTTATTTCTATACTTAATATTGGCAAATAGTATGTAGGCATAGACGGAGGTGCACCTCCCTGAAAATAATCCTGGCGGCGCCCATGGACATACCTAGGTAGCCTCATAAGGTTTTTCTTTTTTTTCGATGGACACATTTTAGAATGGCTTTACTCTTCTTTATTTTGTAAACTTTTCTGACGCTTTTTAAAATCTTAACAAAACAAAAAATAGGTTTTAATATTTAAAAAAATAACTTATATGTAGAGAAAAAAAAATCAGTTGTTCTATCTCATAGTAAATTTCTTATCTAAACTTATTCATGCATTTTATTTTTAATATTAATGAACCAGGTAACTTAAAAAAGGGTTTAATTATTTAATAAAAAATATCTTAAATGTAACTTGAGAAAAGCAACATCCTAATATATTTTGTTTCACAGTATAAAAAAAATTACTTTTACTGTAACCTTTTTTATTTGAATTTCATAAAATAGGAAACCTATCAAGAGATTTAATAATTTAACAATAGCATCTTCATATAACTAGAGAAAAATCAAACCGCCCAAGTGCGAGTCGATTGTGTACTATTAACGTTAAAATTATAAAAAAAAAACGGAAAAAAAAGTTGTTTTAATTGGTGGTTAACATATAAATATTTTTTGATATTGCTATTAATGATAACCCTTAAATATTTTTTATTTTGCTTTTAGTATGTAATTATAGCGGCAATATAAATACATCACCAGTGAAAATTTCACTGTCTACCTATACGGTTCATGAGATACATTCGGAGACAGAGGGACGGATGGTGCAGCCTTAGTAATAGGATTCCGTTTTTACAGAAACCATCTTACCGTCAATCATATTTTTTGACAAAGAATACTTTTTTACTTCCATTTTTTATTTCAAAAACAATAATACAGGTTACCTGTAAAGAGGTTTGACAATCACAAGTAGTAAAAAAAAACTAAAACATGAGACCGTTTATTATATTTTGTTACACAGAATATTAAACTAATACATTATGAGATTATGCTAAATTATTGCATTTGTCAAATATAACTAAAGAATATAATGATTCCTCATATCACAGTAAAATAATAATTTGGTTTTAACCATTTAACTGCCACAATATAGAAATATAAAAATTAATTTATTTCCCTTGGTGACGTCATAACTTGAGAACCACTAGACTATTTTTTGCCCATTTTCGTCTTTATACACTCTTAGAAACTTGAAAGATTGTTATAATGAAAAAAATACATAAATGATCCAAAATATGAATGTATTTTTCCAATGTAAAATATTGCCAGCTAATCTTACCAAAACAAGGGCTGGCGAGTGGATTATTACTATATATACAGGGTTATTTGTAATTAATTGGCCACCTAGTGCATTGGGCTGGTGCACGAAGCCGCAAAACTCCGATGTAAGTTCAAAGAACCTTTAACCAAACTGCTAAATCCTACAAGGCATTGCGGCAGGCTTGTCTGGATCGAATCGCTAATAATGGCGAAAAGCCTTCTGTCAGCCCAACTGGCAGTCGAGCTTTCTGGTTTCTTGTCAAAACGATCCAGTCGAAATTCGAAAGTCGAAACGATCGAGTCGAAAAGTTGTAGAACATATTATGTTGTTAGGATTGATGTTGCAGGCAGCAAGAAGTGGCCAATTAATTACAAATAATCCTGTACATATAAAATATATTTTGGTTACAAAATTCTTCTAAAATACATATCTTTTAATCCTTCTTACTTTATAGTTTATTTTATATAATGTACTCATTATTCAAAATATTTATATATTTTAACATAATAAAAAAACATTTATTTTGTTGATCTAACTAAAATGTTTAAATCTTAAAGTTTATTAACTCCTTTAAAAATTCTCAAAACATTGTTTACGTTTCATATTGTTTGAAATTGTCTATAGATATGTTTGCACTTGTGTTAAATTTTTAAAATGTAAAAACATAAATGAATCATCACGACGCCCAAGACTCGAACCCGCGACCTCCCGTTACCGTCTTTACCAATTATTCAATAACAAATATTATATATAAAATGTTAAATTCATCAAAACCGGTAGCGACACGATAGCTCAGTTGACAGAGCTACGAGACGGTCCGAGGTTCGACTTTTATGTTTATTTTTTTTTTATTTATTTAATACTTACATTATATATATAAAAAAAGAGTTTTATTTACTAAACAAAAATACGCGTATAATTTTAAGAGCTCTTTTTAAAATAAGTAATTTCTAAGAAATTATAAAAAATATCTTATAAATATGGAATGATTTGTATATAAAAATATATTTATTAGAATTAATCTTAAAATCTAATAATAAATATATATATAGTCATAAATACATTACCTTTCCACCTTTTACTATAATCGAGTTCTTGTATCAGATATTTTCATTATTATAAACATACTGACAGTATATACATTTTTAATATATATATATAATTATTTTTCAAGTTTCCAAATATGAGAAACTAACAATGTCATTTACAGCATATTTTAATGTAAAATAATTATGTTTCATAAGAGAATCAATTTTATAACATAATTATATTTTTAAGAGAATTAACAATAATATTAAAATGAAGATATATTGCACATTAGTTATTATTTTGTCTGGGGGAGCGGGGAGGGGGGATAAACTAAACATTACTAACGATATATATGTATTATGTTATAGTATTCGTCAATCCCCCTAGAAATATATATTTTACATAAGGTGAAAGAGGGGAAGGGGGTTATATGTAAGCATTATGTATGTCAATTTATAGAATTAATTTATATAAATTGTTATTGTATAGTTATTTAGTTTTTACCATTTTAATATGCCTATGCTATGATCCTCAGTTTTACTTATAGCTGTACCAAAATATTTTACTGAGGACAAAACAATCTAAAAGGGGAAGTTTTTATTAATAATGCAAAAAAACAAAAAGTACGCCATTTGAGGAATTCTACAAAACATCAAAAATGTTTATGATGTGTAAAAAGTCACACCAGTGACTTTACTGTAAATAATCCAAAACTAGTATTCCAACAGACAGGCAAAAAAACAATTATATTTGTATTATGTATAAATGTTTGTTAAGAATAATCAGATCTCTAAAGTATCAATATGTGTTTGTTTGACTATAATAGAATGAACATACATTCCCACGCTTCAATTAATGTTGAAAAGCAATGAACGTGATAAACCCCTTTAAGAAACCGGAAGAAGTGGGGTATGATAGTGAGGCGCATTGATCAGTGTTATCACGGGGTCATGTGTATGTGTGAGTTGCATTGACTACAGTGTTAGCCCGTCATGTGTGTGTATGTGGTGCATAGACTATAGTATTAGCCCATCATGTATGTGTGTGTGTAGTCCATTGACTACAGTGTTAGCTACTTATGTGCGTGTGTGCGTGGTGTTGGTACTATGTGTGCGTGCGAGCGCACGGTGCAGGTCGCTCCACAGCGCCGCCACCCGCGCATGCGCATGACTTTGAGTCTTGAACAGCTCTGGTAGTATCTCTAGTGCTGCTAGTGCGTACGCTCGCGATATTTTAGCTTCCTATAAGTAGTAGGGAGAGATATAACAATATAGTAATTACAACACAGCAGCAGCAGCAGTATACATATATGAGAAACTATTTTTTAATCTGTAGTATCTTCTACTGCCTATGGAAAAAGTTTGAAAATGCTTATAAAAAATATATATTGTATACTTAATGTTTACTAAATACAATTATATGTTAATGTTTTAATGTAGGTATTTTTTTAATATTTATAAGTTTAAGACAGCTATTTATAGGCATCAGTTTAAACTTTAAAGTTTTAGTATTAACAGTAAGGAAGATATCTTGTAATAAAGTGTTTTTTTCACCTTTATAATGAATAAAAAATTTACAAAATTTAAAATAAAGTGTTACCAACCTCAAGCGCACATCTTAGCGCATACCGATGGCGCGCTTTCAGTGCTGCAGAGGCCGGTGAGTAGGTCGCTTTAAGCGCTGCAGCAGCTCGCTCAGCGTGCAGGCCTCGTGAAAGCCGCGCCCACAGCCGCCTCGACGCGCCCAGTGAGTCCAGCGCCACCAGCACACGACACATGGCCTCGTCCTCAGACACCAGCGGGGACTCACACATCTCTGTGGCTAGTCTGAGATATATATTATTATTATTACATAGTGTTATTGGTTATTGTATACAATTTTTTAGTTAAAATCTTATTTAAGTTGGCACTATTGTTTTTTTTGCTAAATTTATAGTATAATAATAAATATATAGTAAATAAAATTGATATATATGGTATAGTATACCACTTGTAAAAAATGATATTAAATAAATTTTGGTAAATTTGAAATCATTTTTTTTAAGTTGGTAAATTTTGGTAAATTTGAAATCATTTTTTTTAAGTTGGTACATTTTTTTTTCTAGTCCATTTATACTAGTGTGTTGTTTACTCAGAGAAAGTGAGTCAACCCAAAATGAAGAAAAAAGAGGAAGCAAATGAGGCTTTTCTATTTGTCTCTTTGTCTTGCATGTGTGATTGGACAAACTTAAAAATCGGCCTCTCATCTTCCATCTTTTATTATTTGTTAGACTTCCTGCACGTATAATAACTCTATGGTTATTTATTGTTACCAATAAGTATTTATATGCATTATATAAATATACTGACTACTGACAAATTAAATATTCCTAACGAAAAAAAATTGAAATTAAATAAAAATCACTGTTTAATGTTGTCTGTATTGTTATTTTTTTACTGCTAATAATAATAACCCAGACAATAAGTTAGTCAGAAACAGATGCTTCATAAATACCAATTAAATGTATATAATATATACATATATATTGGCGTAAAGACGAATATCATTTAATAGATAATCCTAAAATTTCTTTCAAGTTTACTATGTAAATATTAAAATGGGCTAGGATCAATAGGAGATTTTTGTATTTCACTAGCTTTGAAGTGGCCTTAATTTATAATTGGTCCCCAGCATTATTAAAATTCTATCTTATGCATTCCAAATGACTCTCCCAGATCAAAGTAATTTAGTAAGATGGGGCAAAGCCACCGAAAAGTCTTGCAACATCTGTGGGGAGGCAATAGGAACCGCGAAACACCTATTAGTGGTGTGTAGGGTACTCCTAGATAAGGGTCAATACTCGCGTCGCCACGATAAGGTATTAGATATTATACAGGAAGCGGTTACTTTTTCAGTAGCAAGAGCGCGGAAAGGGTATAACAATCACCAAACGATCTGTAGAAGTCGTACAAGGCTCACTTAAAAAATCAAAACCGAAGCCTTATTCAATTTTAGGCGCGGTTCTTGATTGGACTCTCATGATGGACACTATGAAAAGCATTACAAAATCCCTGGGGATGTTGGTGTTTCGTCATCCAGACCGGACTTATTCCTGTATTCTAAATATTGGAGGCGCGTGATACTTATGGAGCTTACTGTTCCTTGGGAAACAAACATCCTAAGGGATCACACATTCAAGCTTAACAAGGATTAAGAACTGGCAACGAACTGTCCAGGAATAAATTTATAGTTAGTTTGTACGCGGTAGAAGTGGGAGCGAAAGGTATAACAGCAAAATCTATAGCCTACTCTCTACTCCTACTCTCTATAGCCTACTTAAAGACCTTGACCTTTCTAGAACAAGCATCCGTTCATTTCTAGAACGTATTTCAAAGGGGGCATTAGTAGGTTATTTACAAATTTGGTTAGGTAGGGAGAGGAGTGTAGAGGGTGAAGGCGAGCGTTTTTGCGCACAATAAAGGGGCCCCTTAAACCTACTCCTGGGTCGCAAGTCCCAGGCATTGTTTGCACTCCTCTCCTTGCAACGCGATGGGCCCGACACCCGCACGGGGAATGGAGTACTAAGAAGCTTCGTCTCGGTCTGTATTGACTTTTTACTATGCGATTGTGTTAGGCTAATCGTTTTGGGAAGTCGTACCGTCGTTTTAAAAATTATACTACCATGTTGCTACCCTACCCTATCTGGATGACAGATGTTTGTCATTATATATAAAAAAAATAGTCTTCGACATGGCAGAATTCGAACCCACCCTCTGAGATACTGTGTCGTCACATTGCCCATTGGAAAAATGTATTTATGACACGGTATCTCAGAGGTTGTGGGTTCGAATTCTGCCATGTCGAAGACTATTTTCTTTTAACATGGTTGAACATGTTTATAGAAAATCTAAGTACATAATTTAATGAATATATATATATATATATATATATATATATATATACTAGCAGACCCGGCCACGCGTTGCTGTGGTTGCGAAGGTTTTCGATATATAAATTACATTGTAGTAAACTATTTAAGAATTCACGGTATTAGAAAAATTAAAATAAAAATTTAAAAAACCCCCGACCGCTAAGTAAAGGAAAATTCAAAATTAAAGTAAATTTATCAAGGCCAATAACGAAATAACAATATTTTGATATTATCGTATAGTCAAAGACCTCATTCATTAGCTCCGAAAATTTTGTAAAATAGACACTCATCAACGTACGTACAAAGGACGTAACGACTTCAATAAGTACATAATAATATTATTATCCTTTTTAGACGTCATCTAGTATCGGGGTTTATAAATTATTTATTTTTCTGTTGTTTTTAAATTATTTCACTTTTTTCTATGTTGTACTAAATGAACCTACGAATACACTGATTTCCCCTGTTTAGGTTTTTACTATCAATATTGTATAAAAACCTTTCGCCAGCACCCATAAAATTTTGGGGACGACTGCTTCTACTACGACCAAACATAACTAAGAACCATCTCGACAAACCAAGCTTTCGATTAAAAAAACTGCATTCAAATCCGTTTACGTATTTGGCCGCTACGTATCCACAGACATTTTTTTACATAGATGCAATTTGTAAAGAACATGGCGACCTCTATGACCTATTTTCTACAACCATTACCTAACCCTTGATACAGTAATATAATAATTATTAGTGATGCGCCGAATATTTGGTAAGTATTCGGTATTCGGTGTATTTGTCATCTTTTTCGCAATTTATATTCGGCCGAACTATTCGGTTTTGATGCGCAATATATTCGGTTCGAGTATTTCTATTTTTTTGGCTACACCACGCTATACTATACGATACTATACCGCTAAACGTTAGGCGTCAAACCAAGAGGGTGGTTTCAGCAATTAAATTATATTTACCAAAGAAGACGAAAACGTTAAAGCCGGTCTAAAAATTTACGGGATAGGGATTTGAAAGAGGTCTTTGAACACGATTGATCAAAATTATCGTACAGTTGAGGTATTTAATTTTAAATTTTATTATTATTATTTTATTTAAGATTGTAACAAATGAGTACACTACAAATTTATAAATAAGGTATGTAGGGCAGATAGTTTTAAATTTTTAGAAATAATATTTGTTATTTAGAATTATTAATAATTTAATTTTGCAATAATCGGTGCACAATATTTTTGGTTGACCCGTCTCACATAAATAGATTCAACGAAGAAGCAGGTATAATTTGACTGTATTATGTTCATTATAATGAGTTTATATATACTTCAGTCTAAGTAATACGTGGCGGGCTATATTAACACTAAAAATTAACTCATAATACACAGATAATTGTAAAGAAATAATTTGCAATAAAATAATATTGCGACTAAAAATTAAGATGTAAGTAATCCTATGTTTCAAGTTGGATCAAACTACACACGGTGTGCAAATTTGATTAAAATCGGTTAAGTAGTTTAGGAGTCCATCGCGGACAAACAACGTGACACGTAATTTATATATATTAAGAAGATATATAGTTATTTACTCAGCAGCAGCCTTCAGGTCGTCTCTGAAGCGGGTCCAGTGCGCGGTGAGTGCGGGCGCTGACAGTGCTGTCAAAGCAGCGCCCAGCTCCCGTATGTCAGCTCGTTCTGTTTCACAACGACTCTCCACTGAAACAAATATTATTAAATTATGAAAAATCAAATTCTTTCAAGTTTTATATATTTTTTATTTTTATAAAACAAACAAACTAAGTAGTATCTTATACTAGTGACCTTATATAACCCTAACTAACAATACACAAAATAATGAGTTTATTACATTTTACCAAGTTATTCTTAGTATTAATATGAATCTTCATACACATATTACCAGAGACACCAAAAAGGATATAGGATACATTTCATCTAAAAAGTTCTGTTTCCAAAGGATAGAATGAATAAAATTTTAATTGCTTTCGGATATAACAAAGCTTTGGTTACTTACAGCGGGATATGTCATTCTCATAAACCAGTTAAGATTAAAAAACAAAAAAAATGCATATAAAAAAATATATCCAACCTTTTTCAAATATTTTAAAAAGCCGCCCCAAGCCAAGATGCGCCAAACGAAGCTGCTCCTGTTCTATAGCAAACATATCTTGCATTTCATCTGTTGTCATCTCGCTCTACACAAACATACCCATATATAATATAAAATTATAAACTTGTAAGAAAGTTACTATACAATACTTACAAGATCCTATAGTCTGCTTGTAAATAAATATATTTTTTCATAAATAATTTTCCATTAAAATTAACAAACATAATAAATATCACTGTTCTCAAATATTATAATAATATAAAGATATATTTCTTAATACCAACCGCACTGTCCTCTTGTGTCCCGGCCAGAATAAACTCATCATGTTTAGGCTTGTCCAACCTCGCTGTTATTTCACATAAAAATATCCGGACATCAGCATCATGAGCCAGTACAGGATGACAGGCCACTAGGCTCAACCACCGCTGCAGGGCTGCCCGGCGACGTTGAAGAAATAACGGACTCCCACCACCCACCACCACACGCTTGGGCGGCAGCAGACATACTGCTCTGAAAGTTTTACAATTAAAATAATAAACAACATAGGTCTAGGTTTTTCAAATATAACATTATACATTCAAATCTACATAAATATAAAATGATAAACCGATACAGGCTGGGATTCATCCCGCGGCCTCTGGATTTCCAAAGGTTGCGGGTTCGAATCCCTGACCATATCAGTTTATTTTTCATTCTATATAAATTTAAATAAACTAACAGTGCTATACCACCATGTTTAAAGATATTTTCAAACTATAAATTTACTTTAAAAAACACTAAATTATTCTATACTTAAACCGTTTAACAGTTATTTACACATGCGATGTAACAGACAAATGACATCAATATGGTGTTATCTATTGTAGTTATTATTACATAATTATAGTCTGTTAATTTATAAATAGAAACTCGATTAACCAGACTAATTGTTGACTAATTTGGATAATCATATAAAAAACATTAAATGAAGAACATTTTCTTCATTGTTGGGTTTTATTCACCATTCTCTACATGCCCTTTTCAGTAGTATCAGTATCAATGCAGTATGTCTTTCCTTCAACTCTTTCCTGCCACGCAATAGATCTGTACACTTTGTTTTCAATATTGTCTTTCAGATAGTCCATACCTCTCATTTTTGTCTGTCTTCTTGCTTTGCATACTTCAACTTCCCTATAAGTCTTTTATTGACATGCCTTTTTATTCTTCTCATATTATAACCATACTTTAGGCAACATACTCTAATTTTTCTTCCACTGACACAACTGGAATGTTTTCCATAATACTCCACCCAACGAAATACGAACAAAAGACCTCACAGAAACCATTTACAGCAGCAGCCATGCTGACGTCAAACTTTATAAAAATACTAGGGGAGTCCGTTTTTCCGTTATATATATAAAATTCGATAAAAAAAATCAAGAAATGATTGTCTGAATTCCAAAAATAAAGAATTGGTAATTACCTATTTTTTATAGGTATAGGTATATTACCTATTTTTTATAGGTATTTTAATAGGTAGTCAAGTATAATCAAATCAAGTAATTCAAATCTGTATAACTGAGGTCCAGATAATCGAGTTTCTACTGTTAATATACTAGGATCCGCCACAATGCGCTGCGGTAGTTGAGCTGAGCGCACTCCCCCTTTTTTATGCTACTAAAGTCAGTCCCTACCATAAGAACTTCCAATGAAGCTCCTGGCACTGGGAAGGTTAAGAGTAACGATTCGCGAGCGCGCGCAGGTTCAGTTAAACTTAAGTCTATGAGAGATTCAGTTTTTTAAACATATCTTTAAAACGAAACAATATTTTTTTATTCTGTTTTTTTTGGAGTAGAACCCCAGTCACATTCTTGACGTGCATGCCAATTTCGGTATAAAATTGGTTAAATGTTTTTCCTGTGATGTTGCCTTGTTGAATCAAAAAATTGATTCCCAAACGGTTAAGAGCTTCGCTTACGCTCAGCTCAATCAACAACTTAGTTAATAACTAGCTTGACAATTGACATCCATTCTGACTGATTCAATGATTTTATTTATACATTTTGTAAAATTTAGTTTTTCCATGACCAATCATTGTATTTTTAGCTTCTAAACCATTGATGATAATACTGCTATCAAATAAAAAACCCAATCAGTTCAGGAGTTCAGGAGGAGAAGCAACAGGGAGATCACAATGAACCCAACTACATGAGCTTTGTTCATCTCTGAGCTCAACCAATAAGATCTTAGTTATTATTATTAACAGCAATAAAATTAACTGCTTTATTATTAATGCTTCTAGGTATATTTATTATACGTAAATATACGTAATAATTTAAAAATTACCTGTATGGATATTTTGCATTTAAAACATCGTAAAGTTGTGCAAATTCATTATATCTCCTCGTAACAGTGGTGCCATGTCTCCGAGAACTCACATAGTACTCACAATGTTTTAAAATCAATCCTTTACGTTCAGGCACTAACTCTACACTTATAACATCTGTAGATTCTAAATCTTCATATGTTATGTCTTCTGTACTTCTGGACATTATATCTGAAATATTGTAGTATTATAAAACAATTCCATACATACTAAAGAAAGAGATAGACAACCTTAAGGCACAATAAGCTAGCAGAAATGGCTGGCAAAATGTTGACGTTAGTGTAGCCTAAGTTTAAAAATGTTATCCCAGTTGAGTTTTCTGAATAAAGACTATTATTATATATTATTTCATAGTGTATATAAATGCTCATAAAAATAAAACATTACAATGCTTACCTAAAACGGGGAAAGTATTCTAGTATAACTTATTTGATATAATAAAGTTCGCTAAGTTCAAGTCGTAATATGTATCAACTTCTATGTTTTCAATTTGAGGTAATTCCCATGCTGTGCAGCTAAAAAGTATGGAATAACAAGTTATATAAATATGTTTTAAGAAAATCTAAGTTTAATCATTTCTAGTATAAAGAATATTAAAAACATTTATTTCATAGCACTTTTGAAACTACATATGATATATATTTCATAATGTAAAATTTAAAATATTTATTACACATTTTTCTCTGTTTTATCAACTTAAAACTTCGGAGTTCGGTGATCAGATTTCGAGAATCGAGATTAACAAGGACAACAAGTTTGGCATTTGGCATATGCCACGTACGTCCGGAAACTACAGCAACCGTACGAAAATGAATAAGATAATAAAAAATATCATAATATTTAGGAATATACAAACCCTTTAAAAGCAAGCACAATGCTACAAATTTAGTTTCAGCTAGCTCTTAAATAAATAGAAAACACTTTAGAGTGTAATATTAATAAGAAAAAAAAGGAAATAGATATTATATTTAGACTTAAGAATTTGATTCAACGAATTGGCTTAACTTGTAAATGAAATTTGTTTAACAGTATACAGGAAAAAAGAAGAAACGCATCAAGAAAAATTACATATTATGTAACAGGCCTATTTCATTATCTAATCTACAGCGTATTTTTTTGATCCCAAACAATAGGGAAGTATATATTTTTTTTATATTTTTTTTTTTTTGTTTGTCTATGCTGTTAGCCCTGTTGGCTATTACAGCGTCACCGGGGGAGTGGGTGGGTCTGGAGACCCACCCTTAACAAGGGGGGGCCAGATGGGCCCCCATGGGGAACGACGGCCCGAGGGCGTCTCAGATTGAGACACGGACCTCGGCTCGGGGCGTCGTTAGTCAGGAGGGAAGCTAAGGAAATTTGGACACTAGCGTCCTCCGACGGCAGAACGCCGGAGCAACGGAGCACTTACTCAGTTGGGACCTCGTCTATACCGGTATAGACGGTGTGTGTCTGTATGTTGTGAGGTGTCACTTATGCCTACGCGTACACGTTATTACCTACTGTGAACGCGTCGTCGGGGTCAACGAGTACCGACTTGGGTCTTCTTTTTCTGACTAAAGTAGTCTTACGTGGTCTATACTCTGCGGCGTCAGCCACCAGTGGGTTCGGGTGTCGCTCAGCACGTTCAAAGTACTTTTGGGAAAGCCCCTTGAAGTACTGAGCGATGGTCGGAAGGTTCAAGTCTCTATGGAGATCGATGTTGCGTACGAACCACGGCGCCCCGGTTGCAATCCGTGTAAACCTGTTCTGAAGGGGTTTCAGATTAGCGTGCGCAAAAGCGGGACTCGCATAGGACATGACGGAACGTATGCAAGCTTTGTAAAGTGTCACCTTATTGCGAAGGGACATTTTATTCCGCTTGCCTAACAGCGGATATAAACGACCTAATATGTAGGCCGCTCTGCTACGAACGGTCCTAATATGCGCAGTGAAAACTAACTTTCTATCTAACGTTACTCCTAGGTATTTTGCCTCGTCTTTCCAAGGTATCGGTTTATCAAAGAGTTTGATTCGCGGGAGGATCCTTGGGGGACCCCGTTCGAAGAGCACCGAAACGCTCTTCTCAGGGTTTACCTCGATCCGCCATTTCCGCAGCCAACTCTCAAGGGAGTCGACTGCGGATTGGAGACGTTGGTATATCTCCCAGTGATCCTTAGAGGACGTGTAAAGCGCGGTATCGTCCGCGTACATGGCAAGGTGCACTTTAGATCGCGGCCTAGGAATATCGCTAGCGTAGATGGAGTAGAGGATGGGCGAGAGAACTGAACCCTGGGGAACACCCGCCCTGATGGGGCGGGGAGTTGACAGAACGCCTTCCACTCTGTAGCGAAAGGAGTGATTCGACAGGTAGTCCCGTATGATGAGTACGAGTCTGTCCGACACCTTGAACTGGTATAGCTTGTACACCAGTCCATTGTGCCAGACCCTGTCGAACGCCTTAGCTACATCGAGGAAGAGCGCTCCTGTCCTATGCTTCTTGGCCCTCACAGTGGCCCCTATCAGTATGTGCTCCGTGAGGCGTTGCACCTGATGGGAACATGAATGGTTGGCTCTAAAGCCGAACTGCTCATTTGGGATGATTTTGAGTCTCTCGACTTCCGATCTAAGTCTACAGAGGATGATTCTCTCATATACTTTCCCTAAGGAACTAAGAAGACTAATGGGACGGTAACTACTAGGGAAGTATAAGCTCATTAAAAGCCTTCTTCTAATTCTAAATGAACACACTAGTATTATAATAAAATAGTAATAAAATAGTATTATGAAATGTCTGCTTATGAGATAGAAAATATTTTCTAATAAACGTTCTAAAATATGATTATTAGAAGCTTTCCTTATTCGGTAAGTAAATTCCATTCTAAAAGTCTTTGTCGTAAGTTAAATTTAAACTCAGACAGATGTAACCAGAGTTACATTTTCAGTTGACTGATGTTGACGTCTAATATAATAATAATCGTGTTATTCACCTGAGAATGAACGAGTAGGGATTATTCATAAACACGTGACCCTCAGAGTATGGGCTCTAGTCTTATGCGAGTACCTACACTATACATATAAAGTAATGTACAAATTACGAAAGCTGTATTATGTAATTTCGAAACGACTACGTAATTCGTTCAAAACGTTTCGTATTTCGTTAAGTCAATAATTGTAAATATTGTATGGATAAATAAAAATTCAAAATATATTGTGTTTTTAACCCCCGATCCAAAAAAAAAGAATTTTATAAGTTTGACATATTATGTTATGTGAACAGTGTATCTGTCAGTGGCCTCGTAGCCCGTAAGCCGTAGCAGCCAAACAAGTGGCCGGATTTGATTGCGGTTATTTTTAATCGAAAGCCTAGTCCGTCGAAATGGTTCTTAGCTATTTTTGGTCGAAATTAAGGCAATCTCCTTATTTAGAAATTAAGTTATTGAGCTTTTTTATGTTAATTTTCGTGCTGATTAAAGGTTAATTTAGTGCAATATGACCAAAAAACGACACAAAAGACCTCTAAAAAAATAAAAATAATACTATAATTAAACTATAATATATACTTATTGAGGACGTTGAGGCGGGGGACCGTTGGACGTACTTTGACGATGGTGTCTATTTTACCAAGTTTTCGGAGCTAATGAATTACGACTTAGTCTATGTGATTAGATATTTTTATTTCTTTATTTGCTTTATTAACTTACTAGAATTTTGATTTTTTCTATATTTGGCGGTCCCCCGACGCAACGACTTCAATAAGTACATAATAATATTACGTATTAGTATAAGAGTTTTTAAATTATTTTCTTTTGTCAAGTGATAGTGTGTTCGCTTTCAAACATGTTGACATATAAAGATTTATATAAATGATTTACATATACCCATTTGGGACTAAAACCTTCATCTAAATATTTTTTATTTAAATGTTTAACAGATTCTGATAAGAGGATAGAGATTTCATAAAATTGTAATAAAAAAAATATATTAAAAAAACAGAGTTTTCTCACTTATTGTTTTGTAGGTATCCATTTTCTACAAGATTTCTACGGGTTATGTAAAAAGCTCCAGCTTCAACCAACTCTCCAGTCCAGTCTTGTCTTCTTGGACGTCTTTTTAAATAAAAATTTAGAGGATACATAGTATGGCTTTCATATTTCCAACGAAGTTTATAACTCCTGAAATTCAAAAGCATATTATTTTAAAAAATTTTAGTCCAAAGAGTATGTCCATTGTCCATTCTTTTTTTTTATATTTACCTTGTGACAGAAAAGATACAATCAAAGGCTATTGGACGTTGTAACTTTTTTAGCGCCAAATTAATATGACTCGCTTTTATTAATGGCGAAGTCGCTTGGAGCAAAATTAAAATTTGAACATCCGGTTTTGTGTTTAGAAACTCTTGAGCTCCCCAGATTGATGGAGCCCAATCCGTCGCTGTTACAAAACTTCTTTGAAAGATGTTTGCTTTAACTATTAAAAAAACAAATATTGGATAATATTTTAATGTACTTTAAACACTGTTAGAATAATAGTTCCTTAAGATTTTATTCTATACAAATTTGCGGATAATAAATAAAACGATGTTTTACATTTTTATAGAATCTTAATGATTAATTTATTTTGTGCTTATAATACAATACTCACATTTCAAAGTTTCTAAAGCTATTAAAGGATGATCTGTTGAAACAGTTACATCGTTAAAACCTGCTTTCTTAGCCGTTAAAATAGCTCGACCAACTAGACTTAAGCCGCCAACTGCTTGAAGATTTTTAAGTCTCACTCCTTTTGAACCACCACGAGCAAGAATCAAAACTGCCTCATTTTGAACACCAAAAGTCGGATAAATACTATAATATATCAAAAATTACATTACTCATTTATATAAAATACACTAAAATACTTTAATAGAATAAAACGTACATGACAACCAATACGACTATCTTCAACATTATTTAACTTATATATAATTTATAAAAGGGTACTTCATAACAGTCCGAATGATATCAGTAATAGGTGATATCCGTTATCTTACGCATGAAGCAAATAAATAATAAGTGGCTTTTATTTGTTTGGTACTGTCGCCAAGAAAGTATTAAAATATTTCTATGTAGTCTGTGTCAAATAGATTTTAAGGGATTATTTTTTACAATATTTCGTTGTTTCTTTTACTTGTATAAATCTTCGTACAATACCAACATTTCTTAGAAACTGTCTCCACACCAATGGGGAACTAGGAGAAGACTTTGTAATTCATAATTACCTTTTTTTTACTTGTATTGCTAATTTAATAGTACATGAATAAATAAATAAAATAAACAATGGAAATCATGACTTCAGTTATTTATACGTTAATATTGAGCGCAATGACGAGTGAAGCTCATGTAGTTGGCTTCAATGGGATCTCCATGCTCCATGACGCTTTTTCCCCTAAACTACTGAATAGACTATCATCGGGCTTTTTTTTATTAATAGCAGCATTATCATCGATAATGTAACAACAAAAAAATAGTGAACGGTCATGTACTTGAGGAATAATCACTGAAAAAAAAAATTCGCAAAATGTACCAATAAAATTATTGAATCTGCCCTCAACTAACAGTCAGAATTACTGTCAACCTTATTATATAATGGAAAATAATCTCAGAATAATAACTAATTATTGTTCTGAGATAATAATTGATTTTCTTTATACATATAACCTGATTTCCGAGTTTATAGCTTTTTATACATGTATAAGAACATAACATATCATTTTTATTTTGAATTAATCCATAGACAAGTTGTGTATTTTTGAAAAGAAAGAGTTTCATTAGGAAGAGTTTAAAGGAAGAGGTCTATTTTGATACCTTACTTATCGAAATAAGCCCTTCAGTAAAGACACTCTCCAATTTAATATTAAAGCTACGAGGTTTTATTTATAGGTCTGTATAGAATGTACTAAACTAAGAACATGAGTTTTTAAGCTTTTCCTTTTATTAGAACTATCGGACTATTTTTTCTGAAATTATGTCAACTGGGTAATATTTATACGGAAAGCTTTTCACCTCAGCAACTTTTCTCACTTGTACGCAAGAGCACAAACAATATTTTGGCAATGATTACAATATATTAAAGCTACTGCACGGATTTAAATGAAATAAGGTGAAATATTGGCTCAAAATTTAAGTTACGATTTAAGATGTGATAAAAAGATAACATATTTAGCTTAATTCATATAAGCAGGATAGGCTAAAAGAAATAGTTACTGAGAAATGAAATTGTGTACAATGAGATTTATACTTTATCGTATTAAAAAATATGAAATTGAGTAAATATCATATATATTGTAACATAGTCTGTAGTACGAAGTATATAGCACGAAGCACCATTGTTTTATCCTTATTTCTCTAAACGTGACAGACAAAACTAGTTTTGTTTCGTTACTCTTGTCATCTCCCTCAATTAGTCCCAATTTATGACTTTCATACAGTCTATATATTTCTTTGTCAACCTAACCCTATATTGATCCGTATGTTAATTATACATGGATCAGAATTTGATCTCTAATCATTAGATGTCCATTCAACCTAATTGAGCTGAGCGTAAGCGATGCTCTTAACCGTTTAGGAATCAATTTTTTAAGGCAACATCACAGGAAAACCACTTGAACAATTTTACCAAAATTGGCACGCACTGGTATTCTACTACTAAAATTCATTCAAGAAGTGGCAAACATTTTTAATACGAAAATCACTGAATTCAAAGCCTGAAGTGGTTTGAATTGCATTTAAAGTTTTATCACCACTGGGCGATCATTACGAAAATAGTTAAGTATTTTTATTCCATAATATCCATAATTAATAAAATAATTAGCAATATTCTTAGAAATTGATTAAACGTATAATATTTAATATTATCAATAGAACACTATATTCGGCTTGATATCTTTTTGTTTATCTTATTTCTTCCATACACACAAACATTTGGCTAAAAAACATGTAAGTAGATTTTTGTTACCCAAATGTTTGTGTTGCCAAATACGCCGCAAATAGATTTGAATGCTCCCTAACAAAAATAGTTATTAGTTCTGTGATCTGTCAATGTTTGGCGGATAAATTTGTTTTCTGATATACATAATTGATAATAAAATGTCTAATTTTATTATTTGAACTTTTGTAAATAGAAGTATACTTTTGAGTTTTGATTGTTGATGATCGTTGTTAATAATTCCTTGAAATTGCAATCTCTAAACTAGTGCTTTTTATTCATGAATATAATTATCATAGAATAACCTACGGAAAAGTTTCTCTTTATAATATCTAGTACTATTCGACTTAAAAGCTTATAATGAGAACAGTTGAGCAACTAGAAAAAGAAATGAAAGATGTAGATAAAGAAATAGCCAAGGTCGATTCTGAAATTATGAAATTGAAAAATACTCAACGAAAACTTCATGAAAAGAAAACAGCTATAAAAAAAGCTATTACTAAATTAAAATCTGATTCCATATCCAGCGTTGATTGGGGTGGAAATTCTTACGAGTGGTCTGCCGATGTTGAAAAAGCTCTTTTGAATAAATTCAAAATAAATACCTTTCGGCCTAAACAGCTCTGTGCCATCAATTCTACTCTATCTGGACATCATGCGTTAGTTGTTATGCCCACAGGTGCTGGCAAAAGCCTTTGTTACCAACTTCCAGCACTTGTGAAGCCAGGTGTCACAATAGTTATATCACCTCTTGTATCACTCATGGAAGATCAAGTAAGATCATTAACAAATAAAAATATACCAGCTAAACTTATGACCAGTACCAGCACCAAAGCAAATACTACAGCTGCCTTAAATATCCTTAAAGACAAAAATACAGATTTTAAACTTTTGTATGTAACACCAGAGAGGCTTGCTAAGAGCAAAAGATTTATGTCTGGCCTACAAAAATGCTACGCTGAAGGAAGATTGCAGAGAATTGCTATTGATGAAGTACATTGCTGTTCACAATGGGGACATGATTTCAGACCAGATTACAAATATTTAGGTATTCTATCAAGTATGTTCTCTGGTGTACCAATTTTAGGATTAACAGCTACTGCCACAGCACATGTTTTGAATGATGTTCAAAAGATACTAAATATTACAGGGTGTTTAGTTATTAAGACTACTTTCAACAGACCGAACTTATATTACAAAATATTAGAGAAACCATCATCACATGAGGAATGCCTTCAAATCCTCGAAAAACTTTTACGGTATAGGTATAGAGGGGAAAGTGGAATTATTTATGCAAACAGTATCA
This sequence comes from Napeogenes inachia, assembly GCA_959347355.1. Classification (NCBI taxonomy): domain Eukaryota; kingdom Metazoa; phylum Arthropoda; class Insecta; order Lepidoptera; family Nymphalidae; genus Napeogenes; species Napeogenes inachia. The sequence goes on along the minus strand of OY365793.1, from coordinate 8,495,263 downwards.
AAGATTGTGAAGACTTAACAGACGGATTGAGGAAGAAAAATTTAAAAGTTGCTTGTTATCATGCAAACCTCAGTGCCGACATCAGATCTAAAGTACACATTAAGTGGCATGAAAAAGAGTACCAGGCCATTGTAGCAACAGTTGCTTTTGGGATGGGGATAGATAAGCCAGATGTGAGGTTTGTGATACACCACACAATTAGCAAATCTATGGAGAATTATTACCAAGAGAGTGGTAGAGCGGGAAGAGATGGATTACGAGCGGAGTGTGTTACATTATATAGAATGCAAGATATATTTAAAGTTAGCTCTATGGTGTACTCCTCAGTAAACAGTCTAGACCATTTATATGGTATGGTGAAATATTGCTTAAATGGTAGCTTGTGTAGAAGACAGTTAATTGCCGAACATTTTGATGAGAATTGGGGGGATGCCGATTGCAATCAAATGTGTGATGTGTGTTCAAACTCTAATGTAGGTACTAAAGAAATAGGGCTTGAAATACATTGTAAAACTATAGACAGTATAATCAGCAATGCGGAGAAACAGGACACAAAACTTACAGCTCAGAAGTTACTTGATGCTTGGTTTCTAAAAGGGCCAGTACCTCTTAGGCATAAAGGCAAGGAACCAAATTTTTCAAGACTTATTGGTGAGGATGTAATTGCTTTTCTATTAATTCAGGGTTATTTGGTGGAAAACTTTCACTTTACTCCATATTCTACGATAAGTTACATTAAAAGAGGTCCCAATATGGAATCTATTGATGATACAACATTTACCCTAAAAATGTCAGTGAGGAAATTTTACCCCTTTCATTTAGATCGACAAGCTCCTAATGATTACGAACCTTTACCTATTATATGTTCCAAAACAGATTCTAAAAGAAAAATCTCCTGTGAAGAACCAGTTGCTAAAAAAATTAAGACAGTGATTATAGATGATTAATTGTTTATTGTTAATTTATTTATTATTAAGTTAAAATTACAAATAAAACTTGAATTTTTTTATATCTCATTTAATTTTTGTGGGATGGTGAATAATTATTTGATGGATGGAAAATGGTCTCCAGATATAATTAGGATTACATCCCCTACTTTATTACATAGTATATTACTATATTTTAGTCAAATGTCAATATTATAGAAAATAATACAGTACTATATTTTTCTGCTAATTAAACTTTCCCGCTTTTTTGTCTGAAACTGTAACTAAAATCTCACACATTGCAGTTTAATATATAATAATATATTATAATATATGAAGTAAGAAGACCAAATTTCAAGGAAATAGATTTTAACATTCCCCTAAATTCTAAAATATTACATTTCCACCACAGTTTGGAAAAAAACGTATAAAGGATGGACACCCTAGATATAACATTATTATTTTCAATTTAATTTAATGATGTTAAATATATAATATAATAATAATATAATAATATCGGGACAAATAACTCAAAACACATGATCCAAGTGTACCAAAATGTTACTTAATTAATTTAAATATATGTAATAATAAATATTAATCCACAAGACAGTTTAAACTCTTCGTCTCGGTGAATATTGTAGAGGCGATAGTTTTCCATAAGCTGCAACATTTTCTTCTTGTTTTCGAAGAGCTTTCTTATTTGAAATCTGTTGACTTTTTCTTGCAGAATTGCCTTGTTTAGTGTTTTCTGAAATAAAAAAATATTTAAAGAATGAAAAATTAATTAATACGCTGGTAACTGTCCCGTCAATGTAACAATACAGGTACCAGACCGCAACCCGCTTCGATGAATTTAGCATGCTATGTATAATGGTCCTTATAAACATGAAGACGACATCTATTAGGTTTCTAAGCCTAACCATTTATATATTTTTTGAAAATATCTATTTAAAACATGTATAATCATGTTAAGCTTGATTAAATTTTGGTTCGTGGTATCTTTTCAATTTCAATCTATATTGCAAAGTTAGTACATTATTTAGGATTTTTGAAAGAAACGTAATAGATGTCACCACTGTTCTTATAAAGACGATATAATACGAAGTTCATCTAAGTGGGTAGCGAAATAATAGCTCAATTAGTAAATTAGTAGAGCGACGAGACGGTTTCTCTGAGGTCGCGGGATCGAATACCTGCCCGTATCAATTTATTTCTCATTCAAATATTTATTGAAAATTATATTAACACAGCTATAATTGTTTTATACCACTTCGAAACTTGTTAATTATTTTTTATTTTAGCCTTTTATTCAGAATTTTACATTAGTTACATGTTTACATTTTTATTTATTACGTTTCTTTTTCTGTACGCCTTTTGCCATAAGCCTTCTCCATTCTCTTCCATACAGCTAGGTCCTAGGCCAGCCTGCGCAACTTACTTCATCAACAACCTGAACAATTTCATCATCCGACCTTTTCCTTTGCCGTCTCTTGCTCCTCTTTCCTTGCCTAGGGTACCAGCTAGTTATCTTTTATTCCATTTCTCTTTTCCCCTAAGAGTATGACCGGCCCATTTCCGTTTAGTTTTTTTTTAATTTTTAGTGTCACATCTTTTGTCTTTGTATTTTTCCTTATGATTTTGTGGTTTATTTTATCGATCTTTTTCTTCCCAGTCATACTCCTTTCCATTGATCTTTGGCATGTTTTTAGTTTGCCTAAATGTGCTTTAGTGGGAGCCCAGGATGGACAGCCGTAGGTAAGTATTGGTAGGATGCATGTATTGAATAGTTGATGATAGGACTAATATTCATGTTTTTCTAAATTTCTTTGTATGTCCAATACTGTTTCCAGCCTTTCTCTACTCTGAGTGCAATTTCTTTGTCTGTTATATTTTTGGTTGACATAACCTGGCCCAGATATGTGTATTCCTTAACATATTTTATGTTGATTCCATTTAACATGTTCCGTCTATAGCGTTGGTCATTGCTTCCGTTTTTGCTATGTTCATTTCTAGCCCTACTTTTTTGCTCTGTATGTCTAGATCATAGAGCATTTCCTGGAGTACTTGTGGGGTTTTGGCGAAAAGGATTATGTCATCTACGAATCTAAGGTTTGTTAATTTCTCCCCATCAATATTTAGCGCGTGGTTGGTCCAGTTTATGTTACGAAATATCTCCTCCAATACAGCCGTGAATATTTTTGGCGACAGAGGGTCGCTCTGTCTGACTCCTCTTTGTATAGGGAAGCATTCTCCCTCTTTTTCCAGTTTTACTATAGCAGTGCAGTTTTTATAAATGTTTTTTAATAACCTGACTATTTTTGACTCAACTCCCTGATTATTCAGAGCCTCTCAAATCTTAGAGTGCTCGAGAGTGTCAAAAGCTTTACGATAGTCCATGAAGCAGAAATGGAATGGCAGATTGTATTCTATGTATTTTTTGAATATTTGTCTTACTGTATGTATGTGATCTACCACAGTTCTTTAGGTTAGTTTTCGTCCAATATTATTGTCATTCGATCTAGAAGGAGCTTAACAAATATTTGGTAAATATTTGGCATAAGACTTATTGGTCTGTAGTTAGTGACGTCACTCTTATCCCCTTTTTATGTATCAGTACAATTTTTGATGTGGCCAATTGGACTGGTATCTTTTCTGTTTCTAAAACTTCATTGAACAACTTAGTTAATATAGGTGATGGATAGATTTTGATTTTATTATCACTTCATTTGCTATATTATCCATTCCTGAAGCTTTGTACTTGTGTACTTACAGCTTTTTCTACTTCATCCTGTAAAATGTTTAGTGTTGTGGTTTGATCGACGTCATTATGATGTTAGTAATACACGTTGGTGTCTTGGTTGGCGAGAGTTGTCTATAATATCTTGTGGCTGCATCAAGGATGTCTGGTCTTTTTTGTTTTAGTACGCCCGTCTGTATTTTTTAAATTTGGGATCCACTCTTTCGTCTCAGTGAGGATTTTTTTAGCTTTCTTCACTCCCCCTGTTCTCATAATATGTTCTTCTAATAGTGTAATTCTGTGCTTAGTAAGGTCTCTGCTCATTTCGTTTCTTATTTTCTTGCTTATTTCTGCTATATTTTTCCTTATTTCTTTTGTTTCAATTTTGATATTAATTAATTAGGTTCTCTCTTCTAAAGGGCTGATTGTTTCTCTAGATAGTTTATTACTTTTCTCGATTTTCTTATTAGTTTTTGTTATCATGATTGTGATAGTGATTTTAGTTTGAAGATAATTGTACTTTTCCTGGATATTTAGATGATCCTCCTCCTCTTCATAGTGTGTTAAAATGGATCTTAGTTTTGAGTCAACAGCTTGTAAGTTATCATCACAATATATATATAGAGTAGAAGTCAAGTTTCTTATCTGTTTTCTTGATTTGTTCAGTAGTTTATTCTTTATTTTAGCTCTGACCATTCTGTGGTTTGTATTAAAATGAAACCTGTTCAATACATCGCAGTCCTCAAAGGCTTTTCTTCTGTTTAAGAGTATATAGTCTATTTGATTCTTGTGTTTACCGTCCGGTGATATCCAGGTCCATATTTTATTCTTCCTTTTTTTATATATACTATTCAGTACAGTGCGGTTGTGTTCTTAGCAGAGGTTGACTAGCTTTTCTCCGTTTCGGTTGGTTCTACCTTTAGTATAAGGGCTGATGTTGTAGTTATAGCTGCGGTTCCCAACTTGAGCGTTAAAATCGCCTATTATTATTAAATTCTTACTGGAGTGGTTTGAAATAGTGGTTTCTAATAGTTGAGTTTGTTTGAATAGTGGAGTTCTTGCTAGAAACTGTCTTTTACCGCCTTGTCTGCTGTTTCTGTTGGAGCGTATACCTGAATAATAGTCCGTGTATCAGTATATTCCGGGAAGTTTATACCTATTAAAATCATTCTTTCTGATATTCCGATAAACTCGAGTGTGTGTTCTTTCAGATATCGTTTTATTAAGATACCTACACCATATTTTCCCTTTCCCTCGCCCTTGTAGAACATTATGTAGTCCCCATGTTCTTCTATTTTTTCTACTTTTCTTCTGACTTCACTCACTCCGAATATATCCCAGTTGATATCTTTGAGTGCTATTCCAATTGGAGGAGCCGTCTGACTTGCGGGTTAAGGTATTCAGGGTTGCTATATAAATACTAGCTTTGGTGAAACAAGTGTTGGAGTTCTTATTTGGTTCTTTCGTTTTTGTATTGATTTGGTGGATGGTATTGTTCTACTTTCCCCACGGTGACCAGCAGGATTGGGGTGCTATTTTCAGTTTTTATTTTTGTATTCTTAAACTTAGTATTTATGCGTTCCGGCTTTTTTTGACGCTGTTTCAGTGAGAGAATTACTTCTTCCCCAAATGCATGAAATGCATACATTTTTGGCAATTTAGTTGGATGTTTCATGGTATCTTTTTCTGGAATTGTGCTAAACCTGTTTCGAGGCGTCGTGGGTAGTGAGGATGTGGCTCGTTTTTTTTTTCTGAGTCAGATTCGGATTGCTCTCTGATTATTAGTTTTCCATTTTGTTATGATAGCATATTTTCCAGATTCCCTTGCTTCAATTAGTTAAGGAGTAAGTGCCTTCCTAATCTCTAGCTCTTCTTTTGGTAGATCTTCAAACATATCAAAATTATAAATATATTACTTACTTGAGTTCGCACTGTGTATAGATTGTCCACTACGTTCACTGGGGACCACACTAAATCCAGAAGCCGTAGACCTGGCGGTAGAACACTGGCTGTCAATGCCCAGAGAATCCAAGGCTCTTATCCGTTCCGCAATCTGATCCTTAATGAGTTCTCGATGCTGGGCTCCTTGACCCAGATCTTCCATCTCTGCTAGCCATTCAGTTCGCTCTCGAATTTGCGTTATTACTGGGAATGAAAATAATTGTTGTCAATTCAAATAACAATAATAATTTCACAGGACAAATTACACAAATTGATCTAACAAGTAATCAAATTATTTGCTTGTGTTAAGGATGTTTTACAACGATACAAACACATAGAAATACACATTAAATACTAAGAATATATTTAATAACCGACCAAACCCAGAAATACAGACATCTATGCTCATCACATACATGTAGTTTTGTTGGAAATAGAATTCGAGCCTCTTTTTGCGCCGCGATACGTTAGGTTTCTACGCTAACCACTCGACTAGCGGTAAATGAAGTTATGTACTATGAAAATTATAGTTTATTCTGTCTTAACTGTTATACAAATGTCCAGTATTTTTGCAGTGGAGGCGTTTATTATTAAACGAACAAATTTTATTAAGTATATTAATTTATTAAGTATACTAATTTATGAAGTACAATAATTTATTAGGTAAGCCTTATACTATTAATCTATATATTTATGGCGACCATTATAGTAACTTATTATCCGGGGAAGGGTATTGGTATGCCATATTACAGATCTCCTAGTTTGGGTACCAATACACATCCATCTGTATTGAAGAATCGGAACTTTGTATTTTAATCATGTAATGTTTTATAGATGTTTGTTATTGTGAACATTAAATATGTACACATGTATGTAAGCACGTATGTACGTGTGTGAGCGCGTATATACGTGTGTAAGCGCGTATGTACGTGTGTAAGCGCGTATGTACGTGTGTAAGCGCGTATGTACGTGTGTAAGCGCGTATGTACGTGTGTAAGCGCGTATGTACGTGTGTAAGCGCGTATGTACGTGTGTAAGCGCGTATGTACGTGTGTAAGCGCGTATGTACGTGTGTAAGCGCGTATGTACGTGTGTAAGCGCGTATGTACGTGTGTAAGCGCGTATGTACGTGTGTAAGCGCGTATGTACGTGTGTAAGCGCGTATGTACGTGTGTAAGCGCGTATGTACGTGTGTAAGCGCGTATGTACGTGTGTAAGCGCGTATGTACGTGTGTAAGCGCGTATGTACGTGTGTAAGCGCGTGTGCCTATTTGTTGCCTCTAAACTGGCATTAACCCTGAGCGTAGGTATGGCGCCCGGGCGTTGATCTTTAAGTACTTCTTACAAAATACAGAGTAACAAGTAAAAGAGGGAGCAATCATTTTATTGTTTCGTTTTTTTGTGTTGTTTATCAAGATTTGTAAAAGTCGTAGAACAAATGTTGTTGGGGTTGATGTAGAGAGGCTGTTTGCAAGAGGTGGTAAATTAATTATAAATAACCCGTACATATAATGTATAAATACATATAAATAATAATATGTAGTCTAAATAATGAGTTACAATCATTCCATTGTTCTTTCTTGTTGGGTAATTGTCGCTGCTGTTTCACAGCACGTGGTGGTGGTGGTGGTGTTGGAGTCTGTTCTTTATTTCCATATGCCATAGTATCTGCTAGTGCTTTTTTTAATTTTTCACGATCCTCACCTCGTCTTAAAGGGCGAAAGCTGAACATTTGAAAGTATAAATAAGTAACAATAAATACACTATTGATATGGCTACTAGAAACAATTTGTAGATCACACAATAAACAGACGTACGCGAAATAAAACCTCAAGTTAAATCAGAAAGGTTATTAAGTAACACTGGTAGATTCTTATTTAATTGCAAGTAGATTAAATGTTAGTTAGGTTAGGTTAGTTACTCTAACTCTAGGTTAGTTTAAGAAAAAGACAAATCTTGAGAATCTTACTGATCAACATCTAGAATGCCAGACTCCCTAATTGCAGATAAAGAACGGCGACGAGATGTACGCGGTCGAGCGATTATCTCTTGAATAGGAGGTTTCTTCTCATTTTTGATATCATTTTGTCGCAAGATATAGCCATCTTTTTGGCGCTGAGTAATGCTTAGCTTAGATTCCTGAAGTAATACTAAAAAAAACATATAACGTTGTACTATCAATACGAATCAATATTCAATCAAAGAAACCATTTATACCTTTAAGGAATTCTTGTTGTGATTTATTTGATTCCACAACTCTAGGATGGAATACTCCTCCGTGAGGAATACTTTTACTCGGCCAAGTTACATTTACGTAGCCATCACTGTCTGGTAAATCCATTGTATATTTTAAATAAGTTTTATGTTGTTGTTTGAGGGTAATTTTGTTATTTCCCGGGCAACATACACGCATGCGCAGTCTGAATAAGAAAACATACACATGAGGCAATAAAGTAATGCCTCCTCTACACGTAAACAGATGCGTTTACCGATGCCGACGCATCTGTCTCTACATGTATAGAAAGGTACATAACGTCGACCGATGCGTTGGCATAGAGATATTATACATAGAGTAGGGAAGCCAGCCTAAAATGTGATTATCGAACTTAAAAGAGATAGGCAGATCGAAAAAACCTATCCGTCTCTATTTTATATCATATCTCGTGCTTCGTCGTAGTCGTCTCGGGCGTAATTCGTATTGAGTAAAATGACAATTGAGTGACCAATTGTCATTGTTACTAATATGCTGAAAGCTAAGCTAATATTTCAACGTGTGAGATCAAATTTGAGTAAAAGTTACACAAAATTAGGTATATACTATAATTATAATTTATATATTTTTTTATTGGGTTTAAAAAATGACAAATGCATTGTGTGTAAAAAAGAAACTATTCCTTTCGACTATAGTCGCAGTTTTCACAAGTAAGAAATTGACAGTTTTTTTTTTATATTTGTCATACACATATTAAAAGATATATTAGTGGTATATTATGTGTTAAAAAAGATTAATTTCATAAGAAGAGATGTATTTAAATCTACTTATTTCTCTTTAGATTTCCTAAGGATAATGATTTAAAGACAAAATGAATGAATGCTATTTAAAATTTATCCATAAAAAAATTTAAGGATTTGTAGTGACCACATTGATACTGGATCATAACTTAGGTAGGTATATCATAATACAGATGTATATACAACTTTAAGATGATTACAACCTTACTCTAGGGAGGCTCATTAAGTGTTATAAATATGATTTTACATGGTAATTATTATAGATATTTTTACCTTGACTGGAATAATACAAAAAATACATAAGAAAAAATATAATAGCTATTAAAAATACTGTATTTATTTATTGATAACTTTCATTTTAAGCAAGAATAACTAATATTTGAATTTTGGAGTTGACTCAATATATATATATTTTTTTTTTTTTTTTTTTTTTTTTTTTTTTTTTTTTTTTTTTTTTTTTGTCTGTCTATGCTGTTAGCCCTGTTGGCTATTACAGCGTCACCGGGGGAGCGGGTGGGTCTGGAGACCCACCCTTAACAAGGGGGGGCCAGATGGGCCCCCATGGGGAACGACGTCCCGAGGGCGTCTCAGATTGAGACACGGACCTCAGCTCGGGGCGTCGTTAGTCAGGAGGGAAGCTAAGGAAATTTGGACACTAGCGTCCTCCGACGGCAGAACGCCGGAGCAACGGAGCACTTACTCAGTTGGGACCTCGTCTATACCGGTACAGACGGTGAGTGTCTGTATGTTGTGTGGTGTCAATTATGCCTACGCGTACACGTTATTACCTACTGTGAACGCGTCGTCGGGGTCAACGAGTACCGACTTGGGTCTTCTTTTTCTGACTAAAGTAGTCTTACGTGGTCTATACTCTGCGGCGTCAGCCACCAGTGGGTTCGGGTGTCGCTCAGCACGTTCAAAGTACTTTTGGGAAAGCCCCTTGAAGTACTGAGCGATGGTCGGAAGGTTCAAGTCTCTGTGGAGATCGATGTTGCGTACGAACCACGGCGCCCCGGTTGCAATCCGTGTAAACCTGTTCTGAATATTAGCGTGCGCAAAAGCGGGACTCGCATAGGACATGACGGAACGTATGCAGGCTTTGTAAAGTGTCACCTTATTGCGAAGGGACATTTTACTCCGCTTGCCTAACAGCGGATATAAACGACCTAATATGTAGGCCGCTCTGCTACGAACGGTCCTAATATGCGCAGTGAAAACTAACTTTCTATCTAACGTTACTCCTAGGTATTTTGCCTCGTCTTTCCAAGGTATCGGTTTATCAAAGAGTTTGATTCGCGGGAGGATCCTTGGGGGGCCCCGTTCGAAGAGCACCGAAACGCTCTTCTCAGGGTTTACCTCGATCCGCCATTTCCGCAGCCAACTCTCGAGGGAGTCGACTGCGGATTGGAGACGTTGGTATATCTCCCAGTGATCCTTAGAGGACGTGTAAAGCGCGGTATCGTCCGCGTACATGGCAAGGTGCACTTTAGATCGCGGTCTAGGAATATCGCTAGCGTAGATGGAGTAGAGGATGGGCGAGAGAACTGAACCCTGGAGAACACCCGCCCTGATGGGGCGGGGGGTTGACAAGACGCCTTCCACTCTGTAGCGAAAGGAGCGATTCGTCAGGTAGTCCCGTATGATGAGTACGAGTCTATCCGACACCTTGAACTGGTATAACTTGTACACCAGTCCATTGTGCCAGACCCTGTCGAACGCCTTAGCTACATCGAGGAAGAGCGCTCCTGTCCTATGCTTCTTGGCCCTCACAGTGGCCCCTATCAGTATGTGCTCCGTGAGGCGTTGCACCTGATGGGAACATGAATGGTTGGCTCTAAAGCCGAACTGCTCATTTGGGATGATTTTGAGTCTCTCGACTTCCGATCTAAGTCTACTGAGGATGATTCTCTCATATACTTTCCCTAAGGAACTAAGAAGACTAATGGGACGGTAACTACTAGGCAGATGCCGGGGTTTGCCCGGCTTAGGGAACCTTATCACTATGGCCTCTTTCCACTGGGCCGGAAACGAGCAACCGGCCAGTAGAGCGTTAAAAATGGTAACCAATAGGTAAATTAAAGGAGGCGGAAGAAGCTTTATCACTTTGTTAGTGATCCTATCGGGACCTGGCGATTTCTTGGCGTGAAGCGCCCTAACTATGGACGTCACCTCGTCTAGGTTCGTTTCCTTGATTGGCGGACCGACCGGTGGCTGAGAACACATTATATTGACCGATTTGTCGACTATTTCGACATGATCGCGATCAACCGATTGAGCAGACAGACGGCACTGGCTCTCTAGACTGTCGGCTAAGCACTCAGCTTTGTCAGGGTCGTCAAACGCGATGGCGGAGTTAGGTCCAACCAAGGGAGGCATATCTGAGACAGTGTCCGCCTTTAACGCACTCTGCAACCGCCAGAATGCCTGGTGTGTTGGAGAGAGCGTCGCAAGCGTCCTATCCCAGCCGCTATCTCTGAAGTCGTCGAGAGCTTGTCTCGATTCCCTCTGGAGACGGCGCAGCCTCCGTCGGTTGTCATCTGTCGGGTTGACTCAAATGGTTGTCTTCAAAATGTAGTGTCAAAAATGTTTTACAAAAATGAGTTAAAAAACTCATTCTAAATCAAATAGTAAAAAAAAAACAAACATTTAGAGTAGGTATGTCCTAAAAATGTCAAAGTATTTAAATCGAAAACGCGCCATGAATATTTCTTTGCGCATATGTGAATAGATAAAGACAAACAGTGTGACATCTTCCATCTTTTTTAAAATGTCTATCACTGACGCTCATACGAATACCTATAGCTCACCTATTCTATGTATATTAATTCTATGTGCGTTGGCCACTAATCTATTTGTTGTTGCATGTTTTGGCGCGCATCATAGCCGAGTTTTGAAAGCAAGCACCCGGTGGCCGGTGTGCGTCATCATGTCTAACAACTCATCGTTCAGTCCGCAGTTGAGATTGAACGTGTACTTCTTTCAATTATCTGATCATAGAGGCATCTCGTTCTTAGTCTGTTCTACTTACTTAATACTGTTTCTATGAAGAGCCAGCACCGATAACCATTTTCTTTTCTATATTTTTGAATAACTACTACGATGCACAGTCAAGTAGTAATTTTACTATTTCAAATGTTACATGTTTCGTCTGTCGAGAATTAAAACAGGCTGAACGACCTACAGATGTGTGGTCGGCTCGTGGTGATATGCTGCTTAGAATGCATCTGTCGGCAACTGTACACGCTTCTGTCCACGGGTGGAGGAGTGATAAGAACTCACGTCACGAGTGGAGGAGTCAAGTTAAGGAGTGGGTACTAATGTCTAAGTCGATCGATCGAAAACTATATACAAAATTATATAAAAAAAACCACCGTAAAAGTGAAACTTTTTTTCACATTATAGACATTTAACTAAAAAAATTCGGAATAATATTCCATTAAGGGTATAAAAATTGCTTCATCAATCTTAATTTTATACTTAGAAAATGGGAATGATAATGGGAAATGATAAAAGTAGACTAGGTCTCCAACTAATATTTTTATTGAACTCTGTGTCTTAGAGTACGACATACATAATACTTAACAATTATTTAGATGATATACACATATTAAAACACTGAAAACAATATTTTATAATCGTTGAGTCATTTTGATCCGTTTTTCAATTATTTTCAATCATTCTATTATCAATTCCATCTTCATCATGAATTTCACAGTTTATAAATGTAACCAATATTTTATGGTAACTAAAATACGTGAACAGTGACTTACATTCGATTTTTTCAATGTATCTAGTAAAAACCGCATCGATACGAGCGCCTTTCACTTTATCCCTAGTCCGCGGCCGACCGTCACGCGACATGCAACACGCAGACGAAAAAGTTTGAGACGATGTAATAAAAGTTTTACTTTAAAAACTAACAACATTTTTTACTTTCGTTAATATTAGCTGTAATTCTGGAATTCCCAAAATAAGTTGAGCGACTAAATTTAGTGTATGCGCAAAGCATGGGATATGCTTTCTTTTCCCAAATGCAATTTCAACAGCCTTCACCATGTTTGCTGCATTATCGGTTATCACTGCCGTGACTTTATCAGTATTGAATACCCACTCTTTACATGTTTTAGTGAGCATTTGTGCAATATATTCGGAAGTATGTCTTTCATCTAAGTGGTACACTCCTAAAGTTACAGAGTGAAATTCTATTTGGATGCCAAAATGAGCAGTTATTCCTAGGTAACTTCTCATTTGTAGGTCTGACCAAATGTCACTTGTTAAGGTAAGATTTTCTACATTGCATAATTTATTTTTCATGACTGTTGCTAATATATCATACTTCTCGTCTAACCAGCGTGTCACAGTGGTTCTGCCAGGAATCTTGTAATGAGGTGCTGTAACTTTCAAAAGATGCTTGAAACCTTCATTTTCGACTAATGAAAAAGGTTGATTGTCTTTACTGATCATGAACATTATTGCATTATTAATTCTTTTAGTTTTGTCACCAGTAGAGGTATACGCGTAAATTTCTCCAAAGCTACTTTCAATTGACCTCTGGCGTTTAAAAGGTAATTGCCTATCATAATCAATCTTGTGATCAGTTAGAGAATCGTTAGTACTTATCTCATTAGTATCCATTGGCGAGGACGACAACATTGAAATTGAAGGCGACAGTTGATATTCGTTTACGGTAAGTTTCGATATCGTGGCATGATCTTGTTTTGAAGTACTAGGGATAGGGTTTGACAAATCTGAATATGAATCTTTTGTAGCAGCAGCAGTATTTTTAGTATTTTGGAAAACTTCCAAGTAGACAGCTTTATGAATATTTTTAATATGTGCCATTGCATTGGAGGTATTGCCAGCCGTTTTAACATTTTTTTGACATAGCTTGCATCTGGCAGTTTTGTCGTCATTTTTTTCGTAATAGTTCCAAACAACACTTTTTTTATTGGGAGCCATGTTGAATGAAATTCTAATTTCTGAAAAGAAAAAGAGAACAGCGTGAAAAAGCAGTGAAAGCACAAAGAAACAGTCAGTAAAAACTAATGACAACTTAAAATGAAATAAATAATCTATAAAAATAAATTTAATAGACTGTGTCCCATCCCTAATCTCTTAAAAACAAACTGGTCAATTGATAACAAGTAAATTAAAGCTACATATTGGGGAATTTAACATAAATGCTAAGGCATTCAATTATTTATTATTTTATACTATTAAATAGTTATCTTTGATAGCGCTTTTAAATCACGTTATTTATACTTACTGTATGAATCCGATGAATCGTAGACGGTTATAAATGAAACAGATAATAATAATTGTTTCAACTTGCTTCTTCTATACAATTCAATAATAGCCTTTTCTATATATCGTTATACACACTAACTGTATTTACATTTTGTAAAACAAAACAAAACATACAAATGTTATTTATAGGTTATTTTGTATTAAGACCGAAGCGACAACATAGAAATATTATACATAGAGTGGGGAAGCCAGCCTAAAATGTGGCCATCGAACTTAAAAGAGATAGGTAGATCGAAAAACCCTATCCGTCTCTATTATTTACGAAATTTCGTGCTTCGTCGGCGTCGTATCGTGCTTCGTCGGCGTCGTATCGTACTTCGTCGGCGTCGTATCGTGCTTCATCATCCTCGTATCGTGCTTCGTCGGCGTCGTATCGTGCTTGGTCGGCGTCGTATCGTGCTTGGTCGGCGTCGTATCGTGCTTCGTCGGCGTCGTATCGTACTTCGTCGGCGTCGTATCGTGCTTCATCGTCCTCGTATCGTGCTTCGTCGGCGTCGTATCGTGCTTGGTCGGCGTCGTATCGTGCTTGGTCGGCGTCGTATCGTGCTTCATCGTCGTCGTATCGTGCTTCATCGTCCTCGTATCGTGCTTCGTCGGCGTCGTATCGTACTTCGTCGGCGTCGTATCGTGCTTCGTCGGCGTCGTATCGTACTTCGTCGGCGTCGTATCGTGCTTCATCGTCCTCGTATCGTGCTTCGTCGTCGTCGTCTCGCGCGTAATTCGTAATCGTAAATTGACTGACCAATTGTCATTTTTACTGAAATGCTAATCTAATGTTTCAACCTAAGATAAAATTGGATTACAAATTATACAAAATTATATACTGTTTAATTCAAAGTATATTTTTTGAGTCAATAAAATGACAAAAACGTGTATTCTGTGTAAAAAAGAACCTATTCCTTTCGACAATAGTCGAAATTTTCATAAGTAAGAAATTTATATTTATGAAATTATACTGTTTTTATAATTATTATATACATATAAAAAATATGTTGGTAATATATAATGTGTAAAAAAAATATTATTATAATAAAGAAGTATTTCATTCTACTTATAAGAAATCGGCCGACCGTCACGCGACATGCAACACACAGACGAAAAAGTTTGAGACGATGTAATAAAAGTTTCACTTTAAAAAAATGATCGTATTTTAATTCACAATTATATTTAGATTTAAGTAATAATTATGTACTATATATATTTTTTTGCAGGGTAGTTACTAAGTCTTAAAGTACGTCTGCCGTGGTCATTTACACTCTCTGTTAAGGACGCGTTTACAAAGCTGATAGGTAGAAAATCGCATCACTACATAGACAAATCTCGACTACGCACACATGCATCATGCGAGAATTTGTGTGAATGAAACAATTTTGATACTTTCGATACACATTTTTTTCTTATATATTTAATTTCTAATTATTATTTCTTTAAATTATTTTCATATTATTGTTAACTAAGTAAGAATGAAATCATGAAACTTTATTAAATTAAAGATATAAAATATTGGAAACACAATTTACAAAAACGATCTCCTTTTTTTTGAAGACATTCTACTTGACACACTTCAACCGATTTCAAATATAATACAAAATATGTTGACGCTGGCTCATCCATGATACTGCTCCTCCAGCATACATACACACTACACCAGTAGTTGATCGTCCGGTGCTTGAGTCTCCACCGTGATCGGCATCGCTGTAACACTCTACGATCCCAGTCTTAAAATCTTTTCTGTAGAGTATGCTTCAATCTGGTGCATACTGCAAATACCGGAGTATTCTCTTAAGCCTGACACAATCTTCTATATTGGGTTTTTTTTTTTTTTTTTTTTTATTTATTTATTATGGAAACAAACGGTATAATAACATTGAATAAAAATATACATATAGAAATAGTACTTAACCATAAACAGTTTTCAAAATTAAAACTAAACACATAATACAATTTTGAAAAGAGACGCATGATAATAATGATAATAAATAACAATTCAATTCGATAAAAACATAACACTTTCAATCAAAACAATGAGAATTACAATAAAATAAAATCATAAAAAAACAATCAGTCGTACAATTAAATCAAATAAATCAAAATGAAAATTAAATCAAAAAAAAAATCAAAATGACAATTAAATTAAATAAATTAAATCAATAAAAATTCAATTAAATCAATAAAAATTATATAGGTATATAGGTTTTATAATAGGTAATATAATGTCGTATAAAATTTTCTCAAACATCTTCGGAATGCAGCTTAGTTTTGTAATTGGTCGGTAATTTTTAACATCATGTTTATCTCCGTTTTTAAAAACAGGAACTACATAGGACATTTTCCATTGTGAAGGCATGGTACACGACCGCAAAGACTGAGAAAAGATAATAAATAGGGGAAGACTTAAGCTATCAGAGCATTTTTTTAAAAATATAGCAGGTATCCCATCTGGACCACAGCCTTTATTTATATTCAAAGATTTAAGATATTTGTTTACTAATGACAAAGAAATATTAACTGAAGAAATGTCAACGCTATTACCGCTGGCAAGAATATCCCTGTTGTTATTGCTAGGGAAGGAAAATAATGAATTTTGTTCAAAAGACGATTGAAAATATCTGTTAAAGAGATTAACCATTCCTTGTCCATCAGTTGTAGAAATTTCGTTAAGATAAAATATATCAGGCAATTCGGTATTAAGTTTTTTAGATTTAACAAATGTCCAAAAGTATTTAGAATTTTTAGCTGTAGTATTTTCAGCATAGTTGAGGTATCTATTATAGCATTCAATTTCAACTACTTTTTGTCTTCTACGTAAGACCCGAAACGTGCAGTAATCACTATAGTTTTTATAAACTTTCCATTTCTTGTGATATTTTAAGTTTTCCCTGATAATCTTTTTCAGTGAGGCAGAATACCAGATAGGATATCGGCTATGCGTACGCACAATTTGGGTTCGAACATAAGTATTAATAACGCTATTAACGATCCCATAAAATACATCAACAGCAGTTTCGACATCAACACAATTTAGACTCCTCAACCAATCTATCTCATTAAATTCCTTATTAATATTACTGTAGTCAGCGCTATTAAAAAGTTTGACAACCCGCGGAACAGAAGTAATAAAATGAGACCGTAGACTAGTAAAAACAATATCCAGAGCCGGGTGGTGTAAATCTTCTGTAACTAATGGTTTATCACTGTGTTTTACAGAAATATTGCAACGATTACTTATAACCAAATCCAATACTCTGTTATTTGAATTAGGGATGATGTTAAACTGGCTGAGATTATTTATTTCTAAAAATGTCGACATAGAACTTATTTGTAAATTCTCGGCTGTGTTCAATATCCTGGCAGTAGAAATGTTATCAAATTGAGACCAATTAGCGGTGGGGATATTAAAATCACCAACTACAAAGTATACATCTCTAGGGTGCAAAATGATAGATTCGGAGACTTGTTCGTAAAATTTAATTTGGTCATCACGTTGCAACAAACACTGCGGGAAGTAACAGCAGTATATACGAAAGTCAGTGGCTCTATTGTTAAGCTTCATGCCTACACAGACGGAAATTACGTCCGACGAACAGATATTAGAGGATGGCTGAACTGTGACATCTCTAACAGTTAAGCCCCTTCGTACCGCAATCAGAACGCCACCTCCCAATTTATCATTTCGAGAATCATAATCACGATCACAACGGTATACAGAATATCTACAGTCAAACAGCTCTGAATCGAATACACCAGGTAATAACCAAGTTTCTGTTAAGCAAATAATATCATATTCGACATTTAGAACATTAGAGAAAAATGATGTGGTCTTTGAACGAAGGCCACGCACATTTTGATAAAATATTACAGTTTTATTATCCATTAAAAAGTGATAGAATATAGCAATTATTGAATTCAGTTATAAAATAAAAATAAAAAAAATAATAATAATAGAATGCTAGAATAAAATGAATACAATATAAATGATAAATCCAAATCCAATCAAATAAAATAATTAAATAATGTCTTGAAATAATATTATAATAAAATATAATGATAATTTAATTGAAGTCGTCAACTCTCTCTCAAAATTTGTCAATAAAATAAATAAGTTATTAATTGATAAAAAAAATCGGGTAATGTAATACAAACATAATGGCAAAAACAAATTATTAGATTGAAAAATAAAACCTATAATACAATTTTTTTTAAATCATTTTCAGACTGAATATGTACAACAGAACTTGTGTCATTTTTACGTGCCATAATAGTTCTTAACCCATACATATTTATAATTTTTATCACGAGCTTGTTCTTTAGTTTTGCGGAGAAGCAATTTATTAAAACTGGTTAAGTGATCGTTAAAATATATGCGATTAATGTTACCAACGAAACCTATATCACTGCACTTTAAGTCCTTTTTTTCACGCAATTTTGCTAATCGCGTGAAATCGCGTGATATCTCAGGGCTTCTTGAAACTACGCTGACAGCGTAGGCAAGGTTTGATCTTGTAACTACCATTAAGTATGCCAATGCACCAACAACTTGTCTGTAGTTGCTCAACAAAGTGCTCATATCAAATGACTTTGCATTGTCTTTATGTTGTTAACTTTCTTTCACAATTGGTGTCATTACAGGTCTACAATGTTCCATACCAAACCTTTTAAGAACTTTGTTCGAATATGCACCCTGTGTTCTATTCCACTCTCACTTTTCTTTATTTCAATACCTAGAAAATATGAAGCTTCCTTAGATGTAATCTTAAAACAATTTCTCATCTCTAATAGAAACTCCTGAATAAGGGTCAGAGTAGTTGCTGCTTAAATAGTTTTATTAAAAAATATTTTAAGTTGATGAGGGTTTTGTTGTCTGATGACTGACATGAGGCCGATAAGCCGATCTATGGTAACATTGATTACGTCAAATGCTCACATGAGGCAGATAAGGCAAATTATGAGTGTAGCATTTGCGGTATTATAGGCATCAAATGCTCACAAGAGGCCGATAAGCCAAATTATGAGTGTAGTATTTGGTATATTGAGGATATTGAACTGACTATGACTATTGTCGCGGTCGGGGGCTGCGGTCTCAAAAGACCGGAGCGGCGTTACGCTGAGGTCGCTAGAATGGACCTCAGCTACCGCACCCTTCCGCTTTTGTAGGCGAAACGAACCCTGTCCGCAGGAGTGACGTCAAGTCGGGTGACTAATGATCACTCCTAACGGGCGCCGGTGATTCGTTTCTCATGGATATAGGGGGTCTCGACTCAAAGGGGTAATTAAAACGAGCATGTACGGACACTCAGTTAACCCAGTCACGAGTAGCTTTTTCAATCGGGCTCTTCTACGATCCTCCCGCACAATATTAGGGCTCTTCTACGATAATCCCTCACGACGTTACTATTCAGGGCTCTTCTACGATATTTCACTGTTCTTCTTTCTTCAATGTTGAGGTCCGAGGTGAATGGAATACCTCATCCCCATACTTAGCCGCTTAATAACCGGCCGGCTTTACCGTAAAGAGAGCCGCTGAATAGCAACGCGTTTTACGCGTATTTTTACTATGCCCCCGTGACTGAGTTACACATAACTTTATTTACTTTATATACACAGACATTTCAATACAATATTCAAAAAGGTTACAAAATTATCTTTATATACACATAAAATGGTTAGTGAAAGTTATACAAATACAAAAGTTACGAAGAATAAAATAGTAAAAAATATAAGAAATTCTATACAATAAAAACAGTTTCAAAGTCTAATTTCTTATAAACTATTATTCTTTCACATAAAGTGTAATACCATTTTATGTTCGCCCCGTTATATACTATCTATTTAATTTACTATTAACAAGATTTATCTATTTTCACATTCTTTCGGGGTATATCGAGAGCAAAAGAGATAGCCTTCGAATGCTATCTCTCTCTTTCTTATTGTTGCACAAAAGAATGCTCCGTAGCAAGTGCGACAAAGCCTTACTATTTAATGTTTCTATGTGATTTTAAATTTCTACTGAGTTATATGAAAATAATAAATTATGATTAAAAACAATAAAATATCAATAATAATCAATGTCGAGAATTATCGCCGACATCCTCCCCCTCGTGCGAAGCACCATTTCTTAGCTAGGCGACTCGATGTTCCCTCTCGACGTTGCGCTCCTACGAAGCCGTCGTCTCGTCCGGTGGCGTCCCGTTGCACGTCGTCTGGTGCGGGACCAACAGCACCACCTTGGAGCTAGACCTCTTCAAGAGACCTCCGGCCGTGCGCACGTCAACCACGCGCGTGCGGCCGTCGGGTCCCGGGTAGATCTGCATGATCTCTCCGCGCGGCCAGGTATTCCGTGGCAGCGTAAAGTCGACGATGAGGACCACGTCCCCCCGTCGCAGGTCTGGAGCGTCTCTTCTGCCGTCAAGTTTCCTCGGGATGAGCGTGGGCAGGTACTCCTTTACCCACCTCGCCCAAAAGCGGTCGGCCAGATGCTGCACCGCCTTCCAAGTGTGTCGCTTTATTTCAATGTCGTTGAAGGCCCCGACTCTCGGGGCCCCACACGACCTACCTATTAGGAAATGGTTAGGGGTGAGGGATTCTCCCTCCTCGGTCTCGACTAAGGGTCGAGAGTTCACGATGTGTTCTGCCTCTAATAGCAGTGTATGTAGCGTCTCTTCCTTCGGCTGCTTTTCTCTAAGGGTGACCGCCAGGGCCGTCTTAATGGAGCCCACTAGTCGCTCCCATGCGCCTCCCATATTGGGCGCTCCTGGCGGTATGAATTTCCAACGCATGCCTATAACTTGCGCCTCTGCAGCCAGCTTCTCTTGCTCGCGCATGTCACAAGCATCTTGTAGCTCCTTATTCGCCTTCACGAAGTTAGTGCCGTTGTCGCTGAACATGATCCGCGGCGTTCCCCTGCGTGCGACCATACGTCGCAACGCGAGGATCATAGAGTCCGCCGTCAATGAGGTGACTAGCTCTAAATGAACTGCTCTGGTGGTTAAGCAAGTGAATAGCGCCCCCCATCTCTTCTCGTTACGGCGGCCTACAGTGACGGTCATTGGTCCGAAGTAGTCCACCGCGGCGCAGGTGAACGGTGGTTCACCAAACTTCAGTCTCTCCTGTGGTAGGTCTCCTGTAGGCGGCGTCTTCGGGGTGCCCTTGCGCACCTTGCACCACTGGCACTCGTGGGCCGTCGCTCGCACGGCCGATCGTAGTCCTAATATCCAGAACCGCTGCCTCAGTTCGTTCATGACTGTCGCGTGGTTCCCGTGGTTGAAGGTATCGTGATAGTGCTTGATGATCAACCTAGTGATCCTGTCCTTTGCATCCAATACTATGGGCTGCTTCAGGTCGCCGTCTATACCTCTCGCCGCGTTAATCCTTCCTCGGACCCTTAGTAGTCCGTCTGCTATGGTGAGATCCAGCCTTCTAAGCTTGCTAGTTCTGTCAAGTTGCCTTTTCTCCGATGTGTTCTTGATCTCGTTCTTGAAGCACTCTTGACTCCTTCGTAGCAGCAATTGTTCCGCCCTCAACAGGAGGTCGGGCCCTAATGGCCGCGCGCACGCCTGTTCGTCGGGCGTTGAAGGCGAGGGCAACTTCACCCTTGCCTTCTTAGCGTATCTTCTCCAGGCTGGATCCTTTTTACGTGTGATTAACGTCTTCTCAGTCCTTCTTCGGCATAAGTCGATGAATTGCAGTACTCGCGCCGTTGCTCTCCATAGCCTCACCCACCTAGAGAACCTCGCAGGTTCTGGCGTGGACGAGCCGCTTGCGGTCGTCGCGGTCACTGTGTGTTTCACTTCTCTGTCTTCGACTGTAGGCTGCGACTTGAAGCTTCGGTGCTCGGGCCATTTCTCCTCGTTCATACTGAGGAACTCAGGCCCCGTGAACCATCTGTGGCCCTCCGCGAACTGTCTCGGTGCTCCCCGGGTCGCGTCGTCCGCCGGGTTCTGACTCGTCGGTACCCAACGCCACTCGTTTGGACGCGTCGTGTCTTCTATCTCCGCCAACCTGTGCGCCACGAACGGTTTGAACGTTCGGGGATCCGAACGTATCCACGATAATACTGTACTTGAGTCCGTCCAGTAAGTCTTCTTCTTCGGGGCGATGTCTAACTCTTCTATGGCCGACTGCGCCAGCCTCGTCCCTAGTAGCGCGGCCTGCAGCTCCAACCTCGGAATGGATATTGGCTTGAGCGGCGCCACGCGCGCCTTCCCAGCCAATAGATTTACCGTCCAACGGTCGCCTTGACGCTGCCTCCAGTACACCGCGCACGCATAGGCAGTCTCACTGGCATCTGTGAAGACGTGTAATTCTCCCTCTTCTCTAGACGGCGCGAAACACCTCGGTATCCTCAGGTCCTTTAACAACTCTACGTTCTGTAGATAAGACCGCCAAGTCTCTTCGCACCCAGGCGTTATAGCTTCATCCCATCCGATGCCGCTACGCCACAAGTCTTGAATCAACCTCTTGCCCTGTACGAGGACTGGAGACGCGAGACCCAGGGGGTCGAATGTAGACATCACTGCGCTCGTCACCTGCCTCTTCGTCGGCGTCATCTCCGCGTAGACTACGTCCTCGTCTACGTTTCGAAAACAAGTTCTGAAACCCAAGTGGTCGTCTCGCGTGAACCAACGGAGACCCAGCGTCTTCTCTTCCTTCGACCCCAGTTCTACCTCCGAGCTCGCCTCTCTCTCGTCGGAGATCGCCTGGAGTACCGCAGGTCGGTTTGAGGCCCATCCCCTCAACTCGAAACCGGCCTTCTTGTGAACCTGGAACACTTCGCGGGCGACCTTCTTCGCTTCCTCCTCCGTGTAGAAGCTGTGCAGGTAGTCGTCCATGTAGTGGTTAGCCCTAATGGCCTCAGCGGCCGCGGGGAACTCCCCCTCGTGTTCAGCAGCATTTGAGTTCTTCACGTGGATGGCCACGCTAGGAGAAGAACAAACACCAAATGTCACTGAAGTCATGCGGTAGTGCTTTGGAGGCTTCTCACGATCATCTCCGCGCCACAAGAAGCGCAGACTGTCCCGGTCTTCAGGCCTCACTTTTATCTGCAGGAACATTTCCTTTATGTCGGCCACCACGGCCACTGGCCGCTGACGGAATCGTAATAGGACGCCGAACAACGATTGAAGTAGATCTGGCCCAGGTAGTAGCATATCGTTCAGGCTTTTACCCCCGAACTTAGCTGCGGCGTCGAACACTAGCCTCATCTTCTTCTTAGTCGGATGAGTCACGGCGAAATGAGGCAGATACCATCTCCTTGCAGACGTGGATTCCTGCTGAGCCTCCTCTGCGTAGCCGCTGTCCAACAGGTGCTGCACCTGTTCTCCGTACTCCTTCTTGAGCGCCGGGTC
Organism: Napeogenes inachia; assembly: GCA_959347355.1. NCBI lineage: Eukaryota > Metazoa > Arthropoda > Insecta > Lepidoptera > Nymphalidae > Napeogenes > Napeogenes inachia. The sequence continues at coordinate 8,471,993 of OY365793.1, read as the reverse complement.
CTTATCTAGCTTCTTCTCGATATTCCGCAGCCTGTTCTCAGCCGACTTTCTGTTATCGAGCGTTTCTTCGTTTTCGTTCTTCCACAGGAGCCCAGTCTCGAACCTGCCATCTTCCATTCTCCTTGTGGTTCTGATGAGTTGCTCCAGAGCCTTACCTTCCGCGTCGGTAGAGGGTCGACGCGGTTGGACCCCGAGCGACTCGATCGCGAAGTGGTCCTTCATCAGCTGCTCCAGTTCATCTTCTGAGGCAGCGGTGTGCGCGCACGTCATCACGTTCATTGGTCTCGACGCTCCACCGTCGGAGCCGTGCAGCACCCACCCCAGCTGAGTCAATGATGCTACGGGTTGATTCCTTTTTCCTTTTCTTATGACCCGCGTTATGATGATGTGCCAGTTGTCTTGACCGATGAGCAAACGAGGCTTCTCCTCGTCGTATACTAAACGTTCTAACATACGTTTAAGGTGCGTGCACTTCTTCAATCTCGTTTTATCTAGCCTCTGAGGTGTGAGGTGTAGATCCTTTATCGTTCTCACTCCTTCGAGTGTCTGCCGCCGCGAGTGATGCACACCCTTCAGCTTGAGGTTGACGCGCATGGAATCTTCACTTCCCAAGATCTTGCCTCCGACCGTCTCCAGACGTAGAGGCTCCTTCGGCCCCTTCAGGCCGATCTCATGTGCCACTGAAGCGTCAAGTAAAGTCACTGTGGACCCTTCGTCCAATAACGCCAATATGGTAGCAGCCCCCTTCGGGCCGTACACCTCTACCGGTACCATCTTCAAATACGCCCTCGGCGCGGTCAATGCGTTCACCGGTAGCACTACGTTGTTTGACTTTTCTTTTTCTTCTTGCTTCTGGCCTTCTCTCTTGTAGTAGTGAAGCAGGTTATGATGCGTCCTCTTGCAGTCCTTGCAAGGCGGCTTCTTACAATTTTCTTTTCTATGCTTGCCTTGCAGGCAATTAAAACACCCTCCGTGCTTTATCACTATGTCCCATCTCTCTTTGACGGACGCCTGCAAGAACTTCTTACATCCCGCTAACGGGTGTTCCCCTTGACAGTGCGGACATGAGGGCTTCTTCTCAACACTAACATCGACCGCGGCGTGCGCGGCTTGTTGTCTGTACGTACCTTGTCTCCTTATCGTAGGTTCCAGAAGTGCGTACGGCCCGCACCGATCCGCCTCTCTGTTGAGGGAGTCGGCCACTGTCACCAGGTCACTTTCTTCATGATCGGCGACGTAATCGAACCACCGATACTTCAACACCGCAGGTAGCTTCTCCACTATTATCTTCATTATCTCTGGAGACTGTAGATACTGCGGTTTTCTTAATCCTTTCACTGTAGCTACGACGTTGTTCACTTGACTCGCGAATATACAGACGTCGCGCGCATTCTCGCCGATCTTCGACAGCCCCTTCAGCTTGTCCATCTCGGCGAGCACTAACACGTCCGGCCTCCCGAAGCGACGCCTCAAGGCGTCTATAACATCTTCGGGTGGACACTCCGAATACAAGAGGCTCTTCACCGCCTCCCTTGCTGTCCCCTTGATGGCCTTCCTGAGCCTGGCCATGTTCTGAGGGGGTGTAAACAGCCCTCCCGTGTCTTCAAACACGGTCCTAAAAGCGATCCATTCGCCTATCGCGCCGTCGAATAGGGGCAGCTCCGTCATGTAACTCGTCGCCGCCGTCCCCGCCTTCGGCACCGCTTGTATGGCCCTAATGATTGCCTCAGCCAAATCTTTGTTCCCCGACACCGATGAGTGCACTTCTGGTTTGACTACCGCGGGCGAAGTAACTTGGATACTCGGCGGCTCCTCTATGCTCTTCCTTGGCACGTCGCCGGCCCTGTGCCCCTTCCTGGGCACGACACTGGCAGCATCTTCCAACCATTGATGCACTTCCGCTTCTTTATCTTGAATCTCTTCGTCGTCCGAGTCAGCCAACCGCGACAGCTCTAGGTTGGCCCTGGCCACAGCGGCCCGAGCCTGCGCCTCGCGGAGCTCTAGCTCCACTAGTTCGGCGCGTGCCTCTAGCTGTTTCTTCTTAGAAGCAGTGCTTCTGACCGACGACGCTCTCTCGCGTACGGTGGCGGCTGTCGGCGCGTTCTTCGTGTTGTCGGGTTTCGCAGTCACTTCTGTACTCGTAGTTTCGTAGCTCGTTGTGGTCGCTTCCGTCGTCAGCTCCGTGGATGGCTCCGTACTACTTTCCCGTCCCGAAGTACGGGGAGGGGTACGGGCGACTCCCGGCGTCGCGGTTGCTTCTTCTACCGACGGTCGTTCTACAGTTTCGGACCCCTTGTGGCTCCTCGTGACCGGCATGGTTGCTTCGAAACCACTTAATATACACCCTTAATGAATCTAAACCCCTTAGATCCGGCTCGAAGGACCAGATGTCGCGGTCGGGGGCTGCGGTCTCAAAAGACCGGAGCGGCGTTACGCTGAGGTCGCTAGAATGGACCTCAGCTACCGCACCCTTCCGCTTTTGTAGGCGAAACGAACCCTGTCCGCAGGAGTGACGTCAAGTCGGGTGACTAATGATCACTCCTAACGGGCGCCGGTGATTCGTTTCTCATGGATATAGGGGGTCTGGACTCAAAGGGGTAATTAAAACGAGCATGTACGGACACTCAGTTAACCCAGTCACGAGTAGCTTTTTCAATCGGGCTCTTCTACGATCCTCCCGCACAATATTAGGGTTCTTCTACGATAATCCCTCACGACGTTACTATTCAGGGCTCTTCTACGATATTTCACTGTTCTTCTTTCTTCAATGTTGAGGTCCGAGGCGAATGGAATAACCTCATCCCCATACTTAGCCGCTTAATAACCGGCCGGCTTTACCGTAAAGAGAGCCGCTGAATAGCAACGCGTTTTACGCGTATTTTTACTATGCCCCCGTGACTGAGTTACACATAACTTTATTTACTTTATATACACAGACATTTCAATACAATATTCAAAAAGGTTACAAAATTATCTTTATATACACATAAAATGGTTAGTGAAAGTTATACAAATACAAAAGTTACGAAGAATAAAATAGTAAAAAATATAAGAAATTCTATACAATAAAAACAGTTTCAAAGTCTAATTTCTTATAAACTATTATTCTTTCACATAAAGTGTAATACCATTTTATGTTCGCCCCGTTATATACTATCTATTTAATTTACTATTAACAAGATTTATCTATTTTCACATTCTTTCGGGGTATATCGAGAGCAAAAGAGATAGCCTTCGAATGCTATCTCTCTCTTTCTTATTGTTGCACAAAAGAATGCTCCGTAGCAAGTGCGACAAAGCCTTACTATTTAATGTTTCTATGTGATTTTAAATTTCTACTGAGTTATATGAAAATAATAAATTATGATTAAAAACAATAAAATATCAATAATAATCAATGTCGAGAATTATCGCCGACAACTATGATTATGATTTATGAGGCAGAATTTTTGTGTCCAGTAGATTTTTTTTATTGTTCGTTTGAGGCTATTGAGCCCGATTGAACATGTAATCAGATAACTTATACCAAGTTAAGTCTTTAGTTAAACTTATACCAACTTATATAAACATTGTTTGTCTAAATTGGAGGACCAATTATATATACATGATGGCCGAAAAATGTATAAATATTTATGTATCATAATATATAGATTATAGACTTTAGATTAGATTTTTTTTTTGTATTATAATTATTAGATTTACAAATTACTTCAGAATTAATATTGTAAGTAAATGGTTTTTGATAACGAGCGGACTCGTTATGTTTAGGATGGCCGAGCTGTTAGCTTTTAAACATGTGGTACTTTGGTTTTGACTAAAAATAAGATATAAGTTGTTGATTTGACTAAAACAATTGAATCTCTGTATAGAAGTTTAATTGATAAAATAAATGTAATATTGGATACAGATTTGACTAAGAATAAGAAGTATATAAATCGCAGCTCGGTTAAGAGAAGGCATTGTGAAATTGGGAGTTCAAGTTGTGTGGTGTTACTATTGTGATAAAAGTGTAACAGTTATAATAAACCGCTGAGTGTGTGATCGAGAGACTAAGCTGTGTAACAGTGATAGTAAAGGGTTTAAATGTAAGAGAGTTCTAATATATACTTATCTACTGAACCATCAGCATTAATTTACTTTGTATAGCCACTTGCATGGTATAGCCTTTCTATTTTTAGGAAGTGACATCAGAATCCAAGTATTATTCTCCTTTAGAGAATTTATCTCACAATACATAGCTCTTTTCCAAAGATCCCTTTCAGAGCCTTCTAAAGCCTCCCTGTAACAGCTAGGTTCAATGTAACTGCTAGCTAAGTTCAGAACATAGTCCTTGAGTTTATCTTGTGGACAAAGTAATGACCGATCTCTCAGAATTCTTCCACCATGTTCCATAATCTTTTGTTCAGAATTTCATATCTAGTGGAAACTTAGTTGTCATTCACTTCTTTTATCTTCCTCCCTAACTCAATACTCTGTTCTGAAGAATTACTTCTAGCATCATTAAATATCTCTACAGGAACATCTTCTCTATCAATAAACTCAGGGTGTTCATCTTCTCTATCAATATAATTTGGGTTAATAGCATCCTCATTATTTGAATCAACACCTCCATTAAAATTCTCATCAATAATGTTTGGACTAGTTCCATAGTAGACAGAGTTTTTGGAATTCGTAGTAGCTTGGGATTGATAATGTAGAATCGCTACGATTTGGAGTAATTCCAAAGGAATTTCTATATCAGTTGCATCTAAGCATGAGTTTCCACGTTCAAGGACTTTTCATCAAAGGTTACATCTCTTGATCTCACCAGCGAGCTGTTTGCAATTTTCCGAAGCTTCTTACCCAATTAAGACACACTTTACTGCTTTCTTATGAAGCTTTTTTGTTTGCTTTTGCACATGCGCGTAACAAGTTGACCCTATAATCCTTAAATGCTTTATTTGTGGTTTCTTACCTATCCAAAGCTCATAAGGTGACTTATACTGTACTGTAGTTGGTCCTGCCCTATTCAAAATATAAACAGCAGTGTTTACCAACTCAGCGACCTTGGCTGACACCAACATTACATTCAGTTTCTCATGTACCTCTGATTTTTCTCGAAGAAAATATATATATATTGATGACCCATTCGTTCATGGTAGAATTGCAGCATATCTACTTTCTGAATCAAGATTACAGTTCCTCTAGACGGTGATACTGCCCTACAGCTCAACCTGTACAAACCTCCATACCACTCTCATTCTACTTGACACACTACAACCGATTTCAAATATAATACAAAATATAAAAGAGGTCGCACATTGTCTCATAACACAAAATATGCAACCTTAATAGTAAGTACATATTATACATGTGATAAAATTACATGTATAATATGTACTTACTATAATTACATATTATATTACTATAATTACATATTATATTATATACTTATAATTATTACGATAACGTTATTCTGTGACCTAAAAATAGATGAATACTTTGGTGGCTGTTACTTACTACATCTCCTAGACTAATAGAGAGAGATTTCATACTCGGCGCTCTCGGTTCTAATCTTCTACGAGATCCACTGTCATGATGGATGATACCCATACCCATACATCATGGTACCCCTAGGGTCACTCCATCAAGTCAAGACAAATCGGTAATAATCCGTACGTACTAGAAGCAAAATTAAATAGAATAAAAATCTTTGACAAAGTGACAATAAAAACTGCTTATATTATGTAAACTTACAGTTTATCAAGTAAGTATCAAGTTTGATAACATATTTTGTGTTCGTACAGCGATCTTTACCAATAGACATTTTTGCTAACAAGCGATACTCACGATCACTCACGACATATTTATCACCTACTGAATCTTATCAGCTGACGACTTTTCCCTTTACTTAGAGCTAGCTGATTTGTTTTATTATTTACAAGAGTATATTAACTATTCTCTTATAAATTTTCATCCAGGAGGAAATCACTTTTCTCTATTTATCTCTTTTTCTTATATAAATTAAAGTAATACATGAGCCCTTTTTACATTGTAGCTAGATTGTAGATTCAAATTACCCTCTCCAGATTTTATAAACACACTAATAAAACAGTAAAACACACTAACGAGAGGGTAAGTTGAAATTATAATGTGACTCGAATGGAAAGTGAAAGATTTCATGTTTAAGTTGGTCAGTCGAACATAGTGTTATTATAGTAACGGATAATTAAAAATAAAAATGTCTAACGTGTACCACGTTACCACTTTTGTAAAAAAAACTAATGTTCTTCCAAAATTATTTAGTGAAGATAATTAAAATAAGTGTAGATCTATATTAACAATACGAAAAGTTAATAATCTAACCGGTCAAAATAATGTGCTTCCTACACAACTTAACCATTTTCAGTTGTATCATAGTGAGTGTTATCGACGTTATACTGCTTTGCCGCAAAAATATCGGAAAATAAGAACGACATCAGAAGAGACACCTTCAACATTAACGTAAATATATGGGTAGAATGTTATTTCTTTCTACTACTTCGATTATAATTTTTTAACAATCCATTGTAAGAAAAAGCATAATTTAGTGTAATGTATTCCAACTAGGGAATTACACTATTGAGAACTTCTACAGTAAGAATATACATTATATATATGGGTGTTTCTCTACTAACGGGAAAATTGATGTCCCAAGCAATGTGCACATTGTTTTGGATATTTTTTATTTAAGAAAATATCTAAAACTATAGTACATTTCAGTATCTTTGAGGCTACCGGTTGATCATGTAAATGTTTTATACCTTTTTTTTTTTAATCCCAACCATCCCAGAATCTTCACTTTAAATCCAATTTTAAAATAATATTTAAGTGCGTGTAATAAATTTAAAGTATATTTTAAAACTAAATATACTGAAAATCATATATGTTGAACAAACACTACGTAAATGTAATAATAATTATTCGAAATTACCGCCTGAATGTTGTCCTAAATATTTGAACACAATCCTCTGGTTAATTTGAAAAAATAAAACAAAATAGTCTATGATAACGACTCAATTTTGTGTTGAATGAATCGCTGACAGTGTGAAGTCTTCTAAAATTGAAAACTTCTAAAATTGAAAACAGCAGAGTAATCTTCCAGCCTTTTATAGACTTGAAAATCGCTTGTTATTAGCTTTCATTCTATATATTTAAAACCCTATTTTAAAACAAAAAGTGAGCCGGACAAATTTCATGCAAAACTTTCCCGTTAGTAGAGAAACACCCATATATAATTTTTACTTAAGCATTAATACATGAGCAGTAAAGCAGCCGCAAGAAAATTACAAGAGGAGGCCCTAGACCTATTACACGACTGGCTACCGAATTGGAGGTTTACCTTGAACGTCCAGAAGACGCAGATCATCACCTTTGGCACCATTAGACCCCCATAAACCCACACACCTCTCCCCCATACCCACAAGTCGCTGGTCGCCTCAGCTGAGCCTCCTCTGGTCCGCCAGGGGTCTCACCCGGCTGGGCAGACCGCCCTAATGGCACCACACGACTCTCCTCTCCCTACACAAGGGACCTAACCTAAGGGCTTTCTAGCCCGCCCCAACTACGCTCCTGTTTTCACAGGCGCCGTCAGATTACCACGATCAGAGGGCCACGCCCTGCAACCTTTACCTCTATTCTCCCCGCGGGGGGATGAGAGATGATCGCAGCGAGACAGCGACCGATGATCATTCGTTCGTCTACTACAGTCGAGTGCAGACGTCGACCATATTGTTGTTGTTTGGATTTGTTTACGAATTACAAATTGTGTAAAATAATAAACTACACCGTCTTTAATTTAATTAGAGACTATGCCGGACCATTCTCCTATATATATATATATAATATCATTATTTGCTGTTACTTAGTCTTGCTCGCCGTCTGTATGGTTTATATTTTAAAATTTCGTCTACTTTATAAGTTACTTTGTATTTTATAATGTTCAACTAATTACAGTATTTTCCACTAGCATATATATATATATATATATATATATATATATATATATTGTGAAGATGACGGTCGGTGTATGTAGTGCACTAGTATAATAATATGTAATAATATTTAATAATATACCAATTTGGTAATTTAATATTAATATATTAAATTACCAAATTGGTATATATATTTTTTCATTTCCACCTCTTGGAGTACGATAATAAAAATAGTTTATATTTAGGAAGTTAATAAAGAAAAGATTTTTTAAATCAACATTTCATTTTAATTATAACATTTGTCTGTCACAAGTTACTTATATTTTATCTTTTATATAAACAGTATTATTTTATATTAAATGTGTCTTTGTTAATTCTCTTCAGATAAAATCGTCCTCTATACAGACATACTTCTATCACAGCTCTTTACTTGCATTGAACCACCAGAAGTATCTGTACAGATGTATGTAATAGTGTGTGTATGTTTGTTTATTACACCCAGGTCAACCTCGTCGCCATATGATAACAAGTCCTGAGGCGTCGCTGGAGGCCAGCAGGCTCTCGTCGTAACTGAAGCTCACTCCCAGCACTGGAGACGCGTGACCTGGATCGGTTTGAAGTAATGTTGTAAGAATGTATAGCATTATTTACAATTTAAAGTATTAGAAAATATTATAAATAAATAAAAAACCGGATTGTATATTTGAATACACTCCGGTAAAAAGACGTGTGACTGTATGGCCTACTTTTGGTGAAGAACAGGCACGCCTGGCTCTTAGCTGCATAAAATCTCGCCATTGTCCTAGTCGGAGACTGTCTGTGGGGACAGGTTTATGAGCTCGACCATAGTCTGATATATAGCTCTCCATAACCAAGCTGTCCGAAATATGCCGGGTTTATGCAGATCTTTAACATGTAGTAAGAAGAGAGTTTCTCAGAGCACTGACTCTTGAGAGACACCAGCATTAACATCGCTATATATTTATAGATCGCTTATAAAGTCTGATATCTACGCACAGAATCCAGACGGTAAGCCATAAGGGGAAAGATTGCTTTTGAGGAAGCAAAGACGTAAACCGGTTTGCTTTTGTTTTGCCAGTGATCCACCAGGTTTCTACAGTGGAGGCGTCAGAAGTTTGTCTCGCCCGCTTTTAGGGACCATACGTTTTTCTACCCGCTGAGTATGAAGTTAGACCGGTCTTTTTTCGGCCAAGACGGTCAGAACAAGCCTTCTCTAACACTTTCTTGCGGGACTTGGGAGGGCTTGTTAAAATAAAAACTCTATATATAATGAACGTCCATAACCTTATGCTGTCGAATTGCAACCCAGTCTATGAATGTCTAATGATTCTCAGCGGATGTTGTTGCACATTCAGGTCCAAACCATGGATTAGCTTTATTACGGTAACTCATTAGTAACAGAATGTTTGCAGACACTGGGGTCATGAGAAGCAAAGAGATTGCTAAGACAAAAATACAATAAAAGACTCTAACTAATCTCAATCGGCTTACTCGTAACGCCACATCCATCTATAGATCAGGGATCAGGCGAGAAATAAACGGATAGGACTTCACTAGAGAGTGGCCGAAACAGTTCATTGGCGAACATATCTTCACCGAGTATCTTTCTGGACTAATATTCAGCTCCATCCATACAATAAACTGTATGGGAGTCCACTGGATCACTATTCTACTAAAATATATGTTAAATTTATGGGCCGCTGAAAACACGTCATTACTGGATTGTGCTCCAGGAATGACTAATGAAGGAACTACCCTGAGAAGTTATGTACCGGAAGGGTATCTGATTTATCCATCTCTTTTGTTATGGTATTGTATTGTTATGGTATAGAGGATGCAGATGGAAGCTATATCTCTACGCAGCGCCAAAAGATCGGAAAGCTCTTGACAGACGATGATTTGAGTCGCTCCCTATTGTATGCGGTTAAGAGGAAGAAGCTGGTAATGTGAGTGAAATATCGTCTCGATTTGTCCGGTACCTACAATACCTTTAAGATTGTCCAGGCGACGGGAACTGATATAATCATTAACGTACACACGCACACCAGCCTTGAAAATAAAAGTGTATTCCAACCCGTACTGATACGATGTACGACCGGTATGATGTGTCCGCTAGAGATGATATCGGCATCTCGGTCAAAAAAAGCAGGGCCGGCTTAGCTGTCTCAAGTTTTGTAGTGGATAGCGTGGATATTGAAGTAGGCCACTAATGTTGCAGAAGTCCACAGTAAGATTGGCAGGGGTGTCCGAATATTATTGCTCTTGCCTCTGAGCGCTGGTGTATCGCCCCCTGAATACGAGGGGGCAATCTGAGCGTCCAGGCTCAGATACCTTATGATCTAAGCTTGAACGCCCATAGGGGGATTCTCCAACCCGACGGCAATTGGTAACCCCCTAGGGTGGTTTCTTTTCCAACTGCATTATCATGGAGAGGGCGAGGGGCTGGCCACCCGAAACCTCACACACTCAGTGAAAAAGCAAATCCTGGTTTCAGGCCCATACAAGCATTGCTCTACCACAACAAATTGTCACAAGGATATTAGTCTGATGATGGGACAAGCTGATTTGAGGGAATACCTCTAATATAAGATGCACTTTTAAGAAGAGAGAACTTAGTGAAGTATATTATTAACGCACATACAAGTGGGGGACTAGTCAGAACCCCCTAAAATTGCTTATCGCATCCTATAAACCGGTGCGCTAATGCACTAGCCGGATTTAGCCACTGTTGGCGGAATAGTTTTTTGTAAGTGGCGAGCTCAGTATGTATTGAATCATACCCTGCAGCTTATTGACGACGGGTTGGTCCGCGTGTCCCTCGATGTCCAGGAAGTACACGCAGGCGTCCTCGGAGCCGCTTACGACGCACACGCCGCGCCGGAACGACATCAGCGGACAGAATGACGAGCGCACGCTCTGCGAACGGTGCTGGGTTACGAAGCGTTTCCTCAGCGACAGACTGCCTTCACGGTCGGAGATGCGAAACAAATAGAGTGAGTCATCCGCTGCGCTGACGAGCAGCGCGGGGTGCCGGGCGAGCCAGGGGCTCCAGCTCACGCATGTCACGGCGGCCCCGAGGGCGCAGCGACGCAGCTTGCGGAGCGACCCACCCGCGCCGCACGTGCTGTAACTCACAATCACGCCCTGGTCGCACGGGGCGCCGACACGCGGTTATAGGAAAAGAATCAAAACAAAATACGTACGAAGTGGCACAAAAGTTGTCACCAGATGCTCTTTTTTAATAATTAAAAAGTTAAATTTTTCTTATAGACTACTATACATATTTGGCGTATTTTTTTTATAAAATGTTTTCGTCTAAGTAGATGATATACAGTTATACCTATTTAATGCATTTTTCCATCAATCTAACCAGAACTTCCGGCGATAGGTTCCTACACTTCTGAAAAATATTCTACTTCATGAAACCAAACAAAATAGTCTAGATCGATTAAATGAGGCAATCTTACCAGTACAAATTACCAAAATGAGAAATTAGGCGACAGGGAAATCCAACTTTTTGAATATTAAGTTTTGGATCGTGAAGTATACGTCGTTGCTTCATACTGTAGGAACCACATATTTTTTAGTCCCAATTTTTCAGTGAAGAAGCATCTAGAACCGATAATTCTGCTTATTCACGTTACCACAAAAATGGAAATAGATTTTAGAGGAAAAGTAGTCTTCCGTGTGATCTAGATTCAAGGTGGCTTAAGCATAGGATCTCGCAACTCGCTACTCGCAAGCAGGATCAAGGAAGCAGCCGATACACAGCCTCCAATTTTTAAACCAACCTATTCTTGCTTTTTGCCAAAACTTTCTGTACAGAACACCGATTGATGCCCAATTTCGTGGCACGTCGTCTTTTAGTCTGTTGTCTTAAAACATACTGTTCGAGACCCATACTCTTCTAGATTAGTAGCTAAACGCCAGTGTTCGCCGAGTTGGTTTCGGACTATTAGGAAATCTACCTTTAAATTCACGGTGCAACACCGAAACAATTATTCCGCGTTCTTGACTATATGTCATGTTTTAATGACGTATATTTGGTATCTGTTCACTTGTATATCTTCTTGTTTTTACTTCACAAATGTCAATAAAGAAATGTCGTTTACGCCATTTGCAAAAATTATAGCATCCTCCGATAAGGTGCCTCGTTTTATGCTACTTCGTATATGTAAATTACAAAACATATTTTTTTAAAGTCACTTTAGGATTTCAGCTACTATAGGGCAACGAAACTCAACATACTAAATGTTGAATATTTTTACGTTTTTTTTTAATAAATGTTGAAAATATTAGGTTAGGTTAATATTTTTTTGAAAAGTGTTGTTTTTCTTACTTTATCATTTGCCGCCCAAAATATTCTGCCACTGGACTCGCAAGCTATGGATAGTACTTGTCCTCCTAAAATACTACTCCCACCTGTTACGTTTACAAAAACAATAATTTTATACTACTTATAAAAGATGTACATTAGTAACCAAATATATTGTACTTACCTCGAGGGTATATCCCTGTAGATACATTGAGGACTTCTACCATACCTCTGGCATTACCTGCCTTGTAATATCGTGTTAAGGTTCTTTATTATAAATTTGCTAGGTAGATTATAACTCAAAATTAAGAAACATATTCTTAAAAACAAACTTACGATTATAACCAAACATTAAACCAGCTATACCCGTGCGTGTATTATTGTATTTTGGCCAGGAATTCGCACACAAACGCTAAAGTACCTAACTACGTTTCATCACAATCGGTAGTACAGTCAAAGTGATGGTGTATTAGGGAAAATTGCAGGGAGTCTTTGGGAAGCTCCCCAATCCTCCCACGGAAATAGAAGAAATGAAATGGAGGAACTAGGAGGGCCATTTCCTCCATTCGATAGATGAGTGGGACCTCAACACATATACCCATAGCTTGTACAAAGCAGTTCACACCGACACAGACTAGACCCAATAGTAAACGCATGTGTACACATCACTATAGCCTATAGATAACAGTTCACTCAATGCTGTCCGAGTAAAGCTTAGTGTACATAGTACCAAGGATACAATGAGCATGTTGTTGTTGATGGGCTGGAAGACGCAGCACAGTAGCGGTGCGGCGAGTTGGTCCCTCACAGCGCGCAGCCGGGAGCGCGACCCGGCGTGCCACACCAGCAACCAGCCATCAAGACCACATGTCACCAGCAACTCGTTGGACGCCGACCAGTCGCAGCCTGACCAATCACCAGCTCTTTGTCATAATTTATCCTATTTTTTTTAAACAACTCCCCCTTTTATCTTTTGGATTTTATACCTCGGTCGAGGGCGCATGGATGGAAAGAAAATAAAAAAGGAAAAATATAAGGATGGATATTATATCTATTATCATGTCCTTTTTGACAATTCACATTTTTTGACTTCATAAACATAAACAACGGAACGGAACTCGGAACAACAATCTGTGGATCACACAAAGAATTATCCCAGGTGGGATTTGAACCCACAACAACCTTTGGTCCAGCAGTCAGGATTCTGACTTCTAACATAGGGTTTGACAATATATAAAAACATGTTTATTTAGATCGCGGGTTCGAATCTTTACTCGTACCGGATTATTTTGCATTCTATATTTGTTTAAAATTTAAATAGTCTTAATATTCATACATGTTTATAGATATTTTCGAACATTCATTTCGGTAGTGGCATCTTTTAAAATTTAAATGTTTATTTATATTGCGAAGTTAGAAACTTTAGTTATCAAAAGAAATCTAATAGATGTCACCACCGTTCCGATAAAGACGAACATATATAAATTGTATTGCTAAATTCATCGGAGACGGGTAGAAATACGATAGCTCAATTGTTAAAACTACGGGACGATTTTTCAGCGGTGGCATGTTCGAATCTCAGCTCATATTTATTTATTTTTCAATCTGTATTTATTCAAAATTATAACTAAACTATCAATAGCTTAACCACATAATCATTTTATATTCACAATAGTGAGAAGAAACTTAAATGTTATTATCATACCGGTGACAGGTTTAGTATGACCTTCCAGCATGAAGGAGACTTTGGGAGGAGTGGCTGTGACGTCACACACTGACACCTTCCCATCATGAGACACACAGCACAGCTTGGAGCGGTCATTATTAGCAAATTTTACCATGGTCACCTTATCTGTGTGCTGAAAAAATCGGATAAAATCATATATTTGTTCAGATATATCTGCATTGTAGAAATTAGTCACTACAGTAGACATTCGATTAACCGGACTAATTGTTGTAGTAAGGCATTCGAATAATCGAATGTACGAAAACCAGGTTTTGGGAATATGCATATGCCTAAGATTCTAAATTGTTATTATTTGAGGCTGAGGATAACCAAAAACACGCTAGCACATCGTAAAAATGGTGGGAATTTTTAATTATCCTCGCCTTGAATATAATTGGTAATTGGTATTCATATGATCGCTTTTAATACGTTTTAAATAACATATGTATTATTAAACATAGTAACATGTTTCAGAACACCTTTAAATGTTATTTTAATGCGTATTTATTATTTTGAGTAAATAACATTAATAAGATAATTATTTTCTTATATCCCCATCGAGATTTGGTTAAAGTCATACAAGTTTATGCATAGCCGCACTGGTTACGACAAAAAACACTGACATCGTGTGTATAGATTATGACTGGACCGTCGTACAGGCCGCATATAAAATTACACAAATGTTGTGTAGCCAGAATCAAAACTTTAATCAAGTCAATATACTTTTTTTTTAATATGTAGTTTGGATTTATATTATAATATATTATATTTTATTATTAGTGACGCTAAAAAAAAAATTATTTACCTGGTCAAATATGTGATGTACTCCAGAGAAGGCATAGTTCTCAGATATTGTCATTTCATTCTTTTTCTTTGGATTGATTGTTACACATTCGTCCACAGCAAGGCTTGCCTAGATAGTATTTTAATAATTATTTCATACTAGTTTTAAGTGTCACAGGTCCATGTGTTAATTTTGTTAATACTATAGTTTTCATACTTTATTATTTTTGTATTATTATTACAAAAGATGAATTGAATAATCCGGAACCCTTCGGCCGAGCAATTTTTTTTAATTAAATATATTATAATGTTTAAAAATATCTTTAAACATGTATAGCCATGTTAAACTTATTTAAATTTATAGAAATATAGAATGAAAAATAAACCAATACAGGCAGGGATTCAAACTTGCAATCCCTGGGAATCCATCCCGATTATAAACCAAAGTGAGCTAAATTGGCCAAGTCCTTTTCAAGTCTTAGCAAGACTAACAAAGATTTGATTTTACACTCTAGAAATACCAACAATTCAAAAATCTGGCACCCACTGGTTTTTAGTAGTGCTGGATTAGTGTAAATATTTTTTATATTTATACTACAATATAGAACATATTATATGTTAATATAATATGTTATTATTATTAAGCCACTAACCTTACTGTTGGATCTTTGTCTGGAGGATGCTGAACTGATTGATATGTTGTCCTGAACACCATACCTGCGTTGCAGCAGTTGACTTCTAATGTTTATGTATTTTTTTATAGTTTCTATATCCTGAATTTAGATTAAATATTTAAGAATTATATATATATATCATCTACACATATAAGTAAGGTATGTATAATAATATATACCTTAAATTTTGCATTTTCTCTAAGAAGTTGGCTCCTTCTCCTCATGTAAAGGGTTTCTACAACATTATTAATGATATTTCTATTTAAGAACTTATTTGTTTGATTTCTTATGTGGTGTATAATAAGATACATTATTATTATACTTTATTTGTACAATGTATTCTAATTGTTTTTTTTAAGATCGTGAAACATCCAATATAATTGTTTTAAAGTCATTTGTCTAGATACAACATTATATAGAATTGTTCAGACAGAATGTGAGTGATTAATAATTGCACAATATTCTTAGGAAAAGAGATAAAAGCTAGTAATGGTCGTTAACATAACATTTACTCTAAACTTACTGAAGTTTGGATTTCCTGGAGCTCGATAAGCATTAAAACGAGCATCTAGGGCAAATATTTGTTGCTGGAATGCTGCAGCCATTATTTTAAAATATTAAATCCTAGTTAAATCGGAATTATGACTTATTAGTCCCCTATTAGAAATAATCAAAAAGTTATCATCTAAGTTTACAAAACAATTTTCTTTTAAAATGTCATATGACAACTATGTTTTGACAGTTGACACATGACATATACATACATATTTCTACATTCACTTTACCTATAGCGAAAGAAATGACTACATGTAGGTATAGAGGTCAGACAAGTTTTGGTAAGATCTGAACTTCGAGCAGATGGAGCAATAACATATTTAGGGATCAAATGGCGCTAAGAGGAATGCGCGGGTGATGGTGTAGGCTAGAGATTGCACCTAAAATAAGTAAGAAATTAAATAAAACGTAATATTAGAATCATAGATATTATGCATCCCTCCGTAACAATATTTTTTTTTGAGTTAAGAATGTACCCTATCTCCTTTCCTGTAAAATGATGATCGGTAGAGTAATTAAGATTAAAAAGTTTAACCAAACAAACAGTCGCATAACATATTCTTCTTTATGACAGGATTTAAGCTTGGTATTATAATAATATGTAAAATATAAAAAATCATAAAAATTATTTGTCTTAAGATTTAGAACATTTTAAAAATAACATCGGATGTCAATGATTTTCATTATATATTTATGATGATTTTCTCTCCATTACAATAATAATCGATTAAATGACATGAAATTACACATCTCTTGTTATTGACTTCGTGATTGTTTTGAAATATTCGCAACGACGTTTTGTATCTCATAATCTGAATCATTCATTTGTATTTTGTAGTACGTAGTTCAGTCATTAGTATTTTTATCGATATCTCTCTTCTATGTTATTTTGATAACTGTTGTTTAGATTTACAAAAACTTTTGTAATAACATAAAAATTTCATATAAATTCGCTTGATTTAAGTTACACAATTTAGTTAAGTTGTTGTTACTTCCTTTCTAAATATTTAAATGGGTCAACATAATCACAATATTATCTTAAATAATAGCTTAATTCAAGAAACATAATAAAAGTTGCAATAACCTTGATTTAATAATCTATCACAGAAATGGATAGTAAATAGGTAGAACCTACAAAAGGTAATAATTAAAACAGATATTTAACAAGGTAAGTAATAACAAAAGTAGGATGCAAATTACGTAAATTTATTAATCACTTCGCGCTGCGTCCTCCAGCACGCGCCGTACTGAGGCCAGCGAATTCTCGGAATCTTTATTTCCGATTCCGAAATACTCGTTGCTGTGATACCGAGAAATACCAACGGGTGTTGTTCTGGGGCAATGTCGTGTAAAACCCAAAACACGTAGCTTTCTAGCGAGTTCTCCGTTATACATAATCAGATTGGAAGTCGCTGACCCACGGTTACCACATTCTTGGA
The DNA here is from genome assembly GCA_959347355.1 of Napeogenes inachia. Taxonomy (NCBI): domain Eukaryota; kingdom Metazoa; phylum Arthropoda; class Insecta; order Lepidoptera; family Nymphalidae; genus Napeogenes; species Napeogenes inachia. Next base: position 8,454,528 of record OY365793.1, on the reverse strand, counting down.
TTAAATCATGATAAATATAAATCATATTTAATAACCCAGTTATCTTCACCTTTTTTATAAAATAAATTTTAACAATAAATTGTTTTTTTTTTCAAAGGCACCCATCCATATGTATCTTAAGACGAAAAAAAAGACGAAAATATATTTTAATATTTATTGGCTTACAAGATATTGTAACAATTAAAATACATTCATACATCAAATACAGACATTTACATTATCTTGAATAAACATGTATATTTATTAAAATATTTACAAACATTAATAAAACGGATTAGTTAAGCTTAAGAAATAAATTTACTGTATTTCTCACATACGGAACACTAATCCATATTATTAATAGTTATTGTACCCTAAATGTTAAAACAGCATTGACTATAAAATGCATATAGATCATAAATCAGTCAGTCCAAGCTTAAACGTAATATGAAACAAGGCAAGTATTCTAAATACACTTTTGACATATCTATACAGATTACATAATTAATATTTACATATAAAACCTATTTATAACCAACACAGTTGCCAACCTAATAAACAAAATTATAACTAATTATATCAGATTCATTTTAAGGCAATAATAGCTTAGAATACAATGGCAATAAAATAACATCTGCTTAAGAATATGACAAATTTAGTCATGACAGGTCATATTAGTATACAGGTTAATTTGACCATGTGTTATCTTTTTCATTTACTTTTTTTGGTTAATACCAAAGAGGTTTTAATATTTAGGCTCCTTACATGCTAGGCAAGAGCGGCTTCGTGCTCGCATATTAATATTAACAGCAGGTTTTCTATTGTATATATTTTAAACAATTCTAGAACATTCTAATAGTTAGGATTATCCTATTCTTTCACCCTGGCTGGTTACTGAGAATTAACTGTAATAAACGCGAGTTACATACAAATACAATAAAACATTCATTCTAAATACTTGTCACGTTTTTATTTGGGACTAACGCGGATATAATCTTTGCTATTAAATATAAATGTCTTTAACTAGTAATATCGTATAATTTCATTCTCAAATTCAATAACATTAGCACTTAATTATAATCTCCAATGTAACTCAATGAAAATATATTTATTAAAAAACTTTATATTATTGTAGGAATCAAATAATCATTTATGTAAAACATCCCACGCATACAATGAAATGTCAATATTGACAGTTAATTTCCTGCCAAAATACTAAAAATATATGATAGCACCAACTGTCATAAAACTCCACAATAAAACCTTTTTGCACAATTGCCGCTTAAATGTACTTACTATAATGAAAAAGCTCTTGTATTATAAACAATTACTAATATTTTTATTAATATTTCTAGCACCTCCCGATAGGCACATCACTCATCACACACTTTTGCTCCAGTCATAATATCTATATATAAAAATGAATCTCTATATTCATTGATCATGCGATGTGAATATTTTATACTAAGATTTAAAACATAAAAAAAAATACTAGCTGTAACTGACAACAATAAAAAAAAGTTAAAATTTGACGGAATTATTATAAAATTAGCGTGTAATAACAAAAATGGCGTACAAACCGTGTAATGTGATAAATCTTTTATCTCGCGTGTTTTTTCTCGTCAGTTCTCGTAACGCTAATCGCTGATAGTTCCCGCGCACCTTCCACGAAACGAAAGCGAGGAGCCGCTTACGAGAAATATTATTGTAATAACCTCCAGGAACTACGCCCATTTCAATGCTTTTGTATATTATTAGTATAATTCGAATTAAAACTATTATAATATAATTATTAATGACCTTGATTCCGGAAACAATTTTAATATCATTATCTAGTTGTAACATTCAAAACTTCCGAGAAGTCAAACTATAAAGATATGCAAAAAAACCGGTTTTAATCGCCGAACCTTGATTAAGATTTCTCGAAATATGCCCCATTAAAATGTATTTTACAAACATACAGCTTCAGTTAGTTAATTGTATACACAATTGTATTCGTCTTCTTTAGTTCATGAAACAATCAATAAAGAGAAATGGTTTGATTAAAAATAAACGTCATCACGAATTACTGACAAATAATAAACATTCTACAAAAATATACAGATTTGACTCTAAATCAAATAAGAGAATTGATTTGACTAAAAAATAAACATCTGAAATTTTTGACAAAAATGACAATCAATAAAAGGACCGCGTTTGAGAAAAGAGAAATGATTTGACTAAAACACCAAACAAATGACACATAACAATGATACAGTGATTTGACTCGACCAATCCAATATTAGTCCCAGTCGTCGTCGCTGGAAGACCGCGGCGTGACGTCCCCGGGCTCCGGTATGATGCGTGCCAACGTGTGTAGGACTGTGCCCTCCGCCCCAGAGATCCCTCGACGACGCATCGACAGCTTTGCGTGTAAATCAGCCATTAGGTCACCGCCGATTGACTTATTACCCTGTTAATACATATTATTTTATATTATTTAATTCATTGAGAATATAATAATTATATTAATAATAATAATATCACTCATTGGACAGATTACACAAATTGATCTAACCCCTAAGTATGCAAACATTTTGGTTATTTGGTTAAGGATTTTAGACAACGGTACAAATACATAGAAATACACATTATAAATACTACGAATATATTTAATAAACGACCAAGAAATACAGACACGTATGCTCATCACATATATGCATGTCCCTGTCGGGAATCGAACCCGAGCCAACCAACGGGCACGACCATTCTTTTTTATATCAAAATGCATATTCAATATCTGTATTTTAGTCAAGAATTTGGTCAAAATAGTTCTACTGATATTAATTGAAGTCTGAAGTATCAACAGTTTGATCAAATAGTTTCAATAACACATATTGTTTCTAAGAAATTTTCGTTTATAAAAACATGTATGCTGGTTTGAAATGATAAAAAACAGTAAAAAGTACTTTATTTATGTAAAATATTTAAATCCTTTTATATTAATATAGAATGAATAATAAACCGAGACGGGCAGGGATTCGAATCCTTATACTGGAAAACCGTTCCGTCGCTCTAGCAATTGAGCTACCGTATCGCTATACGTCTCGCTGAATTAAGCATTCTACATGTGATCGTCTTTATCTCTAGGTCTTTTAGTAGTAGTATGACTAATTTTTTTTATTAATTTCAATATATTTTTTATAAAAACAAATAGTTTTTAATTCATTTTTTACGTCTTTATACTTATATAAAAGGTTATCTTTATAATAATTATTATTATCAGTGAATAAATAAATTGATTGATATCAGTACTACGACAAATACATGTACTGATAATTTTAACTGCTTACGAAGAAAGGTCTGTGACACTAAAGATAACATTTATTAATAGCATATACCAATTAAAAAGCATATATTACATATTAAACTTAATAGCTATTATAAATATATGAAAATAAATATAGAATCAAAATATAACCACGGACAGGATCCGAACCTGAGACATTTGGGATAACTTCCCGGGGCATCCGCTACGAATTTTTCAATTCACATATATTAAAAAAAGTGGTACCCGTTAGAAAAAAATCCCAAAATTAAAAAAAATAAGAAACGGTCATTCGAAAGATATTTAGAATAACAGTACAGCGACCACATACGAACCAGTTTAGACAATATTCGCATCTCTGTCTAATACACGACAGTATCAATTGAATTTAAGACAATTTGGAGCTCTTCCCTTTTACGACTTCAATGGTATTTCAATGATCTACTACCGAGAAGGGGAAAGATAAAGAAAAAAGGAATTCTGTTTGCAAAAGATAATATTCTTCATAAAATGAATTTAGAACTATTCTAAGATAATTATGAGGCTTTGGATGACGTCATTTGTTTTTAATTTGTCAATGCTTTCATAATAGAAACTAAGAGGACTTATGTAAAAAAAGTTATTGGTATTTTCCATAATAATAACGAAAAAAAATTGCATTTGATCTAAATAATAAAATCTATAAACTACAAAAAAACGTTAAATACAAATATAAAAAATGTAAAAAATACAAATAAGAATGTATATAAAAACAGCCAGTTTCTAAATATTTGACAAGTGTCTCCGAATAAATAAACAAGACCAGCCAATTCATGGAAGACATTTATGAAGACGTCTCCGACAAGTATTCAATATAAAAACAATATACCACTGTCCGTCCGAGGAAACAGACGTATTCTTGGAAAATTCACGACAAAAGGCAACTTTGTCAAAGCATATTTGTTTTTCAGTTGATTTTATTAAATTTAAGTAATAATATATAACAATAATATTATTATAACAAAACAATAGCTAGAAATCAAAATATTATTCACGTCTCAAGATAGTGAAGTTTGTTATTATTGAGGAAAACATCAATATAATAGATAATTTTAAAAAGATCTGGAAGTACATGTTTTGAACAAAAACAAAGGAAACATACCAAAACATAATATAATATGTAGAATTCAGAATGAATAAAAGAAAACCACAAAAATTATAAGTGTAAAAAAAACGCACACAAAAGACAAGTGTAACACATAAAAATACTATAATAACCTAATAATACTGTGTATAAAAACACACATACAAAACATGTGTAAAATAGACAACACGTAAAAATGTGAATCAAAAAACGCACACAAACAATACACGTGTAACACATACAGATGCAATTGTGTATAAAAATAAAAACTCACAAAGACGTGTAAAATAGACGACACATACAAGTATGAATCAATAACACACACATACAAACGTGTAACACAGACAGCACAATGGGTGGTGATACCATTATCAGTCGCTATCATATTCATTATTAGCTTCTCAGAACCATTACAGAGTACCTACTAGTACAATTATCGAGGATTCCTTGAAGCGACCGCTCCGATAGTAATGACGTAGACAAGATTTACTAAGGCAATGACGTCATTATAGATAAATGTGTGTTTACGCGAATATATTTGTGGTCATTTTACCATTAAACTACAAAATAACTCACTACTAAAAATAGCATTTTTTTTTTAATTTAGAAGAGTGGTTAGCGCCGAGGCCTAATGTATAGCTGCGCTGCGCTGGACTCGGCTTCGATTCCCGGCAGTGACAAGCATATATGTGCATAGATGTCTGCATTCCTGGGTTTGGTCGTTTATTAAATATAATCAAAGTATTTATAATGTGTATTTCTATGTATTTGTATCGTTGTCTAACACCCGTAACACAAGCAAATAAGTTGCTTACTTAAGGGTTAAATCAATTTGTGCAAATTGTCCTGTGATCTTACAATTTAATGTATTTATCTTTTCTTATTCTATATCTATTCTTATATCTTTTCACTTTGAATCATTTATACATATGACTTGAGTATAACAAGTGGCGTCATTAGTTTTTAATTACACAATATTTTCAACAAAAACATAATAATCATAAAAATAAATATAGATTTCTTTGAAAAAACGTAACTCGTTAGCATCCAAACTAAGAGGACTTATAAAATGTACAATAGTGTTTATTGATGTTTTCAATATAAATGAATGATTATATATAAATAATACCATTGGTTTGTATACGACAATATATTTAGAGTTATAGAGCGTATAATAATGATTTTACGATTTGGTAAACTGTCATAGACCATCGATTCTGTAACGTCCTAACTTGTGCTAGCGGTATAAACTAACTAATTATGCCGGGTAAATTAAAAACATTGAGTTATATAAATAGTTAATAAAGAATGACGTAACAATATATATATATATATATATATTTGTTTAAATACGAAAATGCATAGGAATTAAAATTCTGTAAGATACGTTATTAGAAATCTTATCGAAATATGACGAATATTTCTAATTAGGGAACGTACCCAAACTACGAGACCTATGTTTTTCAATTTTTCGACACGGTGACCATCCGTAGTATGTGATAAGACCCCCCCCCCTCCCCCGTCCCAAATGTTACGTAGTATAGCAAAGGTAAATTTTTATCATCCCAAACGCAGAAAATGAAACAAATAAAAATAATGTTTAATTTCTGTTACTATTGGGACGGCATATATTGCACAAAAATGTATCACACGACTTCAAAGAACCCTGAAAAGCAGACTTTATAAAATGTTAGTAGCTTAAATTGCCTTCTCTAGAATTCGACTACGTGACAATAATAACGTAGTTTGGGTACGTTCCCTTATCATTATCTATACATCTAAATAAAATTGGACTGTCTATTTGTAATATTAAAATAACCGCTTTTTAGTAACTGCATAGGGATGGGATGATACATGGTACATATACTAAAATACATTTTTTTGTTTTTAATGTTTGTCGATCTGTCTGTTAGTACACGCTAATCTCTGAAACGGTTGAATCGATTTTGACGGAACTTCGACTTGCAGATAGCTGATGTAATAAGAAGTAAGTTAAGCTACTTTTATTTCATGATTTATTAGTATTATTTAGTAGCTACGTACACTGTAAAAATAATATTTATATGACTAAGTACATAAGTCAAATACCTAGATATAATTTTTAGTCTACGTGGACGTAGTCACGGGCAACAGCTAGTATTAAATAAAATTTATAGAAGACAGTATTTTATTAATTTTAGGTATTCGACAATGAAATTAAGGAAAATCATTATTTTTATTGAACAAAAAGAAGGTCGCGTCTTTGAACAGAAACCATAAAGTTAATAAAAGAAATAAATAAGAAAAATGTTACTATGAAATGAGGCTAAAGTATTTTTTTCTATTTAGATCTAGCTGTCAGCCCTTATTTTGTCTATGTGACATTTTATACACACCTTCGTATTTCACTATTTCATTGATTTTATTTTTTCCATAATACTTTTTTTAATTTAATGAAAGTTGCTTAAGTTATAACATCAACTATCCGCTTAACATTAACTATTTCAGAGATTAGCCGGAACAAACAGACAGACGGACAACTATAAAATGTTTTGTTTTATGCAAAAACCTTATATACTTTTATATGTCTGTATTTCTTGGTTTGGTCGTTAATAAATATATTCGCAGTATTTATAATGTTTATTTCTATGAATTTGTATCGTTCTCTAACACCTTTATCACAAGCAAATAATTAGCTTACTTAGCGGTTAGATCAATATGTGTTATTTTATTATTACTATTATTAATAATTTTGTTATGTGTATATAATAGATATGAATGTATGATATTTTGTTTATATTTACCTTATCAGGGGGGATGTCAATGGCGGACCGGAGCTTCGCCCTTCCGGCACCTCCCGCCTGCCGGATGGCAGCCATGAGGGTCGAGTGGGCATCCCCGGAGGAGGGAGCTGGTGTAGAACTGGCTTTTGGTTGGACTTCTCTGTTAACAATTGAAATTGGGGGGTTTATCATCATATAAAATAAAAGATATATATATTATTATACATAAAAAAAAACCCTTAGGAATACGAAAATATATTTTGTCACCTAACATACAATGAACATGTACCTTATAACTATTTTTAGATCATCAAAAAATGCAACCACCGCTTAAATATAAATCTGAACAATTTGAATTCAAGCGTAGTATTCGTTACTATATTAAAAACCCACCAAATCAAAACTTAAGTGGCGGACTGTACGCGGTATGGTGTCGCAAGCAAATACCAAGAAATCGATATAAATATGTATTTAGGCAACACAAAAGGCCATGAACTGGTATACAAATATTCCACACAAATATTTACAAGGAAAAATTCTGCCAAAGCTATTTCGTAAAGTTTTTTTTATAATAATAACATCTATAGTAGCGTGGTGTTTTAGACGGGTAGTGTATTATAAATTGTAGCGTGGAGAGGGAATGGGGGGGGGGGGTAGTTTGAAAAAGCTATGACTCCCTAAAACAAACCCGCTATTTAGGCTCGGGGCCCCTGCGGTCAGGGGGCCCCATATAATTATCATAATACTGCCTTAATTATTTATCTAGTAGTTGAGCTTCGTGTCTATTCAGGTAGTATATAAAAGAGAATTTCATAGTAGGTATACATACAATAATACCATTTATACTAGAAAGATAGATATTTTTTAATTTAGGTATTTTAGTTTTAATTGCTTAAAACTAACGCTTTTTTATACTTCCTCTAAGATAATTTACTTATAAATAATTCATTTCTTAGTTTAAAATCTTCTAATGGTTGAATATAAGAAAAATAAATTACGTGAACATCGTAAATATATATGTAATCATCATAGTTCACGAAAGTTTAGTTACATCATAATAACTATAAATGTATAGTTTTTGTCATTTTGTTTATACATTACATTAAAACTACTAAACGAGGTTTAATGTAAACTTATTATTAGAATCAACAAATTATTACCAAGTACTTTTAATTAAGAAAAACAATCTCATTTCCAAGAAACAATTTGTTATATAGCTACAATAAGATTAACATATTTTGATAAAACAATATAATGATAAAACAGATTAATACGAAATTGCTAAAAGATAATTTTTAAAAATTCACACACACCTTTAAAAACCATATAACACTTCACTTATCTATAGTTTTATAGATGCAATAACTGTAGAACTAAACTATTAGTTAGTTCATTAGCCATTGGATTTTAAAAACATGTCACGTATTTATCAAATGATAACGTAAATATAGACATGATCTTCATGATTTATTGATTTAAACAGTGATCCAAGTGGGTTCTTGATACAGTTACTTGCGTGTAATTCTAATACCGTTACACGGAACCCTATTTAGGGCACTGGGCTGCAGGGTCTTAAATAATTATGAAAATTGTATTAACCGGTCGCTCCGCCAGTTGAGCTACCGTGTTATAAACATGTCGGTTTAGTTATTTTTATGATTCCAGAGGCCGTAGGTTCAGACTGTGGGTGGTGTAAATATTGATAATTGTTTATTCTATATTATTTTTAAGAATATATAATATATTGTTATTCTGAGCCCGTTATCTCTTTGATAATTATTATATTCTATGTGGATACTGCGTTTGTATAAACATTTTCAATCGCTATAATATATATACTTTTATCAGGTACCTACTAACATTTTCTTAAACCCCTCTCTATTTCTGTCTAATCCACTGTTTTGACACCAATAATTTAACGTTAATCTTTTTTTGTTATATACTTATGTATGTATATAAAAAAAGTCTATTTGGAACCTTGATACTAGAGTCGAACGTTTGTGCTATTGTGAAGTGCTATTTGAAAATAAACAAAAATGATTTGACTTATTAAATATATATTTACTAGATCTAATAACCGAATATACACAGTAATAAAATAAGATGATATTCTCTTTCATTTTTATTAATAGCAAAGTTCATTTATTTGAGTGTCAGATCTACACGAGCTGGCATTGGGCCAGTCTCTATGCGAATACGCGCAGCATAAATATCAATCGTCTAGATCAGGGGTTCCTAAACTATTTTAGGCATGAAACCCCAAATTTAACCGATCAGGCCCCCCTAGCAAAATTGATTTATTTTTTTTAGTTTTTTTATATAATTGATATAGAATAGTTAGTAATTAGAAACTTGACGGTTGATTAAGTTAGCAGACATCATTTGTTCATAAAAATTTAACAAAATTAATTGACATTGACAATTTCTATAAAATGTAAATGTATACATATAACATACAAATACTTAAGTAGGTAATTATTTTCAACCTTTAGTCAGTAATAATTCGAGAGATTCTAAGAGATTCGTTGTTTTTTAGAAATCGTGGAGCCTCAGAATGAGTTATCCTTTATTTCGTAACCTGGAAAACCGATATTCGCACTAGACCCATTTGGGAATCCCTGGCCAAGAGTCTAGTAAAGTAATTAAATTGATTCTTACTAGAAAACAAGGTAGACTTCTTGAATTATATATGACTTCTAGGCAAATTCTCACCCACATCCTTACGTTGTAACATGACTCATTACTGATAATATCCGGGTACAGAACTGTTAGATAATTGTCTCCAATCCTTCAATTACATCTATATATAATCAATCATCTTTAAAAATTAACCAACAGTTAAATTAACGAAAATTATCGGCATCTGGAAGAGATCTATTTATAGAGATAAGTTATATACTTAATATGTATGTCTTATATATTTAGTATTCATTATTCATCACGGATACACAATATTACCTTTTCCACGAATCTTAATAGACAGGTGAACTTTATTGATGCGCAAAACATCCGACAAAAAAACAAGAACAAGTTATTATTATATATAATAAAAATGTACAAACTAAAAGTATATTATGCCAAATTAACATCAACCAAGGCATCGTTATATCTCAAATATAGTTTATAAAATACCCCATCTTGTAATTTTTTTTTTTATTTCATAAAAGATCTTTAAACTGACTTAATAATTACTTTGTTTTCCAAAACATATAAAAGAACTGATTAGTTTTTAATTTTTATGTTATTATAAAAAAATAATGTGTAGGTTTGTTTGTTACGAGAATCTTTATGTATGAATCTTTATGAGAAGAAAAGAAGACATGGATGAAGTAAAAAAAAAAAATGACAAAGAAACAAGCACTGTGTCGTATGATAGAAGAGCGTGGAAGAAATTGGCATTATATCCCCAAATATTTGGGATAAGGATATGAACTAAATATGATTGTAAAAATATATATTAAATTAAATGTAGGTTGAAGTCAATTAAAGAACAAAAAAGGAATGGAGTAGACATTGGCAGTGAAGACTAAAAATAGCAAAACTTTCCAGCACACAGCTCTCTCTAGATACTTCTGGGAACTTTGTTCACTTCGATGTAGATGTCCAAACAGAAATAGTACTTCGTGGGATCGGGGGGAAGTGGGTGGGGGGGGGGGAGAGGGGGCCTCTGTACCTTTTCCTCATAGTACATTTACTATATTGATAGCGGTTATTGACCTCGTACAGCATTTTAAATTTTGCGTATTGTTTTCAGAATTTAGTATTATTCATCTTAATATATATAAATTACGTGTCACGTTGTTTGTCCGCGATGGACTCCTAAACTACTTAACCGATTTTAATCAAATTTGCACACTGTGTGCAGTTTGATTCAACTTGAAACATAGGATAACTTACATCTTAAGTTTTAGTCGCAATATTATTTTATATCAAAATATTGTTATTTCGTTATTGGCCTTGATAAATTTACTTGCATTTTAAATTTTTTCCTTTACTTAGCGGTCGGGGGTTTTTTTAATTTTATTTTTTCTAATACCGTGACTTCTTAAATAGTTTATTACAATGTAATAGGTATATCCAAAACCTTAGCAACCACAGCAACGCGTGGCCGAGTCTGCTAGTAAAATTATAGATATTTTTTAGATGTTGTGTTATTAATCCAATATATGATGATTCGATATTTAATTAAGTAGTAACGTAAAGTATTTTTTTTAAGTGTATAAAAAAATATTCCCTAATTAGGTTGGGAGAACGAAAGATCGGAATATAACACAAAAAAAAATAAAAAACTCGAAACAAAATATATATAAACAAGGAAAGATAAAAAAACAGATATTTATAAATAAATAAACTGTTACGTAAATAGTTGAATGAATAAAATACCACGTACAAGGTTCTGAATATATCCTAGACAAATAGTCATAAATTGTAATAATAATCTCGTTCTATGAAATATCTACGTAAGTAATTATATAATTAGAATCACCGCAGATTTAACGGAACTAATAATATATTTTTTCTATTTAAAAGTACATATAATATAATACCTAGTTGTTTATTTACATTTATATACTTTTAATGTTCACTGTCAACTATTTCTCCATTCCTTTTACATATACACATAAAAATTAGTTGTCCCTCTGTATCGTCTCAATGTAAATAAAATAGTACCCTATAATATTATTTTAATATAATATTATAAAAAAGTCTTTCAAAAGTCCCCCAATGACGCAATCAGAAATCAAAGCCACATATATCCCCCCTTCAACCAATCAAATTCCAATTCCAAAATGGCGGTCACTATTTATAAACACAAACGGAGATGTAAACATTGCGTGCAAGTTATAACACCAATTAATAATTAAAACTACATTATTTCATATAATTGAGTGTTTGTAGTTTGAGTACATAATTATATAATCTTATCAGCCCTTGTTCTTGGTATTCTATAAGGTAAAATATATTTATAGTATTATTCATAGCTGCCAAAAAAGTACAAACTTTACGTCCGCCAATTTAGTATGCAATTAACAGCGCACTATTTGACTTTAAGTAATATCGAGTAACCGTTACACCACAAAAATTATACTGACTCATTAACAGTCTTTTCACAGTAGCAGTATTTATATTTTTCTTTTTTATTTAGTGTATCGTTGTCTAACACTCTTAGCAGAAGCAAATGATTTGGCTCAGATCAATTTATGTAATTTGTGCAGTGATTTTATAATTATTGCACTTATGAAACGTCACTCTACTTCACTGTTCTAAAGGATAAAGAAGCTTGAAGAAGACCAAACTATATGGATATTCCTTTAAATTATTTATAAATATATAGTTATTCATAATATTGACTCACTCATAATTGATATGTGAGAACTTAGAATTAATTCTCGAATAGCAATTCCCGACTCCATTCTATGAAACACTATCACAAACACATCAATATTATAAACATTTACATTACAATTAAAAAAAAACCTTTAAAAAGGATAAAAATAATATCATTATGTACTTATAGAAGTCCTTGCGTCGGGGTCCCGTTGTAGTTCGTATGTATGGACGATGGTGTCTATTTTACGAAGTTTTCAGGGTTGATGAATGAGGACTTAGACTACGATGAGATGTTTATATCATTATTTGCCTGAGAACCTCAATCAGTCAAAGCCGTTTAGTTACAAAAGAATTATTAATAAATAACACCAACATCAAAATTATTGTAAAATACATATTACCTAAGTACTATTTTCCATTAATTTTACAAAATAATACAATTTAAAAATATTTATGTGAAAAATATTTAGTGAATAAACTTAAATTGTTTATTTGCAATCACAGCCTAGTTTGAAAAAAGATATTAGAACTAAAATACCTAAATTTTAACAAAGTTATTATAAATATATGCACTATACTAGACTGGCAAACATACATAGAACAATTAGTTGATACATACGTATAAACAACTCTAATACGAAAAAGTTTTTTATTATTTTTTTTTTGGAGATGGAATCGAACCACAGATCTTCGAACCAAAATAATTACTACCAGTCAATTCAATGTCTCACACATTTACACATAAACAACTATAACTCACATATACAAACCAGTATGTATACATATTTGTCCTGACCTTATTCGATACTTCATTAGCATTGCAATACATTGTGTTTAATATTTAAAAAGTATTTAAGGTCAAGTAATATTAATATAGGGTTGACAGATGACAGGATATTTCTTGACATGTCGGAAATTTTAATTGTATTTGGGAAATTTTGGGAAAAATTTGAAATTGCCAGAATTTTTTTAATCGAAACTTTTTTTCCAAAGGGACACTAATAACTAATACTTTAGTTACGATTAAACTGAACAAACCTGAATTTTTATTCTTGGGCTTTTTTACGAAAAATTAATTTTCGATCTGGTAACCCTACATCCATATCGATATACATATTGATTGCGTATCTTTCCTGTTATTGTCTACCGAAATATTATAATGATATTCAATGTTAATTGTTTGTATTTCAGAACAGATATTTAATTCTAATATATCAAGAACCATGACAAATAACTGTCTTTTTGGTATGGTCTTGCAAATGAATTTAAAGTAAGAAGTCCTAATGAATGATGGTTATAAGATAAGAGGAAGAAGAAGATGGATGGAGTAAAAAATTATATGATAAAAATATGACGTATGAACAGATTGGAAGAAGGAAGGAATTGAGATACGGCATTCCGATTAATTATAAACGAATAGATGTGTTTGCTGTATATAAACCCACTCAATCAATCAATCATTATAAAAGTCAATCAATATATTATATAAAATACAAGATGGTTTCCAACGGTCGCGGGTTCGAATCCTTCACGTATCACCTTTTTTTTCATTCTATATTTTATATACAATATTTTCAAATTCGAGAAAAAACGTATAAAGAAGCACTAATGGGTAACGTGATTTATTACGTAATATCAAGTATTCTACAAATTTGAGGTTAACAGAGGTATGAAAAGTGATAAATAACATTAAGTAAATAAAAAATGTAAGATCACTGGATACTATATCCCTCTACCACCGTAGTTTAATATATCTTGATAGTAATATTGAAAATTGTAATTATTCTTCATTATAAATATAAATTATTCTATGTCTAAGTTTTATCTTATTGAATATATCTAAATGGTAAGGGTTTTATATACCTAAAAAGTCAAATTGGTACAAATTTAAGGAATTATAAAAAAACTGCTTTATAGTTGTAAGATATTTAAGAACTAATCATATTTGGGCTTGTAAAAACTAAAATGGATTTTTTTATAATAGACAAAAAAAAACTATAATAATTTACTTCAAGTGACGTTAGAATGAAACACGCATTCATACTTACATACGATTTAAAAATCATTACTTCGTTTGTTTATCGGGTAAAACCAAGTAACAATTAGAACCGACTGATTTCTAGAAACAAATAACATAAAAACCAACGATAGTAACAAATTTAAACAAAACAATATTGATATGTTAAACAAATTTTGTTTTCAAAACCAACTTCCACTTATTGAAAACGAAAACAATTCAGTTAGTAAACATTTAAACGCGAATAACTGAAGTGGTAATTTCATGATAATTTTGATATATTTTTGGTACAGGACCAATTACACAAATTGACCTGAGTAAGCAAATAATTGGCTTGTGTTAAGGATATTAGACAACTATACAAATACACATTATAAATACTGTGAATAAATTTAATAAACAACCAAACCTAAAAATACAGACATCTATGCTTATTACGTACACTGTCCCTGTCGGGAAACGAACCCGAGCTCTTTTGCGCCGTACGTTAGGTCTGCGCAAACCACTGCACCACTGAGCGGTATTAAATAAATAATGATATTGATTATTACATATCACATAAATATACTAATAAATTCTTTATAAGAGGTATTGGTAATACATCCAGACGATCTTATCGCAAAGTAGCGATCTCTTCCAGAGAACCTCATACTGGTGGGAATGAAGAGAGTACAGAGTGGTGCATAAAATGAATATCAAATTTGAGTACATAGTTACAAATATAATGATTATGTGTTACGGAACACACGAAAATATTAATAACTTGAGTATATTTCCAAGAAGACCGCCATTACAGTTGACAACCTACACAGCAAGATTTAAAATTCTAGCGCAGTTCAAATTCATGAAACTTTAATGTTGGAATGGTTCTTGAAAATTATTTATGTATACAAGAAAACGACTCTGTAACTAGGTTTTATCTGATATGAATCCAGGATTCAGATATTTTGTTTAATAAATATTTTTCGGATTTTTTAACAAAATAATCAGCTGATACAGTATTTGCAATTATTTTTTTTTGTAAAAAATATGTTCTTTTTATTTATACATATATTGTAAAAGATAAAATTGCTCTTTCTTAAAAAAAAAAAAAAAACATTTTTTTTTTCTAGCTTCACAAGCTTGTTAAAATAATCAAATTTTAAACATAAATTTCTAGTTCCAGTCAAAACGACAACTAGATAGTTTTAAATGTAAAAAAAAAAACTAAAAAAATCTTTTCCAAACGCATCAAGCTTCCGCAAGCGTTTGAATAAACAGCTGCTCAAGAGAAATGGCTTGCAAAGAATGTCTTCCACAAAGCCGTAAACCATTCACCCAGTATGGTTTAATGCCTCTAACTGGTTTACGTACTTATTATTCCAAGGGATAAGCTGGGGTCAAATGACCCATAACTCTGATCGGACGCCAGTGGGGCATATATTTACATTTTTCTACGTATAAACTTCCTTTTGAGGATAACGATGCCTTATTCATGTAATCCAACATCAATTGCGTCGGTTTTCTTTAAAAAATGGACGCCAACCGAATTTTAATAACGAAGTAGAAACTCCGTCTGTTTAGACTTTCATAACACAACTTTAATTGAGACGAATATGATTTAAATAATAATTTATTCAATTTGAATCTTCGTGATAAGGTTTTTTGAACAAATTAGAAAAAAAAATTGCAAATGGTAAATATAACAGAAAAAACAGTTAACGAATCAAACGAATAACAATTATAAAAAACGAAGCAAAAATGTTTGACATTATATGAAAAAAAAGAAAAGGAATAACAGTTTAAATGTCAAACCACCGAAACCTTTCAGATAACCAAAAATGTAATATAGATATTTTTTTTTTTTGTCTGTCTATGCTGTTAGCCCTGTTGGCTATTACAGCGTCACCAGGGGAATATAGATATAATGTAAAAATTATGTATATATACGCATAACATTCTTATACATAGAATAAACGAGCGATAGGTCGATGCGTTTTAGTGTGTAACAAATAATAAGAGAGGAAAGAGGACAGATCGATATACTTATCTTTATCTAACTACACATGCAAGAAAGAGAGATAGATAGGTAGTCTCATTTGCTTTCCCTTTTTATTTGATGGACACATTTTAGACAGGTTTACCTACTACTTATAATAACTCTATGCAATTCGTCATTCAGCTTACAGAACATATTCAGGATTTTTTTATATATTTTATTATTTTCAATGTTTAAAACAAACTTTTTATATATTTATGTAGAAAAAAAACTGTGTTCCAGTTTTTTCTAGATAGTAATCATTATAAAAAAGTTGCACATTTTTATTTAGATATTCGAAAATCTAACACTTAACTTTTTTCATTATTTCCAAAGTAATTTAATACTTTAACTACTAAAGTACAACATAATATAAAAAAAACTAACACACATGGTGTACAGACCTCGTTATAAAAAAACAGGTAGAAAGACTTAAGGTTCATTTATTTTTGCGACTTAGTAAATATTATTTAAAATTTAGCTTCTATAGTATGTTTAAAGTATTGTTTAAATCTTTTATTTATAAAAAAATATATATATAAAAAAATATATATATATAAAAATATAAATGTAGCTAAATAATAACTAACCTGTTGTGCTCTGTTGGAGAAGTCTCCATGGGTGGTGGCGGAGGCGGTGGTGGTGGTGGTGGTGGAGGAGGCGGTATGGCTGGAGCCATCACAGCCGGGGGTGGTGGTGCATCCGGCAAATCTGATGCTACATCTTTCACTTGCAGGTCTTTCAGATCAGGTAGCTGTTTCAGATCCGGCAGCACTTGAACATCAGGTAGACACAAGTCGGGCAGTTCAAGAACTGCCGATTCCATCAAGGGGTTCATTGGAACAACTGGTGAGGTCACAGCTGATGGTGCTATTGAACCCTCACCGGTCACAGAGAACTGAACGTCACCGGCTATACCGGGTAGATGTGGAAGATCCAGCGGCATATCCAGTTCTGGTACCTGTTTAGAGTTTGATTCTTGTTACAACATTGAATAATTCCTAAGTGATTATTTTTTCAATTCTGTGAAATTTGTTGAAATAATTTAAGCTGGTATTATTTATATTGTTTGAAATTGTTTCACGTGTAGTCATGTTAAAGCTAATTATTTCAATAAATATATTATGAAAAAATAATAATTAAAGGCAGAATTCAAACTTTAAACATCTGGAATTACATCCTATATCCTGTTATCAATTATATTTTATTTTATACAATATAAAGCTACAAGAAACAATACCATATAAATAAAAATAGAATATATATTTTTTTTTATCTTAATACTTTTTATCAAGTAAAACAAATGTGAAAAAAGCTTTTTTAAAGATATTTTTCGAAAAGATACTCACCATTCCCATTCCAGGAGCATACATGTATTCATCAATTTCTCTCTTCAACAAATTCTTTTTCATTATAGATGGTGGGGCTTCATCTAGAGATTTATCGACTCTTGTATTGACTCTGGGTATGTATGTTTGTTCTTTGCTTTTAGCACCGAAATATGGACTCTCGTCACTTTTATATATCAGAAGATCACCCACAGTTGATATGGTGTTTAAAGCACTTTTTAGATCGAAATCTTCTTTTATTTTAACTGTTTTTGGTTCAGCCACCTTCACATGGAAGAAGTGGAGTTTTTCCTGTAGAAAAACATCATTTATAACTCAAGAACCGCTGTACCGATTTTAATATTTTTTATTCTCTAAGCAAAATAATCAAAATATACTATAAAAGTAAAAAAAATGATCTTATCTGTTTTTTTAGGATTATTTTAAAGAATTTATTGACTGATTTTACAAAATTAAAAAAAAAATACGGAGTGTTAATTCAGTTAGACTTAAATGTAATTAATATTTTCAGTGATAGAAACTCTATGTCTATGGATAAAAACTATAACCAAATTGGCTATTTATTACCTGAATTGCTTTTTCATTGGTCTGCCTCGAAGACTTTCTGCTTAGGTTAATTTTTTTGGGTTCGTAATGATATTCGTTGGAATCGAAAATAGATTTATAATGTTCATGTGTTATGGAGGCTGGGTACTTGGCGCTGGAGAAGACTTTAATAGCCTTTTGTGTTCCGGAAAGTTTTTCGACATTTTTTCTAGAACTATCAATTCTCTCCTGGAGTATGGACGTTTTTTCAATGTTTATTTTGACCTTGTTTGTTATGCGTGTAAATATTTCGTTAACAATTTCATTTAAATTATCTAGTGTGTCTGCTATTTGCAACACTGTTTCTTCGACACTAAGGTCGTTTGGTATTAAATTGATTTTATAAAGACCTTCCATAGTATTATTTAAGTCGTATGCAAAATCTGTAACAAAACAAAAATCTTTGGTGATTTAGTTTCGTAATAGCTATCATGATTTAAGAAAAAAAATATATTATTTAAAAATAAATAACAAATTTATTAGAATATAAAATTATTACAATTGTCTCCATTTCTTATGGCAGTATGACAGTTTTTATGAGTGCCCCCAAAATAACAGCGCAAGCCCAAAGCTGCAAGTAGGTTAGTTTAGTATTTTTTGATGGAAAATCAGTGAAATTTATTTTAAAATCAATTGTTATTAAATCTTTTTTTTTATTTTTTTGAAGAAAAGTATTAAAAGGAATATTTATAATTTAAATAGCAACTTCAGATCTGCCATGTTGTTTTGGAGAAATTCTAATTCTAATATATATATTATATTTAGAATATCATAACCAAATAAATCTTACCTACAAAGCTTCTCTTATACCACCTAAAATAAATTAATAAGGCACAAGAATTATCACTAGACAACACACGAAACCTCGTGTGAAATAATATTCAATTCAATAATTTATACTAGGTAAGCTAATGTATTTTTATCGTATTCACAATAAGTCTAATTTTTTATCAGTACCATGTCACTATCCTAATTAATATTGTTTCAATTCTTATACGTTCGTGTGGGCGAGTCGCTGAGGAGGGTATTTAAGTTGTCGTTTGCGGGGTCAGTGCTCCATGAAAACCGACAATATGCGTCCGGAGACATCGTCGGATCCAAAATGGCAGACTCCTCGGCGTGCTGACCAGCCGTCAGTATATTATTGAGATGTTTATTGATTACCACATCCGCAGAGCTAACGTAGCCACTTGATGGCTGTTTTGTAGGTAAGGTTCGTTCGTTTAACTTAAGACTAGGCAAGGAGTCTAACGACTGTAGCTGTATGTAGCTGTTGTCAGCGCTTTGTTTCGCTGGAGGTGGCAAGGAGGGCATTGTTGGTAAGCTTTCTGGGCCGACAGTCTTAGGATGCGATGGGCCCAATTTGTTGGAATTCATCATAAACCTGGCCTGTGCTTCTTCAGGTAACACATACCCAGAAGATAGAGTAGGCTGATTTGTTCCAGTTGCCGCATTGGAAGCAAATACAGGTGGCGGCAAGCCTGCCATGACATAACTGTTACTAGCTGGTGGATTTCCGGTACTTGATGAGGGAGTTTTAGTTGGTACAGGTGCCGGCGCTGATTGTACATAACCTGTAGATGGATTCACGACTGGTTGGACATAACCACTAGTTGGATTCTTCTTAAATGCCTTGTCACTAAAGTAAGGAGAGTTTTCAGGAGAACTCTCTGTATCTGAAGATGAAGATTCCTCTTCTTGAATTTCATTGCTATCATCTTTTTCTGAAACTGCTTCTAAATTAACTGAAGTTACCGAACTTTCTTCTGATGTAGAAGCTTGCCTCTCAACAGGAACTCTTGATGAGTCTGACAAAGCAGTACTATCTGTGTGGTCACTTACAGCACAGTTCTCATCCTTCTGTTTTATGTCTGTTGATGAAACTGTGGTCTTACTATTAGGCAACAACAACATTTCATCAGACGGAGGCTTTTCTTCCTTTGTTGTGGGATTCCAATTACCAAAAGTATATTTAGATATATCTTTTTCTGGGATACCTAAACCACTGGGTAAAACTGGTTTGATATCTTCCATTTTCCTATATTTTTTGTATAACTTAATTGATCCATAAGAAATAGCAATTAATGAAAATACTGCCATAAAAATAAATACCATTGTAAGGCCATCCTTACTCCTGCATGCTACAGTACTAGGTTCACTCCATGGTCCCACATATTCACCGTTTTTAGGTAGTGACACATCAAAATTAACAGCTCGGACTTGGTATGTTTCTGAAGATACTACTCCCACACAGTAGTCTAAGGCATATGATAATTCGGTTGTGTTTATAATTTCAGGCTGTGAGTCGTCTTTGATTCTTTGTATTTCATATAAATCTACATTACCTCCAGGAATTTCAGGGCGTTTCCAATGCAGCTTATTTGGGTTGTTCTTTACAGTTGGTGCTCTAAGCTTACTTGGAGAGCCTATTTTGGTTGTCACAGTTACAGAGTCATTGAATGTTAGTTTAGAACATAAGCCTATTGGAATGTTACATGCTTGCACTGTTAAGGAATAATTTGTAAAACTTTGAAGATCAGGTATAGTAACTTGTCTGTGGGATGTGTCAGTTCCAGATACATTATCAACATATATTTCTTTGTCATAATTATAAATTACGTATTTTCCAATATTCCCATTTTTGTGAATTGGAGGATCCCAAGATATGACAAGTGAAGTGTTTTTTATATCTGATATTGATATATTAACTGGGTTTGTTGGTGTATCTTCAGAAGTTGTAATGACTGCAGTAGCATTATCTATAGTTTTTTGGCCATAAATAGTATTTAAGGCTAAACTAAACTGATAGGTTCTAAATGGAAACAAATTTTCTATTTTTACTTGCATCTGTTTTGGGTTGGATATAAACTTATAGCTGTTATTAAAAGACTTGTCACAGTTACTGCTTGTTTGAACTATGGGACAGTAAGTAATATTATACCCAGTTATAATTCCATCTTGTAATGCACAATCCATAAGTAGTTTTAAAGTTACAAATGTCTTTCCAGGTACATCATATGTCAAATGAACTGGAAAACCATACATAACAAATCCATCCTTTGAAATATCACAGTTAGCCCACATCATTCCACTTGTTTTTGTACCATTATTAGCTGCTATTGCAAACTGATATCTGTATTCTCTGGGTAAATCTATAACATGATTACTTTTATTTGCCTCTAGAACAGCAAAATCCATTCTACCCACACATATTTGTGTTTTATTATGTTGACACCAGAAAAGTGTGTAATTATCTATATTTTTTATTGCAACCCATGATAGTTCATATGTGCCATTCTCATATGCTAATTTAGTAAATGAAGTAAGTCTGAATGAATGAGTATCCTTTTCAGCAGGTATATAAAGATGGCTGCTATTTATAGATGACCCTTTATCATTAACGGACCAAACAGTGATATCCAATGCATTTAGTGTAGCGTTAAGTCTAACATAGCTTGAACTTTTATTTTTATCAGAATATACTGTTTGAGTCTTGTTTCCTTGAGACACAAGTACCTTGTATGTAAAATTTGTTCCTGCCTCCTCATATTCTTCTAACTGTTTCCAATACACATAAATTACTCTATTATTGCTATAAGCAGATTTATGAAAAGCTCCAGTAATTGTATCAGGTGGTCTTTTTGGTATTTCACTGGCCGTATAGAAAACAACATAACTAAAATCTGACCAGAACTCTCTTTTTACAGCTTTTTTAGATTTGATAAACACTCTCACTTCATACTGTTTGTGGGCATATGGAAGATTTGAAAGTTGAAATCTATAAGTTTTATTTTTTGGGGGTAGAAATGATGCATTTACTCTATGAAATTGTGTTGTGTTGTCAATTTTAGCTATTTGATATTCTATTATGTGGTCTATTCCACAATGAAATAAATCAACCATGTTGTCAGGAATTCTCCATATCAAATCAACACTATGAGATTGTTTTTCTATCACTTGTAAATCATAAGGAGGGTCTGGCTTTACAATAGAATAATGATCAATTGTGAAGTTCTGATCATTACAACCAAAAACGTTACATGCAGTTAGGAAAAAGTACTGCTTCTCTTCTTGTTGTCTATATCTAGGTTTACTGGTTGTATTCCAAGCACAATATGTTTTTAAACTGCTACCTCTTTCAGAAACACATGATGGATATGCCATATAATTATTACCAGAGAAGGTTACAGAGTAATTAATCTTACTGAGGGATTGCAAACTTGTCCAAGAACAGTTTAGAATTTCCAGATTATATGAAATACAGTTGAAATCTGTAACATCTGTTGGAGGACTTTCTACAAGTATTCGGCTTATACATTTCTTTCCATTTTTTTTATTCTGACAATAATACGTGTTTGATTGCTTTTCAGGCTTTTTAATATACAATCTCCTTGTTGTACTATTTACAATGTCTGATTTAATATTGATTCCACCTAATAAGAACTGAATATCACTCGAAGAGTAGTTTTCTCCAACACAAAATAATTCTAATGGTTTACCATACTCTATTATGATTTCACCTGGTGGATATATAGCTACTGATATATCTACACCGAGACATTTCGTAAATATACACGGCAAACTTATTAAACACTTTATCAAAAAACACCAAATCCATGATCTCAACTGCGGTCCTTTCTTGGAAATTCTGCACTTTGTTTTTTTACGCGTTTCGGAACAATCTGCCATTACTGACGCAGTCTCCATTAAACACCTTTAATAATTAACATTACGATTTACACTAGTTATCATTTTAAGCTTCATTTAGGAAACGATAAACACTTGTTTTATTTTTATATGAGGAGCTCAATGGCGCACGGTCCTCCTGTATCGTTGACACAAGGTTGACTAAGTTTGATCACACAACATTACTTTCCTTACACTTTTACTAGTTTCTTACACACTGAAATAAGTTTGATCAAAAAACTTTAATAATCGCGTCTCGAATCTACGAGAAAGTATGGAAATTTAAAACGACTTGCTACTTACATAAAATATAATGAAAAACTTTGAAGTATTTCTGATTTCTGAGTAACGCCAACTTCACGTCGGTACAAAATGAATCAATAGATATAATAATGTTACCATATGCAAAAAAATATTTTAAAATTAATTTATCTGATATAAAAAAAAAATTAAAATAGAAAGTGTTTTTAATGTAATTAATGTAAATAATGTTCTGATAATATAAATATTAAAAGCTATGATAAACACTTTAGCGCTATCCATACTAATATTATAAATTCGAAGGTAACTCTATTTGTCTGTCTGTCCGATACGCTGTCATGCTTAAACCACTTAACCAATTTTGAAGAAATTTTGCATATGCTTATGCAAAATTTTGAAAAAAATGTTGAAAAAAGGACATAAACTATACTTACTATACTAAAATGATATACCGCTAAAATATACTATACTACAATGATATACCGCTAAAATATAAAAAGTAAAATAGTGTTGAAAAACAGAAAAAAAGAATTAAAAAACCCCCGATAAAAAGATGTCTAAAATGGATAAAAATAATACTCTTCCTGTACTTATTGAAGTCGTTGCGTCGAGGGACCGTTGTACGTACGTTGACGATGGTGTCTATTTCACGAAGTTTTCCGAAGTAATTAATAAGGATTTAGACTATACGATTTGATATTGTTCTTTCGTTATTTGCCTTGGTAACTTACCTAGTCTTGCCATAAATATTGTAACAAAGAAAAGAAAAATAATTGCAAATACCATTTATTACTTTTACAGTGTGTTAGTTTAATACACAAATATAAAACAATTAAAAATATAAAGAGCTTATTCGAAGTGGTATCCATTGGCTGCAATACAGTCCATTAAACGTTGAGGCCAGTTATCTATAGAAGCATGCGCTTTTTCCATAGGGAAATTCTTCAATGCCAATCGTATGGACTGCTTTAGGGACTCCAAATTATCATGGCGTTTAGAGCAAGCTGTACTTTCTAAAACTGACCTAAAATTATAATCCAGCGGATAAAGATCGGGACTAGACGACGGCCAGTCTTCAGCTCTGATGAAGTTCGAGACGTTCGCTTCCAATCAAGACTATGTGGACCGAGCTTTATGACCCGGCGCCGAGTCTTGATGGAAGGACATACTTGATTATAATATTATATACATGGTGTTATTAAGGGACTTACCTACCTTCTCAAATATGGTATCTTGATACAATTGTTGTTGATGTTTTGATACCTTTTTCACAAAAATATGACTCAGTCACTCCTTCATAGCTAACACCTCACTAAACCATCACTGAAGTCGGATAATAATAATTGGGAATTGACTAATTGGGAAGCTGCCTTAGAGATTTTGTTAAAATGTTGCTCAATTGTAAAATTTTTCTCATCCGTAAACAAAATTTTTCTCTGACCTCCCTTTACGTACCGTTTCAGTAGTTGTTTCGATTTTACCACCATATTCATCTTTAATTTACCAGTTAAGAAATGACCAGTCCTAGTCATGGCTGCAAAGCCTAAGTCATCTCTTAAAATACGCGACATGTTTCTAGGTGCTACCTTCATTTCCCGAGATAAAATCTTTTGTTTTCGGACAGGATTTCTTCGAATTTTTCCCCTAGTGCTTTGACCACTTGTTGTTGCTTTTTCGTACGAACACTACGTGGACGGCCAGATCTTTCTCTGTAACAAACAGAGGAAGACTCATTCTACCTATTATAATAGCCCAGTACACAAACATTTGACTAATCCTAAGTATATGGAGAGTTTTAAAAATTGCATTTGGCTCCATTCCTACTTTGTGTAATGCAATCACAGGTATTCTGTTCTCTTTATCACCCCACTCCATTTTAATATCGCAAAATATTGTTAAATGTATTGCAATGGTGCCAAGATGAAAAAACACAATGAATGAACCGTATAAAAATGGGAGATTCCAAATTCAAATGTAATATTTTTTTATTTTTAATTGTAACATTATTTATGGCCAGACTAAGTTCTTGCATTATGCTTTTTTTCTTTTTTTTAGTGGTCCCCCGACCCAATAACTTCATGAAGTACATAATAATATCATTTTTATCCTTTTTAGACGTCTCTTTGTATCGGGGGTTTTTAATTATTTTTTTTATTTTCAATCTTTTCAAATTATTTAACTTTTTTCTATGCTGTTCTAAATGAACCTACGAACACACTACTTTCACTTGTTTAAGGTTTTCTATCTATATTGTATAATAACCTATCACCAGCACCAACAAAAGCTCCATATCTTCGAGACGACTGCTTCTATGTCGACCAAATATAGCTTGGCGAACCAAGCTTTCGATTAAAAATTCCGCATTCAAATCCGTCTACCCATTTGGCTGCTACGTTGCCACAGACTTATACCACCCCACGTCAAACTTATAACACCCCTCTCTTTGGGTCGGAGGTTAAAAAATGTGAAAACTTGTCTCTTGCTGTGGATGTTAAAGTATGTAAATTCTATCACGTGGATTGTCATTTCAACCGTGTGTATTCGCATCTTGTCTTTGCTGTCGATTGGATATTTAGGCTTACCACCTCCTAGGTACTATTTCCCCTCTGAGATCTAATAATCACGAATCATTCACCTGCAAACTATGACAGAAAGTGCGTGTTTTTATTCGGAGATAACTTCGTCACGCAAGTAATTAATAACAAAGAATACTATTTGTTGTTAATTTTTGGTACCTACTCTTGCGTTAAAAGAAATACGTTCATACCAACCCTTTAGTGGTATACTTTATATTAAGGTTAAAATAATACTTACTTTGCAACTCATTTTACCCCTCCGTCACATAACCACTCTGTCACATATTTTTTTGACGAAGTAGACAGGGGTCCAATAATTATTATCGAGTAATATTTATGCTGAAAGTATTCTGTTTTGTTTTTTTTTTGTTTAGCTTATTTATTTTGTTGATATTTTGTTTTTGTTGATATTTCTTAACCGTTTGGGAATCAATTTTTTGAGGCAACATCACAAGAAAACCACTTGACCAATTTTAACCAAAATTGGCACGCTTGTCAAGGACGTGACTGGGCTTGTTCTCCAAAAAACAGAATAAAAAATATTGCTTTTTTTTTTAAAGATATGGTCAAAAAACTGAATTTCCCATAGACTTAAGCTAACAGTTTCTAGATTTCAACAGAGGTCGCTGTGTATGTCCATCTTTCTGAATCGAGGTACCACATACAAAAATGTTGTTATCATAGTATATTGGCTTGTTGAAAAATATCTTCTAAATATTTAGCACAGTTTTACCCTGGAATCGAAATAATAATCATCTGACGCCATTATGTTCATTTGGTCGTTTTAATATCAAATATCAATATTTACAGTTTATAATACTTAACTGTTTCGAATTCATTGAGCTGAGCGTAAGCTTGGGAATAATTTTTTTGAAGCGACATCACAGGATATATACGATTTGAATATATACGCTTCCCTTACCGATGAAAAGGTATACATTGTATAACATTTTTTTTATCATCATCGTGGGCTCCCCTGCTATTGATGTCCATGTTGATCTCGTAAGAAATCAATTAGCATGTTTTATGTGTAACTTATTTAGTCATATGAATAGAATATCAATGAGTTAAACTTGATAACTTTGAAGTTTAAACAAATAAATTGGAACGTTAAAAGTAGGGGTGTTATTCGATTCGAAATTCGTATCGAATACACGATGAAGCTTCTTAGCATTTTATGGATGCATCGTGCGGGTGCCAGGCCCGTCGCGTTGCATGGAGAGGAGTGCAAACAGTGCCTGGGACTTGCGACTTGACTTGTAAGTTTAAAAGGTTCCTTTATTACGCACAAACACGCTAACCTCCACTATCCACACTCTTCTCCCTAGCTAACCAAATTTAGAAATAACCTACTAATGCCGCCTTTGAAATACGTTCTAGAAATGGACCGGTCCTAGTTCTAGAAAGGGCAAGGTCTTTAAGTAGGTTATAGACAGATTTTGCTGTTATACCTCTCGCTTCCATTTCTACAGGGTACAAGTTAACTAAAAAATGATTCCTGGACAGTTCGTTGGTCAGTTCGTAATACTTATTAAACTTAAATATGTGATCCCTAAGGATGTTTGTTTCCCAGGGAACAGTAAGCTCTGTTCAGTCAACTCTGCTTAGTAAGTAATACTTAAGGATCACGCGCCTTTAAGATGTTTAGAATACAGGAATAAATCCGGTCTGGGTTTAATTTCACGAATAATTCGAAAATTGCCGAATAGTTCGAATTATGAGCGAATAATTCGAAATATGCGTGAATAATTCGAATTATCCGCGTATTACCCATATATCACAAGGTTTTTTATTCTACTTCGAGTTTGTTATATATTTTATGAAAATATATTATTAAATTAGTCAGTTTCTGTTAGGTCTGTACAAGTTTAAATTTATTAAAAAAGTAGTCGAACGAACGACAGTTTGCGTGAATTTGCACCCGAACATATTGGAATTTAACATAATATCATAAGGATGTTTATTTGATAATACTCATTAGAAAAAACTACACTTGACATTGTAATTAGTGGTTGAAATCCAATGTATATTATAACATGATTACATATTTTATTATATTAAACCTAACGAACGCTGCATTTTCTAATGCGCATTTCTAAGCCTTCTGGCTTAGAAATGCGCGAACGCTTTGGTAATTTGATAACGTTATTAGTGGAATTTCTTAACTAACTAATTTAAAAAATTCCACGTAATGTTAAATATTATCTATTTAGCTCCATTATCAAAATAGTCGTTATAACATATTTCTTTCTTCCCTTGAGATGATATAAAACCAGTTTGTAATGATTTACTGAAAATATTTTTCAAAAGAATGCAGTGTGGTTTACTAGGACTCTTTAAAAACGTACACAACATCAGCACCACGGGCCTTAGTAATCAAATAATAATAAATACGGTTCCTTAACCGTAACCGTATAATAATATTGAATTCATTTTTTTTTAATTTTTAAGAAGATAATAATATTGAATTCATTTTTTTTTATTTATAGGAAGATAATAATATTGAATTCATTTTTTTTTTATTTATTAGAGGCAAAAGAATTTCGTTTGAAATCTCTTCTAACTTTTCTAATACAAAACAGTGCTTTTGACAAGTGTATGTGTATTTGTTTGTTTAGAGTATGTGTTATGAAAGTGAGGCTGTAATTCTAGGCGAAATAAAGATTAAGTGTATTTTTTTTACCACACCGGCAATATGAACCTTCTAACACCGAGTCTAAATGGTGACAGTTCTATGGCTCCGCCATAGCTGTCATATATGTTTAAGTAAGTTAAGTTAACGTACTATAAACTAACATAAGTTTGGTTATAGTACGTTACTCTCTTACTACTAACTTTCTTTGATTCCTAGGATACTGCAAGAGACCGTGGCCGGCGGTGATAACTTTACACCAGATGACCCGCAGGCTCGTTTGCCCGCCATATATAATAAAAAAAATAGTAAGTGTACATTTGTTTAGGTATTTATCTTACATAGATACACATCATGTTCAAAAAGAAAGATAACTTTTCTAAAATCACGGGCGATGTAGGTGTTAATATTTTGTTTTTATATATAACGCCTTCACGCTTAAACCACTGGGCCGATTTTGATGAAACTTTGAATATATATGGATGAGACGTTAAGAAAGGACATAGGCTACTTTTTACCACTTGAAAATATCTCATTCAAGTAGAAAGGTACTTGACGTAAAAATAAAACTAGTGCCCAATAATAATCTAATGCCGACGAAGTCGCGGGTAAAAGCTAGTATATAATACATTACATTATAACTACTTGTATACCAAGTGGTTATTATGTGCGTCGATAGATCAAAAAAAGTCTTTCTGTGTGTTATTTGTAAAACGGACAATTGTATTACAACAGTGACTATCGATAGGAAAACAAAATCAATGTATGAAAACAAAATCATACAATTGTTATCATATTATATCACTTACAGGAAAATAAATCACAATCCCACTCGCAGACCTGCGAATAAACTAGCTATATTGTTGCAGGAGCATTAAAGTAAAGAACTTTTATTCAACTTTTTATGATACATAAACATAATTTACTCAAAGACCTATAGTTAGCCAGATAGTCTCCTACATACAAGCCTCCTACATAGAAACGATGCTTCTTAGCCTTCCATGAATTCACCGTGCGGGTCCCGGGCCATCCATTGCAAGGAGAGAAGTGCAAACAATGCCATAAATAAATCTACCCCTGCGACCCAGGGGTAGATTTATTGTTGCTATTAGGTCTGCTCAACAAACTAATGACAAGTATCACAGCTGCTGAGTTATCTTGAGACGAGTCGGTTAAACCAGGTGACGTAGAATTCCAGTGTGCGGTCGCTAGTGCCGCCATCTGGCGCGTCCCCCGGGTTGCGGATAGGGGAGGTCCCCCCAGATATGGGGGGCACCGGCTTCGGCCGGCGCGGACAGCTACTAGCATGTGTGGCTGCTTGTCTTTCGAGGCGAGCATTGCACGGCCACACAAACTCGTAAGCCCGCACTGAGCGGGAACGAGAGCTGGACGGACGGATCCTGTTCTGTTCGTCTGGCTGCGAGGAAGAAAACCTCTATAAAAAATCACCCTGGGGGTCGGTCATGGGGGTGTCAGTGCTTGGTCCATGGCCGACAGGGGGGTTTGTGTTTCGTGTTTTGTGTTTGTCTTGTCTCGTTTGGTCTTGGTCTTTTTTGTTATGTTTCGTTTTATGTGTGTTTGTGCTTCTTCGTCGACCCTGAGGTTCGGTGCCTGCCGAGGGGTTGTGTAAGGACTAGGGCACCACTCGCGGGGACCTCACCCCTCAAAGGAATCATGGATAAGGCTTCTTTTAAAATATGTCCCCGGGAGGGTCCCAAGCTTCGCGCTGGAGAAACCCTCATGTACCTGTAGTACGGAGGGCAGATGGCAGACGAATCTGCCATCTGCCCTCCGAACTACAGGGTGGGCGAAAAAAGCCTTGGTGCAGGAGTCCCTGCACAGGTCGAGACCACACCGACCAGTCCAAAAAAACTGAGTGTGAGGCGCGTAGGAGAGGACGACTTGGCAAGCTCACTGGACACGGATTTTCATTTTGACTCGGACATAATCGACTTGGATGCGGATGAGCCGACCACGGGGGTTGGTTCATCCGCTTACGACATTGGCAGGCCCATCGGATTACGTTTGGCTTACGGTTGTGATTTGACGGACACGTCGGATCAAGAGGTTTGTGCACGGCGCAAGCGTGGTCCTCTTTCAGAGGTGTCGCGCTTGCAGTGTGAAGCGTCCGGTAGCGACTCGGAGCTTGGTGTTACAAAGTGTAACACCGCTCGTCGTGGACGCTCCACTTCGAACGTGCGTGGTTCAGGGCTCGCAAGGGCCTTAGCCCTTGCGAGCCCTGAACCACGCACGCAGCTCGCTCGCAGCTCGCAGCTCTGCCTTAGCAGAGCTGCGAGTCCTGAACATGGAGGCCGAGGAGGCCGCATTTGAGCGTAGGCTCGAGCGCCAGGCTTTCCGAAAGACGACGGGCAAGGCTGGGAGTGCACCGGACTCCGAGGAGAATACCTCCTTGGAGGTGCTTCCTAAGCC
The DNA here is from genome assembly GCA_959347355.1 of Napeogenes inachia. NCBI lineage: Eukaryota > Metazoa > Arthropoda > Insecta > Lepidoptera > Nymphalidae > Napeogenes > Napeogenes inachia. The sequence continues at coordinate 8,423,473 of OY365793.1, read as the reverse complement.
GGATCCGTCGGTTTTAAGTGCCGATGAGCTGAGTGCAGCCGTCGCCCGACATTCTGCCTCCATTTTCGAGTGGACCAGGAAGTCGGGCAATCTCAAAGGCACGGTGGTCAAGGCCCTCAGAGACGAGTCGAGCAGTTTGCTCGATATCGTCAGAGTCTTGGCCACCCGGAGCGAGCCTGAGGAGACGCGCCGTATCCGCGAGGATAACGCGCGTCTCCACAGGGAGGTCGAAGCCCTGAAGGAGGAGTTGAGGGCCCATCGAAGGGAGTTCGCCGAGATGAGGGCATCTGCGGCCAAAGCCGCGGTTCAAAAGATGCCCTCGTCGGAGGTAGACATGACTGAGGAGTTGAAGCGCTCCATTATTGCCTCGGTAGGCGAGATGGTCAACGCTCGCTTCCGAGGTATCGAGGAGCGGCTCCTCCCAGCGCGCAACCTCCGGCCTTCTCTGGCCGCGGATAGGAGGCGAGAGGCTGCTTTAGCCGCGGCTGCAGACCTGGCTTCACGACCAGCTGTCTGTGCCTATAGGCGATCGGGGTAGCCTGTCTTACAGGCGAGGTCCCCGCCTTTAACCCCTGGATAATCTTCAGCCCCACAGCCTAAGGCCTGGTCGACCGTTGCTCGAGGGGGCAAGAAGAGTGCCCCCGGTGCCCCTCGTAAGTCAGCACCAGCTCTGGCTCAGGCTCCCGTGGCCGCCCCTCGTGGGCTTGCTCAGGCTCTTGCTCCGCCCCCGGTAGCTCAACCACAGGCCCAACGACCCGCTTCCAAGCGGCGACGGAACAGGAGGAGAAAGGCGGCAAGAGCCAAAAAAGCGGAAGGAAGAATGGGTTCACAGCCTAAGTTGCCGCAGTCTCGGTCACCTGCGGTGATCATTACGCTGCAGACCGAGGCCGCGGCAAAGGGCGTAACGTACGCGCAGGTCCTCGAGCGCGCCGCCGAGAAAATTGATCTCGGCGAGATCGGGCTCGAGGACGGCTTGAAAATCCGGCGGTCGGCCACGGGAGCTAAGCTCCTTGAACTACCGAAGGCGACCCCGGATAAAGCAGAAAAGTTGGCGGCGTGTCTCCGCTCTACGTTGGAGGGGGTGGCGGATGTCGTCCGACCCGTGAAAAGGGTCGGTATCAGGATTAAAGGCCTGGACGACTCCGCCACGAGGGACAAAGTGGCGGCCGCGATCTGCCGCGTCACCCGATGCCCCAGTGAGTCTCTCCACGTCGGGGAGATTCGCTGGGGCAATGGGGCCATGGGCGTTGCCTTTGCCCGGTGCCCCGTTGACGCGGCAAAACCGCTGCTCGCTGCGGGGAGGCTGTTGGTCGGGTGGAGCTCGGCCAAGATCGAGCTCTTGGAGGAGCAGCCCATGCGGTGTTTCGGGTGTCTAGAGCCCGGGCACACGCGTGCGGTCTGCCCCTCCGGAGTTGACCGTAGCTCGGTCTGCAACCGGTGCGGCGTAGCGGGCCATTCCCGCGCAGGCTGCACCGGAGTCCTCAGATGCGCACTTTGCGCGGAGAGAGGACTACCAGCAGGCCATGAGCTGGGCAGCGGAGTCTGCAAGGCTCCCCGTAGGAAGGGAAGGGTGATTGGCCCCTCTCCAGCTCCAAGAGGCGGCGGTGGCGGTAAACCGCCTGTGGAAGCCATGTCGCAATGACCGGACGGCGACATGGCTTCCTACAGGCGAACTTAAATCACTGCGCCAGGGCCCAGGACCTTTTTGTCCAGGCCATGGCAGAGTGGGATATTAGTGTTGCGGTGGCCTGCGAGCCCTACTATGTTCCCCCGAATTCCAGTTGGTCGGGGGACATAAACGGCTCCGTGGCAGTGGTTGTGGGACCTGGTCCCGGTCCCCCTTTCTCCACTCTGGAGACTGGCCCGGGTTTGGTAGTGGCGCGGTGGGGGGAGTACGTCGTCGTAGGCGCGTACTTCTCCCCCAATCGTAGCCTGGCGGAGTTCGAGGTTTTTCTCGACTCCGCCAGTGCTGCGATTCGCAGACAGGCGTCGGGGAAGGTCATCTTCCTCGGCGACCTGAACGCCAAATCCGAGGCCTGGGGGAACCACGCCACGGACGCTAGGGGTAGGGCTGTCCAGGTCTGGTCACTCCTCTCCGGTCTGTCCCTCCTTAACAGAGGGACCGAACCGACCTGCGTGCGGCAGCAAGGGAGTTCCGTGGTGGACGTTTCGTTCGCCACCCCAGCTGTCGCGCGCATGGTCGACGACTGGAGAGTCGAGACGGAGGTGGAGACTCTATCGGACCATTTATACGTCCGATTTGAGATCTCTGCCTCCCGACCGGATCTGGCCGGGCCACCGCGGCAGTCCAGCGGCTGGATCGGGAAATGGCGGTTGAGGCAGCCATCGTCCAGGGCTGGGCCTTTCCCGATCCCCCCAGCGAGGAAACCGACGTCGAGGGGTAGGCTGGCCGCATGCGCGGGGCCCTATCAAGGGTCTGCGATGCGGCCATGCCGAGGGCGGGGTTCCGGCCCCGGCGCAGGGGTGTCTACTGGTGGTCGCCCGAAATAGCCGAACTTCGGGCGGCCTGTTGCAGGGCTCGCAGGGCCTTCCTCCGGTGTCGCCGCAGACGCGGCTCGGACCCGGAGATGGAGGCCCAGCTGCAGGGTCAGTATCGCCAAGCGAAGTCGACCCTGCAGCTCGCGATTCGGAATTCGAAGGACCTAGCTCGGGAGGAAATCCTGGCCGGTCTCGATAGGGACCCATGGGGGCGACCGTATCGTGTTGCGCGGAATAAAATCCGCGCCGCGACCGCCCCGGTCATGGAGTTCCTTCAGCCGGATTTCCTCGAGCGGCTGGTGGGGGAACTTTTCCCGGATTCCACCGGCCACTCTCCTCCTGTGATGGCTCCCCCCTCTCAAAGGGGGGGAGCTGGATCCGTGCCAGTCATCACGGAGGCCGAGCTAGAGGTCGCGCTGAATCACCTGCGAGCCCGCAACACTGCGCCGGGGCCGGACGGTATTCCAGGGCGAGTGCTGGTCATCGCCCTGGAATACCTGGGAGGCAGGCTTCGGGAACTGTTCAACCTGTGTTTGCGCACTGGACAGTTCCCGAAAGCCTGGAAGGAGGGCAGGTTGTGCCTGTTGCGGAAGGACGGTCGTTCTGTCGACTCTCCTTCCGCATACAGGCCGATCGTGCTGCTGGACGAGATGGGCAAGCTCTTCGAGAGAGTCCTCTCTGCCCGTCTCGTCCAGCACCTCCAAGAGGTAGGTCTGGGTCTCTCAGACGCTCAGTTCGGCTTCAGGGCGGGTCGTTCAACGATCGACGCCCTGAGAGCTCTGAGAGACCTGACCGAAGAGACTGTTTCCGAGGGGGATGTCGTCCTGGCGGTTTCGCTGGACGTCGCCAACGCCTTCAACAGCCTGCCGTTCGAGACTTTGGTTGAGGCGCTCCGGTTCCATGGAGTGCCTCCCTATCTCCGCAGGCTGTTGAGGGCGTACCTGCAGGATAGAGAGGTCCTGTGGGAGTGCGGCGACCGGCGGGTCTACCGACGTGGTGTGAGCCGAGGGGTTCCACAAGGGTCCGTTTTGGGACCGGTCTTGTGGAACCTGGGCTACGACTGGCTGCTTCGCTGTCCGCTCCTCCCCCGGACGAGGGTGCTGTGTTACGCAGATGATACCCTCGTCACGGCGCGCGGAGGGAGCTTTGCGGAGGCAGCCCGTCTTGCCACGGTCGGCGCTACGTTGGTAGCGGACCGCATAGGGCTGTTGGGACTGGAGGTCTCCGTTTCCAAGACGGATACCATCCTGTTCCACGGCCCTCGCCGGGGTCCCCCTCGTCGGGCGTACATCCAGGTCCGTCCAGGGTGCGCGGGTGGCGGTGAAGGCCCGGATGAAGTATCTGGGGCTCACCCTGGACGGAAGATGGAACTTCGGGGCTCACTTCTCTCTGCTGGCCCCGAAGTTAATCTCCACTGCAGTCGCCTTGAGTAGGCTTCTACCCAACGCCGGAGGGCCGCAGGCTCCTTGCCGCCGGTTATACGCCGGAGTGGTGAGGATCATGGCCCTGTACGGTGCTCCCATATGGTCGGGAGCCCTCACCGCGGATTCCAGGGCCCTTTTGCGTCGCACGCAAAGGGTCCTAGCGGTGAGGGTGATCAGGGGGTACCGTACGGTGTCATACACTGCGGCCACACTCCTGGCGAGCGATCCGCCCTGGGAGCTACAGGCGCGGGTCCTCGCCGGAGTGTATTGGCACCGGGTAGAAGCCCGGGTCGGGCGGGTTAGGCTCGAGGCGGATCGGATCAGGGCTCTAGCTCACCGAGCCCTGATCCGACAGTGGAGTAGGGACTTAGAGTCCCCGTCGGCCGGTCTTGCGACGGTGGGGGCTATTTCCCCCCATCTCGATCGTTGGATCGGCCGGCGGCACGGGACTCTAACGTTCCGTCTTGTGCAGGTGCTCACGGGGCATGGGTGCTTCGGTGAGTACCTGCACACGGCTCGTCACACCTTGGCGGAATGCGCAGCCTGGGACCGTCAGCGTACTGAGCTGACGGCCGTGGTTGGCAGCGACCTCTCGTTGCCGAGCGTTGTTTCCGCGATGCTCGACGACGAGAGGTCCTGGGTCGCTATGGCCTCCTTCTGCGAGCAAGTCATTGCCGCGAAGGAGGCCGCGGAGCGGGTCAGAGAGGCAGCCTCCTCTGAACCGCTCCGCAGGGGTAGGCTGGGTCGAAGGAGGCGGGATTACGCCCGCAGCCTCCTTCCCCAGCTGTAGTGCCTGGACGGGAGAGGGGGGTGACCTCTCCCGCCCGTTATAGGCCTACGAGGTGAGGGTGTCCCTAAGTTGATCGGGGCCCCTCGCAGGGGGTTCCGCCGGGGCGTCACGGTGAGTGCGAAAGCGATCCCGTGGCGCCCCACTAAGGCGATGAGGTCAACCGTTGGTTTTTTAGTGGGTAGCCTTAAAAATGGCAGCGTCCTCTATGCTGCCGGGTAGTCCCACATACCCCCTCGGTCATCACCTTCCTGGCCGCAGGGATGATGCGTAACGCATTTTTCCAACGATAAAAAAAAAAAAAAAAAAAAAAAAAAAAAGGTGACGTAGAATTAGTTTTTGCTTAAAAAAAATATTCATTAAATCTTGTTAAATTATTTAAACAACAGATGAATAGAATATTTTTAGGAGTTAAGGGTATATTAAAGCAATAGGGAACATGCAAAAAAATTTAAATGGTCTCAAATATTTTTTTTTCGATTACTTTTTATCATCTTATTATAATAGAATCAATTTTTTTTAATTTACTAATCATTTAAGGCCATAAAATAATTTATGAAAAGTGTAACTTTAGGGAGCGAAATTCAAAATTCCAAAACGCGCCACCATTGGTCGAAAGGAAATGTGACGTCATTTGACACACCATTAAATATATCGGCGTTTAAGTTCATACTGTGGTATCAGTGTGACTGAGAAAAATAAATAATTTAAACCTATATTTTCGTGCTTAAAGATTTTATTAAATGATACAATTGTTTAGGTAATCTTAAAAACATTTTCTAAATACTCAAACAACTCTAACAAAACAAATACCTACAAACTCTTTTTGAATAGCAGTTAGCATGCTACTACACAATACATTTTTAAAATGTTTCTACCTCTGAATCATTTTTCACTTCACTTGACTCAGATAAATAACTAGGTTGATAATCAGCAGATATAGAACATATAAGATGCTATAGAAGTATTATCAGCTGTGTTTTCAGTAAACAATTTTCTTTTTAAAACAGATAGTTTTACTTTTAAAACTGTTGTGTAACAATGTTGTGTGTTAAATGAGGAAATGGTGACAATGCTACATTTTGTTTTTCAGCAGGTATATTTACATTGACACCTTTACTTCCATACTTCGGTTTAATATTAACTTGCACAGCTTAGTCACTTGGTAATTTATCTTTAATATGCGAAAAGCAAGTCTCTGCCTTATGATCATCACATTCAATAGGAGAAGTACTGAGACTTGGCTGATTAATATCACAGACATTTGTATGGGCAGTACTAGGACTTACTACCTATATCACTTCTTCGTAAAGGTCACCAATTTTTTTAAACATTACTTTTGATAGCTAACTCTTAAAAGGCTTCATTAACCGATGTCAATCTTTGCCTTTTGACTATGCACATTCTCATTCTATCAGCTGGTGTTTTTGCCACAAAAATATATAAGGAACAACTCCTTTCTTCAAACTTAGATTACATCTTTCTCCTTGTTGTTTCGTTGCACATATTATATTCAATACAATTTGCTGTATCTTCATTAACCTGAAATAAATCGACAAACATAAAAATTTCGTAAAATCAAAAAAATAATACGGTTTTTATAGAAAGTTATACTGAACTTTTGTAGGCTAGGTTAGGTTAATTTTAAACTCAAATTTTCTAATGTTCAATTCGTAAGTATAAATTTAAACTATTAGATTAAACTTATTATAAATAAAATATACTTACGTTAAATTGATCTTCACAACAATATAAGCACGATTTAGGACATATATTATCCCTTTTAATTACCATACACCGTTGTTATTGTATTTTCGCATCTCTTGGAATACAAAAAACACTTTGTCGGGTGTTTTTCTAATACTATTTTTGCACTCCGGTAGTATACAATATTTGTAAGCTGACTTTTATCTTCTTCCATGACTTGTAAAGCAATTAAAACTTAAAATATGTATGAAGTAACTAAAAAGTGCATAGTAAACATTCACTGGATGTGTCATTTGACGTCACGCAAAGCGCGCGCAAAATGACGGCGTTTGAACGGCTCAAATTTATTACAAGTTTTAATTTTTAATTTGAAGAAAAACTAGAATCTTTTCAAACCTATTTATATTTTTTTCTACGATATATAGAGGTAAATGATTAATTTACGTCAAAAAAAAATTACATGAATGTTCCCTATTGGTCTAATGCTACAAATTGAACAAGGTCAAGTTTATGGAATATTCTGTCATAGTCATTTAAGAGCGGAATCTCTGTGTAGGTGTGAATAATGATTGAAGATGTGATCTTAGAGCGAGTACCTTATCAAGCTTTATAATAGTTTTAGATTTGTCCACAGTATTAGATTATGTGAAATATATTAAAATCGTAATTGCTTTGAATTCTTATTATAGGTATAATTAAATTGCTACATAATTCCTTAAAATATATATATTCCTTGGCTATAAACTTGTCAAGAAAATCTAATCTATATTCTGTACATATAATAAAATTGTCAGTGAGCGATTTCTGTACATGGAAAATATTTAAAAAAAACATAATGGGGGTGCCTTTATACAGCAAGAGAGCCCAAAACAATGGTTTTTAATTTTGTCTGTTTGTCTGTATGTCTGTATATCTATATGTCTGTTTGTTTGTGCACGCTAATCTTGGAAACGGCTTAACCAATTTGAACGCGGTTTTCATTATTATCGAGTTTTCATTATTATGTAATTGTCGTCACCTAACATTTAGTGTTTGTTTTATTTAAATCGGTTAAAAGATAAAAAAGTTATGTCAATTTATGTCAATCACGTAATAGGTACTATGCAAATCTTCTTCTATACATGTATTAAATCTGTAGAGGAATAATCTCTGTACATTTAAAATATTAAAAACCTTTAGGTATATAACAAAAGAACTCAAAACAATGTTTTTTCATTTTGTCTATTCGTCTGTATTTTTGTATGTCTAAAAATTATCTATGATAAAAAATTACAAAAAGATATAAATATAAATTAGAAATACTCCAACAAGCAAAATCTACTAGCCGGAGTTTGATGAAACTTTGAGCGGGTACGTTTAATCGAAATCTACGCGTACGAAGTCGCAGGCACAGCTAGTCTATACATATAATAAAATTGAGATTCACTTTACATTTTGTTTTTTTTTTTTACAATCGCTTAACAAATAGAGAAGTTAATAATCTCTTATTGTCCTACTATTGCTGCTTACTGATTGCTTGCTGCTTACTGATTACTGCTTAGTTTGAAGGTTTATAGTCTTTACCTACATACATTGGTAAGTACAAAGAGTACGTTTTATCAAAAACGAAATCTACGCGTAGGAAGTCACAGGCCCAGCTAGTTCCAAATAAAGTAACATGCTTCATAGTTATTACTTCGAGCACTTTGTTTTTCAGGTTTTAGTCCATTGTTTAAATTTGACTTTTTATTGAAGATATTCTCAATTGTTTGGTTTTATTGGTGGTAGTGCAGTATTACCCAAAATAAATACTTGTTATTGATTTGGAATAGAGTCGAAGAATTATTAATAATGTGTGTACAAATCCTGTTGATTCAACTTAGTGACCTGTAATCTCTATAAGTGTAATAATTTATAAATTACGTATGAGATCACAGGTATAAAGACGTATTCTTGTCAGTGATTCAGTGAACCTCGTATAAATAAGGCGAGATGAGAGTACACCGTTAAATGAAAAATAATTTCAAACAAAAAATTTATCGTTACCCAAAGTAAGCTTAAATTATGTTTATGAAAAGTGTTTAAGGCAATTCTTTCAATTATGGTGAATTATCCAGATCCCTGTAGCAAAATAAAGTGCAGAAGTTTCCAGAGAAGACCACCGTCAATATTATGGGAATGGTGCTTATTGATAGAGTGTCTGTTTATTTTGCCGTACGTAGCTTCAAATTGTAACGGTGTAGATAAGACAGTTGAAATATATCCAACAGGTCAAATCATGATCGAGTATGGTCAACCATTAGAAATATTTTGTGTTGCAGAAAACTATTCTTCAAGTGATATTCAGTTTATGTTACATGGTAACCATATTCTTTCGGAAATTGTCAACAGTACAACAAGAAGATTGTATATCGAAAAGCCTGAAAAGCAATCAAATACATATTATTGTCAGAATAAAAAAAATGGAGAAATATGTATAACCCGAATACTTGTAGGAAGTCCTCCAACAGATGTTACAGACTTCAACTGCATTTCATTTAATCTGGAAATTTTAAAATGTTCATGGACAGAAGTAGATTCACTTGGTACTAATCATACTATTTTAAATAATAGATTGGGAACTCCTACTTGCCATTCGATAACAGATATTATCTCAACGAAAACTAAAAGCTACTGTGCTTGGACTACAACCACTGATATAGAACGATTTAGGAATCAGTATTTCAACCTAACGACATGTAATATTTTTGGTTGTAATTCACAAAAAAAAATTATTGATCAATTTCAAATTGTAAAACCGGACCCTCCCTACGATTTACAAGTTAAAGAGAAACAATCTCATAGTGTTGATCTGATGTGGAGGATTCCTGACAATATGGTTGATTTATTACATTGCGGAATAGATCACATAATAGAATATCAAATAGCTAAAATTGACAAGAGAGCACAATTTCACAGAGTTAATACATCATTTTTACCCCCAAAAAATAAAACTTACACATTTCAACTTTTAAATCTTCCATATGCATACCAGCAATATGAAGTAAGAGTGTATATTACATCTAAAGAAGCTGAGACGCGAGAGTTCTGGTCTGATTTTAGTTATGTTGTTTTACGGACGGACAGTGAAATACCAAAAAGACCACCCGATACAATTACTGGAGCTTTTCATAAATCTGCTTATAGCAATAATAGAGTAATTTATGTGTATTGGAAACAGTTGGAAGAATATGAGGAGGCAGGAACAAATTTTACATACAAGGTACTTGTGTCTCAAGGAAACAAGACTCAAACAGTATATTCTGATAAAAATAAAAGTTCAAGCTATGTTAGACTTAACGCTACACTAAATGCATTGGATATCACTGTTTGGTCTGTTAATGACAAAGGGTCATCTATAAATAGCAGCCATCTTTATATACCTGCTGAAAGAGATACTATTTCATTCAGACTTACTTCATTTACTAAATTAGCATATGAGAATGGCACGTATGAGCTGTCATGGGATGCATTAAATAATATTGATAATTACACTCTTTTCTGGTGTCAACATAATAAAACACAAATATGTGTGGGTAGAATAGATTTTGCTGTTCTAGAGGCAAATAAAAGTAATCATGTTATAGATTTACCCAGAGAATACAGATATCAGTTTGCAATAGCAGCTAATAAAGGTTCAAAAACAAGTGGAATGATGTGGGCTAACTGTGATATTTCACAGGATAAATTCATTGTGAATGGTTTTCCAGTTCATTTTACATATGATGTATCCGGAAGACATTTGTAACTTTTAACGACTTTAAAACTACTTATGGATTGTGCATTACAAGATGGAATTATAACTGGGTATAATATTACTTACTGTCCCATAGTTCAAACAAGCAGTAACTGTGACAAGTCTTTTAATAACAGCTATAAGTTTATATCCAACCCTAAACAGATGCAAGTAGAAATATAAAATTTGTTTCCATTTACAACCTACCGGTTTAGTTTAACCTTAAATACTATTTACGGCCAAAAAACAATAGATAATGCTACTATTTTCAGTACAACTACTCAAGATGCACCAACAAACCCAGTTAATATATCAGTTTCAAATATAACACAAACTTCACTTGTCATTTCATGGGATGCTCCGATTTACAAAAATGGTATTTACAAATATATCATTTACAATTATGGCGAAGAACTATATGTTGATTATGTAGATGAAACCGACACCTCCCACAGAGAAGTTACTATAACTGATCTTGATTAATTAATTCAGTAATTGTGTTAATTGTGTTACTTTTTCAATTTACAGTATGATCTAATTTCTTATATTCTTTATCAAAACTGAATGTGATTTGTATAAATTGTTCAATTTTTCTTTCTTACAACTAGTTAATTGTATCTCTTTAAATACAACCTTTAATTAGATATGCAAAATACAGTGGACGCCGCTTATTGTGATCGCGGTTAATGTTATCAGCCGGCTATTGTTATCGAAAATGGTCGGTCTCAAATTTCTCCTTAAAAATACATTTGAAAAAAGCCGCTTATTGTGATCAAAAGTCGATTATTATTATCGATTTAGAAGGGTACAAATGCTATTCATAGAAATATTTATTACTAAGGCAATCCTCATTAAAAAATCCTTTTGTTTGAGTTTACAATCTTTACCTATTGTACAAATTCCGACCTTCCGATTAAAAGTTTCTCACTTTTCAAAAGGAAAAGAACACCTGGTCCCTTTCGTTAATTACCTTTTTGAAAACAATTAAGCGATGGTCCTGCATTTGTCTATAAAAGCCTGGAAAATTCAAATTTCCCTCAGTTCTCCTCAAACTACCGATAGAGTTGAAGTAATCGTATCTGAGACAGTTTTTGAAACATTTTTTGAGTTTTATCGTTCGAAGTGCTTAACTAAAATTAAAGTCATGCGTAAACGCCTAGATTAGGTATACGAATGAAAAAAAAAACAACAAATTCTCGAAAAGTACGATCAATTACCGAAAATAAGTCAACGTGATGCTGCGATTCAACTGGGAATTTCTCAATCACTCCTGTGTAAATTTCTAAAAAACAGATCTGAGATCGAAATATACTATAGAGTACTTAAATCAATTCTAAATTATTACAATTCATATTTTATCATTATGATAATTTATTATGTGCACTAAAATCCCCCAACAGGCATGAAAAAGTACCATTCGCATAATGTTATCATTCCGTTATTGTTATCAAAACGGGCTGGGCTGAAAGTGATCACAATAAGCGGCGTCTACTTAATATACTGTATATTTTTTATTTTAAAACTGAAATAATATATTCTTATGTTATTAAAATATGTGTAATAACAATAGTTTAAAATAAAATATAAATTTAAACAGTTTTTCATGTAGGTAGTTAAAATTCTTTAGACATTTATTATTTTACTAATAGTTTCATAGAAGAAAAGTAAAATAAAATCACATATCACCAGCCATGGTACGTTGATGTAGAATTTAGAACATTACAATGTTTTAATACGTTATCTTTTATCTATTTTATTATCGACTCATCACGATCCACCTGTCCTTATCCTAATTCCTTTTTATTAATTCTTTAATTTTTTTTTTTGGTTCTGAACACGGGCTTAAGAGTAAAAAATATTTTTTAATTTAAATAACCACCAGTTGGTAATTCCTTCAAGAGATTTCAGTAGTCGGTGGCACTTTAATTTTCAAACCAGCGTCATATGTTAAGCCACCAGGAGTAAAACCAAAATGTTTTTATATGTTTAGGTAAAAGATTATAACTTGTTGTATATCATTAAAATATACAACCAGTTGCTTAAAATATTTTTTTTAGATCTTACTAAAACTATCAGGTTCATGGAAGAAAATTCTCTAAGAGCCCCAATCTCTGTTGGAGAATGAAATGCAGCAGGTGGTACTTATGGAGTTGTAGGTGATGTGCGAAAGTGTAAATCGGCGGCAGGAATCAGATCAAACAGAAACGTAAACGCAAGGATCACAGGAACTTTTACGAAGTGTTAAAAGCCCATGCAATTAGTTTTGACATAAATTTTCCAAAAACTATCACCGACCTATCTGATAAAAAATTTAAAAAACACAGAAAAGTAGTTCTTGTATCCGATGTACTGTAGTGATGACTGACCAATGACCACTGCAACTATTACTCGTCGTACATACTTAGTTTTATTCCCTAAAGGCCTCATTCTATAATAACTGTTCATTTTCTTTTTCGTTATCTCGTTTTATTATGTAGCAAATATAGATCATATTAATAAGTTCAAATTTGTAATTAATCTACAGATATTTTGGATTCAGCAGTTGTAAAGTGCGTAGGGATGAAATTTAATTTATACTATTCATAGTGCGTATAAAATAATTTGCTTACTTAGGGGTTAGTTTAATGTGTGTAATTTGTTCCGATATTATTATTCATTTATTTTATTTTAATCTTATTATTTACATTTATACATATAACATTAAAAAAAAACATTTTAAATATAAATATAAAAAACAGTATCCCGCCGACGTGGGCCTTACGACCAGTCCGTCGGTGGTTAGGGCGACAGCGAAAGAAACTTCCTCACAATGCGTGCCGTACCCAAAACTGCTGCTCTTTGCATCCGACCCTTGATCCAGTTTTTTAGTGAGAGCCTCTTGAGATGATGATCGAGACTCTTCGCTATAAGACCATTGACGGAAACTACCATCGGGACAATTATTGTTGAGTCAACATCCCACATGTCGGTAATCTCGTGAGCTAAGTCCAAGTATTTTGACAGTTTGTCCTTCTCAGCTTTAACAAGATTAGCGTCACACGGGACACTGATATCAACAAGAAATGCCCGGCGCTCTAACCGATCTACCAGCATGATATCAGGCTTATTGGCTACAATAGTCCTGTCCGTTATGATAGATCAGTCCCAATAGAGCTTAGCATGACCATTTTCCAAAACTGGCTCCGGTGAGTACTTATAATATGGCACTTCAAAAGGTACAAGACCGTATCGAAGAGCAAGTTCTTGGTGGATAATCTTGGCTACTTGGTTGTGCTGTGCAAATACTCTCCATTGGCAAGATGACAACAACCGGAAATAACATGTCTGATGGATTCTCCTGGTTGGTGGCACGCACGACATATGTCAACAGTGCCATCCTTTATTATGTATTTCCGATAGTTGTTCGTCTTGACAACTTCGTCAGCAATTGCACAAGCAAAACCTTCGGTTTCACCAAAGAGATCACCAAAGCGTAGCCAAGCCACGGACAGGTCTACATCAGGCCCATAGAGTGCCTGGTGGAACCGTCCATGAAGCTCCTTACTCTTCCACATACTTATACGGTCGTCAGTGCTAAGTACTACCGGTTTATGCCAGTTATCTTTGGCTAAGGAGAGCGGTGTAAGACCATTATCTACTGCAAAAATGTCCCGATGCATTCCACACTCAGCATGAAGGAAATATTCCCTAAGATTGCATACCTCACGGTTGTGTAAGTTTTTGGCATTAAGGAAGCCACGACCCCCACACTTCCGTGGAATATACAATCTCATCACTGATGAGCGCGGATGATGCATGCGATACATTGTCAATAGTTTTCGGGCCTTTCGGTCCAGGGCATCTAATTCAGTCTGAGTCCACCTTAATATGCCGAAAGTATACATCAGCACGGGCATTACCCAACTGTTGAATGCACGCACTTTGTTACCTCCCGACAAAAGACTTTTTAGAACTTTTGTCAAGCGAAGCGAACTTTTTAAAGAAGCGTTCCTTCACTAGCTGTTTAATGTCCCCATTTAGTATGCCTAAGCATTCCGACATACCAAGGTATTTGTAGCACTCGGTTTCGGAGAGGGATCTGAGGGACGTTGTCTCCGAGAGTTGTAAATATTCGCTATTTACAACTCGGCCACTCTGCACATGTGCAACCGCGCATTTATCTACACCAAACTTCATCCTAATGAAGACTTTCTCCGCCCCCTGGAAGACAAAGGACCGTTGTCCATTGCCTCATACATGAATCAAGAAAATAAATCGCATAAATCTGTGTCAATCTTGTACACTTCTAGTACTCGTCTCAACCATGTATGAGGCACCGAATCATAGGCCTTTTTATAGTCAATCCAGGCGGCGGAGAGACCCTTCTTACCTTGGCGAACCTTTTCATTAATGGCCATGTCAATAAGGAGGAGCTCCTTAATACCACGAGACCCAATCTTACATCCATTTTGAGCGGGATCTAAAATGCTATTTGCATACAAATGTGTGTTTAATTTTAAAGTCAAAATGGATGTAAGAAGCTTATAAATTGTTGGTAAGCAAGTGATAGGTCGAAAGTTCTTTGGATTCGTGATACTACCAGACTTGTGGAGCAGAAAGGTGATTCCTGTTGTCATAAAAGATGGTAGGGATCCGGACACGATGAACGTTTGGCTGGGCAATTCCAGGAGAATTGCCCAGCCAAACGTTCGTGTGAAGACCGCAGCCATTTGAGCCAAAAGTTATGTAATCCGTACGGCCCAGGACTTTTCCAGTTATGGGTCGAACGGATCACATCCCTGACATTATCTGGGCTTATAAATATAGCCTCCATTGGCTGCAGGTGTTCACACGCGCGCTCAACAACACGCATCCAGCCACCATCGTTGTGATTAATAGGCACCGACCAAATATTTTTCCAAAATGTGAACATTTCTTCCATATTTATTAACTGCCCATCAATCACACTCGTAGCAGATCCCTCCCAGCTTCTATAAACCTTTCTTTGGTCACTTTGGAATATGCGATTCTGCTTATACCTATTTACACGTTGTTTATAACGACGGATACGATTTGCCCACGCACAAACTTTCTGCTTCAGGTAGTCTATACGTTCTGTTACATAGGCCATGAAATCCTGAGGTCTAATGCCAGTACCGGCAAAGACCTGTGTAACATAACGCATGACTCTCGGCCGGATGTTTCCCAATCTGAAGCAGATTAACTTGCCAATAATGACCCTAGCTGCGCTGATACGCCGTTCAATCCTCATCTGCCATGCGGGTGTGTCCTCAGTGGACCGCACCACTCTATCAGGCTCCGGAAATCTGACACGGGCGCAACGACACGCTGCAACAGCTGCACAATAAAGAATTGAATGGGTATCAGTGAGACTATTGCTAGAACGAAGATGCATGCAGTCTAGAGCCATTACTAGCGACATATTACGTCTATGAGTGGGAAAACGGGGTAACCGTGGCCTGTCGCGGGCTGGTATGTCTTTAAATTCCAAAATCGCATCCTCCAAAGTCCTCCTTAATTGCTCATTATCTTGGTTACTTACGGTTGTAATCTCAACGCCCCCCACATCAGCATTTCCATCCACTAACCCTGCCACCGAAGGAGCGGACGATAACTGGGCTCGCAAATGGATGCTTTCGGTGGTGGATGCAGAGATTGTCACCTCGGAGCGAAGCCGGTCAAGTGCGGAGTCATCCAACGCACGATTACGTTGAATAAACCGCACCTGATCCGATAGTCGTTGGGCCGAAACGGTCAACTCTGGTTCAAGGATCTGAAACAAAGATAGCAAACGGGTTCGCCACGCAGTGAGGTTAGTTCCACCCTCTGTCGCCCTATAGTACGCTCGCATGACATTTTCGTTTATATTTTGCGTCCATTTCATGCGGCGCACTGCACCACCGACGGCGAGGGCCGAACGCGGAGCGAATGCCCCAGTAGGCCCCAAGCGCGGCAGCGGTGGCCTCCCTCGGCGCGGCGCTGGTGCTCGGCGCGGCGCTGGAGGCGGCAGCTCGTCGTCACTGCTCGACACGACATTCTCAGGAGGAGTTGCGTACTCCTCCTCTGATGACGTGGAGCTGCTCGGTGCGACGGGCTACGGTGGTTGGCGTGCGTTGACGTTTTTACTCCTGGTGATTATCGGATCATCGAGTGCCAATTGTCACAGTTCTCTTATTTATTACTTATTTTTGGTTGTTAGCTTTTGTAACTTTTTTGTTTGGTTTGGTGTTTTCTTTTTATTTTTAATGTTGCATTACTGAATTAATTAATTTTAGTATTGTAAAAACTTGATTTTTGTTATTAAATATTTTTACCAAAAATTGACATTTACAAACACGACAACACGTGGCAGTTACCAAGGAGTATTATTATCATATTATGTAATAGTTTGAGAAGTAATATTTATATTCTTCTTGGACATAGGTCAACTACCTTTTGATGTTTTGAATCAAATTACGTTAGCTACAGACGGAGAGTTGAAAAAATAACAAAACTGATTTAAACTACCCAATTTTAATTAAAAGGATTACAATTATGTACTTATTAACTAATACAAGAATCTGACTTACTCGATGTAAGTACAAATAATAATGACAAAATTATATTAATAATTAAACTGTAACTATGCATTCCGTCGCCATGACACAATACCCAATTTATTCACACGGAGGGAATGTGAATATCAGGAATCCTGTTGGAGTATGTGTACGTAACTAACACTATAGATTTAGAAAAAAACATAGAAATTAGAAGTTTCATTAAATTAAAAATCCAGATATTTTATACTAATAAGTAATATTTCAAGTCAAATTGAGATGTACACCCTGACATAAACTATAGTAATCGTTTTTTGTTTATCGGAAATACTTGATGAACAAAAGTTTATAAATATATAAGTTTATAATGCATACATTATATTTAAACTTGTAAAATTATTTAAACAACAGAAATAGATATAGATTAAATAAATACTGAACAATAAATACTAGTTACTGAACAACTACATCAAAGTTATAGTGTATAGTTTTTTTTAAACTAATTGTTAATTGTTCAGCACAACTCAAAACAATAATTATCACTTATTAAATATTGATATTGTAAATTCCAAGAACACGAAATCGAAGAAATTGTGAATAGATAACCTTTTAAACGTAAAAATAAGGAAAATAATATAAAATTGCAATTTGGTTTTTGCTAACTTATCGTTATAAAAATACTAACTCGTCAGTTAGTTTGTTCAGGAAGATTCAAAAGTAATTTACTCAAGTTTTTATTTCTAATTCAAACTCAAGGGTTTTGATAAAATAAGTTTATCTCAATAAAATAGATCTATACTCTTATACTAAAGTGCATACCTTGATTTTTAACTTTCAGCAAAATCTAATTCCAAATAAAGTAACATGTTACAGTATTTACTTCGAGCAATTAGTAGGAATTCATTTTTTCAGGTTTTTTTTCATTGTTTAAATTTGATTTGTTTATTGCAGATTTTCGAAGTTGTTAATTAGTAATAGTGCAGTAGTGCAGTATTTTCCGAAATTAATTATTTTTAATGATTTTAAATAGAGTCGAAAAATTATTGAAAGTTAAATCATATAATGTCTGAACGAATTTAAAACATCCTGTTCACTGAACTTAGTGACCTGTGATATTTATATGTGTAATAATTTATCAATACTCGTCAGTTTCAGTGTTATAGCGAACCAAGTATAAATAATAGGAGATGCTTAAATTTTACATCAGAATAATATAAAATAGGTTAAGTTATCATCACACGAAGTAAGCTTTATTTACATTTATGAAAAGTGTTTAAGGAAATTATTTCAATTATGGCGAACTATCCAGATCCCTGTAGCACAATTAAGATCAGAAGTTTCCAGAGAAGACCACCGTCAATATTATGGGAATGGTGCTTATTAATAGAGTGCCTGCTTATTTTGCCGTACGTAGCTTCAAATTTTAACGGTGTAGATAAGACAGTTGAAATATATCCAACAGGTCAAATCATGATCGAGTATGGTCAACCATTAGAAATATTTTGTGTTGCAGAAAACTATTCTTCAAGTGATATTCAGTTTATGTTACATGGTAACCATATTCTTTCGGAAATTGTCAACAGTACAACAAGAAGATTGTATATCGAAAAGCCTGAAAAGCAATCAAATACATATTATTGTCATAATAAAAAAAATGGAAAAAAATGTATGACCCGAATACTTGTAGAAAGTCCTCCAACAGATGTTACAGATTTCAACTGTATTTCATATAATCTGGAAATTCTAAACTGTTCTTGGACAAAAGTAGATTCACTTAGTACTAATTATACTATTTTAAATAATAGATTGGGAACTCCTACTTGCCATTCGATAACAGATATTATCTCAACGAAAACTAAAAGCTACTGTGCTTGGACTACAACCACTGATATAGAACGATTTAGGAATCAGTATTTCAACCTAACGACATGTAATATTTTTGGTTGTAATTCACAAAAAGAAATTATTGATCAATTTCAAATTGTAAAACCGGACCCTCCCTACGATTTACAAGTTAAAGAGAAACAATCTCATAGTGTTGACCTGATGTGGAGGATTCCTGACAATATGGTTGATTTATTACATTGCGGAATAGATCACATAATAGAATATCAAATAGCTAAAATTGACAAGAGAACACAATTTCACAGAGTCAATACATCATTTCTACCCCCAAAAAATAAAACTTACACATTTCAACTTTTAAATCTTCCATATGCCCACAAGCAGTATGAAGTGAGAGTGTATATTAAATCTAAAGAAGCTGAGGCGCGAGAGTTCTGGTCTGATTTTAGTTATGTTGTTTTACGGACGGACAGTGAAATACCAAAAAGACCACCCGATACAATTACTGGAGCTTTTCATAAATCTGCTTATAGCAATAATAGAGTAATTTATGTGTATTGGAAACAGTTGGAAGAATATGAGGAGGCAGGAACAAATTTTACATACAAGGTACTTGTGTCTCAGGGAAACAAGACTCAAACAGTATATTCTGATAAAAATAAAAGTTCAAGCTATGTTATACTTAACGCTACACTAAATGCATTGGATATCACTGTTTGGTCTGTTAATGACAAAGGGTCATCTATAAATAGCAGCCATCTTTATATACCTGCTGAAAGAGATACTATTTCATTCAGACTTACTTCATTTACTAAATTAGCATATGAGAATGGCACGTATGAGCTGTCATGGGATGCATTAAATAATATTGATAATTACACCCTTTTCTGGTGTCAACATAATAAAACACAAATATGTGTGGGTAGAATGGATTTTGCTGTTCTAGAGGCAAATAAAAGTAATCATGTTATAGATTTACCCAGAGAATACAGATATCAGTTTGCAATAGCAGCTAATAATGGTACAAAAACAAGTGGAATGATGTGGGCTAACTGTGATATTTCAAAGAATGGATTTGTTATGTATGGTGTTCCAGTTCATTTGACATATGATGCACCTGGGGAGACATTTGTAACTTTAAAACTCCTAATTGATTGTGGCCTTTACGATAGAATAATAATTGGATATAATATAACTTACTGCCCCATAGATCAAACAAGCAGTAACTGTGACAGGTCTTTTAATAACAGCTATAAGTTTATATCCAACCCTAAACAGATGCAAGTAAAAATAGAAAATTTGTTTCCATTTACAACCTACCGGTTTAGTTTAACCTTAAATACTATTTACGGCCAAAAAACAATAGATAATGCTACTATTTTCATTACAACTACTGAAGTTGCACCGGCAAACCCAGTTAATATATCAGTTTCAAATATAACACAAACTTCACTTGTCATTTCATGGGATGCTCCGATTCACAAAAATGGTATTTACAAATATATCATTTACAATTATGGCGAAGAACTATATGTTGATTATGTAGATGAAACCGACACGTCCCACAGACAGGTTACTTTGACTGATCTTCAAAGTTTTACAAATTACTTTTTGACAGTACAAGCTTGTAACATTGTTCTATGTTCTAAATGGAAATTCAATGACGCTGTAACCGTGACAACCGACATTGGTTTCCCAAGTGAACCTAGAGCACCAACCGTAAATATCAACACAAACAAGTTTCATTGGAAACCCCCTAAAATTCCTCGAGGCAATGTAGATTTATATGAGATTAAAAAAACTGAAGACGACTCACGATTTACAATGACGACGACGACGACCACAACTGAGTTGTCAGTTGACATGGTTTACTGTGACAGTGGAGTATCTTCAGAAACATACAAAGTCCGAGCTGCTAATTTTCAAACGTGGATAACGCAAACAAATATGCGTATTTCTGAAAAACTTTATGGGCCATGGAGTGAAACAATTACTGTTGTATGTAGGTACAAACGTAAGGTTTAGAATCAAGTGGAATATGCCTTCGGTTATATCTAAAGATGAAAAAGAGAAATTTAACAAGTTGTATAGATCGCATTCCATATTTTATTAATTCAATTAATTAAATTATTGTGTTAATTGTGTTACTTTTTCAATTTACAGTATCATCTAGTTTCGTACACTCTTTATCTGGACTGAATGTGCTTTATACAATTTCTTTACAACTATTTAATTGTATATCTTTAAAATATAACCATTAATTAGATATGCAAAATATTATATTCTTATGTTATTAAAATATGTGTAATATCACTAGTTTAAAATAAAATATAAACTTAAACAGTTTTTCATGTATGAAGTTAAAATTCATTAGACATTCATGATTTTACTAATCGCTTAATAGACGTACAGTAAAAAACATATTACCACAGCATTGGTACGTTAATGTGCAATTTACATTACATTGTTATAATATGATATCTTTTATCGATTCTATTATAGACTCCATCTACCTGTCCTTATTCTAATATTTTTTTATGAATACTTTGATATTAATATTTTTGTGTTACTGAATACTAGCTAAAGAGTAAAAGATATCTTTTGTTTAATTTAAAAATAACCACCAAGTAGGTAACTAATCATTTTAGTACACGGTGACACGTTAATTTTAAAACCGGCGTCATTTGTTGAGCCATCTGGAGTGAATCAAAATGTTTTTAAGGTAAAAGGTTATTTAATTAAAATTTACAACAAGTTGCTTCAAAATATATTTTTTAGATCTTACTAAATGTATGTATCATTAAAATTTGTATACAGATAGTTAAATCTCATAAAATGCACCCATGTTTTATCAATCTCGTAACACCAAGTGTGTTAAAAGTTAAAAGCCCATGCAATTAGTTTTGACATAAATTTTCCAAAATCTATCACCGGCCTATCTGATAAAAAATGTAAAGAACACAGAAAAGTAGTTCTTGTATCCGAAGTTATTGTACTGGAGTAATGACTGACCAATGACCACTGCAACTATCACTCGTCGTATATACTTAATTTTATTCCCTAAAGGCCTCATTCTATATTCACTGTTCATTTTCTTTTTCGTTATCTCGTTTTATTATGTAGCAAATATAGATCATATTAATAAGTTAAAATTTGTAATTAATCTACAGATATTTTGGATTCAGCAGTTGTAAAGTGCGTAGGGATGAAATTTAGTTTGTACCTTTTATGGTGCGTAGAAAATTGAAACTCAAGGATTTCCGTAATTATCTAATAATCTATACTCTTATATTAGACTGCATCCCTTAAATATAAACTCGTCCCGAAAATCTAATTCCAAATAAAGAAACATGGTTCAGTAACTTCGAGCACTTAATTAGATATCGTTTGTTCTGATTTTTGTTGATGATTTGAATTTGTGTCACTTATTTTTTTCTTTGTACTGTGGCGGTTGTGCAATATTTCTCGCAATCAAAATCCTCTAAATCATTTTGAATGGAAGAATTATTAAAAGATATTCTCAAACAGTAGTCTAAAAAACTTAGAGGAAACGGACATGTATGAAAACAAAAACATACATTTATTTTCAGTACACACTAATAACATTGTTGTAAGCGCTTAAGATTGAAGACCGTTTAATACAATTAATTCAAACCATTATTAAAATCCGATAGTGGGTACATTAGATCCAACTAACTATAGACCAATTTCAGTATCATCAATATTTACAGGAGTGGGATTTATTTGATGTAAACGTATTAAAAGGTCTTTAGTTTTAATAACAGATGTAAATTTTTATCCAACCCTCAACAGATGCAAATTCAAATAGAAAATTTGTATTCATTCACAACCTACCGGTTTAGTTTAACCTAAAATACTATTTACGCGTCTGTTGACTATTACAGCGTCACCGGCGGATTATAAAAAAAAAACACCATGATCATAATATTAACTGTTGTCTTTTCTGGAAACTTTTGCACTTTATTGCTACAAGATTCTAAGTAATCCCCTATCATTGAAGAAAATTTCCCAAACACTTTTCATAAATTAAATTTAAGCTTACTTTGGGAAACGGTGATATTATTTTTCTATGTAATTTAACACCGTACTTTGAAAAGTTTGATCTCGTATTATTTATACGAGGTTTATTAAAACACTGACAAGGTGTACCTATTAGTTTATAAATTATTACACACCACAGGTCACTAAGTTTATTGAACAGGATGTTTAAAATTTGTACAGACATTATCTAATATTAACTATCAATAATTCTTCGACTCCATTCAAAATCATTAAAAAATATTTACTTTGGATAATACTGCACTACCGTCTACCACCAAACAACTACGAATATGAAATAAACAAACCAAAAGTAAAACAATGAAGTAAAGCCTAAAAAAACTAAATCTAACTAGGTAAGTGCTCGAAGTATTAACTGAAACATGTTAGGTACTTTAATTGGAATTAGATTTGTGGTAATTTTATAATCAAGGGATACTCAAGAGTGTAAAAGTATTGAAATCTCATAACATAAGCAAATAAACATTTGAGGATGAATAAGAAATAAAAACGTAAGTAAATTAGGTACTATTGCATCTTTATTCTTTTCGAACAAACAAACTGAGGAGCACGTATTTTTACAAGCAAGTAGGTAGAAGTTCGCAAAAGTAAAATACAATTCTTATATAATTTTCATAATTCTTAGGTTTAAAAGGTTATCTGATTTTTCATTTCTAAGACTTAGATTTCTTTAGAACATTCTAATACATTATATTTACTTAAGTTGTGATAACTATTGTTTCTAGTTTTCATGTAAAGATCCGTAGCAACATCTTTATATATATACTAAGCGGATCCGACAGACGTTGTCATGTACACGCGTCTTTAATTTAATAAAATCGAACATTAAAAAGAATATATATTAAATATTTATCACAATTTCTAACGTCATTACATGTACATTTATCATAATTCGACCAATTGATACCGTATGAATATATAAATAATGATTTTTGTTTGAATAAATGAATTTGTTTCAATATTTTTTTAAAATTTTACTTTTTACGTAGCGAAGCACGTATCGGGCCGCTGCCCGCTAGTACTAAAATATTTTTATTATTTCTATCGCAACGCCAACTGTCAGGGCAGACTATAATTAAAATATAATATTACTAGCAGACTCGGCCACGCGTTGCTGTGGTTGCTAAGGTTTTGGATATACCTATTATATTGTAGTAAACTATTTAAGACGTCACGGTATTAGAAAAAAATAAAATTAAAATTAAAAAAACCCCCGACCGCTAAGTAAAGGAAAAAATTAAAAATGCAAGTAAATTTATCAAGGCCAATAACGAAATAACAATATTTTGATATAAAATAATATTGTGACTTAAAATTAAGATGTAAGTTATCCTATGTTTCAAGTTGGATCAAACTACACACGGTGTGCAAATTTGATTAAAATCGGTTAAGTAGTTTAGGAGTCCATCGCGGACAAACAACGTGACACGTAATTTATATATATTAAGATTTAATATTTGACATTGCCATGGTAACGCAGTCCGTCGGAACCAATGTGAAACATTCCATAATCACCACCTATTTACACATTAAAAATTAATCAAAAAACCATTTTCCAGTGAACCAAATTGTGAATTTAAACAATTCTCACGTCCCCTTGAACACACACAAAGAATTTCATAAAAATCGGTCCAGTCGTTTGGGAGGAGTTCAGTGACATACACACGCACACAAAATATATATATATGTATAAAGAATAATTATATTAATATTTCTTGTGTGCGTGTGTATGTCACTGAACTGACTAACAAATACCTAATAATTATTTTGCCAAGGGAGTCTTACCTGAGGTTGTAAAAAGTTATTAGCTAAATAGCATCTTAACGTATTTGGCGAAGAGTGCGCATTCCATGGCCATACCCAGATTCTGTGCTAGGTGCAAACCAGATTTCTTTAATATATTTTTTTAATTTTGGAAATGATTTTAAAGAGCAAACGCTGGTGATTTGTCTTTGCCGAATCTCGCTTCTAACGAAGATTTTAGACTTTAAACTGTTTGCTGAAAGTTTTACTAGAGAATTGTATTTGTTTGTAATACGTAGCTCTATTACAACTGAAAAGCCACATTTCTCATCCCTGACTAACCTTCCTGAAAAAGAATTTCTAAACCTTCTTCAATTTTTAAAACTTAATTGGTTTCATTGTTTACCAATAATAAACCAAAAATACCAATTTTAATTTACAATAGAAGGTAGTAGAGATGTATACGATGGGGGTCATCCATTGGAGATCAGCTGCCCCCTCTGTACGCCCATGGTTCATTCAATTTAATTTGCTGAGGTTGTATCATACCGTCATGTATACTATTGGAGTTTTCTTCATACGCACCATATGGAAAAACAGTTCATTTTCGTGCGAAACTTAAAAGCTCCGGCTATCATCAAAAAAAGAAATACTATTTGAAAGATGCACTGTAGTTAGCTCTTCCTTATATAAAATCAGCTGGAATTCCATCAGACAGATTATCTGATTTAAATATTAAAGACGATGAACTACAATTAGCACCACTGCACTCAGCATCACCACCGCCCTCAGCATCACCACTGCCCTCAGTATCACCACCGCCACCGACATCGCCAGCATCCTCCAGCCATCAAACTGAACGTATTTCAACCCCGCTATCAATATCCTGTCGGCGTCATAAGAATTAAACATGTGAGAACTCTTCAATGACTATTTAAAAAGGAAAATAAACAAGCAACGAATGAACGAATGAAAATGAGTCAACAAATAATGAGGCTTACAAGATTTTTTTCTTTAGTTTGCTGTCGGGCTTAAATTGTATGACATTGACCCATATAAAAGCTATTTATAAGCAATTCCTTCCAATCCTTTCAACAGCAGAAGTAGATTCCCTATTAACCTCAATATTAGAGAAGCTCTTTTTTGTTACCACTCTTAACGTATTAATATTCCACTATTAACTACTATTAATAGCCCAGAGTTAGTATAGTATAGGAGTTATCTTGAAATTTTAATAAATTAAATGCCGGAAGTAATGTAGTTAAGAACGCGTATGTTTATATAAAATTGTACTGCAGTACACGGATTGGGAGACGTGGCCCACTTTAATGAGCCGCACGTTCCCCAGACCTAACGGCAGTAGATTTTTATTTCTCGAGAGACGTGCTAAAGAGTTGGCGTACTAGGTAAAAATAAATACGCAAGAAGAATTGGCGACGAGAATTGAGGCGTCTATTAGTAACAGAGGAGTTGTGTTTGAACAAGATTTAAATAAAAATTAATCATTGTATTTATTTTTGTCGACTACGCCCACTTGGTTTTGTCAGACCCCCTACCAAACATCCTGTAGTTTTTACATACATTTTTTTTAGTTTATTCTTTTTTTATTTGTATTATAGAGGGGTATTTTTATTTAAAATGTTCGTCAACCATTCCTTATTGGATATGGCCACGCTAGCTGTTCGTCTATAGCATTCTTCGTTTATGTATTTCATCATAGAATAAGTACAGAAAATCTTGTCATTATGACGTTTATGACAAATCAGTCAGTTTTTATATTGTATAGCCGTATAATTTTATTTTATATCAATATACTTTAAAAATAGAATGAAATGAATAAATAACAAATATAATTATTTTACAGCTTTAACAAGTATAAGGCTATATTTATTTAATATAAAAGTAATAGTAAAAAAATTGGTCATTCACATAATTTTATTTTTGTACATCCAAAAGCGGATTTGATTGAAACTAGATATGTAGATCATGTGAAAAAAATCTAATATAATGGATGAAAAATGCCAACAAAAAGTAGGATATTCCACAAAAACTGCCCTATTAAAATTACGAGATGACATTCAACTAGTTCTGGATGATTATAAACAGAAAAATTGTATGAGGTATTTATATGTATAACTCTTACAATACTTTATTGCTAATATGAATATATATTATATTAATAAGCTTTTTTGCTTTAGGTTTGGGATTATTCGCAAGATTATATCATTTACTTCAGAGAAAGTTTTATTATCTGGAGTGGCCTACATTATCACTATTATTAATATTGTTTGTTTACTATTGACATATCTTATAGGAGAAACTGTATTGGAACAAGGATACTTGCTTTGGGAAGCATTTTTTTTATTTTTTATTCTAATTATCAACTTTTTAGTTGCACTGAATGAAGAGTATCTCTATAGAAATGAAGTACCTCACAGAGTTAAGAAGGTTTTAGGTAACTAATTAAAAAAATGTATTTTTTAATAATGTAATATGAAATTATTATTAATATTCCATTATTATTATTATAGATGCTTTGGATTCAGCGATAGAAAAATGTTTTTGGAAAGAAATCCATTACCCACATTTATGTGCACCGTTTTCACCATGTGTTATTCTGCAATGGACTTACAGAGATGGTATTATTTATGTTTGAATATATCTTTAAACAAGTATAGCCATGTGAAGCTTAGTTAAATTTTAAATAAATATAGAGATAAAACTAAACCTATAAGGGCGGGAATTCTAACCTGGAACCTCTGGGAAACTGTCCTAGATGGAAACAGGAAGAAACAGGATAGTTTCCCATATTCTTTATTAAAAAAAAATTTGGATACTTTTTAATTATATTAAATAAACTAGCTGTGCCTGCGTCTTTATATGCATAGATTTTTTATAATATTTTCAATGTACAGAAATAGATCAGTGACAATTCTATTATATGTATAGATAACTAAATAAATAATAATATGACAACCAATACAAGAGTGACAAAAATATATATTTTATTATCAAAGTTGGTTATTTATTTGAAATAATATAAATAAAATAATTTAAAGGTATAATTGTGAACCTGCCGTGGGCTCTTTTGGTGGAAGGAGATATAATTGTTCTTCGACCAGGTCAAGAAGTACCAGGACATGTTCAAGGACTAAGGCCAGAGGACCCAGAATTATTCTTTGGACAAATATTTCAATCTGCATCCCAAGTATGAGACAATATCTTAGTTCTTTAACTATAGACAAGTGCATTATTATTTATACATATAGAAAATTACGTGGCGCTTTCCAGGGCTATTTGGTGTAAGTGACATTTATTTTTAATTTTTTAACCCCCAACTAAAAAGATGGGGGTTATAAGTTTGACCTGTCAATCTGTGTATCTGTCTGTGGCAAATTTGCGGCCAAACGCGTGGACGGATTTGAATGCCGTTTTTTTAATCGAAAGCTATGCTCGTCGAGATGGTTCTTATTCATGTTTGATTAAAATAAAAATAGTCGTCTTCAAGATATTGACGTTTTATTAATGCGGGGGAGAGGTTCTTATGCAATAATTAACTGTTCCCAGCGGCTTCGCCCGCGTTATATAGGAAAAAAAGCCTTGTTATGAAGGCCAAAAGGTTTTTACACTTACTTACATAGGTAAAGTACTTTATTAGGGATAGCTGTTTTCCGTGACTGCGTCCACGTAGACTAAAAAATATATTTATATGGCTTATGATCGTAGTCATAAAGAATCACGGGCAACAGCTGGTGATAATATAAATCCCTTCATCATAGTGTTATTAGTGATTATAAATCATTTTCAATCTAAATATTTATATTTATTAATATTCGTATATATGAAACCTACCTATCTAACTAACCATATGAAAAAGTCTTGAATCATGTTACTTAATACATCTTTAATTTATTACTTTGTCGAAAATTTAACGCGGATCCTTATTTTTTTAAATAATATATATATATTTCTCCTATTAAATATAATCTTTGTACATCAGAGGGATAATGTAGGATCCTAAAGGTAAATTTTTTTATTAAATCGGTCCAGTAGTTTCGGAGCCTATTCAATTCAAACAAACAATCAAATCTTTCCTCTTTATAATATTAGTGATAATGATGATGATAATTATAAAATATAGCCAATGTTCATCAAGGATAATATATGATTCTAATGCTAAAAGATGTTTTTAAATCGGTCCTGTAGTTTCGAAGACTATTCAATTCAAACAAACAAACAAATCTTTCCTCTTTATAATTATTAGGATAGATTAATAGAAGTACTTAAATTTTAAATGTTGTGTGTCTGTACGTTCATTAGGAACAATTTAGAAAAAAAAAATTATAGAAGCCCCGATACAAAAAGATTTCTAAAAATAATAAAAATAATATTATTATGTACTTATTACATTCGTTGCGTCGGTGGACTGTTTAATAAAGGAAGAAATTAAAATGCAAGTAAGTTAACAAGTCAAATAAATAAATTACGATATCGAATCGTATAGTCTAAGTCCTCAATGATTAACTTCGTAAAATAGACACCATCGTCAACGTACGTACGACGGGCCCCCCGACGCAACGACTTCAATCAGTACATAATCATATTATTTTTATTATTTTTGGAGGTATCTTTTGCATCAGGGGTTTCTTATTTTTTTTTAAATATGTGTATAACTCCAATTTTCAAAAAAATGTGGCTCATACCAAGTATCCCTGGAACCATATGAGTAGGACAAATCACACACTAATTTATACATACATACGGTAAAACCTCGATAAGTTAAAATCCAAGGTAAGCATAAAATATTTTAAGTCATCGAGTTTTTAATTTATCAAGGGTTTATGTTATGCTTTATTTATATGTTATAAAAAAGCATACACCCAGATTCAAAACAACAATCTGTAGATCACACAAAGAATTGTCCTTTGGGCATCAAACCCACAACCTTTGATTCATCAGTCAGGGATACTAGTCACCACACTCACAGGTCAACATAAAAATATTAAATTGGCAAAGTACATAATGTTTAGCTCATAGAATTTTAATTAATTTTCTAAATTGAACTAATAGTTTATGAGGTTATCCTATTGACATACATACCTATATTTATAACATAGATATTTTATTAGATGAAGGAGAGCTGTAGTGCTCCACGAGTGTGCACGCCCCACCCTAACAAAGAGTACAGGATGTGTGAGACTCCATACCTGAAGAATGTTAAACTGGCCTTGGAGGAAGCGACCAGCAGACCTGTAACGGTTTATGAGAAACAGAGGTACTTGGTGAGTATATTTCAACGACTAGGATGGTTTTTCACATATCGCGGGTTTGAATCCCTGTCCGTATCTATTATTTATTCTTTCTATATTTATTAAACTATGTGATACATATAATGTTGTAGATCTATCATTATTTAAAATGTTATACTTTTTACAATAATCCACATATAGACATACAGTTGTCTATACCTTTATATGTGTGTATGCATGTCATTACAATACAGTTAAAATTTGATTTTTAAATAAAGTTAAAAACGTTTCAGTGTACTGTTAAAATTATGGAGGGCATAGTGTTGCCATTGGTTATAATACTAATGGTAGCAGGGAGTCTTATTCGCCACATGTACGACCTCCCGGGAGCGACACATTGGACTCAAATATATCTACTTCAGACGATTGCTGCATCATTGCCATTGTTGCAAATTATTTTCCCCATTATTTGGGTAACACTTAATTGTTACGGACTGGCTACGTAAGTCATTTTATCTTTATTTAAGTAACTTTTACGTAAGTTGTTTGATCTTTATTCAAGTTACTTTTACGTAATTTATTTTAGCTTTTTTCAAGTAACTTTTACGTAAGTTATTATATCTTTATTCAAGTAAAAATAACGTAAGCTATATTATCTTTATTCAAATAGTTTTTGGTTGGTTACTTAACTGGCTTTATATTCAAATCTTTTAAAGTAAAGCAAATTTACCATTGTTTGGTCTTTTAAGTATAACGTTCTTCTTCTTTCTTCGTCGGTCTATTCGATTTAATTGATAGTCAATAAGCCATATTTCAGATTCAAGCACTTGTCCGAGACTCGTCCTAAGTACTCTCGACCAAAGTCGTGCTCAATATCAGAAGACGCAAGCGATCCTCTTATACAAGTACTAAGTGATCCTAACCTTAGACCAAAAAGTTTCCAGGCTATAATAAAAACCTTCTGGAACATTCTTGTTGGAAAGGAAGACATGGTCACTAGAACATCTAATATTGTCCATGTCCTGGGCTCTCTTTCGGTAAGAATTTATTTATAAACATGTATAGCCTTCTTGAGTTTATTTTTAAGTAATAATAGAATGTTATGCCCAATCTGGTTTATATTTCAACTATATTTATTTTAAATTCAAATAAATTTAACATGCCTATACATGTGTATATATATTTTACATATAAATTTCAGTTGTGGCATCTTTTTAATGTTTATCTATACTATAAAGTTAGAACATTGGTTAGGATTTTTGAAAGAAGCCTAATAGATGTCACCACCGCCCGTATAAAGACTATCACATATAAAATACTAGATTCACCCAAGGGTATAGATACCTTACTTTACTTTGTAGAGGGATATCGCTTTATTTTCTATCCATATTTTTTAAAAATATAATATGTTATTCATTTCAGGCTTTGTGCTGTGTAGACAAAAAAGGTATCCTATCATGGCCAAACCCTACGGCGGAGAAA
Organism: Napeogenes inachia; assembly: GCA_959347355.1. NCBI lineage: Eukaryota > Metazoa > Arthropoda > Insecta > Lepidoptera > Nymphalidae > Napeogenes > Napeogenes inachia. The sequence continues at coordinate 8,392,367 of OY365793.1, read as the reverse complement.
GTGTTTTTTCTACGCAACTCGAGTCCCACGTCCCACAATTCTAGCAAGACGAGCCTGGTGGGATCGATGGGACATCAGAGCCAAACCACTCTGGACCACACCGGAGACAGCAGACAGAACACCGAACCAACTACCATAGTGGAGGTCGGTATCTTTCCTTGACCTATATTCTTTATATCTGTCAAGGATATTATAATAATAATGTAAGCATACAAGAAAATGCCACTCACGCTGATAATAAAAAGTAGCCTATAGTTGGCCCTTCTCATAGTCGATGAAATTAAGACAGTCATGAGTCAGACATCTCCAAATCTTCAGCTAGTGACAACAACCTACCACTTATTTTTTAAGTCAAGTGGATACTTGATAATACAGCAGATGATCACCACAGGTGTTGGACCTGACGCACGACCAGAACGCACCCTTCCGCGTAGAATTCGACGAACAGCGCTGGCGCACGCACCTCGCGCGACTCAAGCCTCTGGGGCTGGCTGCGCTACTCAACACGTGCGCGCCCGCACCGCGACACACTTACGCACATTTCTGCGCGCACCTCACCTGCGAAGCGCAGCACAGGTAAAACACACACACCTACCAGCACCACAGGTAACACACACACACACCTATCAGCACCACAGGTAACTCAAACACCATCCAGGGCCCACAGAAACAGGCACACCTACCAGCGCCACAAGAATACACAAGCTTTCACACACCCACCAGCGCAAAAGTATATATGTATTTATTTGCAGTGAAGATCTAGTACCGGTTACAAATAGGAGATGTCTCTGCGAACTCGCCAAGCAGATAGGATTTACCGACTCAGTGACTGATTCATACAATGTACAAGAATGTTTGGCTATATTCCGACATTTGGTAAGTACTTACAAATTATACATCTTTATTGCTGTAATACCGTATCTACGTTTCCAGAAAAAGAAACCTTATATATCGAAAGTTTCTGAATGACTTTTTGAGTGGACACTTTTGAATCTTACTTTGTCATATTTATAAATTATGATAAAAAAAAATCCTGCGAACCCTAAAATTTCTAATTAAATAAATTTTCAAACAGCAGTATTCGACAAATTAACAGACCATTCTCCTATCCTCTTACATAATATGGAAAAATGTAATACTAAATCAAAAACTTTGTCTAATATTAAATCAAAAGTGGACTTTGTAGACATTAAAAATTCTCTAAAAAGTCTTGGATGATTTATAATGTACTCATGACGTTTACGTCAGAAAATAGCTCAGTAACGTAAATAGATCAACTTACGTAACGTAAATAGCTCAACTTACGTAACGTAAATAGCTCCGATTACGTAACGTAAATAGCTCAGCTTAAATAGAAAATGATTGAATGGACATCCTGATACACACACACACACACGCACAGAAGGAGAGAGACACACGCCCACACAGATACACACACAATGATGACATTCACACACATACATTTCTCAGTTTTTTATAATTTTAAAAATGTTGTACTTCAGTTATATTCTTCTATATATTCCATAACTTTATGTTAAGCTAAATGGGAAGAAACTGACCTCCCAAACACAGTTTCACTACATTTGGAGACAGAGCCACATATCAACACTACAGTTATTTTAGAGAATAAAGTTTATTATTATTATTTAATTTTTAAATAAATATAAAATAACCGGTACCCACATTGGCTCGAAGCAGTAATCTCTAGTAAACCTTCCCGTCACTCTACATATTGAGCTTCTGTATCGCTACACAAATACTTGCTTATAGATGCATGTATAGCCATGTTTAGGTTATGTAGACTTCGAAAATCCTCGTTTTTCTAATAAATATCACCACCGTCCCGATGAAGATGTTCATATATAGAATGATAAATTCATCGAAGCGACAAGATAGCTCAATTCATAGATCGACGGGACGGTTTCTCAGTGGTCACGGGTTCGAATCCTTGCCAATATCATTTTTTTAATCAATATTTATTCAGTATAGGGTTATTTTTAGCAAGCAGATACAATAAGACGTGAGACGCGGTTCGTCCGATCTCTTCATCTCAGCACTCGTGTGAAGGTGCCCTTACCTCACATGTTAGCAGTGGTGGTGAAGGACCAAGCCAATCAGTTACAAATGCTGACACAGGTCTGTAAAAGTATGCATCATATATACATACATTCATTCATGCATACATACATCCATTCATAAATACATAGCTCACGCCATTATTCCACCAGAGAGAGTCTCTACCGGAGACCCAGACGGTCTAATGGTTAGCACAGACGTATAACGTATAGCGGCACAAAGAGCCTCGGGTTCGATTACAGACAGAGACAGCCTTGTATGAGATGACCGTAGATGTCTGTGTTTCTATGTTTGAACGTTTATTAAATATATTAGCAGTATTTAGAACGTGTATTTCTATGTTCTTTTATCGTTACTTAACATTCTTAACACAAGCAAATCATTTGTTGCTGTGCCAGTGACAGAAAAAAAATAGGAGGAATCCTTTATGGTATGGTCATATTATGGGGTGAACAAACTCAGACATATATGCTCATCACATATACGACTGTTCCTGTCGGTAATCGAACCTGAGCCCCTTTACCCCGCAACACGTTAGGGATCTGCGGCAACCATTTGACAAAGGGTGCGGTGAACAACAACTAATTAATATATAGTGCCCGGCAATAAATATTGCACATCGACCTTTGGAAAGAGACAATCGGCTAATTTCGGCTTCGTAGAGCATTATCTCTGTCGCACGAAATTTAAACAGTAAGGTAACTATAAGGAGCTGTTAAAACAAGTATAATTTGCTTCTATTGATAATAATTTTTATTTATTTATTTATTTTTATTTTATTCTTTGTATAAAAGCCACAAATTTTTCTATAAATGATGGCTTTAAGCTGGAGTAAAATAAAAAAATAAAAAAAAGACGTGTGGCACTCGGAGACTCCGCTGTAAAGCTATGGCATAGCATTTTTTATCAACTGATGCAATTATAGTTATTTATTTAATTATGTAGTTGTTTTTTTTCTTTGATGTTAATTCAAGTTGTGTAACTTGCGTGTGCGTGGTGATGTATAAAAAAACATTTTTTTTTCTTTTAGTGAATATATTACTCATTTATAGGGTTTTCTTACGCTATATAGGATAAAATTTTAAATAAGAATGGTTTAATTTCTCAATTTAAATTCCTATTTTAGTCCTATTTAAATGAGAAATTATCAGTGCTCTGTAATATCATAAAAAGGTTAATAATATTAACAGCTAAAACGTTTTTAACCTTAAATCTCAGGAATAAAGTTCAATAACGATTGTTAAATTCTTGTACTCAGGGTCTTTTGTAACACCATAACAGAAAGTCAATGAAATGAAAATCCTTGTTGAAAAAAATACATTTGTACAAGTAAAACATTTATTTTAAACTAAACCTTAAGCTGTAGACTGTAAAGTTCATAACACATATTATCAACTTGGCGCTTACGCCATTTTTAAATGATAGGTATACAATACTGGTGTGTTAGGTTATTTTCGTTACGGAATTTCTGGATTCGGTCTCCACGCTCAAGGCCCGCGATAGAAGCCAAGCAATAGCTTAACATGCTTACATTATGTTCACGTAATTTATTATTTATGAAAATTATAACTGTAAATAATAAAGACCATTATAGCTATTCTTGAAATGAGACATTGTAATAATAATAATTCTAATTCTCAGCTACTTCCATTACACCATCTGTGCTCTCAAAGAGGTCAATATCACTGTCACTATCAGCTGTATTTATCACTAGTCCATCAGTGTAATTGTCTAAACTGTGTTGAATGCTTCTATATTCATGTTCACATTTGATTGTATGATCGCAAACCTTTTTCCACTCTTCAGCGCCGATGTTTGATGTCGGCTGTCAGTGGTTTATTCTTGTATAGTTTCATTTACGAATTCATTTTTCAATTTATATTTTCTCCGTTTTGTTGAAAGAAAATAAGACCTAATAGCAAGAGCAATGTCCTACATTATAAGGGGCTGTAAATCCCATTCTTGACAGAATGAAAATTAAGTTCAAAACGTAACCTTCCATCGGTAAGTGATCCGACATGGTATTTTTTTACGTTGTTCTTCATTACAATAAACTATTTTTGTTTTTTAAATGGTTTACAAATTATAAAGAGAAAATCATCCTATAACCAAATTATAGGACTGCTATATGCAATATTTATTATGATATTTGAGTATTTTAAAGTTTTCTATATTTTTTTGCTACAGTGTTGTAAAAAGCACAGTTATCGATAATTTAATCCAGCATTATTCTAATGAATTCTGCAACATCTATGTGCTATATCTAGGGATTATTATTCTAGATTTCCCGTGGACGTTAACTGACGACAGATATGGATCGACACGATTGCACAGAAAAATTGGGAGTAGAACCATTTTAGTCCGCAATATTTTAATAACTAATATTTAATAGTTTAGAAAAATAAGGCTGTAGTTTTATTGTAATTTATTTGTCGTTTCTTTTATAAGACGTTCTCAAAGTGGCGAATAAAAAATTAAAAATATGTGTTAACCTGACCATTTTTTTTTAAATTTACTTTCAATAAATGTTTTTGATTATGTTTTTCTAGTTTATTTGTCGTATTGATTAATTATAAATGCTACCTTAGTTATTTTCTAGAACGGAATATAGCTGAACGTTATCGCACACGGCAAAATCCTCTATCTCGTTCTAGCAAGTGATGGAAAGCACTTAAACAGCCTTTTAAAAACAGTAGGTACTACCATAGTGATAAGGATCACTATCAATATCGCGGATAAGTTTACATAATGTTACATCACTGGAAAAAAAATTGTTGTCTACGGCGGTGTACGCTTTAAACATATGAAGCTCCTTCTATGCTTTAATTATTATTTTGAGAAATAGGTAGTGTGGTAGATAATGCTCTAGCTAGTGTGGTAGATAATGCTCTCGAAATCAGCCGATTGTCTCTTTCAAAAGGACGATGTGTAATATTTATTGCCGGCTACTGTATTACAACGTCTCATTTTAAGAATGGGTATAATGGTTTTTATTATGTGCAGTTATAATTTTCCTAAAAAATAAAATTTTCAAATAATAGAAACAATATTTATTAAATTATATTACTCCCCAATTAAAATAACCACTTATAGAAAAAAAAAATTTATACATAAAATAAACATAATTAGAAAAGAAGAAAATTATACTTGTTTTAACAGCTCCTAATAGATACAGGAATGATTGTATTTCTTGCGACAGTGATAACGCTCTATGAAGCCGAAATTAGCCGATTGTCTCTTTCCAAAGGTCGATGTGCAATATTTATTGCCGGGTACTATACTTATTTTATAACTGATATTTTGATTTTTTTTTATTGATTTGTTCATTAATTTCAGGGAACCGCGGATATAATATTAGATTCCTGTGTGGATTTCTGGAATGGCCGGGACTTGACAACAATATCTCCGTCCGATCGCAAGAAAATTATAGATTTTTATCAGCGAAATTCTCTTACCGCTTACTGTACTGCTTTTGCTTACAAGTATGTACATTTAAGCTATTCTATTGTCACATTAGAATAGAACTACTATACAACTTAACCTGGCTATACATGTGTATTTATGGCGCAAGAGGTTTCGGGTTCGTTTCCCTTAGAGCAAAAAAACATTTCTTGACTTGACACCAACTCGAAATTTATTTAAATACCCTCGATATTTCATTTCGTTAGTTTAATTTATGGGACCTATTTATCAGAGGAGATAGAATGAGACTTTTTAAAATATTAGCTTTATAAATTGTAGTTTTCGAATACAAAATCTATTTGTTGCCTCTGAACTTTCATTAACTCTGAGCGTAGGGATGGGACCCGGGCGTTGACCTTTTAGGTACTTCTTACAAAGTACAGAGTAATACATAAAAGAGGGAGCAAACATTTTTTTGTTTCCTTTTTTTGTGTTGTTTATCAAAATTTGTAAAAAGTCGCATAACAAATTTTATTTGGATTGATGTATAGAGAATTTCAAATAACCATGATTTCAATAATATTAGAGAATTTGAAATTGTCTCTACATCAATCCCAATAAAATTTGTTATACGACTGTTTACAAATTTTGATATATATATATATATACTTCCTCCCGTAGGCCGCTAACGCGTGGTATAGTCCCGGCGCTGTCTCGTCAGTACCTGGAGCTGCCTCCCGACAGCCGTCCTCTATACGCGCACTCCCAGCTGTGGGCGGACGCGCCCGCACTGCACTTCCACTCCACTGGTGAGACTATTATGTAATGCGGCTCGCATGCGGGCTGACTCGACCCGGGACCACTGACAGTGATAAGTTTATGTAGCTAAGTTATACTCGTTTTGACACTCGTATACGGGCTGTCTCACTGAGTGACACCCTTTTCTTTTTTTTTTTTAAACCTAGGGGACATTCGTTATGGATATACCACGGCGCGGTGGAGTCATGGGTTAATGCGGACTCGCAACTAAATCCCCTGGGGTGTTCTTTCGTGACACTTACGGTCGGATTGCGGGGACGCACTCCCATAAATTGAAAGTATTATGTATTTACGAATTGAGAGTGAGTGAACTTGATGCCTCCTTTTTCTCCCTACTCTCCTTTATCTCTTACAAGGCGGTAGTAACTTAGTATTTTTTTATGTTAAAAAAAAATGGCCATCCTACAAAAAATGGCGGAAATCTCACTAACATCTCTCTTGGGGAGGGTTGACGTCAGACCCGCAGTCCTAAAAACGTTTGCCAATTTTTCTGCATTATTTACTGGACATACTGCGCTGATCCCAAGGAATTGGGATTAGGGCAGGAGAATGGTGATGAATTACTCAAAAATTAAAAAAACTTTGTAGTACAAAAGTGCCGGTATTTATTCGTATTTGCGCAGGATTTATTATTTATAAAAGATCTTAATCTTTTATGTTTTGAATTATTTTCTAAGTAAAGCCTGGCAATCTATTTACACAACTTACAAACCTTTACAGATTCACTGCTGTTTAATGAAGTGACAGATGACGACGTCGACGACGCTGACGGATATTTTGACATGCAATGCAATCAGGTAACACAAAACGAATATACGTACTACTCACATACACATACATACACACGTTCATAAACACGCACACGTGCACATACATACACACGTTCGCGTACAAACACAAGTGCTCATACACACACGTGCTTATACACATACATAAACACACGTGTACACAAATGTACACTCTCTCATATACAGACGAAAGTAATTTTGATAATAACGTAGCCTACATGTATTCGAACTTCGTTAAGGCTCGTAAAAACTGCTTAATAAATGTTACCACTTTGATATGAATTAATGCAAAATAATGTTAACCAAAATGTTACTAAACTCTAAAAAATAACCGCCTCCATCCTCCCGAATAAATACAACGTAAAAGTTCCATAAGAATACAACATAACTCCGTGTAACAGCACAGTGTCCTGTGTCCAGGTGTTCATAGGCATGGTGACGATGCAGTATCAGGCGCAGAGTGACATGGTGGAGCTGATAGAGCGCCTGGAACGAGCCTGTATCCGCTTCGTGCACTTCAGTAAGGAGAACGAGCTGCGGTCCAGGGTCTTCAGCGAGAAGATGGGCCTGGAGTCAGGGTGGAACTGCCACATATCACTGATCAACGACCAGAAACATAGGTGAGGTTTAATTGTCTATAAACCGCCCCATTGGTCCAGTGGTTAGCGCAGACGCCTTATGTGTAGCGGCGAAATGGGACTCGGGTTCGATTCCCGACAGGCATTTATGTGATGAGCATAATTGTCTGTGTTTCTAGATTTGGTCGTTTATTAAATAAATTTTCAGTATTTATAATGTGTATTTCTATGTATTTGTATCGTTGTCTAACATCCTTAACACAAGCAAATAATTTGCTTACTTAGTGGTTACATCAATTGGTGTAATTTGTCCTGGGATATTATTATTATAGCCATATATGATCGTCTTTATCGTGACGGTGGTGACATCTATTAGGCTTCTTTGGAAAATCCTAACTAATTAACTTTGTAGTATAGATTAACATTGAAAAGATGCCGCAACCGAAATTAATGTTTGAAAATAAATCTAAACAATTATGTTATTTTTTTAAATAAATATTGATTTAAACATTAACTTTGGCTGGACTCAGACATTCTAGAAGTCGAAGGTTTGATTCCCTCGTAAAATTATTACTGAAAAATAAAATTCGAATTTTGGTAATAATAAGATTTGTTTAAGTTTACAGGATTTTGTCATGATTTAAAAAAATGGGTAAAGGTTGGTATATTTATTTTTAAAATTAACTGTCAATGACAAAAATGACAAGTGGTTTATTATGCTTATAACTTTAAAGGTGTGTTCCGAAATATACATCAGTATACTAGCGAGTGGAAATGTCATCATCAGTCGACAACATATTAGTGATTCGTTCCGTAATATGATAGCTAGCGCATAGACGTCATAATTCGAAACCACTGGCTTACCGTTATTACAAATAAGATCAGTATTACAAAAGAAAAAATAGCACAATATTTAGAGTTCTCATACATATATATAACATATAACACCAGTAAAGAAATATGCCAGCCATGACGTAATTTTTACTGGCCAGTATACTGGTGTATATTTCGTAACAATATTGGAACGTTTTTTAACTCTCACTCCATCACACAACACGGTACTCTACTGTAAATATTTTTTAATATTTCTTTCCGTTATGAATTCTTCCCTTCTGTGTGTAATTTAGGTAACACTAAATGTTTTGTCTCCACTAACCTATGTGTAATCCGGCTCGAAGGACCAAAAAAGATGTACGGTCCGTACAACCTTTTAGTGATAGTTGATAGTTGTGTGGAATTAAAGTCTTTGATATGATATTGATAGATATATTGATTGATAAAAGTAACTATGTACTAAATGATATAATGATATGAGCGCGCGCGCGGTGTGATTGCTAGCCGTACACGAACTGATGAAATAATGTAAAAATGCTTATAATTAAATTTACTTATGCAATGAAATATAACACTGTACGCGCTGGCTCGTACATGCTCCCGGACCAGAAAATAAAAGAAAGATGAGGGAGCAATGATAGGTGAGTGAAGCGAGTTACAAGGTGATAAAACAATCTTTTGCTTAATTTAAATAATTAAAAACTAATACAAGAAGCTTAACAAATATTAAAAAGAGCTAAACACTCTTTAACAAACAGGTGATGTAGCCTTGTCTACACGCGTACGAGATTGACTCGCTTTTGCACTCGTGATTTGATCTAAATGATTAAGATCGTACTGATTGTAACTGATTGCACTACATGGGTTCACGACGCTTTCACTGATACACTGAATAGTAGGCTGTGAGACGGCGTGGTCGCGAGCTTGTAGCTCCGGCGGCTGAGGCTCTGGCCTCGCTCGCAGGCGACGCGCGGTCCCCAGGACCAACGCGATGAGTCCACAGGTCACCACCAAGTATATGACTACGTAATGGTGTACGTCGTGATATGATACTTGATCCGCCAGGAGTCCCTCGGTACAGCTGGCTTTCATACCTTGTATTTGCTTACTGATTTCTTCTATTTCTTTCAGATGACCCGTTGATTGAGTCTTGGTTGAAGAGATAGGTATTGATAGATTGATTATGTTATTGATAGGAGGGATATGGATATTGATGACGTCGGCTTTTTGATGTATTATATTGGATAGGCTTTTGTGTGGATAAATCGTAAACGTATTCCCTTTGATAATGCATTCACCGCTTAGTGATATAATTCCGGTCGTAATTAATTGTTCAGCAGTAACATGATCGTCACATTTGACTCGTACAGTGCATTGACCGTAACAGAAAAATAGGTATGTATTCATGTTACCTAATTTTGTCCATGTATTTTTACAGGTTGATGTTACAGTTTCACATTGTTGAATGTTTATTTCCTCCTGTAGGTTATTCAGATATTGATTAAAACCTTTGTGCTGCTTATTGATTGAGCTTTCTACTCGTTTGATCAGATTAAGTTCCGCTTCTACAACCGAAGTTTGAATTTTCCATAAGGAAGCCAAATGTTTCTGATTATCTCTTAAACCTTGTATGTCTCTAGCATACTGTTCGGCGAAATTTTGATCGAGTACACCGAATAGAGTATTTGCGATAAATCCGACAACGTTGATAAGGCCGCGACCGCACCGCTCCGTGTGAGTTGCTGACCGAGCAGAATGCCATTGTAGTGTTCGAGTTCTGTGAACCCGTGGTGTAATTGATGGAGGATGACGTCACATTGAGGAATCTTTTTATTAGTGACGTTTAAACAGGACTCGTCGAGACTCGGTAAATACATACATCAGTATGTATTTACCGAGCAATTCGGTACCTTGCCAATATGGAGCCATATCATAATATATTACCAATTTCCATTGATCTTGTTCGAGACGAATCTTTGCGATTTTGTCGAAATATAAACCATTAGTATTGTTTAAACTTTTCAGTTTGTAATAACAGGATGCGGGGGATATAATCATTGCCAGCCACAAAAATATGAAATGAAATAAAGTGAGTAAGAAAAATAAGTGAGTAAGTAAGAAAAATATGAATGAAATAAAGTGCATTTCTTGACTTGACTCGATGCGCCGTCTTTGATAACTTGTTCGCTGAAATGGTATTTGCCGTGATAACTTTATATTTTTGCTGTTGCTCTGGCATTTCTTCGCATATTTTGCTTTTGATCGGTATATTGTTGTTGTCTTTAAGGTATACTATTTCCTTATTAAATTCTATATTCTGTACGTACTTGATAATGATAGCTTTTGATTTGTTTAATTCTGACAGCGATAAATGATTCTGTTTTTTAGTGTTATCTCTAGAACTAAATCGCAAAATCCATGCTAATATTCGTACAATTTTGATGAATGAACTGTGTTTTGTTAACAAGTCATAAATGATATCATTTTTTACGTTGTGTTCCATGACAGCGTTCACCTGTTTTCTTTGTTCCAGTTCTATGTCCGTCGAATAATTTGGTTGAACCTCTTGGTTATTTATTCTAGAAGGCCAATGCGGTCCACTCCACCACAAAGAATGCTCTATTAATTGAGAAGTGATTAAGCCTCGGCTCGCACAGTCAGCCGGGTTATCTTCCGATTTTACGTAACGCCAGCATTGTGGAGGCATGACGTCAATGATTTGTTTTACTCTGTTACTGACAAAAGTCTTCCACCTGGCTGGGTCTCCATTCAACCAACCAAGACATATCATGGAATCACTCCAGCCATATATTTTTATTTGAAAATTATTTAAACATCGCTTAGCTTTTGCCATTAATTTTGAAAGAAGAAAAGCTCCACTTAATTCTAATTTCGGGAGTGACGCTTCTGAATTGTTAGGTACTAACTTAGTCTTTGCAACGTATAGTGATATGTCAGTTTTGTCGCCTCTGTTAATTTTGCAGTATATGACGGCTGCATACGCTTTTGTTGACGCATCACAAAATCCATGTAATTCAATACAGTCGCCGTCCATTGTCTTTATCCACCTGTTCATTTTTATTTTGTTAATATTTTTCATATCGTCTTTGATTATTGTCCATTCTGATTGTATTTTTTCGGGTATTACGTCATCCCAACTGATATTTGATAACCACACATTCTGAAAAATTATCTTTAACTTTGTAGACAATGGTGCTAATAAGCCCAAGGGATCGAATAACTTAGAAATATCTGATAGTAATGATCGTTTCGTGTCTTGTTTTGATGTGTTATCGACTTTGGTGTCGAATGATAAAGTATCTTGTTGCGGATCCCAGCTGAGTCCAAGTGTCTTTGTTTGAGGCGCTGGCTTAAAATTAAAGTTGTCTTGATTTAAATGCAGGTCATTTAGTTTGGGAATATTTGATCTCCATTTTCTCAGGTTGAAGCCACCGGCTTTTAATAGATTGATAAGGTCGCAGTATAATTGTTTTGTTGATTTGACATCGTGTTGACCATACACAAGGTCGTCCATATAAAATGATTGTTCTAGGACCTCTGGAGCCAAGCCGCTGCTGAAATTTGATCTCTCGTCTGTTGCTAATTGTTTCAGGGTCATCATCGCCAAGAATGGGGCTGCTTTGGTACCGTACGTTACAGTAGCTAGTTGATATTCTTTGATAGGTACATGAGTGCTACTACGCCATATGATTTTTTGATAGATTTGATCATCCGCGTTCATCCAAATCTGACGAAACATTTTCTCAATGTCCGCGGTAAACGCAAATTGAAACAGTCTCCATTTAATGATAAGAGACTGCAAGTCTTGCTGTAGGTTAGGTCCACATGACATTACGTCGTTTAAACTAAGCCCAGATGATGTTTTGGAAGACGCGTTGAATACGACTCTAAACTTAGTGCTCGATGATTCGGCGCGCTCTACGCCATGATGAGTCAGATAACAATCGGGTGTTGTTGTGTTAGCAGCGGGTACCATGTGGCCCAATGATTGATATTCTTTCATGAATGAAGTGTACTCATTCTGCATAGATTCATTTTTACTGAATTTTCGTTCCAATGATCGGAATTGGGCGATGGCTTTAGCTTTTGATTTGCCCAAATTTTCTTTAAAATTTGATTTTAAAGGTAGCCGGACTTCGTACCGACCGTCTCCTCGCCTAGTGGTCGTGTCTTTATAGTACTGTACGCATTGCTTATCTTCTGTTGATAGGTTTGATTTTTCGGTGATATCTTCAATCTCCCAAAACTTATGAATTTCTTCTAGATTTGTTAGTACTACATTGCAGTGAAGAGTTTGCATATTTCCGCTTAATATCCATCCCAGACGTGTATTTTGGGCTACGGGAGAATTTTGATCCGATCTACAAATTCCTTCTAAAAGAATTAAGGAATAAATATCTGCACCTAATAATAGATCCACCGGCTTGCTTTGATTAAATTCAGGATCTGCTAGTGTTATGTTGTCTAAATAGGACCAAGTCGGTTTGATAAATGAGTAACTAGGTAAATTCTTGATTAGGTTTTTCATGATAAAGGTATCTGTTTCAAATTCAAAATCGTTGTTGATCGCTGAGCATTTTAGGTGAATTGTACCTTTACAGTTGCTTTCTTTGATACCCACTCCAGAGATAATACCATGACATCTTTGTCGAGGTAACCCTAAGAGTTGTGCTGCATTTTCAGTGATAAGTGATGCCTGAGAGCCCTGATCTAATAAAGCTCGTAGGTTGATATAGGTTCCATCTGTTTTTTGCACCTTAAGTTGTGCTGTTGCTAAAAGTATTTCAGGTATGTCACGTTGTAATGACACGTGCGAGTTACTACGCCCGGCTGGTGGATATTCATATTTCGAAACGTCGCGCATATTATTCGAGTTCATTGCACCGGCAGAAGGCTCAAGTTTCTCGAATGCTCCATGCAGTAAGGTATTATGTGCTTGATTACATTCACGGCATCTTTTTTCTGAAATACATGCCTTTCCATGATGGCAATAAAGACAATTTTGGCATAATTTATATTTCACTACAGTGTCATGTTTTAGCGGTTGCGACATGTTGATAAATTGTTTGCAATGAAAAAGTCCGTGGTCATCAGTTTCACAAATAGGGCATTTGAACTTTTTTGCGACATAAACGTATTTCCTAGGTAGAGATTGCGAAATTGCTCGTCCGGTGTGTTGAAATAGTTGTTTACTGTTATAATTATTTGATTCAGGATATTTTGATCCAAAAAATGATTGATAATTTTGATTACCGTTGCGTATAATCGGCTTGTTAAAACGCGGATCTTGCTTACAACGTGTCGATTCTATGGTAGTAAATTTCTTCTCCAAAAATGATAGAAATTCTTGTAGCTTAGGTACATCTCTTGGATTCTTCACGGATGCTACATATTCTTTATGAGTGTCAGAATCCAATTTCTGACACATAAGATAAATGAGAAGGGGATCCCACGAGTCTACCTCAATTCCTAAATTTTTGATTGCGTTCAGGCTTTCCAAAAGGTAGTCATGGATCCTTTTAATATGACTGTATGATGGTTGCTGCGCTACAGGAATGCTGAGCATGATTTCGATATGAGAATTTAAAATTAGTTTTTTGTTGTCAAACCTGTGATTCAAGATATCCCAACAGATCGAATAGTTATCAGATGATATAGGTAAATGCTGTATAAGCCTCTCCGATTCACCCTTGACTTTAGATTTCAGGAATTGCATCTTTTGGGCGCTAGAGAGTGAAGGGTTGCTATGAATTGTTTCAGTAAATAAGTCTTTGAACGAATTCCATTGATGATAACCGCCAGAGAAAGTCGGTATTTCTATCTGCGGGGTTGACTGATTACGATGCGAAATTGACCACATCTTTTTATTAATAGATTTGATAGCGTCATTATAAGATTGTTCATACTTGAAGAACGCAGTTTCGTAACCTGGGTCTCTTCCCCCTAGTTCGTTGTCTAGTTCCCAATGAAGAGAGTCGATCGCGGACCAACGAGTATTTAATATACGTAACAGGTGATCGAACTCCCATTTTTCTGATACAGTGTCCAACATGATATTAGTAATAGTATGTTCAAATGCTTTAAAGTTGCTACTTTGTTTTTTAAATAATTCATCTGTCTTGCTAGATGAGCCTTGATGAGCTTGACTAGTAGATTGCTGGCCATGTTGGCCTTTCGGCACCCCTAAAGGCGTTGCCGGTCTTATTAGAGGAGGTAATGTCTCCTTCTTTAGAGGTTCGTAATGTTGGATAGCAGATTTGATATAAGCGAACCTGTCCTTGATAATTTCATATTGATTTGATGTAAAATATGTATGGGACTTATCACCCAATCCACACAATTTGATATGATTTGATTGATATTCTTGCCAGTAACCGTCTAAGGTCATTAACCGACGTTTGATATAATCATTATTTTTGCGCTCCGCGCTGTCCTTTTTGAAGTTGCTGTATAGTTGTTCTATAGCCACAGATGTTTGCTCTTGGATTTGCAGTAGATCCTCCATGCTAGTCATCCTGATATGATAGTAGAAGAAAAAGTGTAAGGGTCTACAGGCTACTTTACAGTTACTGATGTATGATTTCCTTGATATGGTTTGATTGATTGATCTTGACTGGATTTCTTGTTAGGATGATAGTTCACCTCACTCGTAAAACAGAGTCACGTTTTGTCCACGTATTCACTGAATCGCGCGTGAGATCCGGCTCGAAGGACCAAAAAAAGATGTACGGTCCGTACAACCTTTTAATGATAGTTGATAATTGTGTGGAATTAAAGTCTTTGATATGATATTGATATATATAATATTGATTGATAAAAGTAACTATGTACTAAATGATATAATGATATGAGCGCGCGGGCGGTTTGATTGATAGCCGTACACGAACTGATGAAATAAAGTAAAAATGCTTATAATTAAATTTACTTATACGATGAAATATAACACTGTACGCGCTGGCTCGTACACTATGTCCAGGTGATAGAAACTCCTTCAATTGGCAATGATTATCTTCTCTAAAAAAACGCATAGTTTATGATGTGTGAAACGTTTAGTGCATGATTTATTAAAGGCTTAGTGAACTTTATGTGTTATGTTATAAAAATATTAAAGATATGGCATTAGAATTAAAACCTTAGCCTAAATTAAAAAAAAATGTCAAAACTGTACGAATGTTATTCTAGACTAAATGGTCAAAAAGTAGCCTGGTTTAAAAAAAATATTGTTGTACTAGACTAGGGAGTATGGTTGAAAAATAGCTTGGTTTTAAAAAAAATGTCACACTAGACTAGGCTGTATGGAGAAAAGGATAGTCTATTTAAAAAAACCATACGGGACTAGGCAGTTTATTGGGAAAACTTTAGTCTGGTTAGGATAAAAAATTATAGCATATCTATATGAGACAAGGCAATATGGCGGAAAGAATAGTCTGAATAATAAAACAAGCATATATATTTAAAACTAGGGAGTATGCTTGGAAGATTAACCTGATAGAAAAAAAAATAGCATTGCTTTACTCGATTAGGCACTATGGTGAAAACACTAGCCTGTACACCTAATACGAGTTTTGACGTTATGAAAACTATGACACCTAACTAGATCGTAAAATCAAAACACATATGTTTTGATTTTACGATTTATAAACCTACTAACGTAGTAGGGGTACTGGTTTAAAAAAAAGAATAGTATAGTACCATCAGTATTGTCGACAGCGTGGGCGGGTCCCCTCTGTGCTCTCAGTCGCTGCGCGAACGCGGCGCCCGCGAGGTCACTGACCTCACTGGCGACTTTGCTTATAGGTTTGTCTCTAACTGCTTCAGACATCGCGTTTACAATGAATTTGCAATCTTATGTGAATTTTGATGTTGTTTTTCATTCCCTTTCAGTTATATTCGTTGTGGATGCAATGTTTTAATGTTGTTTTATTTTAATGTTATGGTTTTCATATAATGTTATTAAGCTATGCATACATACATAAATAAATACGTCTTAGTGTTGTTGTAACTATCTACATGTAAAGAATTAATTAAAAATTCTATAAATTATTAAAATAACTAATAGCTGGCTTTGATGCTGTAACTTTATTACGACAGGTGGTCTGTCTGTGTAGACTAATAACATAGATCAGAAATAACATTTTCATATATATTTTGCACCAAAAATAATTATATATAAGAATGTTAATTCAGATAAAAATAATTAATAACTATTTAACTAGTGCATATTTCCCGTGATCTCTGAATATCTTATAAGTTTAATTTTGTTGACAAGTTCTAAAATGATTTCATACTAAAAAAAATGTTTTTATACAAAACTGGAAGTATATACTATCTTCTATATCTATAAATAAAAAGATTGAATTCATTTCTGAAACTAGAGCATTTACAAAATACAACAATTTTTAATATACTAGACATGAAATAGAATCAACAACAAACGCATTCCTTCTGTCAAGGCCCCCTGTGGGCCTAGTCAAATGGCATTGAAGATTGAGTGGATCGATAAATGTATGAATTTGACATATGATAAACCTTAACTGATCTTAATATCAATATATTTAAATAGAATCAACACAAAACGCATTGCGTCTGTCAAGGCCCCCTGGGGACCTAATTAGGTGGCTTTATAAATGTATAGATTTGACATCAAGAACGCTACACATCACTTTAAAAAAGATCCATATATCCATCCATACTTTAAAAAAGTCGAAAACTTGACGTTTTGCTATTTGGTTCTAGGTTCTGGGTATTTGTATTAGATTCTACTTACTGTAATGTAAGGCCGTAGTATAGCATTGTCTTATGTCAAAACCATACATTAGTCATTCTACTCTACTAAATGCTAATTGTCTTGTCTAATTGCCACTTGTCTTCTTCCGTTGCGTAGATAGGTATCTAAAATTATTGATCTTAAAAAAATATGCACTAGTTTATAAATGTCGTTTTAACTAATATATCATATTATAATAATTAAATTGTTCTGGGTTATTTATATTTAATATTTCATTCAATAATATAAATTCATTCAATAATATGATATATTTATCTGTGTTAGAAAAACAATTATTTTGCAATCCCTTTAATGTTCTTTAATTTCAAAAACTATAGAATTGATTATTATTTATTAAAAACATAATTTCAAAACATTTTATTATTTAACATTTGGCATGACTTGATTTTAAAATTTTAAACCTGTCTTTCATCTAAAATTAATTTTTTTGTTAACACTGAACACCATCAATTCATTTAATATTACGGGGGAAATATACATATTTATTTGATAAAAAACAAAATTTGATTGTTTTCCATACTTTATAGATACAATATCGGTTCAGTTAGTTTTGTTGAAGCTCAAAAGAATACTAATATATATAACCAGTACTTACTATAACGATCCAATTCAGCGGCAACATGGCAACATCGAAGGCCCTCTCGATGTCCGCGCCGGGGGCCATCAATTTGGAGCACAGTACTGTGAAATTCGACAGCGAGATCAAAAAAACCCGACATTCTATTACAGCACATAGCGGTCTGAAAGAGGTACATGAGATAACAGAGCACACAAACCAGAAAAAATACCGAAAAAATATTCAGTGTATATTACCCATAAAAAATAACTTCCCCCACAATTAGGGTTGTCATCTTCTAAAATAAAAAAGCATTGGCGCTGTATTAGGCCGGAAATTTTGCGCACACGTATTTTTAGCATAACTTTTATACATAATAGTAAGAGATGTATTCAAGCTACAGTTACTTATAAATCACACATTTACACAATATGTACATCTTAGCATTTGTTTTCGTACGGGCCGTACATACAAATATTTAGCCGTACACGAGCTGAAAAATCCAAACATGTTAGGCTAAAGCTGGGCAGATGGCAACCCTACCCACAATAGTTCTTTTATTTACCTTCCCCCCATTGGAGATTTGAAACCTTAGCGCTGTTGTAGCTGAGCAGCGCCGACAGCCAGGCGTCCACAGACTCGCTGCTGGAGTCGCCGCTGGACGCGTGCCGGTCGCTGTCGTGCCTCACAGACTCCACAGATCACTCCGTGCCGCTCAACTTCGACATGAGCAACCGGGTCTGTACCGACTCGGATACAACGAGCATACTAACGCTTTCCCCTTAAAGTTTTTTTTTATTACTAACAAGGAGGTTATCGTTTGTGTTCTTTGTGTGCATGTTTGAAATTTGTTAACTATTGTTTTTTGTAGGCTAATCATAGACATCATATGGCTTTTTTAAACGGGCTTATAAGTAATTTATTTTTTTCTTAAATTCTGATCAAATCTGGGTAATGTTGATTTTTACATTCTGCATGACAGTTTTTTCTCGTAGCTCTCTTGTCGCATTGTTTTCAAAGTTTAAGTAATTTTGTGAAATTCTTCATAGAATAACTATGAAGAATTTCACAAAATTACAAAAAAAAATATGAGCCAAAATCGTATGTAAAATTATAGTGACATTGAAAGTATAGGTAATAGATAGCATCTACCAAATGTTTTGTAAATTTATTCTTTCTTACAACATACGTAAGTTACACACTTGTATTAAAGTAAATAATTTTAAAATTAAGAACTAGTGTATAAAATTTGACAATTATAAAAAAATGGTGAACGAAAAAGTTCGACCCTGCAGTAAAATGCTTTCAAATAGCTAAGTATAAAACTTCCAGGCCAAGCTTCCTCGCGGCATCGAGAACATTCGTCCTCACATCGAGCAGGTGGACAATGTGCCGCTGCTAGTGTCGCTGTTCACGGACTGCAGCGCCAGCTCCGTGCACCACATGATACAGATCATGCAGGTCTGTATCTTTGTTGCCCTTCTAGAAGACCTGCTTAACATGACTGCTTTAGTGTTTTTAGTTGTATCTGTGCACTTGTATGTGTGTATCTGTGCACTTTCATGTTTGTATCTGTATACTTCTATGTATGTTATCTCTTATTTGATCTTTTAGAAGATCTTTACACATTTATGATTGAATAACTTGATTGACCATTCTTATCGATAGTATGTGAACTTCTTACATGTCTTCCAGAACACCTGGCTACTCTATATGACTCTAAAACAATCCCTAATTTGCTATTCGTCTATTTAGTTGGTCTTCTATATCTACGTTACATTATTATGTAACGTAGATATAGAAGACCAACTAATCCAAACCAACCCTATTGGGTTTGACCATCTCGTGATCTTCCTTTAAGGATGTACAATACTTATTTAGATTTAATAATAAATAAGGTTTTATCTTTTTTGTTTGTAGCAAAGTTGTTTTTATTCTAAATTTTTGTAGGACTACGGTGAAGTTGTCTGCGTTATGGGCTCTGCTGCCAACTGTCAAAACATGGAGATTTTTATGCAAGCAGATGCCAGGTATTTATTATTATTTATGAAAAAATAGTATGTGTAAATAATATATTTTTTTCAATTTTGTATAATTCTTACGGCAGGTTTCGGTAAATGACAATATTATGATACCAACGTTGAGAACATGGGTCTGTTTTTAACAAAAGCTGATTGGTCCATCCTTTTAAACAAAATAAATCTGCGAATTGTTTCCATGCGTATTCCTTCCTTCCTTTCCTTCCGTCCTTTCTGTCGCTCTACCAATTGAGCTACCGTCTTGAATGATCTTGAATTATATATATAAGATCGTTTTATCTCCGTACCTATCCCTACTCGTATCGGTTGATTTTTTATCTATTTAAAATTTAAATAATCTTGTTTATAAATATTTTCAAACTTTTTTTCGTTTTAACTTTTGTATATCACTTCTAACGTGTTGTCAAAACATTGAATTTATTTTTTTATAGCATTGCAGTAGAGCCTCTTTACCCAGTTTTGTGCCAAAAAATGCCGCCGTATGAAGTCCCGGAAGACTGCATTGGTCCTATCGACTTAGCGAGGTCACTGAACTCTGTACCGTGTTCTCTATCGGTATGTACTTGGACTATTTTATCAATAACATTAAAATTTTTGATGAATTTCAAATGATTTATAATTTCTCCTTGCACGCTTAACCCAAAGTTAAAAAATAAGTGGCAAAGTCAACCGACTTCCAATTATTGTAATACCCTGGTAAGTGTTCAATAAAAAATATTATCAAATTTATGGTCAACTACAACGTCGAAGTATTTTTTAATAAATAAAACAGACATCATATTTATAAACCGTCAGTCCCTCCGTAGATACTTTTATAACTTATTTACATTTTTTATAATAATTTATATTTGCGTCACAGTCATAATTAATATGTGAAAAGAAATTTAAATTCATACTACATACGTACTATAAAGCTACGTCCGCACAGCCAGGAGGCTTGCTAAGTGCTTAGATACTAGTGACTAAAAACTAACAGTTTGTTTATGTTACGTATGTGTGTGTGCGCCTCGCGCGCGATATCGATCAATGGAATAAAGCAGGGCCCCTAATCGCTATGAACAAATAGACGCGATACGTACCGCGTTACGATAAATTCGTGAAATCTTCATGGGTACGTATTCTCTATGCTAGTCATATTTAAAAACATGTTCTCGTGCGTTAGGTGCTTATTTTAAATTGTCAATATAACGTTGTGACGTCACGCGTTATTGGTAAAAAATCTCGTGTATCATACAGAATCAGGGCCCAGTGCGTTACCAACCAGCGAGCGTTTCACTTGTCTTAGGGCTCCCACACAAAACTGCGATGCGATGCGATGCGAATTCTCATCGCAGGAACTTGCGATGCGAATTTCTGCGATACGATTTAGTGCGGCAAACCGTTTGGTAGGGCGACCATTCCTTCAATTAGTCAGCCGTAGTGGACGTTTTTTTAGGAAGCGTAAGATGGATCGCAAAAAGATTATTGTACTACTGTTATTGTTAAATAGATATAAAAAAAAAAGAAGATTCTGGGTTCATCCATTTATTACGATTATGAACTCTGATGGGGACTATTTTACTCAAAAGTACTATGCGTTGAGAACTGAAGAAGATAAATTTTTTGATTATTTTAGAATGAGCATATCTTCATTTGAAGAGCTTTTGAGTTTATTATCACCATGCCTTCACAGATGCTCTTCCACGCATCTTGCTTAATAAATTTATTTTTATAATGTTCATCACTTGTGTCCCAAAGGACGGGACGCTCCTCAATTAAAGATATTAAAAAATCTGTATCATATTCCGCCATTTTTTTATAAACAAAGAAGTCGGCGCAGGCGCCGCGCGTCTTTCTCTAAAGCTGTCCCAGAGGCCAGAGCGGACTAAAATGGCGTCACTAAAGATGACGTAATATCGCAGGAATGTGCGATGCGAAGCAGATCGGAAATTCTAGCGGTGCGTTCGTGCGAATTCGCAGAAATTTGCGATGCGATGCGAATTCGCAGTTTTGTGTGGGAGCCCTTAAGTCCCGTATTTGTCAGTTAACTTTGATAGTCGGTAACCGACAAGCTAGATGCCATGCGTCAGTGCGGTTATTAAAATTCATTCTAGAACGTTAGTTTTACTAGGATACTTACTAGGTGGGTCGCTAGGCTTCTAGCGCTAACCAAGCGCCTAACTTGTCTGTGCGAAAATACCCTTAAGGATTTTAACTTTAAACAACAAAATAATAGTAACTATATAATGATTTATACGAACTGCGGTCTCAAAAAGCCACCTAGTATAATATAATTAAATTATTGCATATGCTTTTTTTTGTTTTGTCCTCGTTATCAAATATAAGTAAGCAGTTATCAAATTCATTGAATAAAGTTTTTAGTTTTCAAATTGGTTGAATAAAGTTACTACCTAGTTATCAAATCATTGACTAAAGTCACAAGTTATCAAATTCATTGAATAAAGTCACTAGTTGTTGAATTAGTTAAATAAAATCACTAATTATCAAATCATTGAATAATTGACTTCAAATTTGATGAAATGATCAGATGTCCCGGGAGGCGGACGTGTCTCTGTACGCGCTGATCACGATGTCCCGTCATTTTATGATGTGTCTTTGGAACAGTACCCAATTCTCCATATGCAGTTCCTGTTTTATTTCCTTCATACAGGTAATATTCATATATTTTTTTGAAACATATAACTTTGAAAATATTTTATGTATGATTTATTGGAATAATTGTTACTTACTTATTTTAGGTCGTCGAACACTAATGTTTAATATATCATCTGCTTTAGTATTGTATGGAATACACTCTCCTCAATAAATCTCCTGAAGCCTCTCGTCGCGATCCTATTGCGTATATCTGATAAGTGTGTCGCAACATTTAATCCCTTACTAATAATATATGTTGGTTGCGGCAGGTGTGTTCCGTGTTGTGTTGGTTGCCTGGCGGCGTGTCTGCCGGCGGCTGCGTGTGTGTGTCGCTAGTGTGTTCGCTGGTGTCTGCGTCGCTGGCGGCCGCGCCTGCGTACCTCGCGCCGCCGCTCATGCTGCGGGCGGCCACCAGGCCTGCACTCGTACTGACCGCAAGGGTGAGACCCACTTATACACAACTTGAAAACTTTGTGTTTGGAACTAGTCCTATTTAAAATAATAATAATCCAAAATCATTAATATTATGATATTAGGATAGATTTATAGAAATACTTAACTAAATTTGTGTGTCTGTAGGTTCATTTAGTGCAATAAATAAACCAGTAACATAACTTTAAAAAGCAGAAAACAAAAAATTAATATAAAAATTTTTAGAAAACCCCCGATACAAAAAGACTTCTAAAAGGTTTTTTTGTATCGGGGGTTTTTTCAATTTTTGTTGTTGTGATAGTGAAATCGTACTTGGTTTCAAGGTTTATCTTTTTGGAATACTTGGAGTGGCTCGACGAAATGTTTACGATTTATAACATACATCTTAACTATGTACAGATAACCGCCCCTTTTGGTAAAATAACATAGACATCTGTATTACTGAGTTTTGTCGTTTATTAAATATATTCTCAGTATTTATAATGTGTGTCTATGTATTTGTACCGTTGTCTAACAACACCCTTAACACAAGCAAATAATTAGCGTACTTAGAGGTTAGATCAATGTGTGTAATTTGTCCTGAAATATTATTATTACATAAATAATTTAGTTCGTTAAGTTAATTAAGTAGCGAAAGACGGAACATTAATTAAAAATTTCTTCATCACAGACAGACATATGATACATTTCTAGTAAGTAGCTTTACTTTTAAGCTACGCTTTCGCTACTGACTAAACTTTATTTTTTATAGATGGCGCTGTTCGTGTTTTGGTTTTACGCGTGCAAGTTCATTCCCGCTGCAATATCAATACTGGTGTTATATGCATTGACGTTACGAAGCTTCTGCGAACAAATAGCTGACTTTACGAAAGCAACATCGTGCTGGATTGTCTATCCTATAAATGTTGGAAACTTTACGAGCACTCACGACTTATCTATGAGGAGTTTTCAAGGATGGGGCGATGAATTCTATGATGGGTTCTATTTAGCTCAGCACATCACTCTTGCTTTGATAACTTTGCATTTAAGTAAGTTTCTTTAGTTGTTAACTTTGCATATAAGTTACTTCAGTTGTTAACTTTGCATATAAGTTTTGTTTTAAATTTTCACATAGGTAAGTTCCTTTAGTTATTAACTTTATTTTTTTTGTTTACAGTTGTCGTTTCAATATCATTCGTACATCGACAACACTCTATCTGGCAGAAAGGCTTCTGGATGAATAAAGTATGGTGTTTAACAGTTGTTATACTGTGAGTAAAATAACAAATATTGTATATACTGGGTGAATTTTAGAGTATTTGAATTGCCTCTATTTGCCTACAACTATCAAAATAAGATTGCCATGTTTAAAATATCTATAAATATATGTAGCCATAATACTTTTGAATAAATATAGAATAAAAATAAACGATACAAACGATTCAAACCCACGACCTCTGGGTAGTCCCGTTGTTGTTAATTGGGACAGTGAGTCATAAAACAAATATTTTGAAATAGAAACAATCAAAAAATTTAAATAATTTATGCATATTTATATAATAGTACATTTTTTTTTTAAATTCCGGTATTGTATTTATTAACATATATTTTTAATAATATCCTACATTTAAAAGTTTTTAATGTTGTAAGGAGGTAACCAAAACCTAAAATGCTATAGGCATTAATTCTTACCTATGACCTACTGACTTATATAATACAAATTAAAAATAAATAAATTAAAAGGGTATCCATAGAGAGGCTCAATAGTTTTTTCCATGAATATGTCCTTTGGAACCGCTAAAAAGTCCGCATAAAAGATTTTTTCAAATGAATGTATTCATTTGCAAACCAATATAATATTTTTTGCAATAAAAACATTAAAATAATTATAAACTTTTGTTTAACTTTTAAACTATCGCGTTTCATAATATATAATTATTTAAAAATCGGGAATTAACGCGTAAGAATAGTTATCACATACCTTTTATTTGCCTGACTGACTGACTGACACATTATATTAGCCTAACTAACTGACACATTTTATTAGCCTAATTAACTGACACATTTTATTTGCCTAATTAACTGACACATTTTATTTGCCTGACTGACTGTCACAGGCTGACTTTAAATAATCTTTTGTTTCAGGATATTATTTCAAAGCATCTTCAGTGGAATAATGTTGAGTGGCTCGTATGGGGATTGCAAAGTTTGGTCGATGTGTTCCTTTAGCTACAGCGTTCCTTGGCCTCTGCTTGCTGGTTACGCCTCTTCACTCGTCTTTGTTTTCGGTTTAAATGAACTTATAAAATGGCAGGAGATTAAGTAAGTTTAAATAGATAAAAAAATAAAAAACCCCTAACATCTACCAATAATTTTTAAATACTAGGTGGACAGCCATTCCGACTGTTATTTGAGGTTTCAATGATTTTATTTGTAAATTTTGCAATTTTTTTTTCGGTGTTTATTCCTCAAGTATATAACCGATCACTGATTTTTCTGCTGCTATCAAATAAAACCTCGATGAACATCGATTTAATAGTTTATGAGAAGAAGCATCAGGGAGATCGCATTGAAGCCAAATATGTGAGCTTTGATGACTTATACCATTTAGTAATAATAATATTTTTCAGAGTCGACGCGCGTAACCAAAGACGCGCCAGATTGGATTTTGGAACCAAATTAGGAATGAATTCGCCATTCTAATGATTGTCTAGTCAACTTTTTATTAAAGATTAAATGGGATAGCAGATATACATATAAAATAATTAGTCCTAAGAGAAATAAGTACTTTTTATGTACCATTTACTATTTTGTACTTAATAATGAATTTGTTTTGACATGTTTTTAAATAAAATAAAATAATAATGTTGTTTTTTTTTTAATAAAATTTCATAAATCTAAACAAATAGTTTATTTGGACTAAATTAACTTGTGATGTATATAATGCCATGTAAAAACATAGCAGTCATAGTTGGTACTGCAAAGGTTTTGCACACTTGAGGCGAGAAGTTACATACTATGAAAGACTGTTCAAACACTTGTTAACTTTAATGTCCTAAACTACCTTCGGTACCTAACCTTTAAACTATAAATATGTGTTAATAAAAAATTATGATCTCTCCATAAATTGACAGTATTGTTAGTTTCTAAACACTTGTACTTATAGGTATGTAAGTCATACTCATATACTAGGAATCCTCCGGTATATCAAGTATTTCTTGAACAAAGGAAGCCACATCGGTCTCTTTCTGACTGTGGTCTAGACAGAACTGATGTGCCAGGAGTGCATCATAATTAGGCCTCTGTCTGTAATCTTTTTTGAGACATTGTGTGATCATATCCTCAAATGCCGGTGAAAACTGTCCACTTGGAAGACTTGGTGGGTCATCTTCAACAACCTGCTTCAGTTGTTCAAAAGGCGTGCCCCAGGTATTATAAGGAAACTTTCCTGTTGCCAGTTCAATCATGGATATTCCAAGAGACCAAACATCACTTCTGATATCATATTGCCCTGGATTGCCGCTTGGATCAATCCTCTCTGGTGCCATGTATGGCTTGCAGCCAGCATCAATAGTTTTAGCTACTGAATCAACTAAATATCCTGAAATCCCGAAGTCACACATTTTTACTTCGCCCTTCCTATTTATCAGTATATTTGAAGGTTTCACGTCTCTGTGTATGACTCGCAACTTTGAATAAAGATAATGTAAAGCACTGACGACGGAAAAGGATATTTTACCAAGAATATTTTCTGTGATTGTTTTATTGTTCTTGTAGACCTTCATGTAGAATTTGTCAAGACTCATATCCATAACCTCCATACAGATCCATACATCTCCTTCCCTGAACATGGCACCATAAAAATGAACAGTGTAAGGGCATGCACTAGCCCGCATGGATACATCAAGATCCATCAACAAACGCTTCAGCTCTAAGGACTGACTATTGAAAGAGGCTGTGATCCTCTGAAATATTTAATAAACATAATTAGCTAGATTGAATATTAATAAATCTGTGAATATTAAAGATTGAATATCTTATACCTTAACTGCCATTATAGTATTACTAGGTTTATGATGCATCTTCTCCACAATGCCATACGCCCCTCGGCCCAGATCACATAACTTTACCAAGTCATCGGCATGTACAGTGAAAGTTTTATCATCAACTGTGATGGTTGTCTGTTTGTCCAAATTTCTTGGTGGTGTTCTGTAGAAAATTTGTGTCAATTATTGATTAAAAAATAAAAATAACCTCACTATGATGTAGTAAATAATTACCATCAGTATTAAGATAGAAATTAAAAAAAAAATTGTTTTGTAACAGTTAGGTAAGGTTTAATAATTACATTGCCATGTGTGAATTCTAAGTAATAGAAATAATTGTAAAATTATTAGTGGTACATCTGAGATATAGCTGGTTCAAATATGTTTTACCTATTGAACAATTATTTATATACAAATGTTTATAAAGGAAATAGATAGGTTTATATTGTCATGTATCTATATTAAGTTTATTCTAGTTAAAATTGGATTATTATAATTAATGATAAAATTATACAAGCAAGATCCAACTTACACAGTGACTTGTTCTTCTTGTGGCTTAAAACTGAATGCAGGTGGTGGTGGTTTCTTTGATTTTCTATTAGACATATTTAAAACAGTATCGCCTAAATAATAATCGAATCTTAATGGTAATCCAATATAGGCTTCTGCTGCAACTCGTTATGCCAGACTCTTAACCTATTTTGTGAATATCATATCGCAAAAATGATATTTACTTTTTATTTTGTAGGTAATTAATAAATATCAACTTCTAGATATCGTTTTTAACATAACTTCCTAAATTTATAGAAAACTCACAATCTCTGTTACAGTACTTTAATTTGACAGTTAATTAATAGTGTTGTCGGATTATATAAATATTTATTTAAGTAACATAAAAATTATAAAAATATATAAAATGTTGCCCATCAATTGAGGAGACTTTTGCTAGGGCCAAATCGGTAAATATATAAATATAACAAATTTTATTTAAATATAGTTATATTAATATTTTGTGCTTGAGGAAGATAAAATTAGACGTAGGCGTGTCACAAATTACAATTAGCATATATAAGCAATAATGAACATTTAAATATTATTATTCTGCTAAAGCACTAGTAAAAATATAAATTCCAAACAAAAATGTGTTTAGACAAACTAAATTATTCCCGTTTTACAGCAAATCCAATAAAAAAAAGAATACATTATTATTAAGTCAATTTGTTTTATAGTCATATGTTATTGAAGGATTCATTATCAATCTGCATTTTTATTATTTATGGTATTCAGGAAATATTAATAAAACAATAAATAATCAAAAGATTTATTTATTAGTGAGAAAATTTTATAGCTTTAACTGCTTTCTTAGCTGCTTTAATAGCATCTTCTTTAAGCTTAAGTTTTTTTTCTTTTTCAGCTAACCCAACCACAACATCATGATGTAAAGCATTTTGGACTGCAGATTTAGCAAACAGTTTACTTAAGACATAATCATCATCATCAAGTTTTTTTTCCTTCTTGGAGTCATGGAATTTTGTTTTTTTTATTGCAACTAAATTTTCAATTTTGGAATCAGAAGATAAACGTCGTCTCTTTTTCCCCTTTTTCTTTGAATCTCCTGCCAAAATTAAATCAGGTTGTGTTACAGGTGGTGGAAATGCAGAAGCAACATCGTTTTGTTCATTTACATCTGTTTCAGATGCAACATCAGCATCTTTATTTTTATGTTTTGCATTTAAGACTCCTTGTATTAAGTTATTTTCATAATCTTTCTTTGAATGTTGATAAACTATATCTAATTCAGAGAGAGCATGTTCAAACGGCACATTAGTTTGTAGATCATCAATAAGATTCACCTCAGGCTCCTCTTCTATAGGTGGAGGATTTAACATCAAATCCCTTTTTTCCTTATAAGCCTGTCGTGGATCCTCTTTTGATAATTCTGCATCTTTTTTAATTTTTTTACTAATTTCTCGGGCTCGTCTTTTCATTTCTTCTAATTTTTTCTTGGAAAATGAGACACCTTTACTTAATCGACTTTTCTCCTTTTTAGTTCCATCACTAATGTTTACTTTGGTGTGCTTGAAGAGTGCTGTGGTTTCTGTATCCCCTTCACAATTCAGATTTTCAAGATTAAACAACCCTTGTAATGTACTAGTTGTCAAAACGTTTTTTTGGTTTGGGTCTACCAGTATTTTATTGCTAAGAAAATTCTTAAAAATTTGTCTTTGATATACTTTTTCTTCCACTGTTCCAGCAGACAAAAGCCTGTAAACTGTAACATTCCTCTCCTGCCCAATTCTCCAAGCTCTTTCCTTGGCCTGATTATCAGTAGCTGGGTTCCAATCAGGGTCATAAATTATAACTCGGTCAGCTCCTGTTAAATTAACTCCTAGCCCACCAACTCTCGTTGTGGCTAAAAATACTAAGTATTCAGAATTTTCATTGAAAGTTTTTATCAAATTTTGTCTCAGACTAACATTAACGGTACCATCCATTTTTAGGTATTTGAATTCATGATTTTGTAGATGCTGTTCTAGTATACAAAGCATAGCTCTTGACTGTGTAAAAATTAAGGTTCTATGACCCTGCTTCAGCCAAATTTTTAATAAAGAATGTACCACTGATAATTTACCAGATCTTTTCCAATTGCCAAATGATTGTTCGTTAATATCTTCACTCTCTTCATATGCCTCATACAGATACAAATCTGGGTGGTTACATATTTTTTTAAGTGTAGATAATGCCACAAGTACCCTAGCCCTCATTGGCTCGACATGTTTGCTATCCTTGTCTAGTATGCTCCGGACTGTGCTACTCATAAGATATCCCATATATAAATCTTTTTGCTCTTGAGTAAGAGAACAAAATAATACTTGCTCATTTTTTTCCGGTAGTTTTATATGAGTCTGAACCTCAGCTTTTGTCCTTCGCAACATGTATGGAGTAATCATATTTTTAAGTGCTATAGCAATTTCTAATGCTGCAGCTTCCTGATATTCTGTAGCATTTGCATATCCTCCTTGGGTGATAGGAACAGCAAAATGCTCCATAAAAGCAGCATAAGTACCCAAAAGTCCAGGTCTCATAAAATCAAATAGGGACCATAATTCCTGTAAACTATTTTGCATAGGAGATCCCGTTATGAGAATTCTGTGTGGTGTTTCAAACTTCTTTACTATTTTACTGACTTGTGTGTCTGGATTTCTTATTTTATGGC
The DNA here is from genome assembly GCA_959347355.1 of Napeogenes inachia. NCBI lineage: Eukaryota > Metazoa > Arthropoda > Insecta > Lepidoptera > Nymphalidae > Napeogenes > Napeogenes inachia. The sequence goes on along the minus strand of OY365793.1, from coordinate 8,362,158 downwards.
CTTCATCCAAAATAATATAGTGCCATTTTCTAGATAAGAGGTCTTTTATATATTTCACTATGCCAGCATATGTGATTAACAAAATACCATGAGAAGAATGTATATCACTAATAAGTTTATGATGACTTCCTCCATGTGAACCAGAATGATGTAAAACTGCAATCCGTATTTGTGGAAACCAATAATGAAAGTGTGAAACCCATTGATATATGACTGTGGCTGGTGAAAGAATAATAGAAGGTCCAAGACCACCCCAAGATCCACTGTCTGTCTTAGATAATCCACCTAAAAACCCAATGATTTGAACAGTCTTCCCTAAGCCCATCTCATCTCCAAGCAAACCTCCACTTTGAACTTCATGCAACTCCCAAAGCCATTTGACACCAGTCCTCTGATATTTATATAGTTGCTTCCATATATAGTTTGGCACACAGAGTTTATTTTGAATTACATGATTTTCTTCAGTATCCCTGTTACCATCTAAGACATACTGTATATCAGCAGAATTATAGATTCTATCATAGTTACCTGTATGGGCAGTTTTCAAACTATTCCTCCAGCTTTCTATTCTTTCATTATAGGCCTTCTTGTCACCATCATCAATGATCTTATTGCATATTTTTTGCTTGCGTGATGTGGAAGATAAATGAGCAATTGGAATATCTTCTTCCTCACATGATGGTAGATATTCGTCATCAGACTGGTTCGATGAGGATGGACTTTGATAAATCGATATAACTTTTTCTACAGTTTTATCTTCTAGCTTTAAGTTTTTTGATGTACTTACTTGTTTCTTTCCTATTCTCTCAGCGGCGATCTGACTCTTTTCAGAAATGATAACTTCACTATTATGCTTTACTTCCTGTCTTTGTTTAGCAAGAGCTAATTGTTTTTCAAGATATTTATTTATCATAATATCAACCATTGTCACTCAACATATTATGATATTGTGTAATGATGAAATAATGTTATGTCTCTATATATTGTTTATTAATAAATTTTATTTAAAATATAATTCAAAAATAAATTTCACTCTTGTATACGTTATGTTCGTTTTTAAAGTTTAAAGAAGTGTTAATAGTTTTTGATTTTATTTATCACTTTATCGGTTATCCATCAAAGTAGATATTCATTACTCATACTATCACAGAAAGAACTATTACTACGGTAGGTACTATGCGAATGCAATTGAATATGTTAAAAATTAAAATATGAATTATGAAGTAACATTTTATAGTACTCTGTTTATTACTTTTTTTTTTTTTTAATTTGTCCTGTCGGACAGGCTAAGGTTCACAACCATGCTTCCTCGTCTTTAGTTTACTTTATTGTTAAATAATTTTCAGACGTTCTTCTTCTTTTAATATTTGACATTAATCCGATAGAAATTTGCATTACAGTAAATTTTTCTTTAGTATTGTCTTGTCCATAAAACTTCTTCAGTAAATAATATATTTCATTAGTATAGTACAATCTTGTAAAGTCTTCCGTATTTTTCAATAATTTGTATGTCAAGTCCGATAATTGTGTCTCATCCCAGATATGTCACTTCATAAAGTTTTAGAGTTTATACATGTTTCAAAAATATTTGCAATTAATTATATTTCCCTAACAGTATTTACAATAAATTTATACAACGAATTATAGGTACAACTATTTACAAGAAGATCGGTAATAGTCTGCGGGACCAGTTCAGAGCGCCCATAAATGTTTATTAGCTCGTCCAACAACACAAGGCGCTGAATGCCGAAGGCCGGGCAATCAAAAAAGACATGAGAGATGGTTTCTTCTTGAAAATAACAAAAAGAACACAAAGAACTATTTAACGTTTTTAAGCGATACAAATGAAAATTAAGTCTGCAGTGGCCAAAACGTAGACGCGTAATAGTCGAGTAGAATTTCCTGTTAGCGAAACTACGACTTTTACAAAACCATGGGAAACTATTTATTTGAACATTTAAAGGTGCGTACCATAATCCCTTATTTTCTATTTTAACTATGTATTTGGAATGATTTGCCCATTGTTGACACATTCTGTGTTTTAACTTAGGTATTATATCGGAATAAGGTAGCAACATATCAAAGTTAGCAGTTTGAGAAATCGAGATGTTAATCAGTTTTGCTAAATAATCAGCCTTTTCATTCCCTACAATTCCTATATGGGATGGAACCCACATGAAACTCACTGTTGTATTTTTATCACTATAGAGATCATACCAAATCTGTTTTATAGCATAAATTAAATAATTAGTCTTAGTATGCAGTTTGTTATAGTTTAGATTGGTAAGTACACTCATACTGTCGCTAAGTATAAGCCAATTTTTGAATCCCTGATCATGATTTTTAATATTTTTTAGAGCATCTAAAATAGCTACTGCTATAGCTGTAAATATGCTAGCATTACTATCCAACCTATAACCTATGCAACTGTTTAAAAAATTATCATAAAATGCAAAAGAAGCACTGAAGTCATTTTTTGACCCATCTGTATATATAAAGCGATGATTTTTCCATTGTGACAACTGACTATATACCTCTTCCTTACAGCTCGTACACGCCGCATGAAACGACGGACTTGAATTATATTTCTTGAAATGCCAATTAAAGAAAATATTTGTTTATTACTCAAAGAAATAGGGACTGATGTCACAACCCCTGTTATTTCTGTGTCTGCTGCTGGAATAGAAGCCGTCATGTTTAATTCCTCTAAAAGCTTTTTGTTCTGAATAAAAACATTTGCATTGTTGGAGAGATCGAAAGTAATTCACACTTTGTATTTGTTGATTGGCCTGAGATGTAGCACACCTGAGACACAATGCTTCCGAATACCTTGAGATATTTTTAAGCGGTCTTTGTCCGAGAAAGGAATATTTTTTTCTTTATGATTTAGAAAAACAATAAATTCAGATTTTTTTGAGTTTTCAGAATATTTTCTACAATAGGTTTCCACTTTAAATACTTTGTACGGCTCGACCTCTTCGTCAGAAAAATCTTCCGACCCACAAGAGTCCGGAGTATATTTTTTACGTTTTTTTTTACCCACCATCTTCGAAAATAACAATTATTTTTTACTGTTAACTATTACAAGTCGATATTTGTACGAGATAGGCGAAAAAAAATACAAGTTATTATATTTATTACAATAAAATTTGAAAACTAGCGCCTTTTACTTTTGATGGTTCCCGCCTTTTTCTCTGTTTATTACTATGTAATTAGTAGTTACTAGTGATGTTCCCTATAGTCTACAAATAGCGACTGAATATAGATTATCGAAATCCTTAATCCTTATTATAATTATTTTTAATGCAGTTTCTAACCCACTGATATTATCAGATCAGCATAGTATAAAATATATTTTTTTAATACTAATTTTGATTATATTATATGATTATGATAATCAATTTTTAAATGGTATTTTTGCAAGGTAACTACGATTTACAGTGAACAATGTTTATTTTGTTAATATTTTTTTGGATTGCATTTTACCTAACACCTAAAATTTGTAAACTACTATCAAAACAATAAAGAATTTTTGTTTTTTTTTTATTTTTTGAATTTAAAAAAGTATGTAAATAAATAATTAATAGGTTTGGGCAGGATTCGAACCCGCGATCTCTAATAAACAATTTCCTCACTCTACCAAAAGCCAAAAGGTGGACCATCGCACCACCATGTACTAATTTTCGGTTGATTTAATGACACTATTCTAAATATTTTTATTTACTCTGGACTTGACAGTTGACTCTAGACATCTGACATTTAATGCTTGGTCCTGGTTTGAGTTCACGTGTTTATTGGTTAGGTTTTTAAACTGAAGTATTGAAGTTCGACTTTTCATAATAATTAAAATAAAGAAAGAATACAAAAAACATAATAATGCAAAAAATTAAAAGAAAAAGCACAGACGAACATGATTCTAACCCGAAAAAGAAAAAAGTGCAGTTTACCGACCCAAAAGACGGCGTTATAAATAAAGTAAGTCATGAAAAGAATAAAAAGATTGAAAATAAAAAGCCATTTAAGAAAGAAGAAATTAAAAATGGAAAGAAATTTATTAAACCAGGCATTAAGGGAAATGCAGGTTTTACAAAAAACACAAAATTAATTTCTAAAGATGGTAAAGATGAAAAACCAAAATGGTCAGAAATGAAGAAGGATAAGAAAAACTTACGTTTGGAGCGTCGTAAAGCCAAATCAACAGCAGAAGTATTTGAAATGGCACACAAAGCTAAATTATTATCTGCACAGATACAAAGGTAAAAAATATATGTATATATTAGACCTATATCTAGAAGGCATGTAATCTATTAATAATGATTGGTAAACATTAGAAGTGTGATTAACATATATTTTATTTCAGAAAAGTAATTAAACAAGATTTTAAAATTAATGCATGCAAAGAGTTACATGGTTTGGTGAAAGGCCACTATAAAGCTATTGCACTCACCCATGATTTAAGTCGGGTTATACAAGTCTTGCTCAAACATAGCACGGACGACATAAAACATGAAATAACCGAAGAACTGATGGACATCATTGCAATAATGATGCAATCAAAATACGCTCACCACTCAGTGAAGCGTATTCTGAAATACGGCACTGATTTAATAAGACATGAAGTAATCAAAAAACTATTTGGTAATATTGTATCACTGGCCTCACACGTCATAAGTGCGCCCATACTTGATTATGCATATGGAGAGTTTGCAACAAAAAAAGAAAAGATACTAATGCAGCAAGAATTTTATGGAGATATGTATAAAAATGTTAGTTTTTATTTATAATATAAGAAGAAAACTATACATTATTTCATTTTTTTTTTATTAATGTTATGATTATATATTTGATTGTAAACACAAATACAAATCTATAATCTAATGAATATATAATAAGTTCAAAAAATAGTTTTGTTTGTAGCATCTGTTTAATGTTATTTTATACTTCAAAGGTAGAAACATTTGTTAGAATTCTCAAAAGAAGCTCAATAGTTATTTGTCCTAATAGAGTTGTTTATATAGTATTATTAGAATTATGTAGATTGACAGGTTGGTTTCAAAATGGTTGCAACTTCTGCATTTATTTATTTTTTCAATATAAACTTAAAGGATTTGTGTTGATATATATTAAAAAAAAACTTTTATTTCAGACGAAAGATGACAGAGTCAAAACACTAAATGATACATATAAGGACAGCCCTGAAATGAAATCGGCAATTTTGCAATCTTGCAAAGCTAACATACAACGCATTTTAGATAAAAATTTACATGACAGCGAGTATGTAGTATTTTATCTTAAGTCTGAAAACTTATATTTTTATTTATTTACCATCAAAACTTATATAAAAAAAAAAGTATACAAAGAAAAAATAAAGTTCAAATGATGCATTCATATTCTGGGCATTCAAGTATTACGTAACGCAATTTGGGAGGAGTAGGGGTTTTGTAAATTGATTTATATGATGCATAACATTGGCAGGAGGGGACTAACAACGCGTTGGGTTTTTTTTATTAAGTAAAAAAATTGGGAATGTAAAATTCTTAAGTTGGCAAAATGGAAATCTTTATAGTTTATAGTAGGTTTCGGGGATTCTTTAATTTGAACGTCATACTTATTTCGTTCTCCCAAGTTGCCAAACATTTTTACTTACGTTTTACAGGGTATCCTGCGATTGTATTAGCGCAACTTATATGTGACTTAGGTAAAAATGGTTATTTGGGTGTTACGAAAACGTTAGGGCCGGGAGGGACGTTTCAGGAGAGCGTTACTGCGCGTTACATGAGGGAGATGGAGGGTCAAAAATCCTAAAAAATTGCGTTACGTAATAGTTGAACGCCCGCTATGCCAGATACCCACCGCCGTTTATTGATTGCATTTAAATATGTACCACAAGTAATAATTAAAAAAAAAACATGTATTAATGTTATTTTGTATCATAACTACATCAAATATAGACATATCATAATTGCAAATGTATATATACATACATATACGGATATACACATAAATACATACATTTTCATATTTTTATTCATTTTTAGATTGCTGCATTCCGTATTGTATGACTACATAAGAGAGTGTAGTCCAGAAGACAAAGTAGAGCTTATTTCAAATCTAAGTTCGTTAATTGTACCACTCAGTAACTCGTTGCCTGGTGTTAATGTTGCTAGCTTATGTGTTTGGCAGGGCACCAATAAAGATAAAAAGGTGATAATTTTGTGAGAAAAATCTAGAAAATAAATATTCAACAACTTTTACCCATACAACAGAATATTCAATATGATTAAGTGTAATAACTCCAATTTATTATCAGTACTAATTTTTAATGTGTAACTTTCAGGCTATCCTGAAAGTTGTGAAGGAACATGTAGTGCCCCTGAGCAAGCATAAAACCGGGTACAGGCTATTGATAGCCATATTTGATTCTGTTGATGATACCGTCCTAGTAAAAAAAACAATTGTATCAACTCTTGTTACCAATCTGAAGGACATTGCGAAAGACCACTGGGGAAATATGGTAAGAAATGATATACACATATATAAATAATTGAAAACTTTCGGTCGAGACCTAGATGGTGTAAGATATAAATGGTTTACCAATAAGATATCAATGTTGCCAGACTTAATCAAATGGGTAACAAATATAAAACTAACATGTAAAACCAATAAATAATATTTTAGCTTTCTAAATACTAATAGATTTAATGTAGAGTATTTGATTGAATAGTTTTGATTGATTGATCTTAGTTACTATTGAAGAAAATCTTTATCAACTCTATTCTACAAAATTAAAAACATTAGCATTTTTAAATGAAGCATAATAGATGTCGCCCTCATCCAGACAATAAAAATTAAAGTCATCAATGGATTGCGTTACGGTAGCTCAATTGTGGAAGCGACGGGATAGTTTCCCAGAAATCGCAGGTTCAAGTCCTGTCTGCGTTTGAATTGATAAAATAAAAATATTACAAAAGATATTTTGTAATTATGTTATGTTGTTTATTTTTATTTTGTAGACACTACATTGGCTAGTTAAGCCCAAAGACCCTGCAGCATTTCACCCGAGCTTTATAAAATTCTTAGAAGAAGGCCACAAAACTGGAACATCCAAAAAAGATGCTGATCTTCGGGTTTCTGAACTTCGAGAACTTGTCCTCCCTGCTATAAAGAGTGATATTGAGAAGGATTCGGAGTTCTGGCTCAAAGATAAATCAACCATGCTGCTGACAATAGCAGTCTTATCTATTGGTAGGCTATCCTTTCTAATATTATAAAGAAAAATGTCAGTTTGTTTGTTACATTTCACATCTTAACTATTTACTAAACCAATCATGAAGTGATCACATATTGTCACTAGTACTGTACCCCTAATACGAGTTTTAACGTTACTATCATTAATAATGAATAGATCATTTTGAATAATTAAAGATGAATATATTTTTTAACAGTTGATTTAAATGTGTCAAAAGATTTTGATTCAGAGGATGTATAATAATTCTATTATAATTTTACGTCATAGTTTTCGTAATGTCAAAACTTGTACTAGGGGTACAAAAAAGGACAGAAGGTAAATTTATTTCATCCCAAATGAAAATACTGTAATTTAAACAGCACGGGCGAAGTCGCTGACATGCTTATGTCAGTATCTTTAAATTTGCATTATATTAGAATTTTTTTTTTTGTTATTTATTCCATTAGAAAAATCGAAAAAGGCATTAGAGGAACTGGCGAAAGTGATCTGCAAACCAGATTGGACCATCACTATCAATGATAAAAGTTTACTAGCTATAGAGGATGCAGGTATACACATGTGTTTGAAGAAACTGGCTGCATTAGATAAGAATTCACCAGACTCACTCGGAGATGCTATTTGTGAAAACATTGAAGAGGAAACTGTGAGTATTGTCTGCTGAGGTTAGGAAGTGGTGACTAGGTTTAGTTTTAAAAAATAATTTATTAAGTTCCATCCCAAAATGGATGGTATGAAAATTTCCCTTCCTTAAAAAAAATGGTTGATTTATCAAATAGTCCTTGGACCGTCAATTTAATGATCATGATGGTTTACCAAAGCTTAAGTACAAAAATTTATACATATGTATTTTTCATCCACCCAAAAAAAAGGAGATCTCAATTCGATTTTTTGCTTGTTACCTCAGAATTTTCTGACAATGAAAACTATATAAGTCTTAAGTTTTCTTAAATTTATTAATAACGTTAATTTATTTTTCAGTTAAAAGTCTGGTTGACTACAAACCGAGGGTGTTTCTTTGTTTTAAAGTTAATTGAAAATAATGAAGGAAGTATAGCAAGAAAATTGATTAAGAAAATCAAACCACATACAAAATTATTGAAAAGCCAGTCTTTAGAAGGTGCTAAACTACTTTTACAAAGAGTATAAGAAAAATAAATAATTTATACATTAAAAATATTTTATTTATTAATTATGTGATGTCCTTGTATATGTTAAATATTTTTTAATCAATCCAAATTTTATCTAAGGTCTTATTACTAATATTGTCTGCGACTGTAAGCGTTTTTCGTAACAATTCATCTCTTATGACGTCCATTGGTCTGAAATAAACAAATAATTATTATAATACATTTTCTAATAAAAAAATACAACAAGGGTAATGTAAATGCACAGGGTTTGTAATTAGTTGGCCACCTCTTGCACGCAGCCTCTCTACTTCAATCCCAACAACATTTGTTCTATAACTTTTTACAAATCTTGTTAAGCTACACAAAAAAAACGAAACAAAAAAGTCTTTTACTTATTACTCTGTATTTTGTAGGGAGTACTTAAAAGGTCAACGGCCGGGGCCATACTAACGCTCAGAGTTAATTAAGTTCAGAGACAACAAATAAATTTTGTATGGGAAAATTAAAATTTTAAAAAGTCGTAGCACAAAATGTTGTTAAGAGGATCCCTGCAAGAGGTGGCTAATTAATTACAAATAACCCTGTATATTAATTTATATGAATAAATATTTTTTCCACAACAACCACCGGCTAAATAGTCTGATCTAAATAGTCTGATTTACTTTATTAAAATTTTTGTTAAAAAGCATTTTTTTTATCTCAAATATGATTATTTTGTTAGATAGTGATTAGTAGATAATATAATTAGGTACTATTCTATAATGTCCTAGTGATAAATAGCTTCTATAAGTAACTTTATCTTTGATTATTCATATGCAATAACAAGATTTTGTTAGAAGTTACTGAATTCTAAGTATTTTTTTTAAATATATATATATATACAGGGTTATTTGTAATTAATTGGCCACCTCTTACAGGCAGCCTCTCAACTTCAATCCCAATAACATTTGTTCTATTTATTTAAACACTATTGCAGGATTTTTACAAACATAAATACAAGTTACAAACAAACATACACACACGTTTGGAACCACAACACACTGTGAATCACAAAGAAATTAGGGTTGTTGTTGTTATAATGTATAATTCAAGCATTATTCCAAGCTGGTGGTAGCTAACTCGCGGACTGACTATAACCACTAATTTAATATTAAAGTGGCCATTGATGACTCAAAAGTGTGTAAATGGCATGTGGGAATCTAACCCACAATATTTGTGGTCTAACAGTGGTGATGGTGTGACACCAGAGGGTCACAGCAGTCAGAGCATTTTTGGGTAATTCTTACCTGCTAGCATCCAGAACCTCCCAATTATCATCTTTCAGTTGCATATACATGTCCAATACTTTCTTCTGAAAATCCAAAACTTCATACCTAAAAAAGATATAATTTAATAAATATATATAAGTTTCAGTTAGTATAATAAATAGTAACATATTTACTACCTTTCATTTCCAAAACCTTTTCTCTTCATAACGTTTTCTACAGACATGTTTAAGAAAAATACTTTATCGGGTTTTGGTAGCCTAGAGTCGGAACTTTTGCACCAATTTATATCCAAACCTAGAACCAAGGGTAAAGCATTTAAAATATTACGTACCACAATAATTACTAAGCCGGATGTTCTGTTATTTATAGTTCAATAACAACATTATTACTAATCTTAAAATTGTATAAAGGTCATAAACAGTATGAAATTATAATGAAATAGTATTTAGAAAATAAATTTGTAGCAAAATTTACTTGAGTTCTTTACTTTTTATATCCAGTAAAACTTATTTTATGAATAGAAAATTACCTTTGGCTGCTGAAAAAGCTACACCCGAGTAACAATATCTATCCAGTACAACTGTAGTACCACTTTCTATAATTTTCGTTATATTGGACGCCTTCTCCCAACGATTTGCAGAGAACAATAAATGTATTGCTTCATCGGATAACTCATTCTACAGTTATTGTAAATAAAAAACGATAAAAAATAATTCAATTTAAATAAGGTATATTATTAAATTCCTATGTAGTACCTTAGAAGTCAAATAATTATTTATAACTTTGCCAATTTCAGAGGTCCTGTCAGGAAAATTTGAGTACACTGCTGGTATTTGTTTATTTCTTAAGCTTTCAACTGAAATACATGTATTGGATTATTTTCAGCGCTAACCTTCAGAACTTACTTATGCAGTACCTAATCAACTTACCAAGGTGCTTGCATTGCGTTGTTTTGCCGGTTCTATCAACACCTTCAATAACAATTAGTGCTCCGCGTTTAAGTACCATTTTTAAAAAAAAATTACGTCGATGTTAATTATAAATTGTGAAAAAAATATAAACACAGTAACCTTATGAACAATATTTTATATTATGATACTAATTAACAATGTCCGGGTTAGAAGATCTTTAAGATTTTGCCTTGATTTTACATATTTTTATCCTCTTAAATAGTTTTCTCGGTCTCGTAACCACTGGCAATACGCGCCAATATTCGTTTGTCTTCCGTGTCAGCTTTCAAAATGTGTTTTTTTTTTATTTTAACTTCTTCGGCCACGGTTTGTGCGTTTAGCCAATGACAATTGTTGTATTAATTTGTTAAAACGTAGGAAAACTTAGGGAAAATAATATGTATTTATAATTAAGGAAACGGAATTTGGAATATCAAGAAGAAGAATATCAGAAGGGTAGAATAAAATTAGAGAGGAAAGATGAGGTGAGCGTTCTTGGATAAGTAATTGGATGGGATAGGAAATTTATTTGTGTATTGATTATATTTTTATATTGTTGAGAATAATAAAAGTTACAATTGTTTTATAAACGGAAGAATTTAGGAGTAAGGAGATTATTGAAGTTAGAAAAGAAATTTTGAGGGATATCAAGTTTTTATAAAACGAGGAATAATTATATTTTTTACAAGAAAAAAAAATGTAATTGAGTTCACCAACACTAACCATGTCGCAATCACGTAAGTCATTTCACACTTGTAATAATTTAAATTTTTAAGTCTTGCGAGGTGTTGGGGAGAGCAAACATGACCAAGCCGTAGACGAATAATAGTTGAAATGGTTTTTCTACCGAAGTCAATGTTTCGGAGCCAAGTTTTAAGAGAGACATGTTGTTGAATCTTAACAAAAAATTTAGCTTTCTCACGAGAACATTTTCCCCAGATATTGCACCAAGTATGACGTAGATCAGTCTTAGGAAGCGATAAAAAGTCATGGCTATAATTTTTATATGGATGCATATCCCCACAAAGCACAGCTTCATTAGCTAACCTGTCTGATAAAATATTCGCATCAATGCTACAGTGGGTAGGGATCATAAATAATTTGAACATCTATTTTTTTTGTAGCTATTTCTAATACATTTGAGTAGCTATTTCTAATAGAACAATTTTACCTGAAAATAAAATTGATATTAAGCATACTTACCTTTCTCTAAGCCATAAATTGAGAGAGACATCTCCGTTTCCTGTCTAGTGCACCGCTTTTAGCGCCAAAACAGCGTCCTTCCGGTCTAATCTAGCAGACAGTGGGGGTGGACATTGTGCTTGCGCAGCACAACTCACTAAAATACTCATTGCGACTCAATTTATGGAAATAGAAATTGTGCCTAAATGTATATGAATTAGCAGACAGAAATATACATTGGCTTAGAGAAAGGTAAGTATGCTTAATATCAATTTTATTTTCAGGTAAAATTGTTCTATTAAGCTTTGACTGTACCTTTCTCTAAGCCATAAATTGAGAAGTGTTTGTTATCGTCTGCTAGATTGTTTAAGTAAGGACGCCAATGTGATCAGTTATTAATTATTTTAATTATAAAACCAAAATTAAGAGACTGTTTGAAACATTTCGTAGAATTTGTTATGAGTTGATGTACATTTTTTAATTTATTTTCTATAAAATTTATTGAAAGTCAATGCTGAGCGCCAGTTACCCTTTTTTAATATGTCATCTATAGGTACATTTTCTAACCAATTGGCAGAAGCGACTGCAGATCGTACACTACCCGGACTACAATTGATACCTGCATCTTTTAAAATGGATTTGATCCAACCTCCAATTACAGTTCTACTTGCTGGTTTAGGGGTACCACATGTGTTAATAAACAGACTTTTCAGATTGCCTCTACGTGAAGCGGAATGTTCTACTAATTTATTTACCCAAAATACGGGATCTATACTTTTGTTAGATTCGCATCTAAATAACCGCCAACCAGATTGTCTGTACCTTAAGTTGTCAGTTTTGGAACCAAAAGATGGCCATAAAACTATTGAACTATTTTCTGTAATAAAATTATCCTTTTCAATGTTTAACAATGTAAGATCATGAACTCTGCGCCCTGAATATAGTAGCAGTAGTATTGCGGCTCTTTTAGATATTTCAAATAACGAATAGTTAGGGGGGAGATTATTAGTTAAATATTCAATCAAAGAATTTACGTCCCAAATATGTTTTTTATTCTTAAGTGGTTGCTGTGACGCTATACCTTTTAATACTTGCTTAATTATTATATGTGAACTTAACCCAGCACTAATAGTGGGACAACAAAAACTACAGACCACAGATTTGTGAACGGCTATTGTACTATATGAAAGTTTAAACTTCAAGTGTAAATCTGTTAGGAAACGAGCGACATCTTCAGGCGGAGGTTTCAAAGAATTTACATTATTTTGCATAGACCATCTACACCACCGTTGCCACGCAGGCTTATAGGTATTTAATGTAGATTGTCTCCAACTGCTATTTAGGAGTTTTATCTGATCTTGTCTCCAAGATTCTACTAAGGAAGACCACCCCGTATCAGCCACACTTTTAAACTCATTTGAGAAATTTGAGGAGGTGGAAGGTTTGTTCTCGTGTCTATCAAAACGTGGTCTAGGGGTAATATCTGGTATGGACGCCTTGAGGCTCGCGTCTCCAGATCTGGTTTCCAAAAAACTTTCTGCCAATCCGGAACTACCAACAGGTAAGAGCCGGTTGCTCGATTCAAATGTGCTAGAATCCTGGGAATGAGACATGGTGGAGGGAAGACCCAAGCTAGCTTGTAATGCCACTCGCGACTGAAAGCGTTGTGATAAACAGCTTTTCGATCTCGAATATCGAGAGACACATACTTCGCTACGACATGCGCAGTCTGCGACGCGAAGAGGTCTATCTCGGGAGTACCGAAATGTTGAAAAATTTTTATCGTGGCTCCTGGAAGAAGATGCCATTCCGAAGATCCCATTTCCCTCGAAAGTCGATCTGCTGTGTAATTGTAACGACCGGGTAGGTGATACACAGTCGCTTGTATTTGGTAGCGATCTAGCTCGTGTAAGACTTCGTAAGTTAGGTCTAACAAGGCCTGAGACCTCGTGCCCCCCTCGTTTCGTAAATAGGAGACCACAGTTCGATTGTCGCTCTGTATCATTAGACTTGAATGGTACATGGTATGACCCCTTTTTTGAACAACTTTTAAAATGGCTGCCATTTCTAAAAGATTGCTGTGATAAATCATTTCTAGCTTTGACCACTGACCTGATAAAGTTTCGGTGTTCAGTTGCGCACCCCAACCGATTTTGGAAGAGTCGGTTGATAGAAAAAACGTCGGTGGAGCGTAATGCAGTGGAGACCACGCCGTACAGTTCAGCATCCACCACCGCAGGTTTAATATTGCAGGGTGCGGAAGATCTGCGCGACCTCTGACCTCTTCCAGCATCATTGTGTTGCTGAACAACTGAACGGCACGGCAGTTCAGTCGCCCTCTGGGAATGACGAAGCTGCAAAAATTCCATAGCCCTAGCAGGCTCTGAACCTCTTTCTGACTCACCTTCTTCAGCGTAAGCAACTTTTTTGTTTTGTATCGAAGCGATTGAATCTTGGTTTGCGGTAGTGACTTGGTGTGTTGCTGAAGAGTGTCTCGACGTTGATTCACTATCAAAAAATCGTCGAGATATATCAACAACCTTACTCCTTGTTCTCTTAGGATTTGCGCAATCCAATTCGTCAGACACGCAAAGACCTTTGGTGCCGTTGCCAACCCAAATGGAAGGCAAGTCATTTGCCAGAGTTGGTTGCATATTATAATCCTTAAGTAAGGACGATGAGCTCGAGCAATAGGCAGATGAAAATAGGCGTTCTTTAAATCCACTTTCACAAGCCAATCTTGTGCTTGGAGAAAGTCGGGGATCTTGTACATATTTACTAAATGAAATTTGTCTATTTGGACATATTGGTTTAATAATTTTAAATTGAAAATCGGACGAACCGAGGATATCGTATCTTTCTTTGCAACTAGAAAGATTTTGGATACAAAACTGGGTGTTACTGAGGCTTTTTCGATTACTTTTAGATTTGCCATTTTTTTCAATTGAATTAAAATTGCTTTTGAATTCTTGGTATAAAATTTTGTTGAAATCTTGGATGGATGTATTAAAGGAGGTCGACTTACAAATGGAATTCGATAACCCGTAATGATTTTTAATATGTACAATGGTGCTCCCAATGTCCTCCAAATGCTTACCTGATTTTCTATTTGCCCAGCTCGAAAGGTCTGATGATAGTCAATTTTCGCGTTTATAACGCCTTCCCATTGAGGCGTGTTTCTGACGCTTAGATCCGCGGTGACGAAAAAACTCATCAGTTTTCCTCTTTTGCCCTTGCGCAGGGTTAAGAAAACCACTAGATGAAGGTTGATCGTATGCACTGTTGCGCACAGGCATGACATATCTACTATAACTCTCATTATGACCTTTTTGCGCAAAAGGATCTTTATTATACTTATCTTGCGCAGATTGTTTTCGATTTGTATTAACAAAAGTTCTCTGAACGCCACCTTGTTTGGTTACAAAATCTGTAAACTTTAAATCATTAAATAAATTATCTGATGAAGGCGGTATTTTTCTCAAAGATTCCCTTAAATATTTATCCTTAACAGATTTTAAAATAGCATCACGGCGCTGTTGCACGATATCAGCTCGCTTGCCACAAATCATTTGTAATAAATTACATTGAATCTTTTGATAATCGCCTTCAGAAAAAATTTCATTAATTTTTACCGTAATATCATCAATAGTTGTTGCATTTTGAAGTTCAGACAACCATGACATTAGTTGATTTAAACCTTTCTGAAAAGCTTCATTTTGTAAAATAACTGCATGCGTAATAGCGGCAAGCGACTTTTCAACATTCGCTAAACAATAATTCTTGTCGTATATTTTTATAGCATCATTACATTCCAATTCTACAAAACCGGGGGTAGAATTGTATAACTTTTGAATCTCCGAATAACGCACTTGAGACCAATCGGGAGAGTTAAAGTACTGTAATTTATTAAGTAATTCCAAATGTAGGTCACTAGTTCGTATAGTCTGAGATTTGAGGGTAGTTTGTAAATTCAAATCAATACCTTTTTCAAATCCTAATAAGTCTCGTTCAAGGTCACTTGTTTGAGGGATAGATAAGACTGAATCATTGTCTGAATTAAACGAATGTTTAGTATTCTTAGAAATATGATCATGTAAAAAAGTCACTTTTTTACTTAGGTCTCTAACAATACTTTCAAGTTTACTTATCTTGTTATTTCGCCGTCGCCTCTTTCTATGCTTTTTGCTTCTCACCGAGGTCGAAGTAACGCTGCCGCTGCCCGAAGAGTCGTTTGAAGACGAACGGGCACGGGTAGGCTTGTTCTTGACCACATCGGCACTATTCACTGGATTCATATTGTAAATCACTACTTATTTAACGCAATAAAATCTGTATTAAACTAATTTAATGCGGCTGCACTGTTCGGAAACTGGAACGCCAATGAGTATTTTAGTGAGTTGTGCTGCGCAAGCACAATGTCCACCCCCACTGTCTGCTAGATTAGACCGGAAGGACGCTGTTTTGGCGCTAAAAGCGGTGCACTAGACAGGAAACGGAGATGTCTCTCTCAATTTATGGCTTAGAGAAAGGTACAGTCAAAGCTTAATACAATTATAAAGTTTTTATCTGATCTCAAAAATAACAGGAAAATATGTTTTCATTTTCAAGTGGAATACAAAGTGTTTGAAGAGCGCTCATTGAATCAGAAAATATAACCGTTTTTTTTTAGTTTCATGATAATAATATAATGAATAGCTTTTAAAAGACCAAAACATTCTCCAGTAAAAAGGAATGTTTCTAGTGGGAGATTTATTTTCTGAACAATATTATATTGACTATGGTATACACCTACCTCCACACAGCTAGATAAATCATGTTTAGACGCATCAGTGAATACATGGTTCAAATTATTAAATATAAAGTATCAAGTAAAAATTTAGAATTTAAATTTACCTAAGAGTATTTTAAAATGGACTTGAGAATTATATTTGGTCACAATATTAAGGATTCATAGTTAACCTCAAAAGGAGGAAGTAAACATGAAGTAACCATATGTTTAGTTTATTTAAAGCAGATGAAACTATATTTGACGCTCTATCTACTGATCGAATGGTAGAGTAAATTAAATGATCGTCTGCATACTGAAGAAGTTTGATATCATTTTCAAATATGAATTCTAAATCATGGGTATAAATATTATATATATAATAAAGGACTCAACACGGATCCCTGTGCGGCAAGCCTCTCCAAACAGTTCTAGGGTTATGAGAATCAGGGTCGGTAACGAGAGTGATTGTGCGTTCAAATAATAAATGAATGATAAAATTACAAAAGCTAGGTGGACAAAATGCCTCAAGTTTTAATTTGAGGGTAGGAAGTAAAACAGCTAATATATCAAGAAAACCATTACTAAGTGATGAGTGAGTATTTCTTAAAAACCGATCTAAATCGTTTAATATTGTTCCATACTATTGAAAGATTTGTGTTCGGAGAAATAGTGGCACAGAATTTTCTCCACCCTTTAAATTTCTTTTTCTTAAATATTTTTTTAGTTTTTAATTAATTCTAGGTTATACCTCACTAATAATATATATTTTATATATTGGCATTTTTCAGTATGTTAATACTTAATGACGTAAAGCTGTCATATGTCAATAGTGTAAAAGACTTTTAACTAAAAGTAAAGTTAAATGTCAAAACCATTCATTAAAAGCGTGTTTAATTTTGCGTTGTTGTTTAAGGTTATGTTTTTCTATAGGTAATCAAACATTGAAATGGACATTGTTAACGAAATCTTAGAAAGGGAGCAGAAAAAGGCTGAAAAGTATAAGCCCATTACTGTTGAAAAACACTTGGATCTTGACTACGATGTTGGAACTTTACTTGTTTCTGATACTAATGATCTGGATATTAAAGTTTTAAAGTAAGATTATGTTTTTGTCATATTTAAGGAATAACTGATGGTCTTTTATTTATAGAACTATTTCATCCTAAATTAAGCCATTTTATTTTGTTGCAATTGGAATGTAAGTTTTATTAATAATTTCAGGTCAGACAGTAACAGAGATGATTACTTGCAATCTCTATCCCGGGACAACACACAGTTACTTCTAAACAAAATTTGGGAACTACCAACAGAAAGAATTGAAGAAGCTATAGTTGTCAGATTGCCGCAACCTACAACAGTCTTACCACGTTCCAAACCCGTGCCCAAAGCAAAACCTCTCACAAAATGGCAAGAGTTTGCTCAGTCTAAAGGAATTACTAAACAAAAGAAAGATAAACTTAAATGGGATGACCAGCTGCAGAAATGGGTTCCTCTCTATGGGTAATTATAATATCTTATAGATAATATAAACTTTCAATTCTAATTTATCTCTTTTAAGCTAATAATAGCATTTTTTAAGACATAATATTCTATAGCAGGTAAGTCGTATGATAAAAACCTAAGCAAGTCAATAAAGGTTAAAATATTAACTTTGAAATTATAGTCTTTATTTATAGAAAGACTTTTATAATTATGAGCTCAAATTATCAATATTATTATTATTTCAGATTCAGAAAAGCGGCTGCTGAAAAAGAAAAGGATTGGCTTATTGAAGTACCTCAGCATGTTGATCCCATGACTGACATGTATGAAAAAAAATCAAATGAAAAATCAGAAAAAGTTGCTAAAAATGAGTTGCAAAGGTTAAAAAATATTGCCAGATCTAGGAAAGTGAAGATCCCAAGAGTAGGACTTCCTGTTACTTCTGATAAAGCATCTGCTACACAGGTAAGATAGATTACATTCAAATAATACATATTGCTATTCAGTGCTATTTACTTGCATATTTACATTTAATTATAAATTTTAAAATTATACAGTTATCTACCGCTGCAGTTGTAGCAAAAGCTTCAACGGCTTCTCTTGGTAAATTCCAAGACAAACTGCCAAAAGAAAAAGAAGCCAGAGGTAAAGGGGTGCACGAACTCATCCCTGGTAAGGTCAAAAAGCGTAACGCTCCAATACCAACACCTCAAGTTGAAAGAGAAAATAATTTAAATCTTATAGACAAAATATTGAACAAGAGACCCAAGATTGACATGGAAAAAGCAGTATCAAAACACATACATCAGGAACAGATTCAGTAAGTTATTAATTATATAAATCTATCTTTTCCTTTCTTTCTTTTGTTCTATCTATTCTTTCATATACATATATTATATAGGATGTTTATCAGCTGTTTAAATTTATAAAGACTTTTTATAGCTTTTTTAGGCCTTTTGCGTTTTAGTTATTGATTAAACTTGCTGATTGATAGATGCAGTACTAATTAGTGTGTTTGTGTTATTGGTTGTAGATTTGATCCTAGAAATATATTTGTTTATAAAACTTGTACTTTTTTAGATTATGTCATTAGAACAAATAAATAGTTTTTTTTTTTACATCAAATGTACAAGCCTAGTACAAGCTTATCTTAGATTTTTCTAGATTGGGATTGAATATTATTTAAATATAATTTTCTATGTTGACATTGTTAAGACAATTCAATTTTACAATATATATTTTATAATAGACGATCTGAAGAGAAAAAGACCATGAAGCCAATGAAAGGAAAACGTAAGGTGAAAGGAAACAACCCAACCAACTTCTCAGCGAAGAAACCCAAGGCAGGAAAAGGGCAACGGAACCTGAACAAAAAGACACCAGGTCGGAAAAGGAGATAGACGCTTCGTGAAGTACATGAAATATTTTGTAAGCAACTGAAGTTCATTAATAAAGTAAAAATTAAACTATACCTTTTGATTTTCATTGTGGTACAAATTCAATAAAGTATATATATTTTAGTCATCTAATACAGGTGTTATTTGTTTGAGAGTTGGTATTATGAGTGTTCAAATAGAATTAGTCAAAAAATTGCCTAGTTATGGCGAATGGAAGTTTTATACACTTTTATACTTGGGTACAGTACATTTTTCAAGATTAATTAACTCCTACTTTCTTTTCTGTAACCTGGCGAGCTAAGATTTAATAGCGTTTTAAGAAACAAACTCACAATCTCAATTATAGTATTGGAAAGAATTACTCAAAAGTAGATAACCATTTAAAAACAATTAATGCCTTACCCCTTTAACACATTTTTTGTATTTTTAAAGTAATTTTATTTAGATTATATCATATTATGGAAGAGTTATCAATTAGTTATATGTATACCAAAATTCATTACAGGTTTAGGTTTTTCATACAAATTTTCATCCCCTTTGCCGACACATTAGGGGTTGGTTTTAGAAAAATATAGGTAGCCTATGTTGGACCCTGCATCATTACCTGAGAATATTCATCGAAATCGGTAAAGTGGTTTAGATTTTGAATACAATACTTAGAGTCAATATTTCAACTCTTTGGAGGATGATTTTTGAAAGAGAATGTGGCCTCTGACTGACCGGATCTATAACTATTTCCATTCCAAATTCTATACAAATTGGACTGGTGGTTTAGCCGTGAAAGCGTAACAGACAGACAAACTTTCGCGTTTACAATATTATAGTATGGATATCGTTTGATTAGGTCTTACTATACAAAGAGTATAAGTTTTTAATTGCTTTATCTAATAAATTAAAACCTCATTGTTTCAAGATCTTTATTATATAGTGATTATGCATGTAACTAACACGGAGAAGGTAATATAACATTAATACTGTATACAATTATTCTGCTAACAACTATAACATTATTCTATGTGCAAATGAACAGTATTGAGTTGGATAACTTTGGCACAGTTGAGAGCAAAAGCAAGTAAAGTAAGAAGCAGAAACTATAATAATTGCAACTTTACAATTTATTTAACATTATTGTATTATTTTGATAATTTAATAAAATTAATTTAATCCTTAACATCTTATATAAGCTCAATATATTTAAAAACTACTCTATTATTGCTTGCTAATGGGAACATTTCATTATCCAATTTGCAGCGCACTATTTGCCCCAATTTAATTTACAGCGCACTATTTACTCCAATCTAATTAACAACGCACTTTCAGTCCCCATAATGATCTACAGAGCATTATGTATCCCCAATCCGATTTACAGCGCCCTATTTTGCTTCAAGCAGATTTACAGCGCACTATTTGATAGCATAATCATTTACAGAGCACTATTTGAACCCAATACAATTTACTGCACACTATTTGACCCCAAAAAATTGTGTCTTATGACACTGGATATTAGTACACTAGTGGATCTAGTAGTTATTAAATTGGATAATGAACTGGCTTTAATACAAAAAAGTGTAAGAAATAAAATCTTATACTTATTAACTATATCACTATAAAGCTGTAATGGAAGCAACTACTTTTTATTATAATGTTCACTCATTTATTTTACTTATTTATTACATACACAAATGTTAACTAATATTTTAATATCTGCACCAAATTATTGTCTCTTCAATATTTTAAATAAAGCAGTTTAATAATAACGTTGGACATTTCAAATAATTGAGTAAATATTATAATAATAACCTAAAAATCTATGTATACATTACTACATGTAGTTATATTTTATATAATTTATTAAATAGATTTTATATCCAACATGGTTTCAATCCATAAATTATTTTATTGGCACCATCCTCAATCCAAACAATTCAACATTTTCCTTCCTTCCTATATTTTAAATATTTTTATGAATCTAATAAATAAACTAATTTTATGGTCTTATTTCCTTGCTACTTTAAATGAAAATATGATTTTAAAAATCATGTTCTAATAAAATATGTTAAAAATATTTATTGTTCTAAAACAATATGTTAAAATTTTAAGAAATAATAAAATAAAGTTTCTTTAACTACAACCCTGCATAGTTATTTAAATTCTTCATTGTCAAAGTATAGGATTTTAACAAAAGTACTATTGTGATTTAAAACATATATACAATATAAATATTATAAAAATAATTTATAATAATTACTGAGATCTAATGAATATATTCCTAATTCTAAGGGTATAGGAGATCAAGTAAGGAATAGAAAAATTATGTTCTAAATATAGAATAATATGCTTATACTCCGATACTTACTTATTTTACATCTTAAGACTATCAACTAAGAACTTGTCCATATGATATGTTTCCTAACGGCAACATTAAAATCAATATCTTTGCGACAAGCTTGTAACGCAGATTCCATAATAAAAATATATCACACAATTCATATTAAGCATAGAGTAAGATTGTCAAAAAATATATTATAGGGATAGCAGAGGCAACTCAGTCAAACATTATACCTAAATTCATTAAAAACTTTTTTTGGCCAAACATTTCTGGCATATTGTGTAAATATTTGATTCTAAACTATGTTTCCCTTTATGATGACATACAATATGTACTATATTTAAATTTGTTTTTGTAAATATTTGTAAATAATATTTATCAGTTTCTATTGAACCATTGACTGAATCTTTTTTACAAGAGTTACAGTTGATGTTTTTATCGCCAATATTTTTAATTGCTTCTTGTATTTTGGGTATAATTGACCTTGAGAGTTCAATTTTATGATCTAAATTCCAGGTCTGAAAAATAATTCTTTCCTCACGACTTCTATAGGGGTTTATGACATGGTTTTCATATAAACATTTGCTTTCATTCCACAATCCTCCACACTTAAAAAGACCGTTTTCATTACACATTTGTACATTCAGTGTACTTTTTCTATTAAAATAATCCCCATTATACTTATTACTTTCAAGGCATTTTCGTAACTCTAATAGGAACAGGTCAATCACCTTTTTGTTTTGTCCATTTTTGGCATGAACATATAAATGCGATGACAGTAGAGCTGTTTTCGTTTTGTAATAATACCCTCTCATACGCTCCTTAGCTCTCTTCGACATAGATTGTTCCTTGGTTTTCTCACTTGTTTCAAGACCTGAAATTATGCAACAATATTCTAAGGTTTGAAACCTTACCTTTGACAAGTAATATAAAATATTTATTACTCAAAGATGGGTGGATAAAAAAAAGCTATGTGCGGGTGGTCAACTGGAGCCCACGATAGAACAAAATGGAAACGGTTGGGGAGGCCTTTGCCAACAAGAGATATACAGCTGGAGCTACCAAAATCAAGTTTAGAAAATTAAGATAAGTATATAAATTCAATTAATTTATTTATGTATAATAATTAATACTTGTTTAGAATTGCAGATGGTCTGAATAATCAGATTATCTATTTATAACAAACCTTCAAACCAATCTGGATCTTCTGATCGTTCACTAATCATAGTCTTAGCATCATTGGCCGATGCAATGTATCTTTGAAATACATTTAATTTCTCTTTAAGATTAACATTAAGAAATTCCTTTGCAGCCTTTCCTGTGTCTATGTACTCCTTTTTAGCAGAAGAAATCATAGTGTAGTAGAAGTCAAAATCTAAAAATAATGGTATATATTTATTTATATATTCAATAGATACTCAAGATTTAATTTTATTATAATTGCATTAAGATAGAAATATTCATTTAGAAATTCTAATAATTCAGACATTTTGTTCAATAACAAACCAGTAACCATTGATTCTTTTTTCTGTAATAATATAAATAGTGTTTGTGGCGGCAAAGTTTTGAGGTAGTCGTCGTCATCCACCTGCGTCCCATCTTCCGCTACGTAAAGTCGACATTCTGCGCAGTTGACATTGAACTGGAAACCCACAATGTAAAATGGGTCATGGATACAGAAATAGGTCAAGGGAAGAAACCTTGACCTGATCTCTCAAATACTATAAGATGAACATATTATTGGAATTAAATAAAAAAAAAATTATCATATTCAAATGTGTGGTTAGTGATACAGTAAGAAATATTAATAAAACAAACTTACGGCTAACTTTTTACAGGACTTTTCTATTAGTTCTTCTAGGTTTTCTGCAGCAACACCAACTTTTTTCTCTCTTTTAACATCAGTTACCTTGTATCCTTTTTTCATTTCTATAATTATTATTATTTTACAATTCCCACGAAACACTTCAAAACAAAGAAATAAATTACGACAATAAGTACTACACCATCGGCGCGAACACTTGTACGGAATGTAATAGGATACTGGAAAGTGGAAAAGGAAATTCGAAATTAGAATCAAATGTCAACATAGTGTCAACTGTCAACTAATGAAGTGCTAGCGGGACAAGGAAAAATTAAACTATGGTACAACAAAACAATTACTATTTGTCAAAATTCTGATCGTCGATATTCCCATTAAATCCCCATACATTAAAAGAAGAAGATAATGAAAGTAAAAAAAAAACCAAAATTACAATAAAACTAATGAGATCATTCTCTTTATAAATACGGTTAAGATCGGGAGTCAAAGTAATTATGATATTAGGTTCTCTACAATACTATACAAGACTAACGTAGCAAAGCAAACATCTCGAGAAAAGATACTGTTTTAAGTTAATCCTTACTGTAATATAATGACTTAAATTCTGTACCTTTGACTCAAATAAAATACCTGAATGTAACGTCCGACGCATATAAGTGAGTTACCATTCTAATATATAGCTAAAGGAAACAAAATTGAGACATATATTGTGACTCTAGAACCTTTCTTGACTTATTAATTAAACAATTAAATATCTTGATGTTTTGTTATACTTATTAGCGTTGCATTAGTAACCATTACATTTGTTGTTATATTATGGCAGAAGTCGTCTCCGTATTTTAAAAATATTTTAAGCCATTTTAGCATGCATACGTATTTTATTTAAGTGTTTTATTTATATGCAGGGTCAAGAAAGGTGTTAGCGTACACAAAAATTTCGGGGCCTTAGCCTCCAGAAGTTTCCTTGTTTGTAATTAACAAATTAATTTAGAGTGGAGAGATTAGTCGAAAAAAACTAGGAATTAAATATAACAATAAGCACGATATAAGTACAAGTAATATTAAGCAAGGTATTTGGTATTAAGCAAGATATGTGTATGTATAGCATTCCGCACACAAAAATTGATTGATTCTATTTATACTTTTTCCAAATAATAATCCTTTTTCAGGATTTAAGGTTTTACTTTTCACAGAATGAACGCTATTTATTTTCAGAACATTGTTTGAATTAGCCGTTTTGGGTGGCGGGTCCGTTCTGACCATAATTATGTATAATATCTCTATGGTTCTGACACTGTAGACTGACCCAGACTAACCAAAGAGTACAATAAAAAAACCATCTGTCTGTGTCATATCTTATACTTATAAGTTATAACACTCTATGGTCTGTGTGAAGTGTCTAAGCTTACCCAATGACAGCTTATGTCAGGCTATGTCTAATGTTTTGTATTTTGTAAATAGTTATTATTACTGAATACGACAATTTGTTTTTTGTAGAATATGTAATTAAGGATTGATTATTACTGTATTAATCGGTAAATAATGTAAAATTATAAAATTCGTATTCGTTATAAATTAACGAAAGGCTAACCTCGCTATCAGTTCCAATGTTATGCGTGTCTTGGGTATGAATGCCTAATCAAAACTTTTCGTAGACTAGTTTTATCAATTATCAAAACTAAAATCATCACAAAAATCTACAATGAATAGTGAATCAGAAAGATCACATTGTTTTAAAGTAGAAAATAAGTTTATCGTAAAAAGCGGTTGCAAAAAACGTATGTGGAGATCGCTAAAGCAAATATTAACAGCTGAAAGAACACTACCCTGGAATGAAGACGATGTTTTATGTAAGTATAACATGTACTTTTTGTTTAATGATAAAACATAAAACCTTTTATGTACATAGTTACAAACATATATTTGTTTCAGATTATTCAATTAATGCTCCACCAACCTTTAAACCTACAAAGAAATATTCTGACATATCTGGACTACCTGCACCTTATATAGATCGACATTCCAAACTCTTTTACAGCAATGCCGAGGAATTCGCTACAGTTAGAAGCTTGCCCATGGATATAACTGCTGGATTTCTACTACTAAGAGGGGCCAGCACAATTGTGGGTTAATTTTAATAATAATGGTTATTGTTAATATTGGCTTAATAAAGAATAAACATTACTAGAGTATGAACTTGTGTACTCACCAGAAACTGCATTATTTTTATGTAGTCATCAATTTTGAATTGATTGTATATATAATAATAATATAAAGTTTAAATTACATACATATCAAAATTACATAAATTTACTTTAACAGTACACTACTGGTCACTGGCCACCGGCCAGATTAAAGGAAAAAATATTATAGGGTAGAGTTCTCACCGATGTCCCACCCACTTATGAAATATTACCATTATTTTAATAAAAAATGCAATATAACAATAAAAGTATATATGGAATTAATATCCAGATATAAAAATAAAGTTACCTTACCAACTAAAATATTTTAAAGGATTAGTAATATAATTAATTAATTTTATAAGATAATTGATTTGTACAGTTTCTGTTTGTTGGAATTAAAATTCCCTCAATATTTCGAATGTAAAATTACGAATTTCGAATGTAATTAATGTACTATTATTTTTGACCAATTAAAAGTATTACAATTTGTTACAATGAGCAATATCAAATATTATCCTTACATTAAAACATATGTGGGCGACATATTTTATTATTGCAATAGTTTGTTTTTAGTTCATAATACAAACAAACAGACAGTCTGTTTACAATATAAAAAAAAATTGAATAGGCTTTAAAAAAAAAATTGTGTTTTTATTATAACGTCAAAAAAAATCTAATCTTAAATAAGTTTTTCTTTTGTTTTCACATCATATACTTCGAATTTAAATCAACAGATACCGTCAGAAGGTATCCCAACTTTAACAGTAATGAGTAAATACTAAACAGATATGGGATGAAATCCAAATTTTCATAAATCCACATAGGTAAATCAACACACTGTAGTTGTTTCTAAAATTTAAATAACAATAAGTATACATAAAGATTCCATCTGAAAAAGATATTATCATTGTTTTTTATGGTTTTATTAGTTTTTAATAATGCAAATTGAAAAAAAATTAGGATCCCAGGTCATTCTGTCTTTGAAGATAACTAGAAAGACACGATTAACTATTAAACCGTACCTTTTTGTGACGAACATCTCTATAAAAATCATAGCTTGTCCTCTTCGCCTATTTTCATTCTATCTTGACTGTACCCTGTGCTATTTTTCCTTTCATTAGTTCTGTGTCTTACTATAATATAACTATACTATTTTAGAATAATTAATAATTAATTCTATCTTTTTAACATCTTTTATTTTAAAAAAAGGTTCCCATGTTCTTCTACATTGGCATTTCTTTACCTAAAGTAATTAAAAGCAACAGTAACTGAGACGGTTGTCTATGGCCAAAACCCAAAACATAGGAAGGCAAGGAAGATAAAAAAAAGTTATGAAATAATAAACATAAAAGAAAGAAACGCCTGTGGCCATTTTGTTGTAAAACTTTGAACCACAGATAAGAGTTTAGTAAAAGATTAGAGATTTAAACACTACGTGTTGTGTTTGTAACTTACTGGTGCGATTAAGGTTATGAGTTTTGAAGATTGTTTGTAACTATATATTCTAAACAAACAGCAAAATGAGTTACGGAAGACCCCCGCCGCGTATAGACGGCATGGTTTCCTTAAAAGTGGACAATCTTACATATCGAACGTCGGCGGAAGATTTGCGTCGCGTCTTTGAAAGGTGCGGTGATGTCGGTGATATCTATATTCCAAGGGACCGATATACTCGTGAAAGCAGAGGATTTGCTTTCGTGAGGTTTGTTACTTATGATTCATTCTTACATATTTTTACATTGATGTTTCGGTTCCTTCTATAATAAACAGCTTTCTTTTTCATGTAGATTCTATGACAAGCGCGATGCAGAAGATGCGTTAGATTCTTTAGATGGACGTATGTTAGATGGTAGGGAACTGCGAGTTCAAATGGCTAGATATGGAAGACCATCCTCACCACATAGAAGCCGTAACGATCGTCGACGAAGGTATGTTCTTTGTCCTTTTACTATTGTTTATTATTATAACTGCGATTAAATCTCTTACACAGTTAGCTAACTAAAATGTTTATAGACGTCGACGTCATGCCAGCTTTATTATGAGATTAGTTGAATTTTTTCAATTTACATATGTGTGATATTTTTCTTTTAGCCACTCGCGTTCACGGTCTCGTTCACGTCGCCGATCTAGGTCCCGCTCGCGGAGACGCTCGTACTCGCGCAGCAAGTCTCGCTCCCGCTCCCGTAGCCGCTCTGACTCCAAGAGCTCCCGCGGCAAGTCTCGGAGCCGCAGTCGTAGCCGCTCCCGCTCTAGGAAATGAAATGTGCTGAGTAAGAAACTAACTTTATATATAAATGGTTCTATATGAAACATTTATACAATGTGTACTATCTACAAAATCATTAATTAACTAAATGTGAAATAAACGTCATAGTCATGATCTTAAACCACTCTAGAAGGGGTTTGCACAACATGTATTTACATTTGCCTTCTTGGTATAATCGTCATCACTCATACAATTACATCTCTTCTAGTGGCTTCCTCAAATATCAAGTTAAAGTGATAATTGTATGCTATTTTGTAATATTAAGAATACCATTTCTTTCTTCTAGGTTATAGTATCAATAAAGCCAAAATGCTGCTCTACAAAACAAGCAGGCAGCCTCGGCTCAAGGTACTAGAACACTTCCTTTACTTGTAAGAACTTAGACCTATACAATGGTTGACATAGTGGCAAACTTTGCAACAAAATTAGTTCATAAGTTTTCAATTTATTGTAATAATTGTAATTTTCATAATTTTTGTTACCTTGTAATAGTTTTTATGTGTGGTGATTAATATATCTTTCTGCTCTGATCATTTGTCAAATCCATAACAAAGATGGGTATAAAATATTGTCACACCTGTAAGTTTCTTTAGTATTTTCTGCTAAGTGTGTTTAAAAATTAAAAAAGAAATGTATAATTACTTTGTAAAAGAAACTTTAAAATGTCTAATGAGATTTATAAAATGTATTTTTACTATGTAATTAATCTATACTTAGATGTAGCTGTTATGGTTTTAAGATGTAATTTCAGGTATTACAAAATATTATATCTGAAGATCATGTTCACCAAATTGGGTTTAATTGGGGATTATATAGGACAGCTCCAAGACATGTGGTAAATTTCCCCAAGTCCATTAAATGTTTAGTTAAATAAAACTTTGAACAGAACATAATAGAAATGTAGGATTTTATTCGAGAACAAATTTAAAAACAGTTAAGGTAAATGTAACTTCAAGCTTCATTAAATTAAATAGAATCAACTAGAAGCATAATCAGCCATAATGACTGTTATGTACTTCATCCAGCAAGATTACAGAATTAATGATAATGTTGGTATGCTCAGGGCATGGAGTATGCAGAGAGGGAGGCGTTTGCGGGGAGGGGGGTTTTGCTGTTTGCTGACAACTGCTGAATTGCTGTTGTTGCCGAGCAATAAGTTATGAGTAAACATTTATATTTATTGACACACGACAAGCATAGCATAGGCCCATGAGAACATCGTATGTATTGATTTATTTTTCTATGTAAGATGGCTGTGGCAGGTTATATAGAAAAATAAGTTGAATATTTCGTCCTGTTATAATGAAACAAGCAAGAATAGATATGTATAATAAATAAAAATGTCTTGCTGAGTGGATTAATATATGGATTTGTTTGGCAGGCCGGTGCTGCTCGCTGGCCTGTTTGCTGTGGCAGTTTCCTGTGCTGATTGGTGTGATTTGCAGATACAGGCGTTTAGGTTAATTATAATTGCAGAATTACTCCCTCCCTGACGTTGATTAGAATGAGAAGTACATATGATCATCGCAGATTACATTCTAGTGTTTTGAAATTATCATTTTTTGTGTTAACAACTTTTTAACTAGTGTACATGAAGAAAGAAGTTGAGGACGCCATGGACAGCTAGCAAGAAGTTATTAAAGTCGGTTCATTAATCAAAATAAAGTTAACAATTAGAAATTATTTCTTATTTTTTTATTTAAATTTTTATTTTCATCATATTTTCCAAATTTTCAGTTGCTGTTAGTAATACTAGAATGAATTCATTTTCTTATACACCAAGCTCTTTACTGTTGTGAACATATGAGCCTGGTTTGATGGGTCCTTTAAAGGAGGTTCTATTTGTAACCAGCAGGCATATCACTCCTATCCTCTCCTTTGTGACAGCTCAAACTATGTTACTATAGGAAAGTGCGTCATGTATGGCTAATTTTGTATTTTATATCTTTATTCTTAATCATTGATTTTTTATATTATTTATTCTTAATCACTATGACGTGCCTAGTGCTTCACTTGATCTTATTGCATCTTACCTGAATCAAAGAGTTCAGACTTGTTCAGGTTGATGTAAATAATTGCAAATCGGCTGGTTCTTACCTAAAAATGGGTGTTCCATAAGGATATAATTTTGGCCCCTGTTTATTTTTACTCTATATTCATGATTTGCCCTTTTACGTAAAAGGGCTAAGAGACATTGTACTTTTTGGCGTTAGGCGTAGTAAAGCTAATTTTGACAAAATAAACAGTGCTCTGTCACGTGTTCTTCATTGGTTCGAAATAAATAATTTGGTCTTTAATACTAAGAAAACTAAATGCATGGAATTTACACTTCCTAATGTAAAAAGTCAAAATTGTAGTTTACTTCTTAACAATGAAGTGTTAGAACTGACTGACTCAACAACTTTCTTAGGTATAATTTTAGATAGAACCTCCAGTGGAACTCCCATCTCTCGACACTCGCAGGCAA
Source organism: Napeogenes inachia (assembly GCA_959347355.1). NCBI lineage: Eukaryota > Metazoa > Arthropoda > Insecta > Lepidoptera > Nymphalidae > Napeogenes > Napeogenes inachia. The sequence goes on along the minus strand of OY365793.1, from coordinate 8,331,665 downwards.
ACTCAGCTCAGCCGTTTTTGCAATTAAAAATGTAAGAAAATTAACAGATGTAAATACGGCTCGACTCGTTTATTTTAGTTGTTTTCATAGTATTTTGTCTTACCGTATGTTATTATGGGGCAGTGCTGCCGAAATTAATTCTATATTTATTTTACAAAAAAGAGTTACACGTGCTATTTGTAACTTAAAAGCTAAAGACTCCCTAGGAGATGTTTTTCTACAAATCGCTATTCTTACGGTTGCTTCTCAATACATTTTTAATAACTTCATTACATACCTAGTATAAAGCAAAGTCGCTTCCCGCGTCTGTCCCTATGTCTGTATGTACGCTTAGATCTTTAAAATTACACAACGGATTATGATGCAGTTTTTTTTAATAGATAGTGATGCTAGAGGAAGGTTTATATGTATAATTACAAGCTTAATATGTTAGAGAACCACTGATAATTTCTGGATTTCAAACACATTGATTTGCGCTTCAAACACGAGATAGATCAAAATAATGTACCAAGTATTGTATACCTTAAAAAGCTCTACAAGAAAGCCCACGATGGTATATGTTTATCTTTTAGGGATGACCCGTAATAGCCTATTTTTAACACGCTTTTATTAGCTTGGGTTGTACGTATGTATGTAACGGAATTTTTGAACGTGATTATGACCTACTTTTAAATGTCGGATTAATTTGAATTTTGGCATACTTATCAAGGACCGATGACAATGCAATAACTTAATCAATTCGTCCCGTTATCCTAGCCAGGATCCTCAGAATAAGCGTATTTCGAGTAAAAAGAGACAAACATATCCTTAACGTGCGCCTTGCACATACGAAAGAATGAGATAGAATATATGAAGCAGCATATCGTATTCTCGGTCTCCTTTTTGTGTGATGATAGTATATACAAACAGCAACCTAACCGTCAAATTTTTAATAAGCTTTATAAAGAGTATTTTTTAAATTATATTGTAACCGTCTTCACCTAACATTTAGTGTTTATTTCATCTCGATCGGTTGAGAAATAAATAAGTTATGTCAATTTATATGAATCACGTAATAGGTACCAAGCAAATCTTCTTCAATACATGTAACAACTCTGTACATTGAAAATATTATGAAATAAATAACCAGGATTTGATAACTAACAAAATCCATTTAAACATTAAAAAAATTCTGATCATCTGTTTATGTTTTAGCTGTGTACGTAACACTTAAAAAATATATAGCCAATTGAAATAACTTTTACACATAAAAAAATTGCGTTACTCAAGCAAGCAAGTAAACCCAAACAATGGTTATTCGTTTTTGTCTATTAGTCTATATGTCTGTATGTTTGTGCACACTAATTTCAGAAACGTATTAAACGATTTGGATGCAGTTTTCGGGAATATGTTGTAATGGGGTCTACTTAACATTTTGTTTTTTTAACAATCTGGTAACAAATAAAAAGTTTACAATCTCTTCTTTTCGTACCATTGCTACTTTCCAGACAGACGAAGCTTCTTAGCAATCCATGGATTCACCGTGCGGGTGCCGGGCCCATCGCGTTGCAAGGAGAGGAGTGCAAGCAGTGCCTGGGACTTGCGACCCAGGAGTAGGTTTAAGGGGCCCCTTTATTATGCGCAAAAACGCTCACCTTCACCCTCCACACTCCTCTCCCTACCTAACCAAATTTGGAAAGAACCTACTAATGCCGCCTTTGAAGTACGTTCTAGAAATGAACCGATGCTTGTTCTAGAAAGGCCAAGATCTTTAAGTAGGCTATAGAGAGATTTTGCTGTTATACCTCTCGCTCCCACTTCTACCGCGTACAAACTAACTATAAATTTATTCCTGATCAGTTCGTTGGTTAGTTCGTAATACTTATTGAGCTTGAATGTGTGATCCCTTGGGATGTTTGTTTCCCAAGGAACAGTAAGCTCCACAAGTATCACGCGCTTCAGATGTTTCGAATACAGGAATAAGTCCGGTCTGGATGACGAAACACCAACATCCCCAGGAATTTTGTAATGCTTTAAACTTAATGAAATATTCGTAAATAAACTAGAAATACTCTTATAGGTAAGTATGTAAAAACTATTTAATCGAGTTGGATGAAACTTTTAAGGTTTATAGTTTTTACTCTTTTTTACGCAATAATTTTAATATATATTGCCCATTATTCTCATATTATGAATTATTTTTTGTTTTTTAGTGCGATTCATTTTTAAAGCGTATTTCTAGTTTTTTTAACTAAATTTTTATCCTTTACTTTTTACGAGAAATAAGGACTTATCTACGAAGCGATTTTAAGCAATACAGCTTTAATCCTTATCTAAATTAGTAACCTAAATACATTTTACATTTAATATTTAACAATATAGCCCTTTGCAGCATGTAATTTAAATGAATATTTTCGATGATATTAGGTACAGATTTAAGATATAGGGTCATCGCGTTTGCGGCGGTACGATCGGCTAGCGCACTATGGTATGGAAACTGTTTCATATTATGCACGGGCAAACCGTCTCAAAAATGGCTTTTGTGAATGTTCAGTATTGAAAATTTTGTTAATGCATGTAGCTAACTGAATGTCTAATACATATTGTTTAGCATTCAAAATAGTTTTTTTTTATTTTGATAAGACTAGACCTGCAAGTTGATGGTCAAAGTGACGTCGATTGTGTAGCTCAGCCTTTCTCAAGTTTACATGGTCATAATTTGATTATGTTCAATAAAAATCTATAAGTGTGATATTAATGGTTATTAAGTACTCTGTTTAAAAATTATTTAAATGGACGTTTAAGTAAAAATAGAGGTATAAAAAAATACAGTAGGTATCTAATATTGTATCCTTATAACTTTAAATAGAATTTGGTCAATGTCTGTCAACGTCGTAATTATGATTGTATCACTTAAAACAAGTCATATAGAAGCCAAACAAAAAAAGGGAAGTGGGAATTGTTTTACTACGAATTTAAGGCGTGCGAAGCCGCGGGCAAAAGCTAGTAATAATAAAAAGTAGGGTTATTATGATCCTGCATCCAGGCCAAGTAATTAATAATAAATTAATAATTGAAATATATATTGTTTTTAATATTATATACTTAAACTAATACAACTGAATTTGTAATAGTATTATTAATTTATTATATATATATATGTTAAAAGAACATAATTTTAATCAATTGATATATCAGAACAACTTCGAATTCAAGTAAAGCTTGGTACAGGAAACAAGAATAGATTAATTATAATTTACACTTCTACTAGTAATATGACGATCTAACATATACAAGAGCTTTAAGGATTCTTAAAACGAAACTTTAATTATTTTAAATAATAATAACTAAGTTGACAGCCACCCTAACCATAGGTTGAGCGCAGATTTAATAAATAAATTAATTCATTGTCTAAAAAAGTTGATAATAGCCAAACCTCCGTATTTTTAACATAGTCCTTCATTTTCTAATAATTTCTAAATATAGAACCCGTTTTATGTGAGCTTAGTGTTGCGCTGAAGTTGGTGGGTGGTGACACATTTGAACTATTTATTATAAAAACAACTTGTATGGCACCAAATCAAAGACGATTAATATCATAATAAATTAAGTATTTTTTTAACATCGTAATTAACTATAATTATAATTCATATTTATATATATACATATTACATATAATAAAAATTATTAAATAATTAACAAAAACGATTATTTTTATAATCAATAAGATATTATTTGAAAACGATTTTTTAAATAGTCGGCTTAATTATTATTGGTAATTAATTATGACGTCAATATAACTTAAGTTAGAACGCGACACTTGATAGTAAAATGTATAGACTATAGACGATTTGAGTCTTGAAATAAATTAGAAAACGAACGACGCCATTTTGATATGAAACTTGGAACTTGGTGGTGACTTGTTAGGTTATGAGTTTTAGAGTTTGTTTGTAAAGCTTTATACTAACAAAATACACCAAAATGAGTTACGGAAGACCGCCGCCGCGTATAGACGGCATGGTGTCTTTAAAAGTGGACAATCTTACATATCGGACCACTGCGGAAGATTTGCGTCGCGTTTTTGAAAAGTGTGGGGATGTTGGTGATATTTATATTCCAAGGGACCGATACACTCGAGAAAGTAGGGGATTTGCTTTTGTGAGGTTGGTTCAATAATTCTTTCAATACCATTATTTACTATTTTTTCCCATATCCTTCTCTAAAAACAGCATCTTTTTCTGATGTAGGTTCTTCGGGAAACGCGATGCTGAAGAAGCTTTGGATTCTTTAGATGGGCGTATGTTGGACGGTAGAGAACTTCGAGTTCAAATGGCGCGGTATGGAAGACCATCCTCACCACATAGAAGCCGCTACGACCGTCGTCGAAGGTACCTAATAAAGTCTATGACCTTTTATTTGTTTATTATTTATAACTTCTAAATTTCGATATCCATATTTAGTTTTAAGTTAACTAAGATTTTTACAGGCAGGACAGATCGAGGTCATGCCAGTTTCATTGTGAGATTAGTTGAATGTACACAATTTACATATGTGCGTGATGATGTTTCTTTTAGCCACTCGCGTTCACGGTCTCGTTCACGTCGTCGATCCAGGTCCCGCTCGCGGAGACGCTCGTACTCGCGCAGCAAGTCTCGGTCTCGGTCTCGCTCGCGAAGCCGCTCCGACTCCAAGAGCTCCCGCGGCAAATCCCGCAGCCGCAGTCGCAGCCGCTCCCGCTCCAGACATTGAAATGTGCTGAGTAAGAAACAAAAACAACTACCCTCTTATGTTAGAACCATTTCTTATAACTATTATCTAGGTTTTTTATTTACTGGTGTCCTAGCAGCATCTTTATGATATTATTAACAATTGTCTGTATAATAACAATTGTATGGATGTACTTTCTCCTAACAATAGTTTGTAAACAGTGAAATGGACAGACAATGTTATGCTATTTTTTAATACTAAAAGTGCCATTTCTCTCTTGCAGGTTATGGTATCATTTAAGCCGAAATGCTGCTCTACAAAACAAGCAGGCAGCCTCGGCTCAAGGTACTAGAACACTTCCTTTACTTGTAAGAACTTAGACCTAAACAACTGTTGACATAGTGGCAAACTTTGCAACAAAATTAGTTCATAAGTTTTCAATTTATTGTAATAATTGTAATTTTCATAATTTTTGTTTCCTTGTAATAGTTTTTATGTGTGGTGATTAATGTATCTTTCTACTTTAATCATTTGTCAAATCCATAACAGAGATGGGTATAAATTATTGTCACACCTGTAAGTTTCTCTGTATTTATCTGCTGTGTTTAAAAATTAAAAAAGAAATGTATAATTACTTTGTAAAAGAAACTTTAAAATGTCTAATGAGATTTATAAAATGTATTTTTACTATGTAATTAATCTATACTTAGATGTAGCTGTTATGGTTTTAAGATGTAATTTCAGGTATTACAAAATATTATATCTGAAGATCATGTTCACCAAATTGGGTTTAATTGGGGATTATATAGGACAGCTCCAAGACATGTGGTAAATTTCCCCAAGTCCATTAAATGTTTAGTTAAATAAAACTTTGAACAGAACATAATAGAAATGTAGGGTTTTATTCGAGAACAAATTTGAGTACAGTTAAGGTAAATGTAACTTCAAGCTTCATTAAATTAAATAGAATCAACTAGAAGCATAATCAGTGTCATAATGACTGTTATGTACTTCATCCAGCAAGATTACAGAATTAATGATAATGTTGGTATGCTCAGGGCATGGAGTATGCAGAGAGGGAGGCGTTTGCGGGGAGGGGGGTTTTGCTGTTTGCTGACAACTGCTGAATTGCTGTTGTTGCCGAGCAATAAGTTATGAGTAAACATTTATATTTATTGACACACGACAAGCATAGCATAGGCCCATGAGAACATCGTATGTATTGATTTATTTTTCTATGTAAGATGGCTGTGGCAGGTTATATAGAAAAATAAGTTGAATATTTCGTCCTGTTATAATGAAACAAGCAAGAATAGATATGTATAATAAATAAAAAGGTCTTGCTGAGTGGATTAATATATGGATTTGTTTGGCAGGCCGGTGCTGCTCGCTGGCCTGTTTGCTGTGGCAGTTTCCTGTGCTGATTGGTGTGATTTGCAGATACAGGCGTTTAGGTTAATTATAATTGCAGAATTACTCCCTCCCTGACGTTGATTAGAATGAGAAGTACATTTGAAAATTGCAGAAATATATAAAGGAGAAGAATTATTTAACATTTTAGATATATTAATTCATTGTGTGGGTTAAAATCTCAAAACTTGCTTATAATTGTGTATGAAGAAAAACGGAAGGCGGCATGGACTACTAACAAGAGGTTGTTAACGTCGTTTTATTGATCGAAATAAACTTAACAATAAAATAGGTTTTCACATTTTATTTTCAAATCTTATCCTCATCCTTTTTTTAAGTTAATTATTAACACATTGTCCCGTCCGTTTTAGAGTTTAGATATTTTCTTGATATTAAAAAAAACATTATTATTTTTAAAAATATATATTACTTTACTTCTAATATTTACCTTACTTCATTTGGTAGAGCGACAATTAGTGTATCTTAATTGATTTAGACAATTTTATTTCGCCCGATGTTTACTCATTGTCGAGTCTTCCGTTCCGTATTTCCTATTTAAAACTACGGGTAAAAGTAACAGCTTCCTTGGGGTAATTTGACCAATGATTGCCTCTACCAAGTGAATAAAATTTTACCATTCAATGTTGTGTTAGACCTGGACCTGCTTGCTAACAACAAGATTATCGCCTTAGTTCAGGCGCTAGATAACCTTGCAAAATATAAAGTAAATCGATTGATCACGAAACCAGTGCTAATTCGGCACTCCTATTGAAAAGGCTTGTTCCATTAATCATGTAGGACCATTCCTCTCATTCGAAACCAGAAATCGGTGACCTAAATACAGACCTACTGCCATTATCTACCTCATCAAAAATACTGAAAAGTATTATGAACCGCCAGCTCTTTACCTTGAGGATCACCAACATAGCGTTTTTCAATAGTAAGATTCTCAATTAACTCTCTACCCCGAAGAACCAAGATGTGGTTCTTCCTATGGTGTTTTTTTCGATACATCCCTAAGTTTAAGTTAAAGCGTCTACTGACTTAATAGAGGTAATGTTCGTGGGCATCATCTTATATTAGATAAGTTCTGAAGCAGCGCTGATCATTTACTAGTTCTTGCTAGTTGTCATTGCTTGTTCGCCGACATTTTAATAACAACAAACAAACTTAATAATAACAAGAATTTTATATTTTACATGATCACTTAAAATTAATAGACCTTATCGACCTCGCTTGGTTACTTGTCTTACGAAGTACAATTAAAGTTATCACTACATAGAAAACCTAAAGACTGTAATTTGACTTGATCTTATGAACCTGCCATTCTTCTGAAACTGCTTTAAAACAGCATTTTTTAACAAAATACTTATCAAACTACAAGTTAGAAATTTTTAAATTTTACTTCATTAAGATTGAATCTTAAACCCATACACGTTAATAATTTTTTATCCTAATATATGGTTGCCTACGATTGTGTATTTATTATTATCTTCAACCTATCGCAGTTTTTACTTATGGTTGCCAAACTTGGGCACTTACATGCAACAAATTAAAAGTGAGTCAACGAGCCATGGAGAGGAGTATTACATACACGAAACGAACAGATATGATAAGTAACAAGGATTTGAGAGGTCGAAGTCGAACGGGTCTTGTTGACGTATAAAGTGAAGCACCTTAAGTGGAAATGGACTGGACATCTCGTTAGAGGCCCAGACAAATGGAGTAAAACCTTAACAGCATGGTATCCAAGAGGTCAAACTAGTGGAAGAGGTAAACAACCTAAAAGGTGGGACGATGAGTTAGCAGAAATGGCCGGCAAAACGTGGGCAAGGGTGGCTAACGACAAAAACGAGTGGAGAAGACTGGGGGAGGCCTTTGCCAAGAGGCACACGGACGTGTTACCGTAGCCTAAGTTTAAAATCGTATTCTAGGTTAAGTTGTCTGAATAAAGGCTATAATTATTATTATCGCAGTCCACTGCTGGACATAGGTCTCCACCATTTTGCGGTGAATATCCCGGTCCGGTCCCGGTCTGTCCGCTTGTCCTAGATTTGAACGGTCATCTATATCAAAACTAGAACAAAATGACTAATATTCGCATTTGCTATTTTAAAGTCAAATGCACTTTCTTTAATACTAATTGTAAATATTTGAACCTTTGAAAAGCTTCAAATTGCAAATCGACAGGACGGTATCCTAAAGACAGCTGGATGGGATCATTTTTGTAAATGGATATCATAGATTTAAGTTTTTATAGTGATTAACCTATTTTTTAAATTCTTCTACACTTATTGTAACTTAAGCCAATTGAACTATATTTAAAGAAAACAAATACTAAGTTAACTTATAAAGTTAATAATAATAATGTACATCTTTACTTCGATTCCAGACTTTTACGAAGAAACAAATGAGACATGTATGTTATTTTTATGCAGATTTACTTTTAGGATACCATCAGATTTCTGTATAAAGTTAAGAGTTAATTATTTTCGGCAGAAACAGTAATATCGTGTTTTCATTCTAGTTATTATTATTTATTAGTAATCTGTCAGATATGTCATGTCATTTTTATGAAACAATTCAAGGCCGTGTTCCGAAATACAAACCAGTATACTGGCCAGTGCTGATGACGTCAAAAATCGACGCCAATCTACACCGACACCAGTGCAATATGGCGTGGGTGTTATGACGTCATTAGCCCTGGCCAGTATGTTGGTTTGTATTTCGGAACACGGCCCAAATGTCATTTGTCAACAGTCACTTGTCAGTGCCAAATCAACGTGTTTTCGAATTAATGGTTATTAACTCTTATATTTTTATTTTATCATTAATAAGTGAATTAAACAAAAATGTCAACTTCCTTCTTTTTAAAAGGAAAATCTAGGCAAGTTCACAAGAGGAAAGGTGAAAAAATCACTAAAAACAAGCCAAAAAAACTAAATGCACCTAACCTCGAAAACGGTAACGAATCTTCAGATAGCGATTTGGATATCAAAAAATTTTCCGATGCAGAGGGTTCAGATAGTGATCATGAAACAGCTGATCAAAAGAAGTTGCGAATAGCTAAAAAATATTTAGAAGAAATTGAAATAGAAGAAGCAAAGCGTGCAGAACTTAAGGAATTGGACGACGCTATTGAAAAGCGATTACAGAAAGATTATTTGGAGCAAAAAGGAAAACTTCGAATAGAAGTTGCCGATAATTACATTTGCCCCACTAAGAATCATGTGAGATTGATTCGAGCTAAGGAACATCGACTTTCACTAACATGTGTGTGTATTAGTAATGATGGGCAATTTGTTATCACTGGTTGTAAAAGTGGTAGCGTTATTAAATGGGGCATCAAAGAAAAAAGAAAACTAGGTTCATTAACATATAAAACACATTCCAAATTCCTAAAAGGTAGTATTTTATCACTAGCTATATCCTCCGATTTCAAATATTTAGCAACATCTGACTCCTCTCAATTTATACAGATCTGGGATCCTCAAACTTTAAAACATGTTCATACATTTAAAGGTCATAAAGATACAGTTATAGGACTTGTATTTAGGAAAAATACTCATATCTTATACTCAGCCAGTAAAGACAGATCAGTGAAATCATGGTCTTTGGACGAAATGGCATATGTTGAAACATTATTTGGTCATCAGTCTGCTATAACATCAATTGACGCATTAACTAGAGAAAGAGCTATAACATCGGGTGGTAGGGACACTACTATACGAATCTGGAAAATTGTTGAGGAATCACAATTAATTTTTAATGGCCCAGAAGGTAGTCTTGATGTGGTCAAACTTTTAGATGAAGAACATTTTGTGTCCGGCAGTGATAATGGATCCATCTGTTTATGGAGTGCCTTAAAGAAGAAGCCCTTATTTACTATAACAGAAGCACACGGACAGGAGAATAATGTTCCCCGCTGGATTGTAAGCATGGCTACGCTTTTAAATTCAGATGTTTTTGCATCTGGTTCCTATGACAACAATATTAGATTATGGAAAGTTTGTAACTCATATAGGAACGTGGAACCCTTATTTAGTATAGAAACAAATGGATTTGTCAATTGTATGCAATTTACAAATAATGGTTCACAGTTATATGTTGCGGTTGCACAAGAACACAGAATGGGCAGATGGTTTAAAAATGGAAGTGCGAAGAATGGTTTATTAATTGTTAACTTATTACTGAAGTCATAATGTATAAATAAATTGTTATAAGTATGTAGTTGTTTATCTTATTTTTGAAACTATTATTCCCAAACTTATAAATCAATATAATAGTGAATATATTAACAAATTCTGTTTTAAAATATTCATTGAATATTTATGGTTATTTAAATAATAGATAGAATTTAACCATGTACTTTATGGATCATTTGTAGTAAAAACATTAACAAACACAAGAAAATATATACTTCAAAGTTAAATTAAAACTTTTTTCCTATTTTATTTATTAAAAAATAATAATAATATAAATATAATAATAATATAAATATAATAATAATATAAATATAATAATAATATAAATATAATAATAATATAAATATAATAATAATATAAATATAATAATAATATAAATATAATAACTCCTTGGTAACTGCCACGAGTTGTCACGTTTTTAATTGTCAATTTTTGGTAAAAATATTTAATAACAAAAATCAAGTTTTTACAATATTAAAAATAAATAAATCAGTAATGCAACATGAAAAATAAAAGGAAAAAACCAAACCAACCGAAAATGTCACCAAAAGTAACAACCAAAAATAAGTTATAAATAAGTGAACTGTGACAATTGGCACTCGATGATCCGATGATCACCAGGAGCAAAAACGTCAACGCACGCCAACCACCGCAGCCCGTCGCACCGAGCAGCTCCACGTCATCAGAGGAGGAGTACGCAACTCCTCCTGAGAATGTCGTGTCGAGCAGTGACGACGAGCTGCCGCCTCCAGCGCCGCGCCGAGCACCAGCGCCGCGCCGAGGGAGGCCACCGCTGCCGCGCTTGAGGCCTACTGGGGCATCCGCTCCGCGTTCGGCCCCCGCCGTCGGTGGTGCAGTGCGCCGCATGAAATGGACGCAAAATATAAACGAAAATGTCATGCGAGCGTACTATAGGGCGACAGAGGGTGGAACTAACCTCACTGCGTGGCGAACCCGTTTGTTGTCTTTGTTTCAGGTCCTTGAACCAGAGTTGACTGTTTCGGCCCAACGACTATCGGATCAGGTGCGGTTTATTCAACGTAATCGTGCGTTGGATGACTCCGCACTTGACCGGCTTCGCTCCGAGGTGACAATCTCTGCATCCACCACCGAAAGCATCCATTTGCGAGCCCAGTTATCGTCCGCTCCTTCGGTGGCAGGGTTAGTGGATGGAAATGCTGATGTGGGGGGCGTTGAGATTACAACCGTAAGTACCCAAGATAATGAGCAATTAAGGAGGACTTTGGAGGATGCGATTTTGGAATTTAAAGACATACCAGCCCGCGACAGGCCACGGTTACCGCGTTTTCCCACGCATAGACGCAATATGTCGCTAGTAATGGCTCTAGACTGCATGCTAGACTCTTATCTTCGTTCTAGCAATAGTCTCACTGATACCCATTCAATTCTTTATTGTGCAGCTGTTGCAGCGTGCCGCTCCGCCCGTGTCAGATTTCCTGAGCCTGATAGGGTGGTGCGGTCCACTGAGGACACACCCGCATGGCAGATGAGGATTGAACGGCGTATCAGCGCAGCTAGGGTCATTATTGGCAAGTTAATCTGCTTCAGATCGGGAAACATCCGGCCGAGAGTCATGCGTTATGTTACACAGGCCTTTGCCGGTACTGGCATTAGACCTCAGGATTACATGGCCTATGTAACAGAACGTATAGACTACCTGAAGCAGAAAGTTTGTGCGTGGGCAAATCGTATCCGTCGTTATAAACAACGTGTAAATAGGTATAAGCAGAATCGCATATTCCAAAGTGACCAAAGAAAGGTTTATAGAAGCTGGGAGGAATCTGCTACGAGTGTGATTGATGGGCAGTTACCAAATATGGAAGAAATGTTCACATTTTGGAAAAATATTTGGTCGGTGCCTATTAATCACAACGATGCAATGGTGGCTGGATGCGTGTTGTTGAGCGCGCGTGTGAACACCTGCAGCCAATGCAGGCTATATTTATAAGCCCAGATAATGTCAGGGATGCGATCCGTTCGACCCATAACTGGAAAAGTCCTGGGCCGGACGGATTACATAACTTTTGGCTCAAATGGCTGCGGTCTTCACACGAACGTTTGGCTGGGCAATTCCAGGAAGCCATCGTGTCCGGATCCCTACCATCTTTTATGACAACAGGAATCACCTTTCTGCTCCACAAGTCTGGTAGTATCACGGATCCAAAGAACTTTCGACCTATCACGTGCTTACCAACACTTTATAAGCTTCTTACATCCATTTTGACTTCAAAATTAAACACACATTTGTATGCAAATAGCATTTTAGATCCCGCTCAAAATGGATGTAAGATTGGGTCTCGTGGTACTAAGGAGCTCCTCCTTATTGACATGGCCATTAATGAAAAGGTTCGCCGAGGTAAGAGGGGTCTCTCCGCCGCCTGGATTGATTATAAAAAGGCCTATGATTCGGTGCCTCATACATGGTTAAGACGAGTGCTAGAAGTGTATAAGATTGACACAGATCTATGCGCTTTTCTTGATTCATGTATGAGGCAATGGACAACGGTCCTTTGTCTTCCAGGGGGCGGAGGAAGTCTTCTTACTTCCGAACCTGTAAGGATTGAGCGAGGTATTTTCCAGGGTGACAGTTTGAGTCCTTTGTGGTTTTGCCTAGCTTTGAACCCCTTAAGCGCGTTGCTTAGGGACTCAAAGCTGGGCTTTCGCTTTCGCAGAGGGGGTGAGATCATTTCTCATCTTTTGTATATGGACGATCTCAAATTATTTGCACCAAATAAAGCAGATCTGGTATCATTACTAAACGTTACGCAAACGTTTAGTAATGACATTAGGATGGAGTTTGGTGTAGATAAATGCGCGGTTGCACATGTGCAGAGTGGCCGAGTTGTAAATAGCGAATATTTACAACTCTCGGAGACAACGTCCCTCAGATCCCTCTCCGAAACCGAGTGCTACAAATACCTTGGTATGTCGGAATGCTTAGGCATACTAAGTGGGGACATTAAACAGCTAGTGAAGGAACGCTTCTTTAACCGCTTGACAAAAGTTCTAAAAAGTCTTTTGTCAGGAGGTAACAAAGTGCGTGCATTCAACAGTTGGGTAATGCCCGTGCTGATGTATACTTTCGGCATATTAAGGTGGACTCAGACTGAATTAGATGCCCTGGACCGAAAGACCCGAAAACTATTGACAATGTATCGCATGCATCATCCGCGCTCATCAGTGATGAGATTGTATATTCCACGGAAGTGTGGGGGTCGTGGCTTCCTTAATGCCAAAATCTTACACAACCGTGAGGTATGCAATCTTAGGGAATATTTCCTTCATGCTGAGTGTGGAATGCATCGGGACATTGTTGCAGTAGATAATGGTCTTACACCGCTCTCCTTAGCCAAAGATAACTGGCGTAAACCGGTAGTACTTAGCACTGACGACCGTATAAGTATATGGAAGAGTAAGGAGCTTCATGGACGGTTCCACCAGGCACTTTATGGGCCTGATGTAGACCTTCTGGCGTCCGTGGCTTGGCTACGCTTTGGTGAAACCGAAGGTTTTGCTTGTGCAATTGCTGACGAAGTTGTCAAGACGAACAACTATCGGAAATACATAATAAAGGATGGCACTGTTGACATATGTCGTGCGTGCCACCAACCAGGAGAATCCATCAGACATGTTATTTCCGGTTGTTGTCATCTTGCCAATGGAGAGTATTTGCACAGGCACAACCAAGTAGCCAAGATTATTCACCAAGAACTTGCTCTTCGATACGGTCTTGTACCTTTTGAAGTGCCCTATTATAAGTACTCACCGGAGCCAGTTTTGGAAAATGGTCATGCTAAGCTCTATTGGGACCGATCTATCATAACGGACAGGACTATTGTAGCCAATAAGCCTGATATCGTGCTGGTAGATCGGTTAGAGCGCCGGGCATTTCTTGTTGATATCAGTGTCCCGTGTGACGCTAATCTTGTGAAAGCTGAGAAGGACAAACTGTCAAAATACTTGGACTTAGCTCACGAGATTACCGACATGTGGGATGTTGACTCAACAATAATTGTCCCGATGGTAGTTTCCGTCAATGGTCTTATAGCGAAGAGTCTCGATCATCATCTCAAGAGGCTCTTACTAAAAAACTGGATCAAGGGTCGGATGCAAAGAGCAGCAGTTTTGGGTACGGCACGCATTGTGAGGAAGTTTCTTTCGCTGTCGCCCTAACCACCGACGGACTGGTTGTAAGGCCCACGTCGGCGGGATACTGTTTTTTATATTTATATTTAAAATGTTGTTTTTTTTAATGTTTTATGTATAAATGTAAATAATAAGATAAAAATAAAATAAATGAGTAATATAAATATAATAATAATATAAATATAATAATAATATAAATATAATAATAATATAAATATAATAATAATATAAATATAATAATAATATAAATATAATAATAATATAAATATAATAATAATATAAATATAATAATAATATAAATATAATAATAATATAAATATAATAATAATATAAATATAATAATAATATAAATATAATAATAATATAAATATAATAATAATATAAATATAATAATAATATAAATATAATAATAATATAAATATAATAATAATATAAATATAATAATAATATAAATATAATAATAATATAAATATAATAATAATATAAATATAATAATAATATAAATATAATAATAATATAAATATAATAATAATATAAATATAATAATAATATAAATAATAAAAATCTCAAAATATCTCCCTAAATTTTGATTGGTTTTATTTTGGTTCTTATAATTGAAAGTTTTACCGAATAGCCATTCTTTTTCATAAACATAAATTTATCTCCGATATTGTTATTCGACCTTTTAAAAAAATCGTATAAATTTGATAAAACATTAATGTATCTGAACTAATTTCGAGGGCCTTCCTCTGCACAACCCATTAGCGATCGATTTGACGAAGCTGCACGTGTAGCTGGTAAAATAACGTTAATTATATCAAAAGTATAGTTTGTCACAATATCTCGTCATTAAACCACTGGTCATATTTTTGGTAATTATATTTTCTTTTTGAAACTATGAATGTATATAAACAAAACTGAAAAGTTTAGTTAACATAAAATATTTTTGTGATAACTATATTTTATTTGATCAAAGCACAATTGCTTTATATAAACATAAAATCATTTTGATAATAACCGTGTAATCATTAACCTTAACACCTTATTATTGCCCGAACATGTATTATCAACATCTTCCCAGTATCATTCACCTCAAAATATTTTATATTATACTTATATACGAGAACGATGCGAGATAATACTAATGTTTCAGAAAGAGACATTGGGATGACCAAGTCGTTGTGGGCGTATAGGAATGACCAAGTCATCAGGTATAGTTTATCATTAATGTGATAGTTATATGAAAAGGGCATTAAGTAAAAAAATATGATTGTTAAGTTTTATTATAGATAAATCGACGTTGGTAGTCTTTGCTCTTCCTCCATGGCACCCTTAACTTCTTTCTTGATGTAAATGATTTCAAAGAAAAGGTTTAAGATTCTAGTCAAAGAAATGACATTTAAAAACACTAGAATACAAATAAACCTTCTCCCCAAAATAATTTTTCAAATATTCTTCTAATTCTACTCAATGTTAGGGAAAGAGTACTTCTGCAATTATAATTAACCTAAACGCCTGTATCTGCAAATCACACCAATCAGCACAGGAAACTGCCACAGCAAACAGGCCAGCGAGCAGCACCGGCCTGCCAAACAAATCCATATATTAATCCACTCAGCAAGACCTTTTTATTTATTATACATATCTATTCTTGCTTGTTTCATTATAACAGGACGAAATATTCAACTTATTTTTCTATATAACCTGCCACAGCCATCTTACATAGAAAAATAAATCAATACATACGATGTTCTCATGGGCCTATGCTATGCTTGTCGTGTGTCAATAAATATAAATGTTTACTCATAACTTATTGCTCGGCAACAACAGCAATTCAGCAGTTGTCAGCAAACAGCAAAACCCCCCTCCCCGCAAACGCCTCCCTCTCTGCATACTCCATGCCCTGAGCATACCAACATTATCATTAATTCTGTAATCTTGCTGGATGAAGTACATAACAGTCATTATGTCTGATTATGCTTCTAGTTGATTCTATTTAATTTAATGAAGCCTGAAGTTACATTTACCTTAACTGTACTCAAATTTGTTCTTGAATAAAACCCTACATTTCTATTATGTTCTGTTCAAAGTTTTATTTAACTAAACATTTAATGGACTTGGGGAAATTTACCACATGTCTTGGAGCTGTCCTATATAATCCCCAATTAAACCCAATTTGGTGAATGTGATCTTCAGATATAATATTTTGTAATACCTGCAATTACATCTTAAAACCATAACAGCTACATCTAAGTATAGATTAATTACATAGTAAAAATACATTTTATAAATCTCATTAGACATTTTAAAGTTTCTTTTACAAAGTAATTATACATTTCTTTTTTAATTTTTAAACACTCTTAGCAGAAAATACTAAAGAAACTTACAGGTGTGACAATAATTTATACCCATCTCTGTTATGAATTTGACAAATGATTAAAGTAGAAAGATATATTAATCACCACACATAAAAACTATTACAAGGAAACAAAAATTATGAAAATTACAATTATTACAATAAATTGAAAACTTATGAACTAATTTTGTTGCAAAGTTTGCCACTATGTCAACAGTTGTTTAGGTCTAAGTTCTTACAAGTAAAGGAAGTGTTCTAGTACCTTGAGCCGAGGCTGCCTGCTTGTTTTGTAGAGCAGCATTTCGGCTTAAATGATACCATAACCTGCAAGACAGAAATGGCACTTTTAGTATTAAAAAATAGCATAACATTGTCCATTTCACTGTTTACAAACTATTGTTAGGAGAAAGTACATCCATACAATTGTTACATATACAAACATTGATACATAAATTGATAATGGAAGTTTATTTACCCATGCAATAATAATATCATAAAGCTGTCGCTAGGACACCGGTAAATAAAAAACCTAGATAATAGTTATAAGAAATGGTTCTAACATAGGAGGGTAGTTGTTTTTGTTTCTTACTCAGCACATTTCAATGTCTGGAGCGGGAGCGGCTGCGACTGCGGCTGCGGGATTTGCCGCGGGAGCTCTTGGAGTCGGAGCGGCTTCGCGAGCGAGACCGAGACCGAGACTTGCTGCGCGAGTACGAGCGTCTCCGCGAGCGGGACCTGGATCGACGACGTGAACGAGACCGTGAACGCGAGTGGCTAAAAGAAACATCATCACGCACATATGTAAATTGTGTACATTCAACTAATCTCACAATGAAGCTGGCATGACCTCATTGAGTTTTCAAGTATTAGATACTAGAAGCGTCACAACTTGTTGCCGTTATCCCCAATTTAGGGGGAGTATATCTCTCAATATCCTTCAGCTACGTCAGAAATAAATCGATTTAAGAATATTCCTTCGAAAACTTTCATCAGGAAAAAGGTTATTAGTTAATAAACAATAATTTTAAATAAGTATGAATTACTTTGTTTGTGCTATTTTATGTCAATGATGATAATTTAAAACAATAAAGAAACTCAATTTTAATGATTACTGTAATATAACTCTAAATTTTTTAGGTAAACTGTTACATCTGTATTCATAATCAATATAGAACATATTGTGACGCTTCTAGTAATATACTTAATAACTCAATGCATCACAAACACATGCAAATGTGTAACGAATGTCGCTATCAAGCTGGGATGAACTCGATGTGCTGTTGCTGTAAAAATCTTAATTAGCTTAAAACTAAAAGTAATAAATGGTTTTAAATATAACAAAGCATCTTTAAATGATAATAATTATATTGTTCTAATCCACTAATGATATAACATTGAGATAAATGAGAATCCTCATTTTTTTACATTTTTGGCAGAACCACTATCGTTAATGATAGAGGAGAGTATATTTGACTCATATTTGTACGATCTTCGCTCATGGATAGCAAGATAAGTAACGTGCCTTAAAACCGAGACTTTAGGTCACCGAGAAAGGATTCGACGCTGTAAGAGACATGGTGTCTCTATAGGAGCTGTAAGATGGAAGTAGTGCTCTGGAGTGAGGAGAGAGTGGCACCTATCACCAAATATGGGACTGCGTCTGAAGGGTGTTCGAAGTTGTTTTTGTGGTGTCCTACTCAGGCAATGAGGGCAACCAGGGACGTTTGAGTGTGTAGTTTTAAAAATGATGACGTGCCCTATGTTTCAGACACGTTGATACACGGGATGGAGGTATAGAAATGGGGATCAGATAAACCAAACCGCTTTACCCAGTATCCCAGATTGACTTACGAGTAATCGCAAATTGTATTATATAGTGTATAAATCTATGTAGTTACAATTTCAATACTACAAACACACACTTCAATTTTACTTATGTGTATATATGATATTATATATGATATAAATATGATATTTGTTATCTCATTCAATAAAAATCAAGCGAACTCTTGAGGAATTCAACACAAGCTACAACAAGCAATACCTAGCCTAATATTTTCCTATATTGGAGAGAACCAAGTAATCCAAAGAATAAAACACACAAACATAAGTAGATAAATAGTAACAGGCCAAAGTAGATTTACAGGTGTAAAGAAAATTACATATCAGCCAATTCAATAGTACAGAGAGCCTACCAAATATTATTTGACTGTCCCATCAAAGGAAAGATAAAATACAGAATAGCTAGTTGTTATATAAATTTGTAATGGAAGAAGAAGAATCTAGAAATATGTATGTCAGTAAGGTACTGTATGGTACTGTATATAAAAATATTTCAGTCTAAATGCCTAATAGTAATAGACAGAGAAAACAGTTGTTAATGAGACACAGTAGCTAACACAGGTAATTTAGACAAATATTGTAATTTGTTCTAATGTAGAGATCATAAGCTATAATTTTAAACAATACAATACTTCCTATGGTGAGTTATTTTTTTTAGTTAGAATTCTCATAGATAAGAATAAGATTATAATTAAAATCAATATAGATAGATGAATGGATGACGGCAAATCCCAGTCATATGATATAAAAAGAAAGGACCAGTATGAAGAATGAAAGAGAACTTGCTATAAAATCTGTGTCATTGCTGTTTGAGGTGCAAAAAAAAAGCTAGATTTAGTAATCTTAAAATGAATATCCAGAAAAAGAATTCTGCTTAAGTGCAATAAGTAGACAATATAATATGTATGGTAGCTTTCTTATAATTGGAGCATAGTTTTTTTAAAAATAAAGATATCAGTTGATGGTATGACTAAAATATCTAGTGTTTGTATAGAAGTTTAATTGACTAAATAAATAATTGTAATATTGGATACAGATTTGATTAAAAGTAGTGTATATAAAAATTATCTCCTAACTAAAAGAAGGTAGTGTGTGATCGAGAGACTAAGTTATGTAACAGAACTAGTATAATGAAGTGTAACAGTGATAGTAAAGAGTTTAAATACTAAACAGTTTAGTGTGTTTGTGAGCAGTGCCAGTAAAATGTTTTAAGGAATAGAATGACTGTCATTGGTGATTCTTTGAAGTAAGAGAGTAATATGTAGTAGAACTTAAATCAGCTCATGGTACTACAAAGTAATACTTTTGTAATATTGAATCAAAACATTGTTTATACTAATATTTTAAAACCCCACCATTAGTCCTTTCATACTAGATTTAGAAGTGAAGTCTACAATGGTATCTTTAAAATGACATGGTTGTAGATTCGAACTTGTTGTTTAGAAAATGCTAACAAATAATATTCATCAAGTACCTTCGACGACGATCGTAACGGCTTCTGTACGGTGAGGATGGTCTTCCATACCGCGCCATTTGTACTCGCAGTTCTCTACCATCTAACATACGCCCATCTAAAGAATCCAAAGCCTCCTCTGCATGGCGCCTCTCGTAAAATCTAAATCAAATAACAAAGCCGGTTTGACAGAGGACCGTAAAGAAATTGATATAGAAAAATATTTGAATAAATCGTAACTGACCTCACAAAAGCAAATCCCCTGCTTTCTCGAGTATATCGATCTCTTGGAATATAAATATCGCCGACATCACCACACCTTTCGAAAACCCTTCGTAAATCGTCCGGCGTCGTCCTATATGTCAAATTATCCACTTTTAAAGATACCATGCCGTCTATACGCGGCGGGGGTCGTCCGTAACTCATTTTGATGTTATTTAAGAGTTTATATTTACAATAATTAACAGTTTTCACAACTTATATATCTCATAAGCAACTGACATTCGATATTTGGTATCGGAGTCCAGAAAACTGAGAAGTGAGAAGAAACAAAACAAAATGGAGGAATCAGAAAAGTGGAACTTTCAATTCCAAGCTTTTCTAGTTTCTAGGGGTAGAGAACCACAAATATATCTTCTTTTATAAATTATATCTAATACCTATTCCGGATCTCTACGACTGACTATTCAGTATGAACGGTAGAGATAAGGAGTACCAACTTTTGAACGGAACAACTGAAAAGAAACAATCCAAAGGACTAGAAGACATTAAAAAAAATCCTACAAGAGCGCTAGTGTCCCAATTGTTTAAGTTGTAAAATAAGCTCTTAGCAGTAAAAGTAACTGCGCCACCTTATCTAAAAACTATCGAAATGCAAAAAAATCATTGTTAATAAAACCTCAACCAAATAAGGGGTATTATTAATAAGAGGGCTTTTAATAATATTACTTAAATCTTATATTGAATATTTTGCAAATCAACATTAGAATTCTACTAAAGGAGTACTCCGATGAACGATTACCAACCACCCTCGAATACATATCAATACTACACAAGTACCAAATAATAGTGGGGTGATATTGACCAGAGAAGAGAACAGTACTTCATGTGTGGTCAAACCTGCGCTTTATAAAGTGCGAGCTTTTGGTTCGGCGAGAAGTACTCCTCACTCTGTTGATCACTTCCAGTATCTTGGAGGCCAACCTGGCCCTGCTCTCTAGGTGTTTGTTAAATTGACAATCGCATGATATTTCCATACCCAGTACTGGCGAGGCATTAAGAGGAGTGTTCTCGAAGAGCGGTAATACGATGAATGGGGTTTATTTTAGTGGTAAACCCGCAAACTTGTGTCTTCTGGGCATTACACTTTTTAAGGAAAAAGTTTCCACTATTCTGAAGCTTTTTCTAAGGAAGTCTCACAGAATCTCACATAGGTTTTTTGGGCACTCTTCAACGGTTTTCCCGAGATAGTCCTGCACGGTCAGAATATATGTATATTATCCCCGGTGCTGTTATCCGTATAACAATGATAGTTTGGTGTATCCAACGTATCATGTAGAAGGTTGGGGATAGCACGCAGCCCTGAGGAATTCACGGTCTGGGGGTCCGAGCAAAATCCGTGATAACTACTTGTATTCTAGGCACAGTTCGAGAGCTGGTGATCCACTTGCATAAGCTCTCGGGAAGCCCATAAGTTAAGTTTTATCATACAAAATTTATTTGTTGCCTCTGAACTGGCATTAACTCTGAGCGTAGGTATAGCGCTCGGGAGTTAGCCTTTTGAGTACTTCTTACAAAATACAGAGTAATATTGTAAAGTTGCCATTTATGGAGATGCAGTTGCCATGGTTATTTTTCATTTATATTGACAGATAAAGTCATAAAATATAATTAAGTTTCAATATCTAAATCTGATAAGTAAGATAGTCCTCGATAATAAAATGCAGGAATTAATTCAAGTGCGAAATAAGAAATTGTTACCAGATTTAAGAAAGGAAGGCGAATTAAAGAAAAATATAGTTCTTTCTACTACTGAAAAACACGGTGTTCCCACAGGATCTAGATTGTTTTCGCATCATACATTGGCCAGCTTCAGAAAACTCAGCTTTTATAGTCCATTTTAGTAAGTGTTTTCACAGCGAGATAAAAGCCGCCATTTCGTGATCCAATCTACAGACAGAGCGCTAGGTCAACTAGGGTAGTAATATTCCATTATGGAAAAGCTGTTAGTGAACTAATGCTTTTATATGATTGGTGGACATTCCAACTCGCAATTTTTTTTTTTTGGATTAATTAATAGTACGTTGTAGATTAAATAATGAAATAGATGAATTACTTGTAATACCAGTAAATTTGTTATGACTATTATAAGAAAGTTCGAACACCATCCACGGTTAAGAAGTAAATAGAATTTAAAAATATATATTTTGTTTGTTTCCAAAGAAGTAACAGTTACTAATTAGTTATGTAAGCAGCCAAAACATAAATGTTTTTATTTACAGTTTGCCGGATGACAGTCTAGATGTTATCTTAACAGCAACCTACAACCACTCAACAGAACGTTTTGCGGACAAAGAAGATGTGTATTTGCAACCAGAGACAATTGGTTGTAATACTTGGCGACGGTTGAGAAATACGAATGATAAAATGCCTCCAGCTTCTATAACATTGGTAAAATTTTATCACCTCAGTTTCTATACTTTATACTTCATTAAAGATTATTTCCTGAAATAAAAACGTAATTCATTTTAGAGTAGATTCAAGCTGCATTTACTTAGTTTTACGTCGGAAATAGCTTATACCTGAACCAGATACCAGTCTGGACAATGTAGGTATACTATGCGAACTATAAAAACAAATTCCGAAACGAGTACCACTTTTCGTAGCGAAAATGTTCTGTAACGTAAGATATATCTAACTAGAAACCGAATCTTATGCTTGTCTCTATACTCAAAAGTAAAACGTGGTTTTTGTTTTTTAGATTATACCATTTTAAAATTTCACCGCAGAATTCGCTTGCCGGAATATAAAATCTTACAAAACAGCACTGCAACGCTCTGAAATCCTTAATACTACTCCTAACCTACATACAACTTTTATCCAGGGTCATCCAATGAGACGTGGTGGCGTAACATCCCGCAAGTCGCCGTTCAGCGTGAAGCTCATGAACTCGGGAGTTCATTCTTCTCAAACCAACCCAGGTTACAGCAGACAACCAGCTGGTGGCGCTATATTCTTTTATTAATACACCAATATAAATACTCTTATTTACTAATAAAAATGGCGTTAGAATACTCATAAAATATGTGCTTTTATTGCAACATATCCTCCATTTCAAACACTACGTAATTAAATAAACTTTTTTACACTTGAATTTTTTCTTTCGTAATTTTAAGACAAGGAAGATAAACTTATAGGAAGCGTATACCAACAGGCTATTAAAAATAGGTGAAAATATATCATTTTACTTACTGGCTTACCTCAGTTGCCGATATTTATCGATCTACCTATAAAAGAGAAAGTAGCTTAACTCCGTTGCCGATTGAAAACAATCCAATATTTTTAATCCGACTGAATACGATAGAAAAGGCTTCAATATTTGTAATCCTTATCCTTTTTTATTATAGGATAAAGTAGCAATTTCTTTTCTCGTAGAAAATTAAAAAAAATAAAAAATAATTTCAAAAGTTTAATGCTGTTTCATTCTCGATTTCTAAAGAATAAAGGAAGATTGAAAATTTCTTCTTTTTAATACTCTTTAATTTTCCACGGAGAACTCAAAAGGATGCATTTAATTTTTAATTATTTTTATTATTATATTTAACCAGGTGGTCGGCACTTGTTAAATATAATAATAAAAATAATTAATCGAGTGGGTAATCCAGTAAAGTTTGTTGGCGATCGGGACAGTTTTTTTACTACTGTTATACTATTGTTTTTTTTTATATTGAAAGTAGTTCATGGATCTATCCGTGTGGATGCACAAGACCAGCTAATCATAATTATTTTTGCAGTGGTTGCATTCTAATATTTAATGTTTTTTTCTATTATGTTTTCAAATTTATATATCATGTAATCGAGCTCGGCGAAGTGAGCAACCCAGCTCATTATTATTATTATATAATGTTCTTAAACAACATCTTGTTAAGATTTATCTTGAGTATAATAATACCGATTATAACGATGATGAAAAGAAAGGGGCCCAAGACGTAACCCTAAAAGATCTATTATTTCTGGTGGATCATTTAAAATGCTGAAAAATTATAACTAATAATTAAATAATTATAATAAATCCTTTGAATTAAAATCATGAGTTGGATTTTAATCACTTTATTATCATAAATCAAATAATTTGAATGAATCTCAAATTCACACATTTTGAGTTTGTTTTTGGGTTAAATTTTTTTTGGTTTTATTTCTGGTATCGGAAACAATTGAAAAAGCGCGAAAAGTGGATTCGAATCCCTGTCTATATCGGTTTATTTACATTCTAATTCATTCTAACTATACAAGTTGAAACATACTTTAAAATATCTAATTATTCAAGTTTGGAAAGGATTTTATTAGAAATACTCACTATGACAGCGTTCTCTGTCTACGATATGAACAAACGAAACTGCCACAAAATAAACGCTACATGACATTATTCTAAAAACACAAAAACTTCCATTCAAAACACAAATATTTGGTAATTTGTAAAAAAAAATTACATGGATTATTTAGACACATTTGGTATGTATTTCTAATTTGGCCTAAATAAACCTACATTTTATTATTGTGTAAAAAGATAATTATTCTATTGTACTTCTAGATGTAGATTCAACCGATAAAAAGTGTCATCGAGTACGGTCATGGTATTTATACGAACAATATAAAACTTTAGAAAAAAATCAACTGGATGCTGCCCAGTTATTGAAAAGCAAATCATATCAAAATAGTATTTTACGACAAGAACTCAAGGAAAGAAGAGCTCGTCGTAAGCTGTGCGATCAGTACGGCCTTTGTCAGAGCGAATTAAAATTAAACAGAACTGTACAAAGCTGCCCCAGCGCGAGCACAGACGATTTATTCGAAAGCTTATGTGAGTCGCATAAGGAAAACGAAGTCGACGATCAGAAAGACAATTGTAGCTGTGATGATTCACAGACAAGTAAAAACGATGATAACAATGAGATAGAAAATAAAATCGATGATTTTAGCGATTCAGAAAGCATTCAAAGTGTGATTGACAATGTTATAATTAAAGAAAACTCATCCCATAATGTTAAAGAGGAACTAGAAATTATTAAAAAAAATATTGCCAAAAATATTAGCTTGCAACTGGGGACTGTTAAGGAAAATATGGAATGTTTAGAAATGTTCACTAAACATAACGAAGATTATTTTCGGGAGAACAGTAATATAGAGGAATTAAATGATACTAAAAAATTTAAGAATAAAACACAAAATATCTTTGAAAGTTTATTTTCAATTTGGTCCAATTTGGTAGTGTTTGCTTCCAACTCTATAAAATTAAACCCTGGTAATATTCTTAACGTATACCATGGTTAAATAAAGCAGCCACTTCATTATCCAATTTACTGAGCGCCAGGTCAACTATAGTGTATTAATATCGCACTGTGTAAAGACTTACCGAACTACTGCTCTCATCCGATTGGTGAACAATCTTAGTCGGAATTTGTTGTGGTCACTGGTCAAACAGTGCGCTGTAGATTGAATAATGAAACGAGTCCATAGTTCGGTAGGTTTGTGAGTAGTTAAGTGTATATTTGTATTTCAGGTAATTGTTATTGTCAATGCAGTTCTCAATTGTTGACGGCAGTTCTTGCATGCGATTTTCTTCGAAAAAGTGTTGACGGCATATGTAAGTCCTTATAGAAATCCGAAATTACTTTGGCACTTTTAAAATGTATTTATTTGCTGGTTCAATAAAAAACAGAAACAATATATGAAGCCTTAAAGCGTTGTCTATAGTAGATCGCCTCTCTTGTCAACGCGTATTGAAATCTAATATTTAATGTAGGTATTAGCTTAGCTTTTTCATTTTTAATACACGTAACTGAATTTTAGGTCATATTTTGCAGTCTTACGTTTCTCCGATAAAGTTCGCTACTAGTGATTCCGAGAGCTCTCTTTTTGCTCCACATACAAAGAATTGCGGATGCAGCAGAAAAAAAAAAGATAAATATCTAACAACTCATAAAAGCATTGGGAGTAAGGTAATTATCAAATAAAAGTTCTAATTTTAAGGTTATATTTACTTGCAAATTTTAAAAAAGACTACATTCTTTTATTAGTTTCATAAATATAAAAAATATTTACAGCATTGCTCCTGCGACAGATATATACCGAAAACTTTTGAAAGAAGATGTTGTTCAGAAAATAAATATAATTCAAATAATTTGCCAGATAATCGAATTAATGAACGAATATGTCGCGGTGCTAGCGAACCATGGCGTAGTACCTACATATGTGACAACAAAAATGTCGGGAAACATTTTCGTAAACCGCTTTGTAACTGTCGTAAATTTTCTAATAAAAATCATTGTAATTGCAATTATTTGAAGTACATGACGAACTCATCTTTAAAAGTTGCAAGATACATTGATAAAATATTACAAGACGTAGAAGATACACCTCTATGGCTTTAGTATGGTTTTAAATGTTTTTATTATTTACTTTGTTTTGAATAAAGTTTTGCTTTTTAATATACTTAATATATACTTTTTGAACGTTATGCATATTTTATTATTAATTTTATAATTATAAAAAAGTGCGAATTGTATATAATATACCCATTTCATAATTCAATCTACAGAGTATTTGACTCGAAAAATAGTAAAAGTATCCATCAAGCAGTAAGGAATGATCGATATTGGATAAACATCGACGTCATAATCAAAAGCACAACATCGACGTTCGATATTTATCGAAAGCCGAACATCGATATTGAATAAAATCGATAATTATTGCATCAATAATTCTCAAAAAAAGAAAATACAGTGAAATTGTTAGCAAACTATTAAGAAGCAGAACAAATTATTACTTATTCTAATATAAAATTGTCTCTCGCTAATTCTAGCATCTTTAAGGCTTTCCGAAATTAACGTATTATGTTCCAGGCATCTAGAAATTCCGGGCAAAAACACTTTCTTGTGATTAGGCCGGAAATAACTGTTGTCTTATATTTGAACTGACATTAACTCTGGAGCAAACATTTATTTGTTTCGTTTTTTGTGTTGTTTATCAAGATTTGTAAAAACTAGTAGAACAAATGTTGTTACGATTGATGTAGAGAGGCTGCCTGCAAGAGGTGGCCAAATAATTACAAATAACCCTGTATATAAGCAAGATAACCCAGAGCTATGGAATTCCATTTTGTCCGTTCCTCTGTATGTTTGTATGCCTATATATCTGTGTCTGTATGTTTGTGCACGCTAATCTCAGAAACGAATTAACCGGTTTAAATGCCGTTTTCGGGAATATATTGGCATGGGCTTCACTGTACATTTAGTATTTCTTTTTATTTATAGCGGTTAATAATCTCTTATTTTCGTACCATTGTGGTAAGACTTTTCAAAATTGAAATAGGCAATTATAATTGTCCTCCTCTCAGGGAATAATAATACCCTTTTTAATTAAAAAAATATATAAAAACATTTAACTTAACTTATTTGCGTTTTCATTTCTTCCTTTATTAAGCGGTCCCCCGATGCAATGATTTCAATAAGTACGTAATAATATTATTTTTATTTTTTAGAGGTCTTTTTGTATATGGGTCTTTTAAAATATTTATTTTTCCTGATTTTTAAAGTTATTTTACTGGATTGTAATAAATTAACCTACAGACACACAAATTTTCACTTGCTTAAGTATTTCTATCAATATTGCATAAGAACCTTCCACCCGCACCAATAAAACCTCAATATCTTGGAGATGACTGTTTCTATTTCGACCAAACATAGCTAAGAGCCAGGCTTTCGATTAAATAACAATCGCAATTAAATCCGTCGACGTGTTTGGCCGCTACATTGCCACATACATACACACAGATCGACAGGTCAAACTTATAACACCCCTCTTTTTAAGTTGGGGTAAATAAACTAGAAATACTGCTACACGCAAAAAATAACTGAACGGTGTTTGATGTAAACTAAAGGTTTTTAGTTTATAATAGGGTATGTACAAAGGGAACGTTTTATAGAAATCGCTGGCACAGTTAGTTGAAATAAAATTCAATAAGATTTTTAGAGCTAATTTATTATATCTTAAAACAATATTGTAAGAATTCTTTATTAGCTAATTTGAGCTGAACACATGAATTCTTTTATAAAATACAATGTTTATATGATTTGGGATTTACAAAACAAATATATTTAAATAACGAACGCACGTGTGTAGTGTATTTGAGGTGAAACAAGGTCACAGGTTCATTAACATAAAACAAGTTGCAATCAGTATATTTTATTTACTCAGAAACACATTATTGGGACATGACAAATCAAAGAAAAGTTAATTATAAATATCAAAAAAAATAAGACAACCGAGGCAACTTAGATATATTTTAAGGCTTGAAGTTTGGAGGAAGGTAATGACGAGAAAATTTTTTTTTATTCTTGGAAAAACGTAAAAAAAACATTTCTTCAGTACAAAATGTAACTAGCATTCGTTGCCATGACAACGTCTTTCAGCTAGTTATAAATATATAAATAACCAATGCACAATGATATGTAAAAAAGAAAAATATAAAAATTAAATCAAGTAGACATATTATTAGTGTCGTATTTTATTAAGAGGTCAGTAGCATGTTTATTTATCTTTCAACGTGTTTCTGATGAAGCACCAATTAATACTATAGACAATATAGAACATACTTTTACACCCTCTATATATTCCAATACCGAGTTACATTTTACGAGCTACATAATAAAAACACAATATCTTATTAGGTGTATATTTCTTTATATAAATCAATATATAAAATTGACGCTATTATTTTATATATTCAATGCGACCTCAGTCCTGTCTGTCTGTCTGTATTGCTGATATAATTTAATAGTATTTTATTTGTTATTGGGTGAATTTGATCATTTTGTTTCTACTCTGAGGTCATTTTATTTATTACCAGAGACGCAGACAAGTGCATCATAAAAATATTTTAAGTATTATTTCTATAATGAAACTTAATTAATAATTTAGTGGTTCTCATATCCAACAGATATATTAAATAAAAGAAAATAATGTTACAACAGGTCATTCAGTCACTAAGTACACTCGTCTGGTCTAGATCTAGTCAACAATATATTAGTTCTCCGGTGGATTGTCAAAGTAGTCTATCTTGGTTTCCTTCTTGGGCTGACTGCGCGCCGCCCACGCGTTGGTCGAGGTGAGTGTGGCCCAGCCGCCAGATGATCTACGAACAACACTGCTTAAATACTGTTTTTATATGTTCTGAAAGATCAGGACTCATAGTAAGAAAGACAGTAGTTTTGAGCATCCGGCTCAAGTTCAATCTTAGCTATAATTAATGCCAATGTTATAATAGTTCTTCTACGATCTTCTGTGAGAGGTTGGTAATACTGTGGTCAAGCAGTCTACATATTAAATACAGTCAAATGAAGTCAAAAAAACTCATCACACACACACGATCTCTAATAGGCTTATAGCAATGAGCCCCACACACACTAACATTCCTTATGTACTCACTTGCTAGTCGGCGTCGGTCCGTCGCGCGGAGCGGTCGTGGCGGCGGCGGGTGCGGGCGCGCGCAACACCGGGCCCGGCACGCGACGCTTGCCCGCCTCCCGGGACAGCACCTCCAGCACGCTCATTGCTGGCAGCCAGGACTGGGTGGTGTTAGATATATTAAGTTGAATCTTATTAATGTAGCGATGTGATGTACATACTATGTACAAAATAATAAATTATTTTTATATCTAAAGGGTAAATATTTTCAATTATAACGAATAAAAACTACTACCTTTTCTTTATCAGCTGTAGCCACAACATTTCTGTTCGGCTCGGCGTCATACGCCACACTCTCGCAACCAAAATGTTCACACAATTCGTGAATGAACTGTCTCTTTTGACGATTCATGGAGGGGAAGGAATGCGCCCTGGTCTTTTGCTTGGACTAGAATTGAAATATAAAGTTTTAGTAAAACAAATATAAGAACTCACTTATATACATATTTTAATTGATAAAGTACCTTCTTAGCCAGCTGTACGAGCTCGGTGAGCCTGTCGTGTATTTGCTGCGCAAAGGTAGGTTCCCTGGCGGCGGTGGTGCGGAGGTGGTCGCTGTATCGCGGCGCCAGCTTGGCTGACACGTCAGGGTTGCGCAGCTGCAGCGCCAGCGCCAGGCGACGGCTGCGGGCCTCCACGAAGCACTCGTCATCGCACTCCAGCCTGGACCGGGGATTGTTTTAATAGACGGTTGGGAATTAATGATTCAGTTTGAACATTTAGCAAGCTCACGTTTTAAGCATAGCACCGGGTCGTTGAACCTCCGATATATCCACGGACCCACTCTCTTGTAACTTCGTCGCAGCTAAGGTGCTCATCAACCTAATAAAACATACATACAATTAATGAGGGACATACAATTAATTAAGTAACATGTATTACACATATACTGCGTATATCCTACTTGGCATAGTCCCGTGCGTTATCGCAGCAGGCACGCTCGGTCTGTCGTCTGGCGCACTGGCAGGTGGCTCGCACGGGGCGGCGGCACGCCACGCTGCTGGGACACGCGCCGCCGCCGCCCGAGTGACAGGCCGCCGCGCAAGGGTGTCCGCAGCTGGGGCGCTTCTCTGTGCACGGCTGGGTGCATCTGGGGACGTACAATATAATATCATAACTCGTCATTATTTAGCCTTTATTACAATTAAACTGTAATTTGATATATTAATTTAAAACACTGAAAACGATTTGGTATAAGCTATAGCCAGCTGGCTTGAACCCCCTTTGGACACGTCAGTCAGGAAGTGGTGATGGTATTCACTTGCATGTTGTCACTTAACCGGCTGTTATAACACTCTCTGATAAATTTGTAGCGATCTTATGTCGTTAACAAATCTTTTAGGCTACATGGTACTCACTTGCCGGTATCACAAGCTCCTTTGTGACAGGTCTTTATACAGGTGTGTTTTCCGCAAGGAAGAGGCTTCCCGCACGGCAGTCCACATGAGAACTCCTCTTGAGAGCAGGGTATCGTTTTTCGTTCCTAATAAAATATTTTATATAAAACTCTGTGAGATTCTTTCAATTAATTTTAATAGGGAGTACTTACTTCATGTTTCCCGTAACACATCTTAGTGGTGAGTACGACGCAGGGGGGGCAGTCTCCTCCGTGGCAGGAGTGGTGTGGCGGGTGAGCGCAGACGCGCGGGCGGCGACAGGGCGCGGTGCAGGCAGGCGGCTTGGTGCCGCAGCGGACGGGCGGCAGCAGCACCTCCGCACCACACTCACAACGGAGCTCTTCGAAACCTGGTACGAGTGGAGTTTTTAGAATATGTATTTTTTTATATAATACTAAATATTTCCAGCCACTTGTATACATATGTTGAATTAGTTAAAAGAATCAGTCCATCTAAAAGTTTCTATGTATGTATGTTCATGATGATTGATAAGATATTGATTAGAGCATACCAAACAAACAAATACATAAAGAAATTAATTCAGCATAAAACAATTTGCCTTAAAATAGTATAATATCTTTAAAAACACATAGTTAATCACAATGTGTTTAATTTATTAGAAATAATAAAGTATTTTTGTACCATATTTTGTCTATTAAGGTGATACTCACTGACTCTCGGGCAAGGGGCACAGTGTCCTGTGTGACAGAACTCCTCACAGCGATGCAGCTGGCAGGACAGCGAGCGCCCGCACACTACAGCACAGCGGTGAGACTGGGCGTCGCAGCACGTGGTGCGGCAGCGGTGGCGCCCGCATGACAGCTTCTGTGGAGATCAAGATGTATTTTAACTATTAATAATAATAAATATTGGTTATTGTACCTGGGAAATTTCTTTCAGTCAAACAATATTAATATGATATCCAAATAAAACTAGGATATATTTTTATTACTACATACGAAAATCCTTTTGGCACTACCAGAATTGATTTTGGTATAAAAGATTTTAACATGATTTTCTTTATTTTAAAAGTTACCGAAAGTTTTAAAAATACAGAAAACCATAAAAACCTTAAAAACTGTATTTAAGACTTTAGGGATGACTTATATGATATTTGATGATATTAAAATGATTGATTGATATGATACCTTGTTGCACTTCCTCTGGCACAGTACGTTGTTGTTCATCTCCGGCAGGTCAGCACACGGCACATCCCTGCTGGAGTGACCGCAACGGCACTGCAGCAGCGTGGAGTCAGGACACACGCGACAGGCGCCTGGAACAGTACACATCAGCTTATTATTAACAACTACTTTTTTAATTCATTGTGTACTTGATTATTACGTATATACTAGACATTTTTTTAATTGTAAGTAAAACAGATTTCAAAGATCTTTTTTTATGATAAATATCTTATTTTTGTTACATATTTTTGGTAACAACGATACGAAATATTTGAATATAATAACAATGAATAAAGTATTATCTGTATTGCTCAATGAAAAAATATCTCTCTAATAATTTAATCACTGTAAAGCAATATCTATGTTGTGTTTTAAAATGTATATACCATACTTATACCATTTAATTTGTTTGAAAAATAATTATCATTTAGTTACATACTATTTTTTAAGAATTTCTATATGGAAGATTAAAAAAGGTTTTACAATAGAGGAAATCATTGAAATTACCTTCGTGACAACTTTCTTTACAGAAGTGCTTATCACCAGCAGGACCGCAAGGAAGAGGTTTGGTGCAAATGTTGCCGCAGAGCGGTATGGGGTCAGTGCACGATTTACGTTGATCTTTGCTAATCCTATAAAAATATATTGTATAAAAAACATTGCCCTACAAATATTCTTTATACATTGTAAATGTATTTGTATTTTATTTTAGTATTTATAAATAATGTAATTCTGCAGGAAAATACCATACAATGCATAAAACTTTGACTTTGAAAACATCTTACCAGTCATTCTATATACTCTAAATGTAATTAAGACAAATGCACTATTTGGTTTAATCAAAACATACTGTGAGGGACTAGGCAAAAGTCATTAACTCTAATCATATAGAATTATGAACGTATGGATTTTTCATTACATACATGTATATACTCAACAACAAAAACTTGCATTTTGGCTATATCATGGCATCTATAATAATGTACCTAGTGTTCCCGCAGGGGCAGGCCGGTACATTCTCAGGTCTGAGCGGGCAAGGCGGGCAGGGCGG
Source organism: Napeogenes inachia (assembly GCA_959347355.1). Lineage (NCBI taxonomy): Eukaryota > Metazoa > Arthropoda > Insecta > Lepidoptera > Nymphalidae > Napeogenes > Napeogenes inachia. Next base: position 8,298,170 of record OY365793.1, on the reverse strand, counting down.
CTCGTGGCAGCGCGTGCGACAAACGTGCGCTCCGCACGACAACACGTGCCCGCACTCACTGCCGCACGACCAGCGGGGACACCTACCCGTCTCCAACGTACAAGCCACGCTACGGGACTTGGCGGCCGGGCAGTAACACACTGGAAAAAAAATTATAAGACTAATATTACGATTTCTAAAATATTTAATTCTTATTTATTAACTCATAACATTAATAGTAATAATAAAATAGCCATAGATAACAACTGAGGCCATGGGGGTACCGAGGGGGGGAGCAGCTGCCCCTCCCCACTTCCCCCCCTTAGACATCGTATACCTCTCTACTATCTTCTATTGAAAATAAAAATTAGTATTTTACATTAAGGAATAAAACCAATTAAGTTTTAAAAAGTTGTTATAGATCTATGTCTTAGAAACAAATACAATTCTCTAGTAAAACTTTTCTTAAACACTAAAATCTTCATTAGAAGCGAGAGACAAATCACCAGCGTTTGGTCTTTTATTGTTAAACCATGCTCAGGAAATTAAAATTACAGCTTAAAAATTACAAAAATATATTAATAAGATCTGCTCTGCCGCCCCCCCCTAGCACAGAATCTGGGTACGCCCATGACTGAGGTGGTCCATACAAATCTAATATTAACTATATAATTTTTAATATCAAATTTATATGTCAGGTCACTATTTTACTAACTGGGTTTGATTAGTTTTTTTAGTATTTTATTTGTAAGGAACCAAATAAAGCTTTAATAAAATTATTATTGAGACATAGATTCATAGAATATTAATTTAGAGTACTTACCCTGTGTTACAACTTCCTCACAGGGGTTGCAAGGTCCTTCGTGGCAGTCTTTAGTGCAAGAGTGGACCCCGCATTCCAGTTTTTTGGAACAGACTCTTCCACACACCTGCGGCAACTTGCTACTGCAGAGCACTGACCGAGTCTCTACACCGCAACCGCATTGTCTACAGAAATAATATGTATGTAATATTAGATATTGTCACCAACTTCATCTTTTCACCCACAATGAAGCAATCATACATACTTCTCGAATATAACTTGTACAAATTTTTCTTAAGAGTTATATTGTAACAATAGTTTTAAAATTGGCAAAAATGTTCTATATATTGTTGTTGCAGATTAATAAATAAAGAGAAAAAGCTATAAAAAAAATTAAGTGTGTATGCATCATCAATCAAAGTTAGAAACAGATGAATAATTATAGAACATTTTAATAAATTATATTGTACATATACTGTATAATCTATTTCTTTCTTAATGAATTAAGTAGCACTTACTACAAAATTTCTCAGTTGATCAATATATAAATTACAAAATAAATGTATTTATGTATAAAATGGAATACAAATAATATGATGTTTATAAATTGTGTAGTATATTTCTGTCTTAAAGAATTAAGTAGTATTTATTACAAAAATTTATAGTTTTAACAATATATAAATGACAAAATAAATGTGTTTATGTATAGGATGGAATATAAATAAAATTATAAATACTCACTTGCTTATAGTAGCTTGGCAAGGGGGACATGGCCCAGGATGACACAATAATGTACAAGGATGTGGACAAATTCGAGATCTTTTACAGGATTTGCCACATGTATGAGCCCCACCTGAACCCCTCTGATATTCAGGGTTCCGGACAGCACCACACATACATCTATACTCAGTAGGTATGTCCTGATTAATATTTTGGCATGCCGGACATCGCCATTTACTTTCTATAAATAAAGAAAAATATTGGCATCAACTTTCTTCTTCTATAATAATAATATCATAGAATAAATTACACAAATTGATCTAACCTCTAAGTGAACAAATTATTTGCTTGTATTGAGGGTGTTTGATAACAATTTTAGTACATGGAAATACACATAATTACTAAGAATATACTTAATAACCAATAAAACCCAGAAATACAGACATCATATACATGCAAATCATGCATGCATACCGGGAATCAAACCCGAGCCCTTTGTCCCCGCTATACGTAAGGAGTCTGCGCTAACCACTCGACCAAAGGGGCGGCAAATTTTTCCGTTATATAAATGTGTTTTAAAATACATGTACTCACCAACCATGCTACTTATAGCCCATTTTCTAATGCAGCGGAGATGGAAGACGTGATAACAGTTGCCACAATACCATACAGGGTCCGTCTGTTTGACTCTCTCACAACACACAAGACACTCGAGGGTACCTCGGTCAAGTTGGTCACTCAGCCGCTCACGCTGTGTCATCTCTACATTAGCTAAAAAATTTCAAATATAAATTAATTAATGAATTGAGTTGTATAATTCATCTAGAAATTGGAAATAAACTTATATAATTAATAAATTAGGAATCTGTCCTCACTTCAGATACACGCAATGGACTAATGACGAAAATACTATATCTGCTTAGTTGAAAAAATATTAAGTATTTTTATAACTTTATAAATATACTGCTAGCCTCCTGTCAAACCAAACGCAACATTCTTTATTATTATCAACAGAAAATGTAGTATCCAAATTTTAATATATTTTTTATTTCTATTTAAGTACCTTAAGCTATTTTATAAAATCAAAAATATATATACCTGAATTAGACACATTTTTACTTTTTCCTCGAGCTGGACTTGACAAATTATCCCTATTTTTGTCCTCTTTTATATGAAAGTAGGAGTTTGCATATTGTTCATCTTCAAAGCTGTCACGCTCAGCAGCCTTTAATCGTTGACTGCCGGCCCACTTACGATTTCTACCGGACCCTTCACCTCTTCCATTTCTGACATCTTGGCTTTCTTTTGGCATGCCGCTATTATAGAAAGTGCGACAGGCATCAGACTCTTTTTTAGACTTAGAACTAGATTTTGATTGGCCCCCTTCATCACTGTTGGTGTTATCAGGTACATAATCATTTACGTCATCATAATTAGGCTCGTGATTATAATTGACATTATTACGATTTTTGGATTTGGATTGGTTATTGTAACCCTGATTAAATTGATGGTTTCGATGACTGGAATCTAGGCTCTGGTTATTCTCAAAGGCTCTGTTCTTAGATTTACGATTTCGGTTATTTGTATCACTGGTACGTTCTTTCTGTACGGAGTTTGTAGAATTATGATTGCTGGTTTCACTGTTAGTATTATGTAATTCTTGATTACGATATTTAGAATCAAATTTACTATTACGATTATTTGTTTCTTGACCTCTATTATTTCTTTGATAAAAATTATTTGAATTTGCATTAAAAGAATCCTTTGCTTGGGAGTTCTGAGGTCTCTCCCTCCAGTTACTGGAACTGGATGGTTTAGAATAATTATTATCACTATGGGTTCTGTGTGTATTGTTGGGTTCTTGTTCTCTTTCAGTACTTTTAGACTGTTTAGGAACAAACTCGGTGGCAGTAGGCATAAGTTTAGATTTGAATACTACTTCTTTTGCCGATTGGTCTATAGCTGGATTTAAATGTTCCCGGATATTACCTTGATACATTCCATTATTTTGAGAAAAATTACTTGAGTTAGTTCCAACATTATATTCTTGGGAGTTTTGACTTGGTGACTCATTTTGATAATTGTGCAACTCTGTATATTGACTATTTGGATAGTTGTGATATTGTGTGTTATTGTAATTAGCTGGGTTTGCGGGAGGATTAGAAATGTGCATTTGATTTAGAAATTCGTCGAAGCTCACATACTGGTTATTGGCATCATACTGTCTATTGGGATAGTAGGCTTGATACTGATTGTTATAATCACCATTCCAGTTATCTGGGGCTTGATACTGGTTATTGTAAGAGTAAGAATTGTTCCACTGAGACATCGCAGTTCGAGAGAGCACAATATTGTGAAATAATATTTTAAGTATGATTTACAATCAGATACTTTCAAGTATATGTTACGATGTTTTTTTCCGATCCCGATGTTCTATGGCCGGAGGCCGAGACCTGAGGTCTCACGGACTACTTTACGGACACTCTGAAACAGAAATTAGTTGGGTTTTATTACCAATTGTTTTAATTGTAAAGCTTTTAACATGTGGCACTTTTTAATTTTACAAATGTTTAGATACTTACCAGTGGCTGATTTAATGAACACTTGCGTTTCTACAAAAACTATATATTTACAAAGAAAAAGAAATAAAAATAATTTAGAAACTTAAAAAGTTATACTATAAGTATGACCGATTATGAGAATATGAACCGAATTCTGATGATTTGATGAAATGGTAAAGGGGGAGGGGGAGGAAAGGCCATAAGCCAACGTTGACACTAAATTCTAAAATAAGCCACAGATAATTCACCGTTAATGTTACAGAGTAAACATAAGTACAATTACAACATGTCTATTTATTACATTCATGAGCATTAAGCTTATATAATGGTCCCATTTTTATCCCCATGTTTATGTTAAGTTTGTTTATTTGGTTGTTACACGTTCACGCTTTAATTACTTAAAAAAATATTTCGACTTCACTTTGCTGTACATTATTTATGCTATTAGCATAACTCAAGAAATTTGCATAAGCAAAATAAATCAATAAATAATCAGCGAAAATATACTTTGTTAATTTCAAAATATTACATACAAAGTTCAAATATTTTTTTTTAATTTTTTTTTGTTAGTTCCGTAACAAGGCAATCTGTGCAATCACAATAAGCCAATAGTTTGTCCTCTTCTTGGTAATGTGACAAGTAGCAGAGTGACTATGTATAGCCACCTCTTCAGTTAGTAAATCTCAAAGATAATGTTGGTACACTGTGCCTCTTTAGTCTTGAGAAAAGTAGGCTGCCTGGGCCTTCGAGGTTGGTCATCAATTCATTAACATGACATGACATTCTGTTTTGATAAGCTTCGCTATATTTAGTAATCTCCTGTTTAACAGAGTTGATGTTAAGGTCCGAGTACATGTATTTGTTGCTTACATATTGAGGTATGTTAAGCATTGATCGCAATGTCTTTGATTGGAATCTTTCTAAAATATCAATATTGCTAATGCATGCGGTCCCCCATAATTGGATGCCATAGGTCCATATCGGCTTGAGGATAACTTTGTAGATTGCGATTTTACTTTCATTTGTCAAGTGTGATTTTCGGCCAATTAACCAGTGCATATTTCTGACTTTTGTGTCAAGTTGCTTGCGTTTTGCCCAGATGTGCTTTCTCCATGTCAGTCTCCTATCTAGGTGCATGCCTAAATACATAGCATGTTCAGATTGTGGTATTTCTTGATTATAAAGCTTGACAGGCGGGCAGGTCTGTCTCCGAAGGGTAAAAGTCACGTGGACAGATTTACTCTGGTTCACCTTAATGCGCCATTTGTCAAGCCACACTTCCACTTCATTTAAATGTTCTTGCAATTTGTCAGTAGCAGTGATTGCGTCGTCATCTACAGATAGTAAAGCTGTGTCGTCGGCATATGTGGCGGTTGTAGTATTCGGATGACTTGGAAGGTCAGCTGTAAAGATCAGGTATAGAATGGGGCCTAAAATACTTCCCTGTGGTACTCCAGACAAGGATTCACAGAGCTCGGAAGTCTCAGCACCACATGTGGCTTGGAAACTCCTCATATTGAGGTAAGATTTAATGATAGGGTAGAAGCTGTGTGGTAGAAACTTTTTCAGCTTGAAAAGTAGTTAGTCGCCAGACCCTATCAAACGCCTGGCTAATATCTAAGAAAGCCGCTGAGCAGAATTTTTTATTTTCAAGAGTTCTACTTATGACGTCCGTCAGCCGGTGAACTTGTTCAATAGTGCTGTATTTTTCGCGAAAGCCGAATTGGTGTGGAGGGATTACCACCGGTAAAAACGGGCGCATCCTGTTCATTATTATTTTTTCGAGCAGTTTTCCTAGTACAGGCAGAAGGCTAATAGGTCTGTATGAGCTAACCTCATTTAGTGGCTTCCTAGGTTTGTGTATCATTAAGATCTGCGCTATCTTCCATTGTGCCGGGAAGATTGCGAGTCTAATGCAGGCATTTATAATTTCATTAAGTTTCAAGATGGCTTTTTTTGGGAGCTGTTTTAACAATGTGGCATCTATCAAGTCGTATCCTGGAGTTTTCTTTCTTTCAGTAACTTCAGTTCCGACCATACTTCTTTAGGACTTGTGCTTTTTATTGGCAATGTCAATTGTAGAGGCGATTGGAGGTACTCTTATACTTCCTTTTCATGCTCTGTATGTATCACCGGATTGTCTTGAAACACAAATTTTAGGTGATCTGCGTATACTTGTGCCTTCTCTGAATCAGTTCTTGCCCATGAGCCATTAGGACTTCTTATTGGTGGTATGTGTTCCTTTGGTCTTTTAAGGTTTTAAGTTATTTTCCAGAGCGAATAGTTGGTATCTTTATTTGGAGTCAGGCCCATGAGTTCCCTTTTTATGAATTCAGAATTAATTTCCTTGATCAACACCTTTAGCTCTTCGGATGCTTTGTTGAAGGCTTTTTTGTCGGAAGGGTAATTTGTGTTATGCCAGATTTTACGTAATTGTCTCCTTTCGTTTACTTTATCTTTGATCTTTTTCGGATAGTGAAGATTCTGTGTAAACTTTTTTGTCTGCTTAGGTGTTGATTGGTAAGCAGCTGTGTGTATAAGAATATTGAATGATTCAATCTCAGCTTCTACTTCCTCTTCGCTCTTTAAAACGGTATTTAGATTGATATTATCAGAGATAAACTGTCTGTACTCGTCCCAATCTGTGTTTTTTGTATAGAGCTTGGGTGGAGGTTCTACGAGGATTGCCTTTGAAGTTATGCTGAGTATTACTGGTGTGTGATCTGAAGACAGGTCTGTGCATTCTTCTACAATTAGATTATTTTGAGGGATGTTCTTTGCAATGAAAAAGTCCAGCAGATCTGGCTTTTTGCTTCTATCCGTAGGCCAGTAAGTTGGTTTACCATGTGAATAGCTGTTCAAGTTTAATTCTTGGACCGCTAGGTGAAGCTGTCTGCCTCGCGGTACAGTTAGTCTGGCTCCCCAGACCACATTCTTTGCGTTCCAGTCTCCACCACATATAAACCTGTTTCCCAGCGTATTAAAATAGGTCATGTAATCATTTTTTTTGAGAGCATGTTTTGGTGGACAATATATTGCGGATATTGTGGTTTCTATCTTATCCTCCTGGATCTTAATTGTAGTTGCCTGTATCATCTCAGTCTGGTACTCCTCAAGTGGGTAGTGTTTGATGTTTTCCCTAATTATAATTGCTGTTCCTCCTTGAGCCTTGCCAGATGGATGATTTGTTATGTATGTTTTGTAGTTTTTTAGGTTGAAATAAGACTTAGGTGTGAAGCGTGTTTCTGATATTAATGCAATGTCAATACGTTCAATTTTCAGGAAGACTTCAAGTTCTTGCCGTCGCTCAGCCACCCCATTAGCATTCCATGTTATTAGTCTTAGGTTTAGGGGCGTTTATTAGTCTTAGGCTTAGGGACGTTTATTAGTCTTAGGTTTAGTTCAAATAATGTATATATAATAACAATATTGTATTCTACTCAGATGTAAAAGATAATATATCCTTTGATAAGTGCCCATTTTGCTCTATTCCATATTTCAATTAATCCCTTATTCTAAATCACTTACATACATAAACACACTCATTTACTTGCACATACATTGCACACACACACATACTTTGCACACACATACATTACACGAACTCGTAAAAATAAATAAATAAATAAAATAAAATATTTTTGTTATACTATGGACATTGATTGATTTTTGTAAGCCTTGGTGGATGAGCGGAGTACCCAGTAATACGGGACACCACCCAGTACAGGGGCTCTTGCGACTTGTTTGTTAATTTATTTTTCTATCAATAAACTATTTTGTATTTTTTGTATTTTGTAAATCGAAAATTTCACATATTTAGTCTAATATTACAAATATTTTAAATGTATATGCGGCGGCAAAGCTTGTAATGAAAATAGTTTAAATAAATATCGAATATTTATAAAAAATAAAAGTGCAACACTATTATAAACGCTATTCTGAATTTTCCTATCTTTTAAGGATATAACAATTACCTTTCTGTAATAATTATATCATCAAAAGTTTACTTTCTAAGAAATTCAGACTTTTCATTGTAGTTATTGTAAATTACAAATGTATTTTTTTGTAATAGACGGTGTGTGTCTGTATGTTGTGTGGTGTCACTTATGCCTACGCGTACACTTTATTACCTACTGTGAACGCGTCGTCGGGGTCAACGAGTACCGACTTGGGTCTTCTTTTTTTGACTAAAGTGGTCTTACGTGGTCTATACTCTGCGGCGTCAGCCACCAGTGGGTTCGGGTGTCGCTCAGCACGTTCAAAGTACTTTTGGGAAAGCCCCTTGAAGTACTGAGCGATGGTCGGAAGTGTGTTTTTCCAAATTTAAGTCTTCAAATGCAACTAAATTGAACGAGCTAATTGCTATTACTACTTATCGCATAAGAATATTTGCTAACCTACCAATGATCAGAATATCATGAATAATAAAGGTTAAGTAAAATATATGTATGAAAAACTATTCAATTGTATCGATCTATGGAAATTTAGATTGTTTTTAGAAATCTATGCCAGCTTCACCGTCTCCAAGTGTTCGTGAGAGGCGTTAAGGTTGTGGTGCTATGACAAGGAGTAAGTGCCTTGTTTACCCTTAATAAATTAGCCTTGTGCACTCAGAAGTGGTTTCCGTATACAACGAGGTTAATTAGCAATTTTTCTTAGTCCTTCAAGGATTGTATACAATGGAGCTATTAAACCTTTAGAGTATTTAGGATACCTGTCATATTCAAGGAAGTGAGGGGAATTAGGCAAAATAGTCTACAATTCCATACTCGACAAACAGTAATACAATGGTTCTAGGTCATTTCATCGTACTTTTCTTCTATGTTTGTCTGTTGTATTCGGTTTACTGTTACGAGACGGCAGCATGGGTATGTCATACATCTATCTTCCTTATATATTTATAAGATGTGAGCACATCATTAGAATATGTGGTCTTTCCTATTCAAGAAGGAGATTCAATTCTTTACATGGAGATCAATACGTTCTTTACATGGAAATAATAAAGAACTTAAGTGATTATAAAACGTCCGCACAGACGACGACTAATGACCAAAACTAAAACGTTTGTTTATTTCGATTTTTGCCTGCCTGTGAGATCGTAGCCTTAAGGTATCAGGCATGGTCGCATTCCCGACATCACACGTGAAATAACTAACAAAAATATTATTGTTTTTAATTTAATATCCAATCCTTTTGGTTTGCCGCTAAGGCACTTCGAAAAGGACTATTTCTCCGAAATATTTTATATGTAGGTACATACCTATATCGTATTGATTTTAATCTATTAGTTAAACATTTTTAAGCTTATTTTTAAAACTTTTAAGTGCTAATAAAATTAGACTTGTTTACCTCTAAGAGCAAAATTGCTAGTGCTAGCTAGTGTGTAGAAAAATAGTGCAATCTTTGTCAATAATTTTATTCAATATACCCAATATTGTAATGTTAATATCGTGACTCGTGTGTTCCGATTTCAAAATGTAATTAACTGCAGGAACATGTTTGGTACAATACCATTTTGTTAATGATATTCGTGATATCACATAGTTATAGAAATACAAATTGGATGAGGTTTCAGTAACTAATAATAAATTTTATTTAACTATTTACCTTATATAAGGTTGTAAATTAACAATATGGTGATTTAAAGAAAATAGTAAAATATTTGAACAAAATTACTACCATGTACTAAGATATCTTTATAATGCAATGATCAACCTGAACCCCGGAATATGATTATCTAGAAGTCCGTACCCAAATGGTAAAAACGGAAGCCTATTACGAAGACTTCGCTGTCCGTCTGTCGGCCACCAGGCTGTAGCCCAAGATTTGTTGTAATTTCAAAATGTAAAAAAAAAAATATGTATTGGTTTTCACTATAATAACAAAACATTTTTTGCCGATTTATATAGATGATACGGAACCATTTCCGTGCTTGGTATTTTAATAATTTGTAACAAATTATGTTTAAGTTTATATGACAAACTCCAGTAGCCACTTATAGTATTCTTATATCAGTGAATTTCTCTCTGTCCTCAATTCAGTTTGTACCAGGCTGTGATAGTTCTTATTGTTTGGTTCCATGGAGGTTATCCTTTTAAAATGGGACACCCTTGACACATTACTGGTATCGAGAACGAAATATAACGCCTCATCTTTAATATTAAATGATAGTTTACGTTAGATCATGGAATGGGTTGTATAGCGAGCTCGCGACGCGTGGCTATTATGCCAAATGTACGTATAAAATAATAAAGTGTTTAAAATGCTGTTATTTTGAATATTAAAACTTACAATTGCTTATTATTAAAAAAAGCTTAAACTTTTATAAATAAACTGAATTTCATTATTTAAGGAGTAGGTGTACATATTATTTTTAGTTGTTGTGAAAAAGTGTAAGTTATTTTATATAATTCAATGAAAGGTAATGTTTTTGTAATTGTGTATGTGTGTCTTCGGCTACCCAAGATCTTTACCTATACTTCTTACCTATTATTCTTGAATTTAATATATTTTTCAAGTTCCTTTTATTCTCTTATATTTATTTATTAAAAATCTTTATTGTACAAAAAAAAACATTACAAATGGCCGACTTAATGGTAAAGCATTCTCTACCAGTCAAGTTGATTTTGATTTTGAGTTAAATATGTTACATGTTTCAATGTTTTATGAATGATTTAGATGTTTGTATGACTTACTTGTGATTGGAACAACCCTCAGTAAATTTATATATATCGATGAATAAATAAATTAACAAACCCACATTGTAAGCCGAAATCTACAATTGAGGGGGCATAATAAAAAAAAACAATAGTATATTCAATTTCCGTTTATTGTTAATGATGTTTTGTGTTGAGCTCAGGACTAACTTATTACTTCGAAACCCCACATTTTCTTTAAGACTAACGACACAGCTTTAAGATGATCATTTTAAATGAAGGATCCGATCAATCCACAAATTTTTGAACGAATATAATTATTAACTAAGTATTCTTGTTGTTGTGTTTAAAATGTCAATGCTGAAGAATAGGTTCAGGAACAAAGTTGTTTGACAAACTCTGTTTTCTTTGGTCTGTTTGTGTTTCTTTATTTTGGCACTCTACATTTAGCGTAGCCTTCCGCGCCTTAGCGTAACAATCCGGTACCCAAAAAGGCGACATCTCAAATCCAACTACATACGGAAAATTTACCATCTGCTCTATTCATAATTATAGAAAACATCATAAAATCCCAGATGCTTTATCAGCAAAATGATGATCTACAATATAAGTTGTGTAAATGTTTATATGTCGTTCTCCATGGCAATTGCTTTGTAGAAATCTCTTGGAAAATGTCGACAGAAGAATTTTAGATAATTTTTTGTAGGCCATTATCTCATTCAACTTCTCATTATGTCATTAAGGAAAAGCTTTTTTAAAGTTATCTTTATAGATTTATAAAATACCAAGGTGGTACACATCTAATCACAGGTGGATTACCAAAAATTGTATGCTTTTCATCCTACATTATAAGGCATTGTCACAAAATGCTTTCAAAGTTAAAATTCCAAAACATTAGATAAGTACTTTCTATCTTCTTAAAACAAGAAATGTATATGGAAAAACATCCTTAGAATCATCAATTAGTCACCTTTTTTGTCATTAGAATCCACAGAGTGCTAGATTGTTTTATCATTTGATGATTCATATTGGATCCATTTCAATTTTAGACTTTTTTGTTATCAAAATTATTACTCAGTTAAAAAAACAAAATAAATAATTTACCTTTTGGGTTTAGATAAACGGTATTCATATTATATTTATAAGTATATTATATTCATAGAAAAAAAATAACAAAAAGGCACTTTTTTAAACTTTCGTCAACCTTTCATTAGTTATTGTGTGTAATTCTTTCACTAAAAACTTTAAGAATAATAATAATCTTTGTTATACAGACAATATTAGGTCTCCGGTAATTATAAATAATTGTAAATATATCTGTAGGAGGTGGAAAATAGCCCTCGAAAAGAGACGGTACTTGGTGCTCTAGCGAGAATAGAAAAAAATATTGATAACAATGAAAAATTATATTCAACTCAAAGATTGACAGTAGTGACAGCTGAGCTTCGGAGCATTCAACAGGTAAATATAATACAATAATATATGAACAAAACTAAATTAAAGAGTTAAGAAACAACTTTCGTTTGTATTGAAAGACTCAATAATCGAGTGAATTTCAAGATTCTTTTCTGTCCAAAGTTATATAGCGAGGTGTAAAGGGTACAAAATATAACAATATTTTTATGGTATTGGAACTTAGTACTTACGCTAGAAGTCAAAGAAAAAAGTGCTAACGAATCTATTATGCGCTGACTTTTTTGAATTATTCTATAAAAATAGTGCTTAACAAGTAATGAATTTAGTCTATAAAAGCCTTCTATTTACGTAGAATTTAACCTAAACGTACACCTCCAAACAATCTTCACCACTTCGGATTGGCGGATTACAGAACTTCTTATAAGATATGCTATTACTATGTTATACAGCTTTGTTCTATTCTATATCTACATATTTAAATATATAACATTCACTGTTTGTATACACGTCTTAACAAATTGAAATAATTGTTATTGCATATTTTAATGTGTTTGTATGATTTTAATGAATGTAATTATCGCAATTTTATGTAAACTATTGTTAATAGTTTTTTGTTAAAGGAAATCAAAGAGTTTGAAGCTACCACGACGCAATCGACTAATAATGATTCTTACGCTAAGATCATGCACCAGGTTAGTAGTAATAAAATTCGTAGCATATTCGTAGCACTATAGCTCTACGCAATGTAGTTTTATGTAGCTCCGATTACGTAGCACTATAGAATATATAGTCTTACAAATTTGATAAATTAAGTTTTTAAAGCAAATACATTAAGAAAGTTATACTCTAAGGTTTTTAAATTTTACTATTTCGTTTCAGATGTTTGAAAATCTAGATATATACAGACGTCCGATGTTAGCAACTGAAAATGAAGACTTTATAGCAAATATTAACAGAAAGGTTATTGTTGAAATTTTCTATAATCATATTTTTTTGGTATGTTAAGATTACTTATTTTTATAATAAAACCTATATACCGTTCCGTCCGTTATTTTATTGGGTAAACAATGATTTACTTATAATTTTAATAATTATATAATATTAAGTTATTTAAATTATTTTATTATAAACATTAATTATTATGTATTATTAATTAATTAATTGTTATGTATTATTTTAGGAAATGCGCAGAATAGAGTTGGAATGGTTACGCAAAAGAGAAAAAGAACTGCTAAATCAAAAAAAACTTCTTCATGCTAGTTTATTAAGACTACGTTCTTCATATAAAAATCTGCAACAATTATTGGGTAATATTGAACTTTTATGATGGACACGTATGAGAAGTATTTCAAAATCCCTGGGAATGTTGGTGTTTCGTCATACAGACCGGACTTATTCCTGTATTCTAAACATCTGAGGCATGTGATACTTGTGGATAACTGTTCTCTGGGAAACAAACGTCCCCAGGGATCACACATTTAAGCTTAATAAGTATTACGAGCTGACCAACGAACAGTCCAGGAATAAATTTATAGTTAGCTTATACGCGGTAGAAGTGGGAGCGAGAGGTGTAACCGCAAAATCTTTCTATAACTTACTTAAAGACCTTGGCCTTTCTAGAACTAGCATCGGTTCATTTTTAGATCGTATTTCTAAGACGGCATTTGTAGGTTCTTTCCAAATTTGGTTAGGTAGAGAGAGGAGTATGGGCAGTGAAGGTGAGCGTGTTTGCACATCATAAAAGGGACCTTTAAACTTACATCTGGGTCGCAAGTAACAGATATTGTTTGCATTTCTCCCCATGCAACGCGATGGGCCCGGCACCCGCACGGTGAATCCATGGATGCATGTTAAGAATCTTCGTCTCTTACAAGGTTTCCAATGATATTAAAAAAATAAGATAAAAAAAAGACATAATATTTCATATTTTAAGGTTGTATTCTGAGTGATGATCCACGTCCAGACAAGGATCTGCAAAGTAAATTAGATCGTGCCCAGGTGCTTCGTGATTCTCTTGCAGCAGTGAGTGTGAAACTCCACGCTGCTGCAGAGTATGCACAGACAGCTCTACGAAACCTTGATGTAGCGCTGCCTGCGTGGAAACTTGCGACGATTGGCAAGTTAGTGACACCAGCTATGTTATTTATATTAAAAAGATAGTTTTGTTATGGGCTTGCTATAATGTATAAATAATACCAATGTGTGTGTATGTTGATACGAATGTCTTTACGATCGAGCCATTCTGTTGTAACGAAAAACCTGTTGCCGGTTGACTCTTGTACGAGTTTTGACGTTACGACAACTATGACTGTTTATCACATCGTAAAAAAAAACATAGAATTATTGTACACTCTATGAATAAAAATCTTAATCTAATTAAATATACAGGGTTATATGTAATTAATTAGCCACCTATTGTAGGCAGCCTCTGTGTCAATCCCAACAATAACTGTTCTACAACATTTTGTAAAAATCTTGATAAACGACACAAAAAACCAAAACAAAAAACATTCACTCTCTTTTACTTATTACTCTGTATTTTGTAAGAAGTTCTTAAAAAGTCAACGCCCGGGCGCCATCCCCAATGTTAATGCCAGTTCAGAGGCAACAAATAAATTTTGTATGGGAAAACTTAAATTTTTAAAACTATTAATTTAAAAAATATACATCCATAATCCATACTCTCTACAGTGCAATGTTTTCATTCTAACAGGTTTGCTCCTGAGAAAGTTGTTAAAATCTAAATAAATGTAAATTATATTTAATAGAAACGGCAGTGAGCGCACATCAGCGTGTTCGGACGCGTGTTCGTGGCTGGTTCGTGCTCGGTGCTCGGAGCGCGGCGCACGACGCGTGCTCGTCGCGCACGCAGCACCGCGCGCCTCCCGCACCCTGCGCCTGGCGCTAGACTACGCCTTCTCTGACGCGATGCACGATCACAAGTCATTATATTAATATTTATAACATTTAAGTTCTTTATATACCAACACACTAGATGGGTTCAACTTCTCCTTTCTATCCACATCCTTGACGCACATAACTTCTTTTAATCCATCATCAATCAAAACTAATCCCCGTTTATTTGGGGTACGCAGTCTATGTGTTTTTCGGTCGCCGTCTTTTCTTTTTCTGTTCCACAGTCATCCTTTAGATTGTTCTCGTAACATCCTCTTCATTCCTCTACATTACGTGACCATACCGGCACAAATGATTATTTCTCTTCATTTCTATCATTGGTCCTACTACTTATCTAAGTTACCGCTTATATTCACATTTAAACTCATAGGCGTCTTTTTCTCCTCATACTTTTACTAATTTGCATTACTAGTGTCAAATGGCATCACGCCACATCACATGTCCATATCTTAATATAGCAATAGCAACATACCATACCTTAATTTGTCTATACTCGGGTTTCCTTTTAGACCCTTTTAGGGTTCCGTAACGTAAAAGTAAAAACTGAACAATTCTACTAAGATGTTTTTTTTATTTCCGCTTAAACAACAAATACTGAAAACAGAATAAAATAAATATTTAAGAGGTGGATCCCACACGACAAACGGGATTTTTTGCTCGATATTAATAACGAAAAACTAGTAGATGTTTAAAATACTTACAGAATATTTAGTTAAAACTTTAAAAAATTATAATAAAATTAAAAAATATATAATTTTATTATTGTTTTTGCCTGTTTTTATTTATAATGTTACGGAACCCATCATGCACGAGTCGGGTTCACACTCGACCAGCTATTTTTATATACTTGTTATTATTAGTAAGATCTATAGCAGTATTTGATCCTGCAGTGTATTTTTTTATTGAATCTGCATCACAGTTCTAATCATTTTAGATAAAGTACTACAATTATTTATTACCATTAAAGCAGTATCATATTACGATAACATCTCATGTTTTTCAGACATCAAAACGCAACTGAAATTTTTCTACAATTTAAAGGGGCTTTGATTCAATTGGTTAATTGTATTAATCAGGTAAATAATTTATCTATTAAATGGTATGTTCATTTCATTTGTAGCCTGTACTTTGTTCATTTATGTAGCCTGTATTTTGTTTATTTATGTAGCCCGTATTTTGTTCATCTATGTAGCTTGTATTTATTTCGTTCATTTTATCCTGTTTTTTTGTTTACACAGGTCCTCCTCAACAATATCGAAAATTTGGAAGTAGTAGAAAAAAACTTAATGGAGTATAGAAATCGATTACGAGCTGTCAGAGTCAATGCAATCGTAAAAAATGGTTTAGCCGACTTATCATATGACCCTGCAATTCTTAATAATTTAAAAAAACAGACCAGAGAACATCAAGAAACGTAATATTAACAATGATTATTATTTATTAGTAGAACAAACATAGTCATGGCAACGACATTAGAAACATTCGAAAATTAAAAAGTTTTTTTTTTTACGTTTCTCCGATACACTTTTAATTTCCTTTCTCTTCATAAGAACCTTCCACGATGAGAGGGGATTTAGTTTAATTGAATATAACGAAAAATTGTACTATTCAAGCGGAATTTGTTTCTGCGACTTTTAGGTTAACATTGCACCGCCTTGTCAATTGCGCTACCGAATGGCTACCATAGAATTAAAATCTCTATGATCGCTACACGCTTTGATGAATGAGTTTGGTCTCAAAGAACGGACTTTTCATTCAAAGTTAATAAACTTTAATTTTAAAAAAGGTTAACACATGTTGGGGAAAAATTACTAAAATGAAAATATGAATGAAAATAGCGATGTAAATAAGTATAACATTGACAAGGAAAATAAAACTCATAGTTATGTAAAACACAATCAAATTTATTAAATATCAAATATGGTATTGTCTAACACGATTCCTTAACTATCATGTTTCACATCAATATGGTAATATACTGGCATAATATTTATAATACGGTTAATACATTTTAAGAACCTAAGTACACATGAAGACTGACAGGACAGACAGAATGTATGAAAAATAGAGAACATTAGCCATTACAATTAAAAATAGTGATATAGAATATAAAAGATCTTTTAATTTATATTGTCATGAAGGAACAAGATGTATATGTTTTTAAGAAAAATAGTCATAATTATATAGAAATAAAACTACTATGGTGGTGACAGTTTAAATGACAGATAATAGAGAACAATCGAACGAACGATCGAACGTACTAATCAACGAGCGAATGAATCAACAAACGATCGAACGAACGGAACTACGCAAGAAAGAAGTATAAAGAACACACTCACGTCATAAATACATACCTGACACAATACATGGCTTAAATGTAAAATCTACGAAACGTGTTACATGATTATACTCAATTATCATGGGTTATCTTAGCGCTTACAATCTATAATAAGTATATTAGTTTTGTGCGCCAAAGCTCTAAGAGTTTCTGATGACTAAAGCATGTTAGAATATCCAATGGACTGAATGTCTACAGGACGACCTAGTAATAAAGACAATACTGATATGTGAAATGATGTGTAATTTCTTTTTGGTCATTCCTTATGCGTTCTTATCCCACAGTTCCTCTATTCCCGAAATATTGTATAACAAAATAATTTGTTTTAAATCACCAAAACTCTTAAACAAATTATAAAACTATTGCAAATAATATTTTTATAATAAAATGTATCAAAATTTAGTATCGCCTTAAAATAATCAAATATTAAACACCATTACAAAATTATTGTTATTAATTCTTTTATATTCTAAGAAATTAGACAGACGCCTTTAACATATAAAAGAGAGTAGTGTCCCGAGTATTATCATTCTAATATTGCCTTACCTTCAATTCTAAGTACGACAAGTTCTAAGCCACCATTTTAGCTAGAGCTATTAATATTGTCAATCCGAAAGCCAATCACGGCATTTATGCACGGTGACATAAAAATGTCTAGACTAGCATAATATTCATATACGTCGTAAAAACATGGAAGCACTTGCGGACAGACTGATTGCTGGCGGTAATGTTGATATAATTTAGAGGTAAGTACTAAACACCAAATACATTACTATTGATATGATAGGGTTAGGCTACGTCCGCACAGACAGGCGACTTGCTAAGCGCCTAGAGTCTAGTGACTAAAAACCAACACGTTTGTTTACTTCGATATTCGCTAAGCGACAAGCTAGGCGCCGAGTGCGATAGCTCGCATATATTTTAGAATGTTAGTTTTGCAAACCTACTTGCTAGGTGACTCACTGGACTTCAAGCGCTAAGCGTGCCGCCACCAGTGTGGACGTAGCCATAAATATTGTTTTGCAGGAACAATAAAAGCGATTAAGTTTAAAATCAATGTCAAACATCGTTAAAATCGAACATTGAGGTAATAAATAATCAAACAAACAACATTTATAACAAATCAACAAAAACAAAACAATCATGGAATGTTAAATTGGAACACAATCCAAATCTAATTCTATATGTAGTCTGAAACCGGCGGGTCGATGAGAAGCGGGTGTCAGTATATTGACTTACACCTTAGTGATGCTTTTCATTTTCCTGCTTCGGATGCATCTGGAAAATTTTATAAGAGTCACAAAATTTAATGTAAAAAAAATGTGTCCGAGTGGTTCCGGGTAATAATATGACTAGCCATGGTACTCAAAGGAGTATTTAATGTCGAACATGTTTTAGACTGTCACTGCCATTTCCTGACTGAAGCATGAATAAGCTGATTCAACCGGCGTCTTACCATACATTTACAAAGAAGACTGGTGTGAAACAGTGGCCAAGTACCACTGTTTCGTATACGGGAGTCTCAAGCCGATACCCCAACTTCAATCCAAGAGGTGTTGGCGGTTGGACTTATTATAATAGTGGTCCTTAAAACGAATCTACCCCAGAAGGTTACTGGCCGCATAGAAGACGGAGAATCTCTCCCTAAGCCGTCTTGTTCGGCCTACCCTTCTGATTGGGGGAGAGCAAAGAACAGTTAATTTTCAAGGGCATTAACTGTTCTTGTGACCAGTACCCCTTAGTACTTCCATACACTTTAAATATAGATTTCTGCAATATCAGGGGATTGCACACCAATTTGAATGCCGTCCACTATCATCTCGAGGCGGCGGCACTGGCCTTGTTGTTTTTAATAGAGATGCAAACATTTCGACAAATTTACACATCACTTTGTTGGTGCATCCATCTGGGCAAATTTGATAATAGATACTTGAAAATGTTCTGGTTAGGCGTATACATGGAGACAAAGTCAAAATTTACAGTACAGTTTAAACATGTTCAAACATCCATTGACGATGTACTATCACAATTTCCTTCCGCCAAAGTCATAGTCTTTGTTTCTATGCGCACCGCACAGATAGGACTTGCTTTTAAAACATTGCAACGAACACCAAAAATATTAAGACCTGGGTTGTGACCTGTGGGAGTACCTGAGAATTCCACGATAGAGCATGAACGCGCCGTACAAGCTAAGGATGATAGTCGCCGTCCACACCACTGCTAGCACGGAACCACTGCCCTCTGCACATCAATTACATGTTGGGAAACTTAAACATATCATAGAATAATTAAAAAGTCATAAAAGTCTCGAGTAATTTATTTATTTAATACTGCAACGTTGAGGTAAACTACTTAGAAATGCAATTCGAAATGTTGAATTTTTGACCTATCCCCCTATCACAAACCTATATATCCGTCGTGGTAGTCTGTGTGTGGTCTCCAGGCGCGGCGTGTGACGGCCAGCAGGTCGGCCACCTCCTCCGCCTCGCCGGTGCAGTTCGCCCACTCGATTGTTACATATCTGATATAATGATATCATGAAAAACCTTTATTTGAACTAATATTTTAAGTAATTAAACAACAAGTACGTTTTACAAAAATATATTTAAATTTGATATTTCGAAACTAATTACTGAAGTCGTTTTTATTTAGATCTTAGTGCAGCCTTTGATACTAGCTGCCGTAAGTTCATGGAACAAGTTTACGACACAAGCAAGGACTACCACTTGATACGGTTGATACAGAAATTATTCGGAAAATCAAGAATTTTGTGTCACTCCAGGGTGGAAGTAGTAGATGACGGTGCCAAAAAAGGGGTTACTTCAGGGCAGCTAACAATATTTAGTAACGTTTTGTAATATACATAGTGGGAAAAGCGAGACAGCTATAAAGCAGCTAAGCTTAAAGTGGCTTAAGAATAATTAGACTAAGACTTCCAAGACTAGACAGCGATCATTCTATTAAAGAAGGAGGAAGACTCAAACCAATTGTCATAAGGCTCACCTTAAGCGGCCATAATAAATAACCTCCAAAATCTATAACTAACTATATTGAATTCAATCTTAGATCACTTTTTCTAAACACTTCGGATATTTGCACTAATAACTCAAGTCACAGAATGTGCTTGTAAGCAGTAAAAATCAGATTTGAAGTGGATATTAAGTTTCATCTTTTAGTCGTCATCCTCACCTGGAGGAGGTCCTGCAGGCCCTACGCGGCGGTACCAGCAGCGTACGTGTCCTGGAGCGTGCGCCCCCGCGGCAGGCACCCCACGCACCCCACGGACCAGGCTGACCCAGCTCTGACTCCTGGCACCCACACTCCACCTCACACTCCTCGTCCTCCTGATAGTTGTCGTGGACATTATAATCATTTAGATAACATACAGTTACTGTTTATATTTTTACCAGTCATTTATGGAATAGAATGGAAGTTGCTACTTTTAAAAAGCATGCATAGTTAGATTTTCAGCGAAGGGTTTTCGTTTTCCTATCGTAACGTCTTTTAAGTCTCTGTACATTACCAAGGTAGACTGTTAGAGAATGCCATTTATCATTAAGTCCTCCTGTAACAGTTTTCTAAATATACAGGAACAATAGAGAAATAAATATGATAAAGGGAAACCTGGTGATGCAGAGGCGGTGTCACGATACGTCCAGGCAGGGCGGAGGCACAGCGCCAGGGCTGCAAGAAGGCGCCTGAGGAGGGTTCATCATTGATACTGGTCAGCTCGCACCTCGCGTGTGACAACTTCACACCCCATCCGCAAGCATTGTCCGCTTCTTCTCCAGAAGACGTCTAAATGATAATAAGTTAGAAGTAATATCCAGGTTAAGAAACGTGAATTAAAATCTTCAGGAGCTGTTCCAGATCTAATTGATGTCTTACTTGGGTTAGCTTTTGTAACTGTTTAAGATTTGAATAAAGATATAAGTTGATTTCAGTAAAACTAAAAATATAAGATGTTGACTTGACTAAAATAAATGTAAGCTTTGTGTAAGTTGAATTGACTTAATAAATTAATTTAATACTGGATGCTGATTTGACAAAAGTTTGTGGTTTTATAAGTTTTGTCTTTCTAATAGACGTCAGTTTTGGTTTTATGAGACAAAGTCGTGTAACAGGGCTAGTATAGAGATAATAAAGTGTTGAAGAATAGAATGACTGTTATTGTTGATTCTTTGTAGGTAGAAATCTTTTACTTGTACGTGACATCCCAGTAGAGGTCTAGCCACAAGTCTCAAGCACGGTTCCCTGGGGCAGGGCGCCCGTTGTTCCGTGGGCGGGCAGGCGCGCCCTGGCCATACAGCCGCCGTCAAGTGTTGCCTTGGGAAACATGGTTAATGTAAGCAAATAAAAATAACCCAAAATATATATAAAAAATATCAAAAATAGAAGTATAGTACTTATATGAAAATATAAAATTATTAATTAGTTTGGTGCATATACTTTTTTATGGAAATTCCATAAAATTCCATGGTAACCCATATATACGTACATGATCTAACAAAGATAAAATTGTCACATAAGGGAGACCAAGGCAAATCGGATCATATTTTTTTTGAGAACTTGAAAAGCATATTAAAGTTTATATATGGAATTTTTATCCACCTTATGGTGATCAGTATACATACAGTACCAGTATACAATATACACAATTAAATTTTAAAAACTGTCACTTTTTATTAAAAACTATTAAATCATAACTGAAAAGTCAGAAATATCCTATTAGCCCCCGAAATCGTACCTACAATATAACCTAATCAACATTATAAACTTTTGTATTAAAAACAAATAATTAAATAATTATTAATGAGATCAATTTTCTTTTAGTCAATCATGATCTCCTTTTGTACACCTTTTTGCAATAATCATCATTATTATATACGAAACTTTTTTAGAAGCTTACTATACTATGAGGAGAATTGAATAACTGAACAAGTATAGGATGTACCTTATCCGGCGCATGTGCCTGGCGCTGGAGGCGTCTCCGCAGGAGCAGGCGGAGGTGTCCCAGTCGCCCCACTCTCCCACCTCACACTCCACACCGCACGGCACGTAGCACCACGACTCACGAGCTTCCGAAGACGTCGCGTTCTGTATTGTAATAATATGTTACATATGTTATAAAGCAAATTATTTGCTTGCGTTAAGGGTGTTAGACAACGATACAAATACACATTATAAATACTGAGAATATGTTCAATAAACGACCAAAACCAGAAGTATAGACATCCATGCTCACATACATGCCTGTCCCTGCCGGGAATCGAACCCGAGCCCCCGAGACCAAAGTATTGTGATGATTGACTTACTTTAACTCAACTAAGGTACAAAATTATAATGTTTTGGTTAAAATAATGATATATTGATATTAATTTTATAATACTTTTGTATCGTTATTTATATACCTGTACAAATCATGCGACATAGGCGTAATATAAACTAACGGGGAGTTCGGTTTTAATAAATAAATATAGGCTTACCGGACAGAAAGTATCATTTACAAAAACACCATCACTTCGAAGACAGCGTACAGCTCTCTTCTTGGTTCCTTCACCACACGGAGACCCTCCTAAAAATTCATAACTCATAGATTCTTCCCTTATCCAATAAATGACTGAAAATCAAACGGTCGTAAAGATGGTTGATACCCAGCGGCTGGCAGTCGTCCCAGGGCGCCACGTGCCAGGAGTGTTGGTGCGGCGCGCAGGGCTCCGCGGCCACGAGGTGCGGGCACGCCGCCCCGCCCTCCGCCGCCGCGCGCAGCACCACGCGCGTGCGGTCACGACGACCGCCCCACTTCGTCTGAGATATATAACTCACTGATGACTATTTTTAATACACTATTAATTCATGTTTATAAACAGTTTTGATTTTTTAAATTTATGCCTTTACCAAAATATTTAAAACAAGTGCAAACTATACATTACTTTTCAATGAAAGCGATGGAAGTGGTGGCATTTAGTTTTTCTATGAACATTGATGTTAAATTATATTAATAAACACGCAAAATTTTTATCGCCAGCTTTGGGAGGTTACCGAAAACATTCTTGAAATAAAATTTACAATAAAGTTTCAATTTTTTTATTTTAATTTTACTAATTTGTTATTGTTTATTATCAATCTAACGACTATCTGGTAAAGTGGAACGCGCCCCAATTGTATAACGTGACAAGATTTATCCGTAGACTTATTTTTGTAAAGAAGTATGATCGAATAAAATTAATATTTAATAAATATAATTGGTAAAAGCTTAGTGAGTTTTTTATTGAATTACTCTCTTCCCATTCATAAACAGTTTAACAATTTAACTGATAAAGATATACAAAATCATAAAAAGTTATACAATTAGTACCTGTTCACACGGGCTCCAGTCCGACCAGGTGCTGACGACGCAGTCAGAGGGGCACGGAGCCCGGCAGGTCGCCTCGCGGGGTGAAGCTGGGCCAGCTCCCGCCGCCTCGCATATCGAGTCATCTAGTTTATTACCATCACCGTCTATGCATCTGTAAATATTTAAAAAGATTTAAGTATTTATCGTAGAAAAGTGTAGATCTAAATTGAAACCAAAGACGATCTACTATCTAGTTTTCTTTTTGGTAACGCATAGACAACCTCTATGTTATTATATAACCAAAAGGCTTAAAAATATGTAAATAGTTTTATCAGAGAAAAGTAAATTTTAGATCGATGCGAATTAGCTCCCTATTAAAGAAACGGATGCCCATCTCACCAACAGGTCTTTAAGGATGCCAAAGCCTGGCAAGCTACCTTGTCGGATAACAAACTTTTAACATAACTATTAAATATATATTTATCCGATTGCATTTACGCAAATTAATCAGAATTTGGAATTTTGCTCAAGTAGTTCCGAAGAAATTCATGAGCTCAAAGCATGATGGACTCGCGGTGTGAATTGTTCAAAATTGATTTATTTATGTACTGCCTGACAAACATATACTTAATCATCATGGAACATACATGACATAAAGTAATACAGTTCGTCTCTTATAATCCTAGCAATTTCTACATCCAACGATCTAAAA
Organism: Napeogenes inachia; assembly: GCA_959347355.1. Classification (NCBI taxonomy): domain Eukaryota; kingdom Metazoa; phylum Arthropoda; class Insecta; order Lepidoptera; family Nymphalidae; genus Napeogenes; species Napeogenes inachia. The sequence goes on along the minus strand of OY365793.1, from coordinate 8,273,733 downwards.
CACCTTCCATCATATATTTTTTTTGCATATATCCTGCAAAGGTAAGCATAATGCCACAAACATTCTCTTCCAGAAAGCCCTGAAATAAACAGTTAATACGAAAAAAAAAAAAATAAGAAGAGAAAAAAACAAGCCACCCAATAACATAATTTAACAACCAGCCTAATAACATAATTTTAGAAATAATACATAAAAAATAAATTTACAAATTAATAGACTGAGGTAAAAATACTTTTTAACAAGACATTTGAAAATATTTCTGTCAGGAGCTTTTCTATAGGTAATGCATTCCAGAGTTTTATAGCCTGTGTGGTAAATGAGTTTAATTGAAAGTATACTCACAGCCCGCCTCCCCCTCTTCTATACTCACATAACACTCCTATATGACACAGCTCGTCCCTTATAACCCTAGCAAGTTCTATTCCACTGATGTCAAACTCTTTTCATCAGGTAAAACAGATCCCCCCCCCTCCCCCTCTTCTATACTCACATAACACTCCTGTATATAACAGCTCGTCCGCACAGCGCCCGGTGAGGCACGCAGGGCGACCAGTCCCCTCGCAGCCAGCGCGGCGCAGACACCGAGCACGTGGCGCGCTGCAGCGTGGCGCCGCATTCACGACCCCCCGCCGACCCCTCCTCTATCACCTCCCTACACATACCTCACCTCAAATATGCTGCACTTATCATGGGAAACAATAAGAAACTACATGGATGTTATTGCGGTTTATTTTATAGTATTCATTATTGATATGTGAAAATAAACTAGAAGTCAACTTGAGCGTACTAAAAGTTTAGTGGTTAGTTATTACCACTCCACTATCAGTCTTCTGTTGGTCTTATATTTACATAATACAATAATTATATAATAATATACTTTTTAATTTAGAACAAAAATATTAAATAGTTTGGTTAGTAACTAATGCACATTTTTATATGGAATACAAAATCCAAGAGCAGTTAGTAACAAACAATGAATTATTGATACACAGCGTATAAATTTCGACAACAATTTTCATAACCAACTATTACAGATAATCAATATATGAACCTGGTTCGGAATCTAAAGGCAGCCCTGGAGCCCGGCTCGGCGGCGCAGGGTCCCCAGGCCGCCCAGGCGCCCACAGCGCAGTCCCGCGCACACCGCACACTGCACGTACCACGGAGGAGGGAACCGAACTCCTCGTCATATGTGAACCCGTCCGTCGCTGCTTCACGAACACGACTAGGACCTACAAGCCATATTTTTAATTAATTTTCCTTTAAAATTTTAAATCTATAAACATGTTTAACCATGTTCACCTTTTTTTCATAAATAGAATTTTCGGGAAACCGTCTATTTGCCAAAGGTAGGAGATTCGAATTCTTTTTATATGGATGTTATACATACGAAACGTCAAACGTGTATGTGCAAGCCAATTTTGTAGTTTAGTTCTGTTATATCTCACAGGTCAGACAAAGTAACCGAGCAGAAGAGAACCAGCAATTCATCATAGCTTCTATTACCAGGAAATGTCTTAGAACCAAAGTAACACGAAACGAATTACCGTTTCTAACCTTACCCTGCGACTTCCACAAGACAAGTCTGTCGTCTCATCCCCATTCTACGACCTAGACTATTCACTATTGTAGCACGCATTCAGGCAATTGACATGTCACGTGATTCTTGCCGCGTTTCGTTTAGCTTCCGTACTAATGACTGTTTTCGATATATATAATTATTAATTCTATATCTTTATTAAATAAATGATGTTTACCAGTTAGAGGATGGTATTTTTTGCAAACGTCCATCGGTACATCTCGAGTGCCCACCAAGCACCGAGCTGCTCTCAGTGATCTGCCCTCACCGCATTCATTACTAAAATAATTGTTTCAGTTATTACTTGAACTTCAACCTTTTAGTACAAATTACAAAATAATTGTAGGTATATGTAATGTATCTTTTTTTTTAAATGCATTTTCCGTAATATGTTATATCTCAAATAAATTATTATTATATTGTATAAAGAATAATTTTGACTATGAATTTATTAAAAAAAAAATACTTATTTTTTTAATGTTTCCTTTGAATTTTTTATAAATCTTCTATAATAGAATAAACTTATCTTACTCCTTTTGATTTTGCAGGTGATTCGCGTTATTATTATTTTATTGCAGAATTTTAGAATTTTATTTGTAACAATATTATTTGTAATTATTATGACTAAGTTTAACATACATATTTTAAAATATAACTTACCCAGGTGGTAAGATACAGTCGGAGTCAGCGGGCAGCAGTTCTAGCGAAACGTTCGTACATATACATGAAGGTACATCGGGGTCAGAGGCATCCAAATATCTAAAACACAGAATTGTTTAATATTTAAAAACTCTGTTTATGTGAGATGTTTACATATGATAAAAGTCTGATTTAAGATTCGTGATCATAGAATTTTATGTTGCTTGGAAATATTAAACCTCGAGGAATAGTGGGGAAAGAAGTAGGAGAGTAGTAAGACACGGGGAGGGAGGAACTAATTTTGAAAATAGTGGGGAGAAGGGTATTAAAACACAAGGATTGAGGAAAAATCTCCAAAGAGGATGGTACCACCCAAGTAATCACTAACTTGAGCGGATCAGCGCAGATGACGTCACAGGTGAGAGGCACGATAGTGTCGCAGGTGACGGCGCATGCGGCGGCGGCGGGGGACACGCGCGCTCCTGCGCACGCGCCGGCCTCCACGCGGTGAGAGTCAGACCCGCACCATATACCTTTGGATTTTTGATGGATAATTATTTTAAAATTATAGAATGGTAAAAGTTATCTATTAACATTCTATAATTTTTAACTAATTTTAAATCATTTTGTTCCTAACCTTATGGTTAGAAACAAAATTGAGCTATCTCAGAAGGCATAGCTACGGGAGTTGCTGTCAACGGTTCGAATCCTGTATTGATTAGTTTTTCATTCTATATTTATTTTTAAATTTTAAAAATATCTCCACGAGTATCCGAGCTTATATACAATTGCAAACTTAAATTATATTTTATTAGTACACGCTAAATGTTCTAAACGTATATATTTGTAATAAAATGTCTACTGTGTATTAAATTGTCATATCTGTAGATTTTTGTCAATTACATAAAATATTTTATACGTCAATATTTATATTTTTTAATTGTATTTTGGTGTTTCAATAAGTAACTATAAACAAATATTTGACTCGATTATCTATAAAGCCTTAAGAACTTACTTCTAATCCTGTAGCCCACCCCGCACCGCTGTCCCGGTGGTAGCCTGCAGGTGCTCCACTCGCCGGCCACCCACACGGCCTCACGGGAGCGACACGAGCGCGACACGGGACAGTCACGAGTCTCCTGCAGCGGGCCGCAGTTGGGTCCACCTCGCACTGATCTTACACGGACTTGCTTACCAGGATCTAGACGACAGCAAGGTATTGGAGCTAGGTATTTGTATATAAATATTGTCACTATGATATTTGTATCTTTTAAAATATTTTTTATTGTATAATATAAATTATTAATATTTTTATTAGATTAATTATCTCCATGTTATATTATTCCTTATTCATTTGTTATATATTTTATCACATCTTGCTATCCAAAATGTTCTATCTAGAATCTAGTAATATCATTTATTTTTTAAATATTCATCTAATTAATAAATTTAATTAACAGTTACAAATCATTTTTATGTTATTATGGTATGTCGCTCATACACATATGGTATATTTTTATGATCGTATTATGGAGGTGACACATTTAATGTATGTTTGATTAAATATTTGACTGTAATAGTGATTACCTTGTTGGTGTAATAAATAAATAAATAAATAAATAATGGATTAATTATTAATGTTTTTAGTATATTATATAAAACAATTCAATCTTCTAAAAGGCAAATATAAGATTTTAAAAGATGTGTAGATGGATGATCGGGGCACCCAGTAATATGGATCACCAACTTAGTACGATCTTGCAACTTATTCTATATAGACTTTTTGAATAAATATTTTATTTTTTTGAGCTGAGTGTAAGCGAAGCTTTTAACCGTTTGGGAATATTTTTTTTGCGGCAACATCACAGGAAAACCACTTGACCAATTTTAACCAAAATGGCACGCATGTCAAGATGTGATTGGGCTTCTACTCCAAAAAACAGAATAAAAAAATATTGTTTGGTTTTAAAGATATGGTCAAAAAACTGAATCTCCCATAGACTTAAGCTTAACTGAACCTGCGCGCGCTCGTCAATCGTTATTCTTAACTTTTCCGGTGCCAGCAACTCCTTTGGAAGTCCTTGGGCGCGGTATGGACCGACTTTAGTAGCATAAAAAAAAGGGAGGGCGCTCAGCTCAACTCCCGCAGCCCATTGTGGCGGATGCTAGTATTTTAAATGTAATATAAATGTGTTTATTTTGGTACGTACTGCAAGTGTTAGGACATGGAGACCAAGGCATCCAAGCTTCGACTCTACATCCACGACGACATCGAACAGTACAGGCACGACGAGATGCTGGACGTCGTAATGGGGCACATCTAAATAATTAAAATAATTTTCTGTCAGGGACACCATAGCTCAATGTGTAGAGTGACGGAACGATTTCAAAGAGGTCGATGATTCGATAATTTACCATATTGTTTTTTTAACATTTTATTTTTTGGATGGCACTATAGCTGAAATGATAGATCGACGGAAGGGTTTGAACGTGGTCGCAGGTTCATATTGTTACTAGGTTCACATTATTTAAATTCAATATGATATACTAGAAAATTACATAAGTAGTAAAGAACTTTACTCACAGTGCTTCCCGAACAACATCAGCATTATTTTGAACACACATAACATCTCTACTCATCTCCCCTTCTTCAATACACGGTTCGTCATCATCGCTTTGGTTAAATGGTTCATTATCCTGTATTAACGAATGGTTCATTATTCTGTCGTATTATTATTTAATCAAATGTGTACACTAAAAGGTAGAACTGTTTTTTTAAACTATCTCTGAGCCTTCTGGCTCAGAGATAGTTCTTAGCCTTAATTATTCTATACCGACATAATTATTGCAGAACAAATTAGAGTGTGTATGTGTGAAAGATATTGTGCTTTATGTCTGTGTATATGTATTTGTGTAAGATATTGTGCTTTGTATCTGTGTGTGTGTAAAAGAAAAAAAAGATAGTGCCTTGTGTATGAGTATGTTTCAATATGCATATACGAGTGTGAGATCAACTTATAAGTAGCCCAAATTAAATTAATATGTTGTTAAGAGAATTAATTAATTTTACTGATGTAGTTTGGTATTATTAGAGCTATTAGTATATTTTTTTAGTATTAACAAAATCATCAGCTCAGGTAGTGGAAGCATCAGCTTAAAATACATTACCAGTAAATCAGTATAGTTGGTAGCTGGTATGAAGTCCTGTCTCCGTCGCTCGCAGGGTCCCCAGGGTGTCGCCAGCCAGGAGTAAGTAGCACAGGCGTGGGTGTTACATGTTTCATTCTGTATTAACTGATCTTCCGATGGGCACGGCCAGCCATCTTTTAAAAATAAAAATTATTGAAAAGTTACAAGTTACACACAAAAAAAGTTTTACTGTCGAAGCTACTAGGTCGAAAAGATATTTTTACAGACCTAATAAGAGCCGGTGGCAGAAATTCAGCGTTTAACTAACTAATACTTAGTTAAACTTTAAGTCAAAGTCAAAGTAAAAAATTCTTTGTTGCATGAAAATGCTTTAAATTTATTTGGACACGTTAAGATAAACAAATATTGCAAAAAAAAATATAATAATCAATTAAAATTTATATAAATAAAGAACATGGCTATACATGTTTAAAGATATTTTCAAACATTAAATTAATTAAAATAAAATAAAAAATTATATACATTAATTTAACGTTTTGACTTGTAAAAAATGTTAGTAACCTGGCGCCGCATGAGCCAGGATGTGTCTCCTTCGTGAGCGCGTGGGTCGAGGGTGCGCCGGAGCCACGCAGGGCGCCGAGCACGCCGACCAGCTCGCCCAGGACGACACTACGCAGTCACCCGGACACGCGATACGACAGCGCTCACTGCGGCCTGGAGCACCCGTGTTGCACCACGCACGCTGAGCCTCCTTCTGATGATGAAGAATAGTTGGTGATTTAGTTAAGTTTAGTTGTGTATTTTGGGCAGAACTTTGTAGTTTTTGAACATGGTTGCAGTTCACAATCGACAGTTTTTTATTTCCGTTAGGTATAAGCGTTTGTGATACTTCAGATTCTAGTTGCACAATTCCTAAGATAAGTCTATGGAGAAGATAAGATATGCATGCAATCCGATGGGAGACCGTCCCGTTCCAGAGGTGCGGGTTCGAATCCCAGACCGTATCGTTTTATTTTTCATTCTATATTTATATAAATAACTAACTAAGGCCAAATTATAGATTAAGTTACAAAATGTGTTGGAATAGCCTAAGAAGAATAGAATAACTAACCAAGTTGTAGATTAAGTTGGAGGTTGTATTTTTCACTTACTCCATCGTGTCCCATGCATCTAAGTTCTCGGGTGCGTCTTCCAGGTCCGCAGATAGTGTGTGGTTGGTTCAGTACACACGGGCCCCAGGGTAACGCTCTCCACGCAGCACACCTCGGTGTAGTACAAGTACGCTTTTCTTCCAGAGGCGGGCAAGGGGCTCCTCCACCTGACGCTGCTGCTGTGACCCGCCGATGACGAACGCTGTACCCTAATAATGAAGAGTTTTAGTTTTGTTTAGGCTTATTTTCGACAAATATATTTAAACTTTATTTATTATAGTAATATAAAATCTGGCCCGAAATATATTTTAAATTAAATATATTATAAAAATATAGAAAATATAAAAAACCTCTCCTAAAACAAAAAAAAAACATTGTATTATAGTAATATTAAATCAGCCCCAAAATAAAATTAAGGTTCATTATATTATAAAAATATTAAACATAAACCAAAAATAAATATTAAATTCATTATATTATATTAATATTAAATCTGCCCCAAAATATCAAATGTACCTGTGGTAGTTAATTGTTGAACTGGATAAAGAGGGCATCCATCTGTCGGCTGGCAAGCCCCCCATTCACTCCATTCACCGACTTCACAATCACGAGGACATGGTACCTGGTAACATCATATTACAATTATGTAAAATAATAACACTGAAAAAATTACACAAATTGTTCTAACCCCTAAGTAAGCCAATTATTTGCTTGTGTTAAGGATGTATGACCCAGAAATACAGACATTTATGCTCATCCCATACATGTCTGTCCCTGTCTGGAATCGAACCCTTTGGGCCGCTATACGTCAGGTACATATCTACTGATCTATCAAAGAAAATCTAAATAAATGTTACTTTGTTATCATCAAGGTTATGTTATGAGTGTTCTTGTTTATAAGCCGCATGGCAAGAAGTAAAGGTACAAGTGATATTTGTAGACATATGTGTTGAAGATTGAAGTAATATATTTCAGAATAAATATAATATATAATCAGTATTCTGATAACTTTATTAACCTCGCAAGGCTGGACCAGTGTTGGCAGCATAGCGTGCGCGCACTGAGCAGGGTGCAAGGCGCGTCCGTCCGCACGCACACACGTCACCTCCCGCCGCTGCACCCCACCACCACAGCTAGGCTGGTCCTTATCACCTTCATCAACTTCATCATCCTCTTCATCATATATCGCGTCATTGTCATCAGCGTCGTCATCATCGTCGTTGACTGTGTGATTAATTTATATGTATTAATATGATGTGTTACTGGCAGGGGTGAATTATTATTATTATTTAAAAACAAAAACTAATTCATTATATTAGACAATTGTCTCTGTGAATTCAAGCATATAAATAATGGATATAAAGTACACACAGATCTGTGTATGATAAGAAGAATTACCCCGTTTGTAAATCGAACTCCAACTTTAGATTTCGTTTTTCAGTCAGGATCACTAACCACTGCATCAACAGGATAGAAAAAAATTAAGTACAGTAAATTATAGTTAGTGTAGTGTAATGTTCGACAGCCTGTTGGTTTAGTGGTTAGTGGTCCTACTGCTAAGCTAAAGGTCATGGTTTCAATTCCCACTCGGGATAGTTGTTTGTGTGATCCACAGAGTGTTGTTACGAGCCTGGGTGTTCTTGTGTCCGTTATTTTTGTCTGTAAAACCGCCCACAGAGATGAATCTTTAACATGGAAGAAGCTTAGTGTATTATAGTACTTTGTAACGTAGCGTACAACATTGTATTGTAGTATTGTGTACTGTAATCTATTGTATCGTAGTAAAAAGTGTGTCATTAACAAGAAATGTCAATAAATAATGATGACTAACTTGGTGCAGCAGTTGCTGGTTGCTCCACAGCAACTCGACATGATCCCCACGGCCCTGGAGTCCAGTGCGCTGTACTTTCCAATACTGTTGGTCGTACTTCTTCCACCACGTCGCATTCCTTGCCGCCTCCTTGAAAACAAAGTAAGGATTATATTGTACAAAGAGAATAAATTTGAAGATATATTTTTGAAAATGATGAATTTAGGCAAATTATGGGAGATATAAACAAAACAGTCGAGTAAAAAAATCGATATTCTGTTAAATATAAACAAGATTTTATATATACATCATATAAAACAGATTGCATAAGATATAAATTTATATCATTGGTCTCTAAGTTACATAAGTATTGAAATTTAAGTTTATATAAAATGCTCTTTACACTTGTGTGTATTATAAAATGCTCTTTACACTTGTGTATTTTATAAATGCTCTTTACACTAGTCTTTATTTTTCGTTGCGACTATTCCCCACTGATGCAACACGTTTCTTCAAGAGTGCTAAAACGTTTCAAAACTATATAATATTTAAAAAAGAAATGTCAAATACAATAGTTTTTATTTCTTGTATCTTTCTATTTTTAACCCCCAACCTAAAAAGAGAGGTGTTATAAGCTAGACCTATGTATCTGTCTGTGGTCTTCTAGCAGAAAACGAGTGAACGGTGCGAGTGAAAGGTTCTTATACAATAATGATAGTAAATACTTAAGTAAAAGTTGTGTGTTCGTAGGTTCATTTAGTACTTAATGAAATCAGTAACCATAATTTTAAAAACAGGAAAAAACCACATTATTTGCCTTGTTAACTTACTTGTATTTTTCTTTCTTTATTTAGCTGTCCCACGACGCAAGGACTTCAATAAGTGCATAATAATATATTTTTTATTTAATAAGTACAGAATAATATAATTTAGAGGTGTTTTATATCATGTTTTTTTTTATTTTAAATTTTGTTGGACAAGAACGATTTTTTTCTGTATTTCATTGATTATTTAATGTCAATTTATTATAATTAGTGTCATTTAAATGTTAATTTTATTTAAAAGTAGCTTAACATATTTTATTATTCAGTAATAAGTAATTGTTGGATTAATTTAAATTGCGAATATCTCTTGTACTGCTTAAGTAATTAAAATAATCAGTAAAAATACCAATATCAAGTGAAATAAATACTATAATATTATCTTCTTAATTTATTTATTTATTTAAAAATGTACCTAAAGAAATATAAGACAAAATTTATGAATACATATTAAAAATACAGAACAGAGGTGCTTGTATTTAAAAACAAAAATCTTCTAGAAGATTCCAGAGGAGAAGATTGGAGAAAGTAAAAGAAAACAAACTTAGAGTACAAATAAATATATAGTTATGGCATTTTTTCCCGTTACGATATTCGGTAATGCAATATCACAGTACCTAAGAAACAAAGATAGGAATATTCTAAACCTCTTGTCCTAAAGGTAGCAGAATTCTTGCGCCAACCCTGAAAATGGGCATGTCAGGTGGATGATATGTACTAACCTTGTGATAGTCTTCGTAACCGTCTGGTTCTAACAAGAGCACCATCAGATCTTGGTCTCCATGGCAACCATTCAGCCAAGGAACAGTCTTCACGCATCACACATACACGGGTGGTTCCGATATTCGCTATGGCAATACCGCAGTACCTAAAATAAAGTTTTATGTATAATACTACATTTTCTATAGAATTTTTTTTTTGACGCTTATATTATATTACAGGTTTTTTTAAGACAATTCCTGTATTAGAGATGATATTATCCATGTGTTGCAGATTTCACAAACATATAAATAAAGGATACGAAGTACATCAAAATTATAAGCTACAATCTGTGGATCACACAAAGAATTGTAAGGTGTTGGAATCGAACCCACAATATTTGGCTCGGCAAAGCAGGATTACTAAACGCTACACCAACAGGTCTTATTACAACAATATTAATAATATTAAATTCGGTGGTGACATGTTTTCAATGTTATTCTATAGTGCAAAGTCAGAAACATTGGTAAAGTTTTTGGAAATCAGCCTAATATTAAAACGATTGCTGCAAAGCATTCGAAACATCGGGTTAAATTTTAAATGTAAATTTAAAATTTGATTAATAATTCACGAGTTAAATCTGTAAAAAAAGTTTTATTTCAATGTGTAGTACTCGTGTATTCCTAGAAAATAAGGCTAGTATTTTCTAATATAGGTGTCACAATCCTCGAAATAAAGATGATCATATATATAGAATGCTAAATTCACCGACATGCAAACGGGTAGAGACACGGAAGCTCAATTTATAGGGCGACGGTACGGTTTCCCAGAGGTCATGGGTTTGAACCAGTCGGGTTTATTGACGTGACAACGTCTTAAATTAGGTTATACTGGGAGTCACTTATGAAAAAGTGTAACGCCCGGTAACGTAACGATGAGTCACACACACATAGAATGCCTTGCGTCTCTCTCCCACTCAAATATGATCGGTCCGCCGAGCAATGTTTTGATTTTCAAATTGATTCTTTAAAATTACAAATATTAAGAAAAAGTGGCAGATATAAGAAAACTTGATTTAAAATGTGTTGAGCAAGAATTTTAACATCTAATTTAAGTAAATGTTTTAATTTTCAACTTCATTATTTACAATTACAAATTTTAATTAATTTCAAATTTATTTAGCAAAAATTTGAACCTTCGATCTGAATAAGTGTTTTGATTTTCAAATTAATTCTTTAAAATTAAAAATATTAAAATATATAAAATCAGAAGTGACGTCACATAGCATTATCTGTACTTATTATTATTTAATATGTAGGCCAGTACATGTGACCATACTTGGTAGACACAATTGGAAATAGTATCTTTTTATAACTGAAAAAAATAAATATATAAAATACTGGTAGCAAACAATAACTTCAATGATCGATATCTCCGCAACTAATTGATGTATCGAAAAAGTCTGTAAATAAATTTTGTAAAAAATAATAACATCAATAATATAATATAAAATAAATAATATATAAAATGATTTTACGTGACAACGTCTTCATCGTCCTATCCTCAACAAAATCACTCAAATTATTAAAATATTGTGCAATTTAATAATATTCATATCAATAAATATTCTACCGAGAAAAAAGACGTGGTCACGTAAATCTTCACCCGTAAAACCGACTTTACAGGCAACCATATTTTTTTTTTCATTCTATATTTATTTAAAATTATAACTAACATGTTTATAGACATTTTCAAAATAACTAAATAAGAGGATTATTAAACCAATGATTATAACTATTATCTCAATAATACATACAAGATAAAAAAGTAAAAGCTATTTATAGGATATTATCTATGTTAACTTCTATATAATAATCTTTGCAAAATACTTTTCTTTAAAACGGTAAGACATAATCATAGAACATCAAACTTGGGACTTCGTTGCATCTGTCGTAAATCGTAATACTAATCTTACTTTCGTGACCGAGTTTTCATACTATCTGAATATATTACCGCTATTTGGAAGGATTTCACTTAAAACTTCTACTTTCCATCAGACTCGACTTCAAATGCCAAAGTTTGATCGACTTGTGAATTAGAAGTTATAAATAAATTGCAAGAGAACAGAATAATTAATCTATATTTTAGGATATTTGTAAGATAAGTATAGCATAAGCTTCTTATAACATTGGTTAGGATTTTAAAAAGAAGCCTAATAGATCTCATTGTCCCGATAAAGACGATCTTATAACATACTTATTACTTATAACATAGCTCAATTGGTAAAGCGACGGGACGGTTTCTCATATTTCGCGAGTTTGAATCCCTGTCCGTATCGGTTTATTTTTTATACAAAACGTATTTAAAAATGAAATAATGAATGTATAATTAAGAACTTTTAGTCAATTATACAGTAGCACATTGGGAAGATAAATCTCAATGAAATCCAAATCAAACAAATAAGCTGAGAAAGCAAGAAAATTGCCGTCAACTAGTTTAGAGAAACATTAGGTTTCTAGAAAATCTTTAGTTTAAAATCGATTAAAGACATAAAACGGGACATTAAAGATAATACTTACAGAGATTCGACGAAGCGGCCATCTTTTCTCCGACATTGTACTTGTCGTCTTTGCAGTCCAAGACGTGGAGTATGCACGAGAGAATCGGATTCCGGGCGGGCGTTGTACCTGCAGGAATGTTTTAATAAAAAAATAATACAAGAACTAAATAATATCTATAGTATATATATTTCGTTTAAGTCAAGTTTTTTAATATGATTAGTCATATTACTTAAGAAACTTTACTTAAGTTTCATTTGAAATGTTGGTTGAATGAAACTCTTAAACAAGAAACTCTTTTTTATTATTATTTTCGTTGCTGAAATCATTATGCTTCATTTGATTGCGATGGTTCTAGTTGTTCGAAAATTGCTCTTAGTATCGACGTTTGTGAAACAATGATCACAATAAAAAATATCCGGCTGAGTTTGTTGTGTGGTTTTTCTCAGACCAGGATACGTTTGGAACCCTCATAGCTTTAACATTAAGTTGGAAAGTGCTTTTACAGAAGGGCTTATTAAAACTTAATTACTTCTATTTTATAAGTCTGGTATCGAAATAGGCCCTCTTGACACTTCCTTTTGACTACACAAGTGATCACTGATACTTTTGTATACTCAAAGTGGAAAAACATCACTTTAAATGTATAAATAAATTGATACTCTTATAACGGACTAATTTTATTAAATTCTTAATAAAATAAACATTGATAAATTTAACACGTTATCCTCACATCTATATTTTGAATTTGAATTATACGATTAAGGATTATATAATGATAAGGCCTGGGACTAAACTATTGTAAACCGCATAAAAAACTGTTATTGAAAATTCAATGTGTAATTATTCTTCTCATGAGTTATATATTCGATTTTTTTTTAATAAGTGAAAATTTTATTTTTTTTTTATATTTGCGATATTTATAATTATTCTAAAATCGGGAGTTAACGCGTACGAAATAGGTATCATAGAAACTTCAGGCAAATAAAAGGTATGTGATATTTATGTCGCATACGTTTTTTTTTATGGGGCCCATGTGGCCCCCCCTTGTTAAGGGTGGGTCTCCAGACCCATCCGCTCCCCCGGTGACGCTATAATGGCCAACAGGGCTAACAGTATAGACAAACAAAAAAAAAAAAAAAAAAAAAAGCACACGTTTATTCCCGATTTTTAAATAATTATGTATTATGAAATGCGATAGTTTATGAGTTAGTACTTGCAATATTTGTTTTATTTTTACGTATCCGAATAAATGTAACACATTTTCAAGGAATAAACAATTTTTGACTTTAACTTAACCAACCTTTCGAAAGTTTTAGCGTTGTCTTTGTCACCAGTGGTACACTCAGTCCATGTTCCTACATAGACTGTGTACTCTCCTTCGATGACCACAGCATCTACGAAAAAAGATAAACCAGACGTTAGTATTTCAAATATGACTTTTATCGATAGGGTTATTATACGTAGAGAGGGAAGCTAGCTTATAAAGTGTCCATCGAAAAAAAAGAGAAAAGAAATGATCCGTCTCTCTTTCAGATTTTTAAACATAGAGTTATTATAAGTAGAGTAGGGAAGCCAGGCAAAATCTGTCCATCGAAACAAATGATCCGTTTCTCTTTCAGATTTTTAAACATAGAATTATTAAACGTAGAGTAGGGAAGCCAGCTTATAATATGTCTATCGAAAAAAAGAGAGAGCAAATGATCTGTCTCTCTTTCAGATTTTTAAACATAGAGTTATTAAACGTAGAGTAGGTAAGCCAATCTAAAATGTGTCCGTTAAAACAAATGACAAAGCAAATCAGGCTACCTATCTCTTTCGTACTTGTGTGAATAAAGATATGTATCTGTCTCTCATCTTGTCTCTTTTATAATTTGTCAGACACTGACACTTATAGGCCTGCCTATGCCTCCCCTATTCTATGTATAATAATTCTATGACAAATTGGACTACAAGTGTCAAGTTTATGAATTATCTTGTCATACTTGTTTGAGAGCGGAAGCTTTATAGATGTAAATTGTATTGACTATGTGATCATTGAGTACCTTATCTAGCTTTATAACTCTATGGTAAGCCCGTGTCTATATTAAAACGCTTTAACTTTAAATTTAAATGGACCCGAAGTTTTGAATCCTTTGCAATAAGTGTGTTATAGAGATGACGAGATGTAGAGGTCTGTCAATAAGTCAGTTAATAAAAAGTTATTTTAAGGTGTAGTACGCGTGAAAATGTAAAAAATGATTTTTTACATTTTCACGTGCGTACTTTTTTAATTCTTAACACATTACAGGATACAAACTGTTTTTAATATATTTGAAATGTAATGCAAATTAAGGATTTATTTAACAAGAAAATATTACTAGACAAATATACGTAACTTAGCAAAATAATAAATAAATATAATACCATTTATATCTAAATAAACATAATGAAAAATATATTTATATAGCTTATAATTTTTAGCTAATTACATATAGTCTATATATGTAATTTTGCTAAAAAATATCACCACAAGGTATGTATCTATTATCTACCTCTCTATCTATCTATAATCTATTTTTATAAAAAAAATCTTGGTGTCTAACTTCTTTAATAAATGGTCAATATTATAAACGTTTATATTAAAATAATAAAGGAAATTTGATAAAAAACAAACATACAATTTCTACACAAAATGTTTTATTTACTCTTTGGTTGACGATTTCAATAAGAATTTCTATTAATTATAAAATAAAATTATTTTGCAAATAAAATTTGACCGACAGGAAAAGGGCATTGATTGTCAATAAAATTACTTTTCATTTTGGGTGATTTTTTAGTTCGAATAGGAAACTCTGTCGTTTATCAGCAAGTGTCAGTTTTATTTATTACTTTCTAAAAAATTTATAGCTTACACGTTCAATGCGATCTTCCTGATGCAGAAGAAGAAGGACGACGGAGAAGAACTCCTGAACTACTGAAGTGATTGTCATCGGGTGTTTTATTTTGATAGCAGCATTATCATCGACATCAACCCACAAAAAATCAGTGATCCGTCATGTACCTACTTGAGGAATAATCACCGAAAAACAATATTTCGCTAAATGTATTAATAGAATCATTGAATCTGCACTCAACTGACAGTCAGAAAGGCCGTCAATCTAGTATTAGTATTTTTAATTACATTTAAAGCTTCTCTATAATTAGCAAAATTTATTAACATAATTATAATAGTATTCATATTTAATAATACATTTCACTAAAACTCAATTTTATACACTAAATTATGTATTATAGTAAATTCGCTGATTGAAATTTGCGGTGAGGTTTGTAGCGGGGTGTCTACGCCAACCATATTAAATTAATACAGACATTGATTCAACATTTATGAACAAGTGAATAATAGTTTATTTGAAACACATATATTTATGACAACAATTTATTAATATATGTAAATATTTTGACAATTTAAAAACAAAAATAAAAGACAATATAGATATGATCAACAAAAAGTAGTGTTATCTTTTTTATTTTTTATCTATGAAACTTCTGTTACACAAAATTACAAAAATGCACTCAAAAAATCACGAGGATTTGTCCGGTTAAGTTTAAATACGATTCAATTAGACAATCAACAACAAGGTAGGTAATCCTACAAAATAGGTAATACAATATTTTAGTTCGAAATAAAATCATAAGCAGCGAATGCGAGACACAAAACCGGTTTGCTGCAAAGCAGTTACAGAGTGTTTAGATAATACGATTTTAATTCGATTTTTAAATTATTTATACAAATTCTATTCTTAATAAAAGGCTACATCATTCAATAAGTGCGGAGTCAAATATCGCGTGATCTTTTTCCCACACACATTATTTCGAAATCAACTTACAAGAGAACATAATCTTTATCATAGTGCTTAAACTAAGAAATAGCCCCCGCATTTAAGTATTAAACAATTATTTATAAATCATAGTTTTGTACTATATAATTAGGTAATTGAGATTTTAAAACTGTTTAAAGACATTTGATTTTGTAATTCTAAGTATTCTTAAGATAACAAAAATATCTTTAATCTTTTAGCAAGAACGTTAGTTAGTGCATGCAAATAATATCTACCTACTTTACAAGTTCAGGGTAATAAATTATATACAAACATCTTTAGTTAGTGTTGAACAAACAGCCCTTACATAGTAACTTAATAAAGTGGGTTCGGGCATAACTTGATTGAGGTGGCGTTTGAAGTAATTAGTTTTAACATACTCATGCTTAGAATATACGTCTTTAGAGGCGTCTGATAGTAAAACTTTATTAATATACATTTGGACAAATAATAATAATAACATTATATTAGACGAATAATTTGTATATATTTAAAATATTACATAAATAAATTCTAAAAAACTAAACAAATATTGTAAATTCTAAAAACGGTTTTAAAATATCTAAAATAAACAAAAATTATCAACACTGGATTTGAATTTGCAACCCATGTGATACCGTTCCGCCACACTGTTAACTGAGCTACAATGTCTCTAGCTCCTTTTATGAAGCACTCTATACATAATCGTCGGTTTTATTGCCTTATGTAAACTCTTTTAAAAATTCATAAGCGTTTGTTTACGTAATAAACATTTTTGATCCGAAATCAAAACTCAAATCCAATCCAATAAGTAAGTAAGTAACGATTCTAACAATCTTAATTCTGACTTTACTAGAATCAATAATAAAATTTCTTCATACAATAATTATTAGAAAATTTATTGAGTCAAAAGAAATATAAAGCGAATAATTTTATAAATGAAAAACAGATTTTAATTAAAAGAAAGCTGTAACGAAAGCCTTATAAAGCTAAGAGGAAATTAACGAATTGCTTGTAGGGTTTCTTTCGGATTAAATTCTCAGAACGCGGACTTTTTTAAGTGTTTGCGGACATTGATTTTGTTCAAGTTGAGTGAAATAATAATTGAGTTACAGTTAATATGTTTATTATATAACGGTATTAACATCATTATAGCCTTTTTGAGAAATTATTAGATTTAACTTCCGTGAGAATTATTATTTGTAATTATTACTTTAACGTATCTAATCCTTTTACTCACTTTTTTTGTAAAAACATTTTCTTCGTGTAAAAAATATTCGTTTCTAATTTTACTTATCTAGTTTCAATTATATGTATATACTTTTTTAGAAGTTGTATTGTTAGTATTATAATAACTGAAACCCATTTTTGGTCATTAAATAAGTGATGAATCACAGAACCACCCACAACTAACAAAATGTCAAAGTTACAGTATAGAAAACTTATCTCTTAACCCATTTAGTGTAAAATATGAAACTTATGTTCTTAGATCTGGTATAAAGAACAGATAAGATAAAAAAAACAACACCATATAACTCTCTGGATATTTTTTATCAGTAGATTACATTCTTGTCTATTTTTTACTACCAACATGGCAACATTATTTTTTATCTCCTGAAAGTCTGTAATTTGCATATTGCGTGATGCTCCAACCAGTAAAATTTACATTTTAATAGCGTTCTAGATTACTGGAGTGCCGAGTACAATTTGTATTGATCTCACTGTAACCGCATGCATACGATTTTAATTCAAATGACTTGAGTCGTAAGCTCTATAATTGCTTCGTTATATATTTCCAATCATGAGGTTGTAGGGTGTACGGAAATTATAGTAATAGTCGAAGCATGAGTATTAAAAACAAATAACTAATACATCTGTTAATGTATAAGTAACTTTATCTCTTTGTATTAATGACTAAATTGCAGGATCAGGGATTTTATTTTTTATGTCATACTGATAAGAACTCTATACCAAAGGAAATAATTAAAGACGTGTCATCCTTAACATATAAAATAACGCACGAAATTAAAAAATGCCAATATGTTATTACAAAAAAAAGTGTAACCGAAGGCATGTCACCTCTACCTTCTAACACATAACATGATAGTCAAAAATGACAATATGATATCAAAAAACTTGAGTGATAAAAAACATGTCATCTTTATCATTTAACGCATGTAAGAATCACAATATGATATTATTCTAAGCGACTTTTCCATAATCATCTAAAATACTGAGGCGGCGTCAATTATACTCGAGGTAGAGTCAGCGATCTGAACCGATTGTACTGAGTGATTTTGTTCGATCGACTGAAAAAATGTCAGGATTATGTAAGAGAGTGCTATTGAGATTTTTTGTATTGAGAATGATATTGAAAATAAATGCAATACTACCCTGCAACAATAAAAAATATAATTTTATAGTCTAGATTTTTCAGTGTATATATGAATATAAAGATTTTAGAGTTTGAAATTTTGAAAAAATATATTGTGTTATATTAATACCTACGAACAGGGTCAAACCCGTGAACTTTAGAAAATCGTCCCGTAGCGCCACCAATTGAGCTACCTATTGTATCTTATCGATAAATTTAAATAAATTTAACATGGCCATACTTTATAAATATTTTAAATTTTCAATCATTTTAGAAGATTCATTAGATTAGATTCATTAGATTTATAAGATCAGAATTAATATTAGGAGTATTTTATAAATAAAATATCCGATTCAATATTTGTCAAAGGCACTACAATATCAATTGAGTCTTATTCTTCGAAACCTCAAGGGTGTTATTTATTATATTCCTATGGTATAAAGCAATCAGGTTGAATATTGTGTTACAGTTACTATTAGATTTAGAACTTATCTGAAGAAGGTTCCCTCTTCCGTCTCACCTGTTTCAGTGGCCTCTACATTTCTACCTCTTTTGGAATAGAGATCAGGTCAGGTAAAATAAATATGTTATCATTGTATTTGTAGAGATGGGTTCCTGTTGCCTTATATTTTGTGATATTTAAAGTAAATCAAGTCCAAATAAATATTTTGAATTATGTTTTACAAGGTTTTCGTAAGTGTGGATTGTCGGTCATGCATAGAGAAGCATCAGCACTACAGTACTCGAGTATTTAGAATTTGTATGAGATATAAAAATAGGCGGACGTCGAAGGCGTCTTATGTGAACAGACAATAAATTATATAAACCCTTATAATAAATCTGACAAAGTAAAGATTTTCGTAAAACCAAAATCCCGTAGTAAAAATTTATATATTCCTAGAACGATTCTCGAAATTGTCGCAATTGAAAAACATTCCAATAGAGTATACAGGTTACTGGTAATTAGTTGGCCATCTCTTGCAAGCATCTTCTCTATGTCAATCCCAATAACATTTGTTCTACGACTTTTGTACCGACAACATTTGTCACTATACAGTCTTATTTAAAAAAAAATCACATCGGTCCGTGTTTCCGTTTTGACGTAATAGAATAACAAACAAACACACATATTTAAACAAACTCACACACATACACGCACACATATATAAACAAACGTTCACATATTTCTCATATACAAAAATAATGTACATACGATTTGTTCGTAAAGTTCTCTACATATAGTATAAAATATAAATTCATGTACCAAGGACACGTCTTCAAGGTAAAGCCGGTAAAGACATTGTTAGGAGGTCAAACGATACTACGTCGTGGGTAAACTCGTAATTTATTATGTTAATGTTGGATTCAAACTCGCGATAACACTTGATAACGAAGAGTTATGAGAGGATACGGTAGAGCAATTATACTAAGTAATTTAGGGTGTGAATTGAATTTACTATTTGATAAATTTAGTTTGTTTGATTATTATTGTTTGTTCGAATCTCATGTTGGCTTCAATGCGTTCTCCCTGATGCTTCTTCTCCAGAACTACGGAACCGATTCTCATAGTTTTTTTATTAATTTTCGGTGACTTAGCAATAAAAATATCAATGATCGGTCATGTACTTGAGGTATAATAACTGAAAAACAATATTTCTTAAAATGTACAATTTTAGTTATTGAATCTGCTCTCAACCAAGAGTCTAAACGACTGTCAACCTAGTATATAGTCATTAGTATTTTCAGGTTGTGTTAAATCAATAGTAACATAAAGTATCAGTATTTGATTAAAAAAGTATACATTGTACTTATGAAACGTCTGACTCTAGTTGCTACTTTATAAAAAGTAGATCCATGGAGAAACAAGAAACTCCAAGAAAACTTTTTTTTTTATACTTTTAATTATTGAGTCAGTTATAATTGATATGAAGACAAATTAAGTAAAGTTTGATACTAAAAGAAGACTATAATAACTAACCGCTACTAGTTAATTATGTACTGATTAATATGAATTATCTCATTAGTTAATTAGTATTTGTAATCTTCTTGATACAAACATACAACATATTTGGTTATGTTATATTGATTGAGCCTATAATCCGATTTCAATAAATCCCAAAAACAAATAACATCCAGTATTTGATTGAAATCAAATATATTAATAAAAATAAATAATAAACTATTTCACTTCGTCATAATTAAAGAATTTGACAGTTTTAACAAAATATTATTCTTTGTTCCTTAAGATTAAAGTATGTTTTTGAAACAAGAGAAATTGGAACAACAACTACAAAAATTTTTTGATAACCAATATAAAATGTTACTGGTTGCCATGACAACGTCTTGTAGGTCAGCCATACATTTATAAGAATGTAAAGAATATAAAGCCATATAAAGAAAGTTATTATATTAATATTGATTAATTAAAGAAAACATTGTTAATATCAACTTCATGAAGACGTATCCTCAAAGACTGCCTCCAAATGGTACCTATTACCAATCATACCAGATGTGTATCAACACAAACCATAAATTCACAAAAGAAAGTAATTTCAATCCAACAAAAGCATTCATACATAACTTTCATAACTTAGTTTCATACAAGAAAGTTTTAATGAATAACTCAGAATATGACACTTTATATGAAGCCCTCGGGATAAATATATTCCGAATTTTTCTTATACATTTGACTTTTAATATTACGAGACAACAAAAGTGTACAAATAATTCTTTACTGTTCTGGAGTTTTTGATTAGTTTCTTGTTTCTAATAGACAATTTTAAGTCTTAAATATTTTTATTTCAATATATAAATAAAATATAAAGGATTGTATAAAAAAACAACAAAATAATCCTATATAGGTTTAATAGTTCCTAAATGTAAATAAAACTTGAACAGTAAAAAGTATACGATTCCACTAAATTAAATTTAACTAATTTTAGAATATAGACAACTAATTCTCCATAGTATCTAATCCAGAACAAGTCAAGGTCATTGACTTCTGCTTAGTTATCTTTATTTATTCTGTATTAAATAGTATCAAAAAATTATTCATTCAATTCAATTTTATTTAATAAACCAGTATTCATGAACTTGTTAAAATTAATTTAGTAGAGTCGTAAACTTTTCATTTTTCAGGTTTTATTCTTATTTAGGGACTGTTATTTATGTATAAGATGTGTCTGTTTTATAATCCTTGATATAAGTTAGAATAACCATAGTTTAAAAAATAAATTAATCCGTTGAATGCGAAACTCTTGAAGTAGCGAAAGTTATAGAGGAAAAAATGTAGCAAGAAACGATTCAAATTTTTCGATTAGAAATATTGTACAAATGTGTGTATTGACGAGTATTTAGACATTTAAACACATAACTCCGAGGGGGTAAAGTCAGAAAAGTTCAAAAAAACATTTTGGTCATGAGACTATGGGCTGGCTACCTGTGAATAAAATTTGGAGTCTTAACTAAGCCTTCAGGAGTTATGGAGGGTACAGACAAACAGATATCCCTGACGATTCTATGAAGTAGCTTTTGTTAAAATTTTACACTTTAAAATAAAAGAGGGTTTCTTCATCAATTGATTCTTTTATATTTTTATAAACTCCTTCTATACTTAACAATAATGTTTCTCATGCTTCTAATAATAAATTATTCAGAATATTCTTTGTCTGAGGCACTTAGATGACAATACACTAGTGTATTGAAAAGAAGTTGCAAACATATGTAGGTTCAATAACTATTTATTTAATATTTTTCTCTCATTTCTAAGATATATCTCGATATTATTGATATAAAAAATGCAAAACAATAAGCATATTATTTAAAATATGTCAGAAATATAATAAACTTCAATCAAATAAACAAAAATGACTATTTTATATTTACTTTTTATTCTTGATTTATAATTTTAATTTAATAATAAAATAAACTTGTAAAATACACACATACTAACATGTATTATATTATACTGTGATGAGCATAGATGTGTGTATTTCTGGGTTTGGTCATTTATTGAATATATTCTCAGTATTTATAATGTGTATTTCTATGTATTTGTATGGTTGTCTATAATAATTTGCATGTTTAATTTGTCCTGTAATATGATTATATAATAATAAAGATAGAGAGATATCAATGTATAAAGTATGCTTGACATTGTAAGTATTTTATTTAGTCTTTCATATTAGATTTATTATTACAAATTCCAGAGCAAAACTCAATTTTAGTTTTCAATATATTATATATGGGAAATATTCTCAATTTGGAAGGATACCAAATATCTTAGGTAAAGATGTTACGAAACCTTATTGATTTTTTACCTTTATATTTAGGAAGAGTATTTGTTTAGAACTTTTATGATATAAATATTTAAACCACGTCTCGTCTCGAACACACATACGTAATATATACTCCAGTAAGAATTGTTATACAATGTTAGTTTTATTAAGGCGGTCACGATAGTTTAATTCGCAAAACGACGGAACGTTTTCACAGAGGTCACAGGTTCGTAAAAGATTTCCTTTTATGTTACGATAAAAGAAAATATTTTATTATAGCACTAGATATGTTTATGAAACAACTTGCCCAGATAAACCTCCTTAGAGAATTTCGCGCACTTTATCCTGTCAAAACCAATATTGTACTTTTATAACTTGATTTATATATATAAAAACGAGTTTTATTTATTTGAAATTGTCAAGAACTATGTACCTACCCTGTATTGTAGTAAATATGTACATCCAAACATTTCTTTTAGTTGACTCGCTAGTAGTGCACTGTTAAAGTATACCCTATGTAAATTTTAGTCAATATAGAATAAAAAATAAACCGATACAGGCAGGGATTTCATCCCGCGACCTCTGGAAATCTGTCCCGTCACTCTAACAATTGAGCTAAATAGAATTAAATATTATTACGTAATAAACAACTAACTAAAAACGTATATAAAAATAATATGTACCTAGTTTCTGGTGTGTACTGACTCTGTACCACAATAGTATGTATACTTTATAAAAGTCAACACTAATAAAAGCTCAACACATGTTACTTTATTCCGTTAGTTATCAAGTAAAGTCGTTCTAATTAAGAATATATTTTTAATGCTAATTTATCTTTTTTTACATTTTTAAAATTTTAGATTTAATATACTTGTTATATTTAAAGATATAATACAATACATATTATTTATAAGACCATTCTATTCAAATCACTACACACATAAATGTTTATTGCACATAATTATAATGAAAGAAATATACAAAATCAAAAAATAAATTTAATAATCTGTCGTTAATATAATATATTTGTATAACCTTATAAAACTCAATTTACGTCACAAGTATGACGATTAATATCGTATGTTTAGAATCGGGTAGGTCTGTCAGGTCTGTCGAATATATATCAAATTTAATCCTTATGTAAAAAACAGGTTATTTATATATTCTTATACTTTATATAAATGTATAATTAAAAATTATTAACATTGACGGACTCAGTTATATATTAGAAATGCTGTATTCATCAAGGTGAATAGCGACACGTTAGCTAAATTATAAGAGTGACGGAAGGGTATCCCAAAGGCCGTAGGTTCGAGTTCTGTTCGTGCTGATGAATTAAAAATTTTAATAAACTTAACATAGCTTAAACATGTTTTTAGATAATTTTGAGCGTAACAATCTTTACACATATATTGTTATTTCTATTTATTTTTTCAATTATTTAATATTTTTAACAAATATTTAAGGTAAAGTTTTTCTTATAATTAATTTATATAAAAGATCCACTATTCATCATTAATTTACCTACATTTTATTTTAAATAACGAATGAATACATATAAAATTAAAGTTAGCATTGATTTCGTTTTACATATCTAATTTTTCATTAAATTATTTTAAGTTTTTACGATTTGCATTCATGTTTTTATACTGTAATTTTTTATTCCTAAAATACTTAGGGTCATTGAACTCTATGTTGCTAAATTCTGATGTAAATACTTCATAAACCTATTGTAGACATATTGAAATATTACTTTAACTAAGCTTTAATAGTAATGGATACAATAATATCAATCAAATTAGTTTAATATACTTTTTAGCCATGTTGATACTGTTGTTAATAGGACGTTACAAATCTATTTTATGATTCTTCATAAAAAGACATTAACACAATAGCTTTTTACCCTAAAATATGACAAAGTGAAGTGGATTTTGCGTTTTATGAGTTTACATTCACACACCAAAATCTTTTTCACGCATACATACAAGTATACATATACACTATCACACATACAAACCCACACCACAATCTCTTTCACACATACATGCACACAAGTTTACATGTACACTCAAGTACATACACATACAAAGTTTACTTTTAATTGTCATTAATATTTATTTATTTAATATTGAAATTTATTCTGACATAAATTTACATTGATATGGAAGCACTGAAGCTTCTGGCACAGGTCTAATTTTACTTATTCTTAAAAGAAGACTTCATTCAACCTTTTTAAGTATATTATTTGAATTTGTAATAAATTATTATCATTATATGAATAGAAAACACAAGAATAGACGATTATTTGTTTGTATACATTTAAAATATTCTGTAGAATATAATTTAAAACCCAATCCAGTTAAAGCACATAAAAACCAATTTCGTTAAAACCATTTAAAATACATTAAAATAAATCAAATATGATGTGGGTTAATTTAAGTGGTATTTTCGTGGAAACAGCAATATCTCCTATTGTTATCCCAACATCGGTCGCGACCCCTCAGCGGCCATTTTTATTTCCGACCCCATATTTCACGTCGTAAACGCCTTTTACAGCGCACTCGAAACGGTTTCAGTGGGTCAGTGCAATCATTTTAGCTTTTTCAGTAAAACTCATAATTATTATATTTTATATATATAAATGTAGTTAAAGTTATTTTTAGTGTACATTTTTGGTTAGCGCAGACTCCTATCATATAGCGGCGTAATGGGGCTCGGGTTTGATTCCCGAAAAGGACAGGCATGTATGTGAAGAGCATAGATGTTTTTATTTCTGGGTCTGGTATTAAATATATTTGCAGTATTAATAATCTGTAATGTATCGTTGTCTAACATCCCTAACACAAGCAAATAATTTGCTTACCCAGGGGTTAGATCAATTTGTGTTATTTGCTCAGTGATATTATTATTATATTTTTATGACATAAATAAGTCAATTTTCTTGAATTACTTCGCTTAATGAGACGTCACGTAAAAAATAGGCTATATAAATGAAGGAAGCAGATGGATCCGTGCGGATGTACTGCGTGCGTGACACGAATACAGACAGACCTGAGTATAATATACAAGGACATCTATATATACAGTGTACAGTATATCAGTAACTTTTAAAAATATTTTTAGGCACTGATAACCCTTGGTGGAACATGCAAATAAAACCTAAGCTCATAGTAGTATAATGTAAAATAAAAGATAAATATCTCAGTGCTTATATTTATAAATATATATGTATATATAAATTTATTTATCGTTTATTATATCTTATACTACTTGTAGCTTTAGTTTTATCTGCATGGACTACAAAATCAAAATATGCTACAATTATCTACTAAACTGATTTAAAGTTCTAGAAATAATAATGTTTAAATCTAAATCTACAAGTTTTGTATATATATAGGTAAATAAAATCTGATATCACTTCTCAGGCACATTCACCCACGCAGGAATGTGGGTGCTGGAATGCTAAATCCATATACGGTATGTACGTATATCTACTAATAATAATCGTCTATCTATTTAAATTTTTAATTTGTATTGAAAATACTTGAAATTTTATTATATAAATACTCTTACAGATTCATTGTTTACGTTTATATCAAGGTAGAAAATTTAAATAAAGGTTGAATTATAAATATTTAATTCATCAATCTAATAAGATTGCTGTTAATTAGTCGCTAGGATAATATCAAAAGAATAAGTAAGTGGTTAATCTATTCTTTCTCTTTCCTAGTCTGCCTCTCTCTTTATCTCTCTTTTAAATTTTATAACTTAATTAACAGTATATTTGTTAAATATATTGACACTTTCCACGATCTTCTAAATTAAACCACACAATACTTTGTGATATATTCACAATAACCATTATCTATAACACACAATAATAAAAACAAAACCTTATTTTTTATAACACAGAAGATAATAATCATTTATCACTGAGCTTAATTCGAGGGACCATCAATTTTCATTTGGCATTTTCTCGCGACATCAATTTCCTCGATGTTGGATACATTTTAAAAAGGTTTTAAAATAAGAGGATTACAAGGGAGTGACATCGTGATATTGAAGGGAAAAAATATATAAATTAAATTATTAAATAATAAAGAGGAATTATTATAATTGATGAACATTTACCAGACAGCAAAAATTACTTCATACATACATGAATGAATGATAAATTTTATTAACTGGTAAATGTCTGCCAAAATATGACATATATTCGGAGACATCGTAGCACTTGCAATGTTTTCTACAATACACCATATACCACAAATGTAGACATAGTAGTACACGTAGCAGTCGTAGCTCTTCTACTGCTAATTTCAATATATAAATTAACTTTCAATTCCTTAGTTCCAAACTGGAAACAGTTACCAATAAATTTTAATTGAAGATTTCAATAATAAATAAATTAAAATAATACATAAATAATTTATAAATTTTATTATAAAAGTGTTGAAATATTTGCTACAATAATATGTAGACGTAGTACTTGTATCACTTGTAGACCACGTAGCACTTCTACAACCTTGTAGCCAGCCGCGCGCTACGATGCTATGTCAGTTCTGACACTGACAAATGTTCAAGCGAGGCCGGGGCTTTTGTTGTTTTAAAGATTTTTATTAAGATAGTTATTGTTCTGAAGTAAGTCCTACCTTTGCATTTTATAAAACTAGGTAGGACTTCCTTCATAACAACATTTACAGCAAGCTTTACCTGTTAATCATTATTATTACTGCCTTTGTTGTACTTTTTGGAGGGTTTTATATTTTGTAAGCTCTTTTATATTTGAAATTGTTTTATTATTTTCTTTATATTAAAATTCCTTTTTATATCCCTCCCTTTTCAGGGGTTTCTTCTTTTAGTGTTTTACTTATTTGGGAAGGCGGAATGAAATTCACTCTTTCTTTGTGTTTAAACTTTCGTAATCCATAATGACGAAATAAATATATTTACGCGGGTTTACTATTCCGCAGGTTTACTACCCGATTAGCTTCGACCCCGAATGGGTTCTTACTTTCGAAGAATGGCAAACTCGAAACTAATCGGAAAAATTTCAATATAATTGACGTGCGGCAGTGTATATGTGTAGTAGCTTTCATGAATCATTTAAGTATAACGGAAGAATAAATTTATTTTAGTATTCCTCAAGTAGAACATTAAAAACAAAAACGAACACAAAAAAGGTAAATCAAAATTTAATAATAATATAATAGAAATTATTAAACAATGTTAAGTATTTAAATTAAGCTACAAACATAATCTACCTAAAACACAATAGCTGGGTAAATATAATATTAAGGAATCATGTACAAATTTATACATAAAAGAAGAATTCAAAGTAATTACGACGTTTATATATTTAATAACGGCAAATCTAATACAGTTATAAAGTTCGGTAACTTACTCAAAGATCACATCGTCAATAATTATTCACACCTACAGAGCTTTCGCTCTTATAGCTCTTATATTACGATGACACAATAATACATAAACTTGACACTTGTTCCAATAGCTATAGATCCCACCAATTGCTTAGAATCCTCAATTCCTAATATACATAGCAGTCATTCATCTTTATCTTTTTTTTTATTATCTTTTATCCACCTATTATCTTTTCGCAAGACCAAAAAGCTCTTAAACCGTGTTATCCTTAAATGAATTATTTCCTACAAAAGACTTGCAGATTATTCTGTTAACAATTTCATTTCCATTAACCACGAAACGCGGAAAAAGTGTAACAATTTTCCTAAACGACGAGTTATACGTACGTCTCCTTTTTATGCTTCCCTGACTTTGGGACGGTTTAAGTATAAATAGTATACTTATTTCTAAACCAGACACTGCTTCTCGCTTCACACTTCACTGATTTAGTGGACTGTTTATTTATCGACTTGTCGGAATTTGTCGTTTGATTTTGGCTTCAAATTATATATACATGAGATGTACTCTCAGTAGCAAATCGCACCTTTGTGATTTTTCAAGGGAAATTATACATATTTTATATATTTATCAAAATTGTATCCTAATTATTACCAACTATTTTACTAGTCCGCCATGTTCCGTCCTCATGAATAACCCTGAATGGATTCGAAATTAATCGGGAAAATTCCTATTTCATTGACATGAATACTACTGGGTAAATATTATTTATATAATATTATAAATATATTATTTATATTAAATAAATATTTATTTCTTATACTTGTGTTAGACATGTGAAGGTTATAACATAACGGCATTACCTATTGAATATATATAACCGGTTATTTCAAAACTAGTCAGGTGAATTCCAATTAAATGATATGACAAATCGTGAATGATGATTATATATATATATATATATATATATATATATAATCATCATTCACGAAAGTCTACAAAAAAAACCTTTTGAACCACGGATTTGTCATTAAAAAAATCCAACAAACCGTATTGTGTTCAAATATCAAATATTAAAACACAATAAACAATACACACAAAGACACAAATGTATTAATGTATTAAATGATAAACAACTGTTATGATGCAGCCGCTCAGTGAAATTGTGTTTGGAGTTCGATCGATTATAGAGACGGGGTGAACACCCTCGGTAAGATGAGATGAATCTCCTTGCTTTACATACTAGCTGCTTCTACAATATAATAAATATATAAAATGAACAATTCTTTGATATTAATTAATACAATTGTAACTGCATTGTTTTATAAAAATATGATTAAATGATAACAATATCAGGACAAATTACACACACTGTTCTATACCGCTATGTTAAATATTAAATATATTCTCAATATTTATAATGTGTATTTCTATGTATTTGTATTGTTGTCTAACACCCTTAACACAAGCAGATAATTTACTTACTTAGGGATTAGATCAATGTGTGTAATTTGTCCTGTGATATTATTATTATTATTTAATAAACGGCCAAACTCAAAAATACACACATCTGAGCTTATCTCATACATAACTGTCCCTGTCGAAATCGAACCCGAGCCAATTTGCCAATCGATACGTTAGGCATCAGCGCTAACCAGTCGACCAGCGAGGCGGTTAGTTATATTTTACATATTCTTATTATGCATATATATAATATAAATAATTTGCGACAAAGCATAAAAAACATTTATGTATTTGTGAAATGTACCTATAATCATATTAATGTATTATTCTTTGTTTAAAATATAACCTATAATTATCAGTACGTGTTTATTACACATATACCAACTCACACATAATCAAATCAATATCATTTATATACACCACATGGAAAACAAAGATTTGCGTGTGACCTAGAAAATATATTAACATAAGAAATGAAGTCATTACAATTAAATACTATAGTTTTATAAAGAAAAGAAACCTTTTTAAAGTGCTTTTTTTTATAAATATCTTAAATAAAATCAATTAATTCAATATTTTTATATATAACAGACGTACACTATTAAAAGAAAAATTAAAATACTTATAACATATGTTTGTTTGTCTACATTACTATACATGCTATACTGCGATGGAACTTCACTACTTTTTACTTGATTTATTTGTTTGTTTTTAATTTAATATAAAATTATATTAAATAGAAAAATTCAAGGCTATAATCTGCGCCTTCTGGGAAAACTTCCGGTCAGTGTGGCAACTAAGCTACCGTGTCGCTACCTCTATAAATCTAATATTTGATACATAATCTTCTTTAGCAGGACATTCAATAATTATTTCAATTGAATAAGCTCAACATTGTTACACATATTTATAGATATTTCGGAACACTCTTTAGTTCTTTGCTTAGGAAGAAACAAAATATGATACTGAAATGACGAGACGTTTACAAAGTTGACTAATTAAAATCTTTTGGTATTATATTAATAAACTTTCTTGTTCTTCTTTAGGTGATTGATTGATTAGTCGATAGGTTGACTGATTGATTGATTGGTAAATCAATCCTTGATCAACATTAATACATATTCCAATCAATCCACCAAGAACAGTAACAAATCTTTTTGACCTCAAACTTCTTTTTTACGGACTTCAAAGTAACTTCCTTACATTGTAATATGTCTTTTTAAGAAGCTCAAAGAGATGAAGTGCCGTCTGAAAATAAGGTTTCATTTTCTTTCAGGCAAAGTCGATTGGATAATGTTGTCTCTTTCTAACAGGTTGCTATGGCAACATCTTTTGCACCGACATTTATAAGATCGGGGTGAGAGTTAAATTTCATTATGATTACTTATTTTTATAGAAGTTATTTAAAGAAAATATTATAAGGTATTTATTTATTAAAAAGACAAGATAAAAATGTTCAGGTAATATTGAAGTTTGTGAAACATCGCAATAAAGAAATACCAGGCTGAGTTTGTTGTGTGATTTTTCTAAGAGAGTAGACCCTCGTAGCTTTAATTTTAAGTTGGAGAATGTCTTTACAGAAGGGTTCATTTCTATAAGCATATCAAAATAGGTTCCTGACACTACCATTTGATTGTACACAGGTTATTACTGATATTGATTCAAAGTAGAATGTTATATTTATATATAACTAATTAAATCGTTGGTTTCCGTACATTTCATATACTTAATAGAAGCCTTATTTTATCTGATTGTAACAATCTAATTATCTCAAAATGGCCGCTGTATTACTATCTTGTAATAATCTCAAAATGGCCGCTGTAATACTATCTTATTAACGCACTAAATCTCCCCATTTATCTCCTGTCAGATTCAGTGTCAAAACAACCTAATGTTGTAACGATGACTTATTATCTTAATATATATGTATTTAGATTAATGATATATGCTTTCAGGTTATTTCATGAAATAATCATTATCACAATTACTTGTATATGTCAATTTCTACCACGCTTCTCTATCATACGTCATCTCGGTGCTTGCTTCTTCAACATATGTTGTGACAAATACTTCGAGTTGGTGGTAGCTTTGACAATAAAAATGTTTTCTATGAAAATCACTTTCAAAAATAATAATAATAATAATAATATACTGGACAAATCATATGAATTGATCTAAAACCTAAGTTATCAAATTATTTGCTTGTTAAGGATACAAATAATGGTTGTGCTGGCACTCGATACTATTCTTCCCGTTCTTTGTCATATTTTTAACCATTCTCTCTCCTCAAACACTTTTCCTAACATTTGGCGGCTTGCTCATGTAATTCCATTTCCAAAAGTCTGTAACCCCACAAGCTTATCACATTATCGACCTATTTCAATTCTCCCATTCCTATCCAAGGTCCTAGAACGTATTGTTCAAAAACAACTTGCTTCCTATATTAGTAAAAACCTCATACTATCTCCTTTTCAGTCTGGCTTTCGATCCGGCCACAGCACCGTAACGGCTCTCACGAAAGTGTGCGATGATATTAGATTAGGTGTTGACAATCAGCGGATTACCATTTTGGTTCTCTTAGACTTCTCCAACGCTTTTAATATGGTGGATATCGATATTCTTTTAGCAACTTTAAAATACATTAATATTGGCTCTAATGTTGTGGAATGGTTTGGCTCCTATCTGCATAACCGTGAACAACGCATACGGCTTGATAATAAATTATCTACATGTTGTAGTGTCAGAACCGGTGTTCCGCAAGGAGGTATTATCTCGCCCTTACTCTTTTCTATTTTCATAAATTCTATTTCTAAACTTCTCACTTTACCCTTCCATCTTTATGCTGATGACTTGCAGATTTATATAACAACGACTGTAAGTGATATTTCCCAAGCTATAGCTAATCTTAATACCAATCTGCAAGCTATTAGCGATTGGTGTAAGTCATACGGTTTGTCTGTAAATCCATGCAAGTCACAGTTCTCGATTTTTGGCAAACACCATCAGCTTTCAAAATTAAACCACACTCTTCTTCCCTCTGTCCTATTTGATGGTTTGGCATTACAGTTCAGCAGTTCGGTGAGGAACTTAGGTGTAACTATGGATACCAATTTAACCTGGGCTCCTCAAATTTCTGAGTTGAGCCGAAAGATCTTTAGTACCATAGGTAGGTTAAGAAGGTGGAAAAATCTTTTGCCCATTAAAACAAAAATAACCCTGGCTAAAACACTTCTACTCCCAGTCCTTGATTATGCAGATACATGCTACTTAGATTTAACTCAAACTTTATTGAACAAATTGGAAAGACTGCAAAACGTATGCATAAGATTTATTTTTGGGTTAAGAAAGTATGACCACATCACGAACCACCGCCTTCAGCTCAAATGGCTTACGATGCAACATCGTCGCAATCTTCATTCTCTCACTCTTCTTTACAAAATTATTTTCCATCCTAATACCCCTCCATACCTGAAAGACCGTTTTTCTTTTCTTGGCGCCAACTCTTGTCTTACTATGAATCTTCGCTCCCAAAATGATAATTTGCTTGAGATACCACTAAGTCATACGCAGTGTTACAGCGATTCTTTTACTGTTAAATCAGTTAAACTATGGAATGCTCTTCCATTTGAGATCAGACACTCCAAGTCCATTATTAGCTTTAAACGAAAACTTAAAAACCACTTGTTAGCTTTATAAAATTTCTTATATTTATATATCACATAGTAATATGTATTATATGGTGTTTAATAGCATATAAAGTATTTATTAGTGTATATTTTTAATAATATATATTTAGTATATGTATATGTTAGTATGTATGTGTATGTAATTTTGTACAAGTTATCGACGTAATATGTTTTAGTTAATTATTTTATGCACTAAATACTGCCTAATATAATAAAATTGTCCTTTACCGGTGGGTTGCCTGTAAGAGATCACTTTTAGTGATAAGGCCGCCTTTGTACCGAATGTTTTGATTTTTTTTCCACTTTTTTTTGTTTTATACTTAGCTATTTGTGTACAATAAAGTGTTATAAATAAATAAAAATAAAAAAAAATACATGAAAATACACATTATAAATACTGAGTATATAATTAATAAACGCTCAAACTAAGAAATACAGACATCTACATGTCCATCACTTAAATGCCTCTCCCTATAGGGAATCGAACCTGAACCCCTTTGTGCCGCGATACGTTAATGGCGATTGAAAAATTATTTAATTTTGATCTTTATCCATATTAATCTTTGATTTTGTTTCAATAAATATCAAATAATACGAAGATATTGCTGTTATTGTACATTGAGATTCAAGGATGAAAATTTATCAAATTCAATACTTTGGTTCGCGTTAATAAGATCAAAACTGATTATCAACTTTTGTTTTTATATTGAAATAAATTATATTACAGTCTGCCACTTGGTTTCAAGATCAAACAACAAAGCGTTCGAACGAATTTGGTAATTACGTTCAAACAATAAGACATATTTTGGCATGAACATGAATAACTTACAGTTATACAATAGGTATATACCTATCTGTCATCAAGTTCTAACAGAAGTTGTAAGATCAAAAACATCAAGGGAATTTGATAATTATGTACAAAGCATAAGACTTATTTTGGCCTGAATATAATAATATTAATACAATGTATTTATCACCATTCGAATTCAAACATCAAACGTCAAAAACCTCAAGCGGATTTGGTAATTACCTACCAACAATAAGACATATTTTAGCAAGAACTTGATAATACTTACAATTATACAATGTATCTGTCATCATTGGAGTTTAAACATCAAAAAGCTCAAGCGAATTTGATATATAACTATAGTATGTTATAAGACGTATTTTGGCATGAACATATTAATATACTGTGTAGGAGACTGTCAGTCTCCCTAACGCTCGCTAATGGAACCAATTTGGGTTGTTTCGCAAACGGTCTTGTCGCTAATTTGTTTTTATCGGCGAAACCGTTTATCGCCATGTGATACCAGAATAAAATCCAACCATCTTTTGCTAAAGAAAGTTCTAAATTTATGGAAAGGATCTTAAAAATAATGATATATTTTATCCGCAACGTTGGTAGAGTGGTTGGCGTAGATACCTAACGTATAGCGGCGCAAAGGGGCTCGGTTTCGATTCCCGACAGCAACAACTGGAGTGTATGTGATGTGCATAGATGTTAAAATTTCTGGGTTTGGTTGTTTAATAAATATATTTACAGTATTCATAATGTGTATTTCTATATGTTTGTATCGTTGTCTAACATCCTTAACACAAGCAAAGAATATGCGTACATAAGAGTTAGATCAATTTGTGTAATTTGTCCAGTGATATTATTACATATAATAAATTAATTACCGAAAATATTAAATGATAGTATGAAATAGTTCTCGCAAATCCGCCATGCTTTGAACAGATGACTAACTCGAATGGATTCGAAACTAAGGCAACATTCTGACTATTTTACATGAATATAGCCCTGTAAAGATATATTTAAATATAGAAGTATGAATTTAAATTAATATTTCATATACAAAATTAAAAATGTGTGAAAACCCGGTCAAGTAAAGATTGTGTAATAACTCTCGTTTCTAACAAAAATTTATGTGAATATAACACATAATAATTATATAATACCTAATACTGTATTCGAAATAATTCATGACTAATACAATAAATGTCTTGCATTCAAATAAAATAAATTTCTCGATCTTTATCTTGAATATAAGAAATAAAAGAAAAAAATATAGCTACAGTGCAACTTTATTTCTTTGTGAAGAATCAAGTTAAATTTTTAAAAGTATTTTCTTGTAAGCTCTCAGCCAAAGAAAAGTGCATCATTCCATTCAGTTCATTCATTCAGCGAAATAAAACACACAGACGATGCTCATAACTGTGAACTTAAAATCATTCCTTGGTTATCTACAGCTTTTAGAAAAGATAATACATAACCTAAATAAATCAAATAAAACCTTATTCAAGAAAACTCTTTCAATATTATAAAATGCTTAGACAATGCTTATTGTTTTGAAAGAACCATTTCCTCAGTAAAACTATAGATATGTACTAATTAAAACACATAAAACCTCATAGGCGCAGTCTTATCAATATTTCAAATGCAGAATATATTCACACATATCCTTCTTTATTAGTTAAAGCTTTTAGAAAACAATAATCTTAATGAAACAAATAAAACCTCATTCAAGTATTAGTACCTACTTATACATATTCGTTTTCATTATCAACACTAAGAAAAGATAAAAAAATAAATCCTCATTCAAGAACTTTTACTATTTAAATGTAAAACTTATTAATATTCTTCTTGATTATCCACAACATTAAGTAAAGTTATAACAATAAAACAAATAAAACCTCAATTAAGAAACGTCATTAAATGATTCAAATTGAAAATATAAATGTCCTTTTTTTACATTATTCGTAAATATTGAAATGTTTGTGGAAATATAACAAGCATGATATCGGAAACCGTAGGTGCGGCTGGGACTCTTCATTTCCGAGGTTTCCGATCGGAAACTGTCAAACCGCCATTTTGAATTGCGCACTTGAAAACATTCCAAAAAAATGGCAACTATTGTGTATTACCATTTCTCGATTTTCTGTGTTTCATTTTACCAATATTCACAATATGTTTCAAGTTTCGTTTTATTTAATTTATAATAAAGATTTCCTTACATTACATGCCTAAGCTTGTAATTGTTTTATAATAACACTAGCTGACCCGGCGAGCTTCGTAACACCATATTTTATTTCTAGTCAACGATTATCCTCTAAACTTTTATCACAACATACGAAAATTCTAATACATAGCCACAAATTCACTTTTTGTATGAGAAGAAAATCGGTTTTATTTTATTCGTTGCGTAAAAAATAGTTTTGTGTTGCGATCTATCTGTAATTTTTTTTATTTCCGTTTTGCTAATAGCTAACTAGCGTCGCCAACAAAAATAATAGTTGAAAGTGAAATTAGTATTGATACTTTGATTTATAATGAGTAGGTGTGTGTGTTATATAATACACTTAATCTTTATAAATACTTATTTATTTATTATTATATGTATGTTTATCTGTTATCCATCATTTAAATGAAACTTAGTAAACTTATATATGATATTTAGTAAAGTTATATAACCATACACTTAATCTTTATAAATATTTATTTATTTATTATTATATGTATGTTTGTCTGTTACCTAGTTATCCATCATTTAAATGATGGATAATCAATATTCTTATCGGTATTTTCGTCGTGTTAATCTGTATTATTTTAGTTATATATTATTTTTGTTAGTCTATTATTATTTTCTAACCTTTTTAAATGTAGAAAAAAATAGGTCTTTGTCTATTTTTTTATATATGAAAACCTTGTCCTGACAATAAAGAACACTTAAAAGAAAGAATCATACAATTTGGTGAAGTCGTTTGCTTGTGTTAAGGATGTTAGAAAACGATACAGATTTATAGAACACATAATAAATACTGCGAATATATTTAATAAACGACCAAACCCAAAAATACAGACATAATACTTTAAATAAATATAGAATAAAAAAATAATTTGCTCTCGAACCTACGAGCTCTGGCATATATTACCGACACTTTGCCAATTGAGCTACAATGTGTCGACCCAATCCTACCTATGATGTTAAATTATAACATGCTTTACTAATTTTGTCGACGTAACTAACTTGAGATTATTATAAAATTTTACTATAGTACGTATTCAAGCTAATTTACATACATAAGTGCAAAAACCGATATCCTGTTAAAGCATAAATGGTGTTTCCCTAACATAATAATAACATAATAAATCGAATGGGTTTTACGATTTTCCCTTTCCTATCGTGCACCAATAGGCTTATAGTAAGCGGCTTACAGACATTCCCTTATAAAGCCTAGTATGCACGTAGGTACATAAAATTATTTTTTGTTTATATATTTATATTTTTTTAGTTAATGAAAAATACAAAAATAAACATAAAGGTTTCTGGAAAACTGGTAAAAGCTATATATAATATCAATAGTCCCTACAAATATAAATAATAAAGTTATTGTTAACTTCAAATGATATGTTTTATTTTGTACTATTTTTTTTATACCGATATTTGCAGAAAAGGGAAAAATAGACTTATGTAAAAAAATCACCACTAGTTATAATACTTTTGTATAATTATAATGCAGTACGTGAAAATGTATTCGATGGAAGTACTTCGTAAAATGTATTCGAGGGAGGTGCTTATGTGAAAAAGTATTCGAGCCTGTCGTCAGAGTTCTTATCGCTCTACGCAGGCTTACATTTTGTTCATTACATGTTGTCGCCTGTTTGAGTTTGGGTTTACCCTTAATGCTGAATATCTTTTTATTTTGGTAACTTTTTTATGCTGCATCTAATACTGTATTTAATTTGATAGACGAAAGACAATATATAATGTTTATATACCAAATAATAAAAACTTTATTCAAATTTTATTATATTTTGTAGTTGTTTTAAATGGGTAAAAAGTATACCACCAGTTTGCAATTTTTTTTTTTAATAATCTCTAAAAACTCTAAAATAAACGACTTGATCCAAATAAGGAATATGAAGCCAGCACAAGGGTGCATGGTTCATTAGAACTGAAGGGGTGAAGGAAGCATGAGTTTCCACCCTGCGGATACGATCAAAGAGAAGGCATGAGGGAAATTAGCAATGTGTTTGACATTCTACAATTTACACATGAGGATCACTTTGTACACTGTGGCTCGAATGTGACGGATATTTTGGAACAAAATGAGATAATTATTTGCTTGTGTTAGACAACGACACAAATACATAGAAATACACATAACTACTGCAAATATTTTGAATAAACGACTAAACCCAGAAATATAAACATCTATCTCATCACATACAAGACTGTCCCTGCCGGGAATCGAACCTGAGCCCCTTTGCGCCGAGATACGTTTGGGTTCTGCGCTAACCCCTCGACCATTGGGGCGGTAAATAAGGTATTCGAATATGGGACCTCTAGGTAATCGTAAAAGCGTAATAGATGTCGCCACCGTCAAAAATAGACGATAATAATATATAAAGTGATAAATACATGGAAACTTGTAGTTCAATAGATATTTAATGGACCTATTTAATAAACGTAGCAGATTCGATTTGTTGTCTATATCGACTTATTTATTTTTTAATTAGCTTAACATATAATTGTTGTATAAGTGTCATTAAAAATACGACTTTTAAAACTGAGTTTCTCCTTGAAGTTACTTTCATAGTCGAATAATTAAACCATTGGATAATTAATATAAATTTCAAACTTCGAAGTTTCAAAGTATCATTATCATTAGTATGAATATTAAAACAATACTATGTTGTTTTAATTTTCTGACATTTTGTTTATTATTTTTTTATTTCGGGTTCGATTCCCGGCAGAGACAGGCATTTATATGATGATCATAGACGTCTGTGTTTCTGGTTTTGGTCGTTTATTAAATATATTCTCAGTATTTATATGTTTATTTCTATGTATTTGTATCGTTGTCTAACACCCTTAACACGAGCAAATAATTTGCTTACTTAGGGGTTAGATCAATGTGTGTAATTTGTCCTGATATTTTTAAAAAATATATATATTATTATTTAAATCAATATCAGTGATCATTTGTGAACATAAATTGAGTTGAGGAGCCCCATAGACTTATTATACATAGAATAGGGGAGCCATAGGCAGGCCTGTAAGTGTCAGTATCTGACAAATAATAAAAGAGGCAAGATGAGAGACAGATTGTCTAATCACATGCAAGAAAGAGATACAGTTAGATAGCCTCATGTGTTTTTTTTTTTCGATCTACACATTTTAGGCTGGCACCTTTGCTCTTTATGCTTGTGTACGTCAAATGATAATGTTAGAAGAGCCTATTTTGATATAATTGTCAGTTGTTGTTAAATAGTATGTTTTCTATAAACATTGTTTTTACAATTTATTGTTATAGTTGCAATATAATATATGATTTAATTCTGCAATTAAGACTAATATGTATATTTGGTGCAATAGCGTAAGAACTTGATATCAAATTGGAATTACTTAGAAAGCTAAACTATCAGTGAATATTTCATAACGTTTCTCTATTTTAACGTACAGACGAACTTATCTGATTAACTATTATATATACAGCTGTACCCACGTCAATACAGTACTTAACGTAAATACCACAGTTTACGAGTCCGCCATGGTTCGTGCTCATGAATAAGAACCCCTAATGGGATTAATGGGGGGTAAATTTCGATATTATTGACGGGTATTCTCGGTCTATACATAATAGTCTTCATGGATCATACAGTTTATTATTTGGGAATTTAATATTGAAAATAAAAGTCACACAAAAGAAAAGAGAAAACTAAATTAGTTTAAATATAAAATATGCCTACAAAATGTGATTAACTATATATATAACCGATAACTATGTATCGGTATTAAGTGTACTCAAGTTATGAACGAAAGTGGCTGACAAGTTTAATATTTTGAAAATTAAAAACAAACATATATTCATTCATTAATATATTTATATTAATGAATGAATGAGTCTAGTGGTTAGTGACCCTGACTGCCTGCCTGGTAGTGGATTCGATTCCCACTCGAAACAATTCTTAGTGTGATCTATGTATTATTGTTGTTCCTAGTCTGGGTGAAGTTTGTATCCGTTATTTGTATGTTGGTAAAGTCCTCCTCGACAATATAATCTTTAACGCTGTCTTTATATAAAAGAAAAATCAACTATCCCTTTAAATATACAGCATTGTAGCCGTAACAAAAAAATACGTGAGATAAAATAAGGGCAAGTATTGAACTCTTGAATCTCAATAAAACCTTCTCAGTTGTCAGTTCGTTCTAAGAGCTTTTAACTTTTCTATTATTTTATGTAGGAACATGAGTGCTTCCACGAACTGTTAGTACTCAAATTTTAACGTAAGTCTTACTATATCTAGTACTAGTTTTCTGTATCCCTAGTACGAGCTTTGACGTCACGAAAAATATGAAAGTTTACCAAATTGTAAAACAAATATATATAACTATTATACACTCTATGAATCACAATTTTATGCCATATTTAAAAAAATCTGTTAAATATTATTATTTAGGATTTAAAGAATGATCCTAAATAATTAAAGATAAATATATTTTTTAACAGTTTTGTACTACGGGTACTCCTTGTTTTGCTTTAGCTATGTTGTGAACAAATTGTAATTTTCCCAGGTAGCTTATTACACTTTTTAAGTATTTCAATATGAAAT
This sequence comes from Napeogenes inachia, assembly GCA_959347355.1. Classification (NCBI taxonomy): domain Eukaryota; kingdom Metazoa; phylum Arthropoda; class Insecta; order Lepidoptera; family Nymphalidae; genus Napeogenes; species Napeogenes inachia. The sequence continues at coordinate 8,232,689 of OY365793.1, read as the reverse complement.
TAATTTAACGTACATTTTTGATAAATTTAGAAATTGGATGGTTCCAAAGAGGTCTAATATTAGAGTCCTGTCCACTTCCATGAATTTTTTAATATATTTTTTTTATTTGACGTAGCTTTACATGTACAAACACAATATTAAACTTTTACGGTAATGTATATTTTTTTATATTTTATTTATTTATATTGTATTTTTTAATTTCACGTAAGTCTATTAAGGGAATACAAATTTTATTTCAAACATCCACGTTCTATGGGCAGGGAATTTAAAAAAAAAAACATTTTTTTCTGCTACGTATACAGCCTTTATACTGAGTTTCAGCTCCAGCGATATCCATTCATAGATATATCAGTCTGTTAGTTTTGTGTTTTATATATATGCATAAACTAGCTGTTGCCCGCGGCTCCGCCCGCGTGTAGGTCGTTTTTCGCGTAATATGTGGAAACAATTTCATAGAACATCATTTTTGCGTAACTTTCACCGTTTTCGCAGCGCACGCAGTTTTTTGTTTTAGTAATCATCCCTATTTTTTTTAAAATGAAACATAGCCTATGTCACTCGGGAATAGTGTAGCTTGCCAACGGTGAAAGATTTTTTAAAATTGGTCCAGTAGTTTCGGAGCCTATTCATTTCAAACATACAAAAAAATAATCAAACCTTTCCTCTTTATAATATTAGTATAGATAGTATAGATAAATGAATCTCCATTTCCCTTGATGACGTAAAACGTTGAGAAGAACTAGACCATTTTAGCATTTTTTTACATAGTCATATTGAAATTTGAGGAAAGTTCTTCTAAAGAGAAAAAATAAATTAAAGTTTTTTTTTCCAATGCTGAATGTTACTAGCTGTCATAAAGTATTTCGGATCAGTTAATTTATAATATATTGTAGCTAGTATTTTGTAATTATTAAACAGGACTACTGTCAGTAAATATCTTATAAATATTCTAAATATCTTATATTATTAACTTATATAAAGATAATTGAAATTACAAAAGATGCATTATATAATAAAAACAAAAAGCAGCCAATGATTCATTAAACGGAACGGAAAACGTATTTTATTTTAATTCACGTAAACTGTATAATTTAAAGTACGCTTTGAATCTCTGAAGGGTTTCTCTTCAGACCGGCCGTTGTAAATTGAGTCTTAAGCCGGGTTAATTGGGCAAGAACTGTTAATGTATCGTGACTTTAACTGTTAATTGTTTTGTAAATGTTCTTCATATATACATATATTGAATGACTGAACGAGCGAAACGAGCGAAGGTAATTGCTTTGAACGTAGCCGAAAAGCCGTTGTCATTTATATATGGGTAATATTATATATGTACTTGTACAGATCATATTTCTCTCTATTTAAATGGTACTTTGTATTCGTGTTCTATGATTGTCAACGTAACCATGATGATATAAATCACATAGGGTCTATGGAACATCTACTAAACTATGGATAAAAGATAAAAACATTTATAATTGAGAACAGACAAAATTTAATGTTAAGCTTCTCTTTTGTTTACTTTATTTTCTTAAGGACTTTCAGGGTTACATGCTATTTACAAGTATATTATGTAGTACCCTCTGCTTACAGTAGGAGGTCACATAATACGGAATGATGAAAAAGATGTAACGAGAAAAGAGAAATATGATAGATGGTTATAAGAGAAGAGGGAGAAAAAGACATGTATGGACTTCATGAATAATGATATGTCAAAGAAACACGCATTGAGATGACGTATGATAGAAGAGGGAAAAAAATTGTCATATACAAATAATTGGGATAAGAACAGACGTATAATATATATAGATAAAAGTAAGTAAATAGTTTAAATTACTTAATAAATATAATTAACATTTCTGTATGTTTAAGTGTTTTATTAAATAGGAAAGAAACAAAAATACAAAACATTGTAAATTGAGCTTCCATTCTGTTTTGCGGAAATTCGTTAATTCATTAATAGGTTTAAAAGTGTCTGAAGCAATTATAAAACAGAACAAAGTCTAATTAAACTCAAAAGAATAATTTCTTATAAGAATTTAACAAAAGTGTTGAACAAAACTTTAGAACGGCTTTTCTTTTGATCAGCATAATAAAAGTTAAAAATATATTCTAAGATAACATTAATATTTATAATCGTTTTTTTTTTGTCGTATTTTATAACTTAGTCGGTTGTACGCAAAATTATTAGTGACAAAAGTTATTGAGAAACGAATGCAGAAAAAAAAAATTCAAAATTACAGATTCATAAAATCCAATGAATTAACTATTGTATGCATTTGCATGCATTTACGTGTATTCATACATTTTAACTCCGAGGGGGGTAAAATCAGAAAAAAATAAATAGCACATCTTGGTCATGAGACTATGGGCTACCTGTGAACAAAATTTGGAGTCTTACCTAAAGCCTTCCAGAGCTATGAAGGGTACAGACGAACAGACATTCCTGTCAATTCTATAAAGTAGTTTTCATTATTTAATAATCATTTTAAATATCTTACCTGCTGCAGGGTCTGAGAGAGTGTTTGAATCGGTCACCTCCTCAGCAGCAGCTGCTGTTATCAGCAGCAACGTGATCAGCAGTCGATTCATCTGTAAAAAAAATGTTTATATTAATTGTTATATTTTATATACAACATATGTACAGTTGTGTGTGTAGACAAATCATCTGTGTTGTCTTCGCCCGTCCTTCTTAAACCTGTGGCAAACTTAAGATAGAAAAGATGGTGGAGAAAAAAAGTGCCTGTCAAAGATGTTGACTTTGACCATATGTGGTTTATATCAGTACAAATAAAATAACACAAACACATTTTTTTGTATATTACATCGGCATCTTAATTTTCAGTCTTAATGAGTTGTGATTTAAATTACACTCTTAGGTAGCATTAATTTCATAAAGACTTCCTTCCTGAAATACAGGCCGTCTATCAGGAATACTACCTAACTACAGGTGATATTCAAATTAATATAAATAAATATTAAAAGATTTTTTTTTATATATAAGTTTATGTTAAAATTGATTGTATATTAAAATTAAAAATATTCTCTAATATTTAACATTCATATATTTATAATTTTAAATATTTTAATCTAAGCCCAGTTTAGAATAACTTGTCAAGAATTCTTGAAAAAGAAAGAAATTCTGACCCAAATACTAAGAAAATTCTGCTCACAAAGTAAATAACTTTTCATATACGTTGTTATGTAAAATATAAAAACGGCAAAGTGTGAGTTGAACTTTCGCACGTAGGGTTCCGTACTATCTATATTAAACGGAAAAAAAAGTTTGTTGTATGGGATTCCTTTTTAAATATACATGTTATTCTTGATGTTAGAGATTTTTAACGGCAACAGAAATACATAATCTGGGAAAATTCCAACTGTCTAGCTATCACGGTTCATGAGATACAGCCTGACAGAGGTACAGCGGAGTCTTTGCAATATAGTACCTCCTTTCCCTTTGGGTATAGAACCCTAAAAAACATACATAATTTTCAAACTCATTCTCCGCATTATTTCTGTATAAAGTTATCCAAAAGTTATCCCAATTTTGAAATAACCTGAAATGCTTGCGGAACGGAATAATTCAAACAATTCATACATTCACCCAAAAGTTTGAAAATGTCTTTGTTTGCATTATTTAATAAATGTATTGTTGTCCTCTCCACGCCTATTGTTGTTCTAACACAAATGTAATATGTAGTATGTGTATCTAACACATGTAGTATGTGAGTACGATTGTATAATATATGTATGTGTATCTAAAACAGACGTAATTGAGTGTGTGTATAATATGTGTATGTGTACATAACACATACGTAATATGTGTAAAGGGTGTACGACTCTACAGTTTTACAATATTGGAAAATAATTGTTTGAATATCAGTATCAATATTGTTTGAATATCATTGTCTATAAACATGTTTTAGTTTATACTGTTCGATTTGAAATATATAAACAGTGAATAATTCTTCAATAAGAGCAGGGTTTGAATCTGCAACTTCTGAGAGATACTTCCATCGTTTTGAAAATTGAGCCATCGTGACGCTACCGTCTTGACGAAAGTGACATATTTAAAATCATCTTTATCGGGACGGTGGTGACATCTATTAGGCTTTTTTCGAAAATTATAATTATTATTATTAAATAACATTATAATTACATAAAATTTTTAAAATATAAAAATAATTATTTTCTATAAAAATGATAGATCATGTAAAGTTAGTTTAGAATTTAAACAAATGTAAAATAACACAAGAAGAATAATGTACATGTTAAAACTTTAGTTGATAATGGTTATATATGGATTAAATTTGGAAAGAGTATAAAAAAGCAATAAAAAAACTCAATAAAATACCTATATGAATTTATTTCTTATATAATATTAATTATAGAATAAATATTAAACATTAGAGATATTATTTATAACGAAAAACGTAAACACAGTCACAAACAAAATAATAAAAACAAATATAAAAATTACAAACAAGGGTAAATAATTGAAATTATTAAAACAAAAACGTACAATTATATATCAAACAATATTAAAAAATCTGATCTATTCACATAAAAGTGAAACGAACAAATATGTTTTTCCTTATATCGGTCAAAGCTGTATTCTTTATTTATCCACACGATGTGAAGATTTCTTCACCCTTTCTATGTTACCCCAGTTACAACGCTCCCATTGTGAGGGGAAGCTAGTCTTTTATGTCAAGAGATACATTTTTATCTCTACTAGAATATAACAAAACATTTCTAAGCAGGTCATGCTTTTGTTTTGATATCGATTAATTAATTTGTTTATTTATTTATTTATTATTATTTTTTTTACAAATGGTGAGTATAACGCTTTGAGTTTCTAGTGAGTATAGTGAGCTTTGCTGTCAAGAAAACCATTGAACTAACAAACTTTTATGACATTTACAAACGGACATACATATATATAAATATATATATATATTTATATATATGTATGTCCGTTATATATATTAGGGCTTGAATAATGATATGTCAATGAAGTAAAACTGAGATCACGTATCGATAGAAGAGAGCGGAAGAAATTGATATATTGTGACAAATAATTGTGTTAATACATATAGTATATCACCGTTATCTCACAGGAAATACTAAAGTAGATAACAGAGTGATTAATAAGCAAATTGGAAACAGAGTTCTAAATGTTATACAGTCTTCTATAAATATTAAAAAAACATTCCTGTTATATTTTTTTTTTGTTATATATTCAAAATATGTTACGGCTTACCTATAAATATCATATATGTAAGAATATTTAAAAAAACATATTTTATGACATTTAGAAACAGAGAAACATATATAATATACATATATTAATGTTATTGATATTTATTGTCTATACTTAGTAAATTATGTCTCGTAAGTATTTGTAATTTTATATTAAATGAAAAAGCTATTGCTAGTATGAAAAAAAAACAAAATATATAAATTTTAATACTCATAATATACAGTTTTGTAGCCTAACTAAATATTTTTTTTTTCATTTTTATAGCCTAATTAAATCTCTCATCATTCATTAAGTTTAACTGGTAGAGAATGCCATTATTCATTAAGTTCGTTTATTCGTTCGTTCGTTTCGTTCGTTTTGTATTATTCAATTAAGGTTAAATAAATAAAATAAGAAATATTCAATACTTTAAATATTGTACCACTCTGTGCTTGATAGTTATCAACAATAGATTTCTTCTAATATGTCTGCCTTATCATTCATACCTCTTGACTCACTCAGAGACTAGTCAAAACACGTTTTACCTTCACGTAAATAACTCAGTCAACACTTGACGCAAATTGATTCTGAACCCTTTTCCATCTGTTACATATAGAATGCCCTGAAATTCAGGACATTTCACGTAACATATTCAAAACAAATTTATCTCCCCGTAAGTTAGTATAGATAATATAATAAATATTCGGACTTTTCACATCGCTATCTAGCCACAGGTGATAAAGATAAATTATTTATTTTCATAAATACATATAAACAACACAACTAGAATAATACAAGTTATAATGACAATAATAATATCACAGGACAAATTACACAAATAGATCTAACCCCTAAGTAGCGAGTTATTTGCTAGTCTTAAGGATGTTAGACAATGATACAAATAGATATACACTTCATGAATACTAAGTATAAATTGAATAAACGAGTAAACCCAGAAATACAAACATCTATGATGCGGCTGTCCATGTCGGGAATCGAACCCGGGCCTACAACACAATAGTTACGACTACTGCACCTATCGTGTCTATTAATATGGAAATAAGTTAATTTTGATGAAATATTTTTTTTGACGTAAACTTAGATATTATACGTCAATGTATAATAAATATTATAACTGTCAAATAAGGTTCATTCACCCCCCGCTCTGTTTTGTAATAACGAGTTGAAATATGATGCTCGGAGCAACGACCTCATTAGGATAAAATATAAGGGTAACATTATCCCGTCGAGGGTAAAGTGAAAATAATAAAGAAATGAGATAAAAGACAAATCGTTTATGATACCTATAATTGATATATATATATATATATATATATATATATATATATATATATATATATATATATTTATCAATTATAGGTATCATAAAATATAAATATAAAATAATAACATATACATATATAAAATAATAGCATATACATATGTTGAAGCTATAGGTTATTTAAATTTTAAATAAATAACTCGTTAAAGCGGGTTGCTACATGTTTTTTTTATTATTATTTTTTTTTTTATCGATGGGAAATCCTTTATGGATACCACCCGCATAGGGGAGGGCCGGGATGGATAAATGGGGGTCCTGCGCTGGAGTTTACCCACTAAAACCCAACGGTTACCCTCATCGCCATAACGGAACGCCGCGGGATCGCTTTCGCACTCACCGTGACGCGCTTCATGATAGCTCAATTATCGAAGCCACGGAACAGTTTCGTAGAGGTAGCAAGTTCGAATGGTCATATGTATAATTGTTTTAACATATTATTTTCATTTGTATGGTGTAGTGTTTAGTAATCCTGACTGTGGAACCAAAGTATTTGGGTTCGATTCCCACACAACCACAGATTGTTGTTCATGGTCTGGGTGTCCTTGGTATCCGATATTTATATATTTCTAAAGCCCGTTATACGAGGAAAATATAATATCTAACGAGGGAATTATCTTTATTACAATGTATATTACAAAATAACAAAATGATTTTAATCTGTGTATATACATATATATAATATGTATATGTATAATAGTATAAGAGATTACATTATACATACATATAATATGTCACATATTATACTTCTATAAGTCAATATTATTAGTTTGAATAGCCTATTATCGTGACCCAGTCATAATTAACAACTTTGACAGTTATTATATGATATTTATGTATGTATTTATGATATGATATTTAATTTTTATAATATATATAGAATGAAACATTTTTTAACACAACCAGGACTGGAATCTGCGACCTTTTGTTTTAAAAGAAGGGCAAACGAGCATACGGATTACCAGGGGGTAAGAAGATGTTGGTACGTGATCAAAAGATAATAATAATAATAATAATAATAATAATAATAATAATAATAATAATAATAATAATAATAATAATAATAATAATAATAATAATAATAATAATAATAATAATAATAATAATAATAATAATAATAGTATCAGAACAAATTACACACATTGAACTAACCCCTAAGTAAGCAAATTATTTGCTTGTGTTAAGGGTGTTAGACAACGATACAAATACATATAAATACGAATATAAATACTGAGAATATATTTAATAAAAGACCAAACCCAGAAATACAGACATCTATGTTCATCACAGAGATGCCTGTCTCCGTCGGGAATCGAACCGGAGCCCTATTGCGTCGTTTTACGTTAGGCGTCTGCGCTAACCACTGAACCAACAGAGCGGTTTAGTAGTAATGATAGTAGCTGATACCAGGATGATGGCATACAAAGATAAGAACAATACTCAAATATATAACTGGACCTGTGCTTTAGAGACAGCCTCAGGTCTGGTAAGTAGTTCTGTCTCGCTCTATTGATCATCCAGAATTTATGGAAGCCAATCTGATCATGCTCTTCAGATGACAGGAATATCTCTCATGAAGCTCAGTTCTCCGGTACTTGGTAATAAAGCTCTTAAAGAGCAGCGATTTGACGAAAAAATCAATAATAGCGTACATATGTTTAAAACTACAATTAAATACATATTTCAATGGAATATTGCACTAATCTACATATTTCATCAAAATTAATACACGCTTTAGAATTAGGAAATAGATAACTATATTATTACGCAATCATTAACACTTCTTTTCACACATTTCAGTTTTTATGAAAGTTTTAAACAAACCAGTTGAATTTCCTGTAAAAGTACTGAAAAGGAAGAGTAATGGAAACTGAAAGTTGACTTCAGACAGCATTGCCACGAATGTTTATTTTTAATTAAATTCGCTTGGAGTACGGTCAGTAATTAATGAAGCCCTGTGTTGCTAAATTATAACGTTCAGTCTATTAATTATATGTGCTAGATAGAAGATGATTACTTCATTAAAAGCATGTGTTTTCATTTACTTACCATTTAAAATATTACCTTTGTACTCTTTGCAGATCATTTTAACGAGGTAAGAGAAGCTGATTACATAATTGGGGGGTAGTTAAGTATATTTATGAGGTACACAAAATATTACTTACGTATTCTTCTCAGGAAAATTTTAAAGGCAAAATACATGTTGATTACTTAATAAAAAGCTTTTAAGTTTATATACATATCCACTATACGGAATATTATCTACCTAGTCTTCTTAGGACGTGTTTATAGACGAGATATATGTTTATTTATTATTATGTGTATATTCATATACAAGTCAACTGTAAAGAATATCACCTATATACTCTTCTCAAGACGTGCTTAAAGAGGAAATACATGTTGATTATTTAATTAAATGTGTTCACATACTAAATTTATATAAATCGTATCGGTTTATTTTTCATTCTATATTTATATAAATTTAAAATAAGCTTAACATGGCTATACATTTTTAAAGATATTTTCAAACATTAATTTCGGTAGTGGCATCTTTTCAATGTTTATCTATACTGCAAAGTTAGAAGCATTGGTTAGGATTTTCGAAAGAAACCTAATAGATGTCACCACCGTCCCGATAAAGACGATCACATATAGAATGCTTAATTCACCGAGACGGACAGCGATACGGTAGCTCAGTTGGTAGAGCGACGGGACGGTTTCCCAGTAGTCGCGGGTTCGAATCCCTGCCCGTATCGGTTTATTTTTCATTCTATATTTATATAAATTTAAAATAAGCTTAACATGGCTATACATGTTTAAAGATATTTTCAAACATGTTCACATACTAGTCAAATATACAGAATATTTCAAATATACTTTTCTGGCAATATGTTTAAAAGATATGTAGATACAATAGTTATTTCTTCCCTAGTATATCCATTAAACATGTTTAATAAATAATTAAATTTAAATTAAAAATAAATATAGAAAAAATAATCCATTGTACCAAAATGCGAACCTGGGACCTCTTGAAAAACGTGAAATCACTCTGAAAATTGAGCCACCGTGTCACCGCTCGCTTGGATGAATTTAATATTATACGTACGTATATAATCTTTATCTGGAAGACTGAATTTTGTGTTCAAGTAAATACTAAGTAAGTAATCCATAAAAGTTATTAATCTCTGTTAAGATGTAAATATAATATAATATAGTTGATAGGAAACTCGTAATACCACACAAAATCTAATTATGTATATGTTGTTTGTGTCGGACTACCACACAACCAATATGGCGGTAATCTAACTATATGTTTGTGAACCCACATAGCAGTTTGCTTCACCAACTCCAGACAATAGTATGTATATAATATCCTAAACTAGTTCTATCCTAACTTTGATATCAAATTAATCAAAATTCGGAAACCTTCAGAGTTTGCACATTTGCTGGAAATTTTCGAACTGAGCGCAAAGTTGTGAAATTCAATCAGTAAGCTAATATTGATAAGCTATATTGCTGTTAGTTTGTCAATTGATAAATGTATAATAATAATAATATGAGGACAAATTACACAATTTGTTCTAACCCCTAAGTAAGCAAGTTATTTGTTTGTGTTAAGAATGTTAGACTACAAATACATAGAAATACGCATTCTAAATAGTGCTAATATATTTAATAAACGATCAAAGCCAGACATACAGACATCTATGCTCATCACACATATGCTTGTCCCTTTCGGGAATCGAACCCGAGCCCCTTTGCGCCGCTAAACTTTAGGCGTCTATTTCAAGTTATATAAGGAAGCCACCTGGTTTTAGCAAACAAAATGGAGCCTCTAATTTTCATAAAGTTTCATTGACATAAAAATAAACATATTTTTATTTTAACTAATTAACTTTATTTTAATTTAACAGATATATAAAATATGCGATTGTATGTGAAATATATTCAAATATAACTTTTTTCAATATCCATTGTTATAAATCACCTACTCGAGGTTACTGAACCCGTGAAATATAATATTTTACGAAGTTTTTATACATAAAACAACCCAAATTATATTACTGGCTGGTTGGTTATTTCAGCCTTAAATTATATTATGTAAATATAAATTGAGTGTGTAATAAATATGCTTATATTAAAGATTATAATATAAAAAAATCATGGAACCTTATTAAAAACAAGAGAAATAATAATATACTTCATTTACAACCATGAAAATATAAATATATACTAAGGCGGTTTTATCACTTAATAACGATGTCTTTCACACAACCTCGTTTTGATAAGATTCAAATTAATTAAATTAGGAAAGAATGGTGCAGTGGAGTGGTATTTGTATGTGCCTAGACAGGCACACACACACGCAGACACAATAGACACAGACGTGTCTATTTGTGTCTGCGTGTTAGCGTATGTGTGTTTATGTGTGCGTATGTGTGTGTGCGAATGCGTGTTAGTGTGTGTGCGTATGTGTGTTTGTGTTAATATATAATGACTATATAAATTAATAAAGAAGAATGTAAACAAAAGTAGGTATCTACATACAAAATATTATTATAAATTTAAACGTTCGTTGCTTTTCACATCAATTTTTCTACGAAGTAAGTTATTACAGTGGACGCCGCTTATTGTGATCGCGGTTAATGTTATCAGTCGGCTATTGTTATCGAAAATGGTCGGTCTCAAATTTCTCCTTAAAAATACATTTGAAAAAAGCCGCTTATTGTGATCAAAAATCGCTTATTGTTATCGATTTAGAAGGGTACAAATGCTATTTATAGAAATATTTATTACTAAGATAATCCTTATTCAAAAATCCTTTTATTTGAGTTTACAATCTTTACCTATTGTACAAATTCCGACCTTCCGATTAAAAGTTTCTCACTTTTCAAAAGGAAAAGAACACCTGGTCCCTTTTGTTAATTACCTTTTTGAAAACAATTAAGCGATGGTCCTGCATTTGTCTATAAAAGGCTTGAAAATTCAAATTTCCCTCAGTTCTCCTCAAATAGATAGAGTTGAAGTAATCGTACCTGAGACAGTTTTTGAAACATTTTTTGAGTTTCATCGTTCGAAGTGCTTAACTAAAATTAAAGTTATGCGTAAACGCCGAGATTATACGAATGAAGAAAAACAACAAATTCTCGAAAAGTACGATCAATTACCGAAAATAAGTCAACGTGATGCTGCGATTCAACTGGGAATTTCTCAACCACTCCTGTGTAAATTTCTAAAAAACAGATCTGAGATCGAAATATACTATAGAGTACTTAAATCAATTCTAAATTATTACAATTTATTTTTTATCATTATGATCATTTATTATGTGCACTAAAATCCCCCAACAAGCATGAAAAAGTACCATTCGCATAATGTTATCATTCGGCTATTGTTATCAAAACGGGCTGGGCTGAAAGTGATCACAATAAGCGGCGTCTACTGTACTACTAATTCTAGCACGGCTTATCTTAAGCACTTAATAATACCATAAGCTTACAAAGCTTATATTTGTTGGAAAAGCGTAAAAAATAACATTATTCAACAATCTTCAATTTGAACTAAAAATTCAACCTACCACATAATACATCTACCAAGTCTATTTAACTAATTAAAAATTCAATATAAAAGAAATTTCCTGACCACATATTACGTATGTTAATAAATAATTGCTTTGAATTTATAAACGCTGACCGCTTTTTACCGTAACTAGCTGACCCGCCGTTGTCATGGCAACGAAAGCTAGTAACATTTTGTATTGAAAAATGTTTTAACGGTGATTTTTCTCTTTGTAAGAACCATAAAGGTCAATATTAAAATATTGCTAAATATTGGTCAAGTCATATTCTAGTTATTTTGGGAGCCAGGGAAATGAAGATATATTTTTATATTTACGTAGCAGTATACGTTTTTAATCTAAAAAAGTCTGAACTATTACTTACATAAATATAAACAATAGATTATAGTGTAATTATCAACTAATTTATAATCTTACAAATATTAGAAAATTTCTAAAACATATAGTCATATTAAGCATATTTCAAGTTGAAATATATACAATTAAGAAATGAGTACGGGCATTGAATCCGCGAATTCTGTGAGATCATTCCGTCACTCTACCCATTGAGCTATAGCGCTTTGATGAGTTTCGTATTCTATATATGATCGTCTGTATTGATAATCTATTAGGCCCCTTTTATCTTAAAAATATCATCTAAAAATAGAAAAACCTTATCCTCTATAAATCAATAAAATAAAACATATGCATTGAACTTTATTCCACATTCCTTTATAATATTTATTAATCTTCATACACCATGCTATGCAAAATGTTAATATATTCCGAGCTGTAGAGGAAAACGTGCACTGAGTGAGTCTCCAAGATTCAAGGGGGAAAATTCCTGATAATGAACTGCAGTTTTCGATGGTACTTGACTCCTCTTTGACGCTGTGTTGGCGAAACAATAGGGTTCAACCTGTCGAGTTAAGTTGGGAAATGGTAGACTATAACACAATTTTAAGCTTTTAAGTATAATAATAATATTACAGGACAAATTACACAAATTGATCTAATCCCTAGGTAAGCAAATTATTTGTTTGTGTTAAGGGTGTTAGACAACAATACAAATACATAGAAGAACACATTATAAATACTGCGAATATATTTAATAAACGACCAAACCCAGAAATACATCTATGCTCATAACATACATGCCTTTCTCTGTCGGGAATCGAACCTGACCCCCTTTGCGCCGTGATACGTAAGGCGTCTGCGCTAACCACTCGATTAAATATGTAGTTCTTCAAACAAGTTCTAAGAACAATGACTTTCAGAGTAACATTGTTTTATGAGACAAAGGGAAAGTTCTTGTTCTAAATATAATCCTGTTTTGTTTGATAAACCTTTTTAATTAACTTAACTGGGAAAACAATTATTATTTTTTCTTTAATTTAGATGTTTTTGCTCATTTAATTAACAAAACAATTGATTATGTATAAAGATTCTGCCATTTGATATAGAATATATTTTAAGAATTTGGCATTACAGGTTAAGTGTTGCCAGTACCCTGTTTTAGAAGTTATGTTCATATAAAACCGTTTTTGCTAAATATAACAAAACTGATCATTTGATTAGTCATTGTCAATGATTGAACCGAACAAAACGACCTGTTGGCGTAGAGGTTAGTGATTCTGAAACAGATATCGTAGGTTCGATTCTGTTGCTAAAAGTGTGATCGATAAAATGTGTACATATATATAGATATTATTATGTTTGTCCTTATATTAATTCTTTCTTTATCTGATTTCAAGATATCAATAACAAAGTTTTAGTTGAACAATACAAACCAACTTCGCCTTTGTATTCCATTTCATGAAACCTGAAACTTATAATATATAGAACCACATTAACTGAACTATTCTATTTAATAGACTATGTAAGTCCCTTTTGTTTTCTACTTCCTATCAAGATGTTCTTAACAGAACTAATGTGTGTATATTAATAGAGTTAATTCAGAGTGTGTTTGTAAGTATCTATGTATATTTAAGTGTATGTGTGTGTGTATCTATATGTGTACCTATGTGTATGAATAGGTGTATATGTACTATAAAACTCTATGCTTTCCTTTTGTTTTATTTCCTATCAAGATGGCTTTAATAGATCTAACGTAAACGAAGTGACACAGTATGGATATATTTATGTGTGTGTGTGTGTGTGTGTGTGTGTGTGTGTGTGTGTGTGTGTGTGTGTGTGTGTGTGTGTGTGTGTGTGTGTATGTGTGTATGTGTGTGTATATGAGTATGTATGTATTTATATATATACGAGTATGTCTATGTCTTGTAAGACTAAGTTCCTATTATTTTCTTGTTATCAAGATAACTAAAATTCTCAACAGAACTAGAGTGTATATTAAAATTTAAAGTAACCTTGTTGTATATAAGGAATGTAGGTTACATCAAACACATACAAAATATCATATTTCATATTAAACTCGACAATATTTCGCTGAAAGTGCTCTTCTGGACTGAAACGACATTTTGAATTTCAGGCTGAGGTTTTATTATTACATAAAATTTCATACATTTACTTCTCGCGAGTAAATTTGTATGACTTTTACCTTAAATATAATCTAAATCAATTTATAAAACTATTGTATATAAAAAACAAATTGTAAATTCAGAGACCATAAAAATATTTTTTTTATATAATTATACAAAAAAATATATATATATTATATTACAAGTTATTTAAAACGCACAAAAATATATAACAATATATAAATATTATTTATGTATTTATCAATGAAACTTGCACAGATTGGCTTATCTGTGACCGGGCGGAGAACAAAATGGCGCTCGGCCACGTCAACATAACAATGGGGAGAGCGTTCACTACCAGGGCTTATTGTGTTCACTTCAGCACTGTAAATGCGATAATAAACTATGGTAAATTTAATAGATATATACGTAATTTAAATTATTGTAATGTTTAAGGAATTACTATATAATTATTGTGATTTAAATAAATAAGTCTTCAAAAATAGTAAAATATACGTATATTTTAAATCTGTTTAAATATGTATATTCAAACGTAATTCTTCTCGAAGGATTATTTTTGAATACTTATTCATTTAAATCACTACAGAAATACAGATATAAAATTTAATAAATATTTATTTACCTAAATCGATTTCTGAAAACATTAAAATATATTAATATTCATGATATCTTTTCAAAGGAACGTATTTCAGAAATATAATTGAATTAAAGTTTATTGAAATAAGGTTGAATATAAAACAATATTAAAACCTTTTAATAGAAAGATGCAAACAGAAATTGTCTATTAAGGTCGAATAGCCCGCCTTAACTCAATTATTTAGCGACCCGACCTAACCATAGAGTTATTATACATAGAGCAGGGAAACCTCTCTCTCTCATTTTCTGTGGTTAGACAAAGATAAGTATGGGTCTTTCTGAGTCAGCCTAAAACGTCTCCATCGAAAAAAAGAGAAAGCAAATGAGGCTACCTATCTGTCTCTCTTTCTTGCATGTGTGATAATACAAAAGTAAGTATCGACCTCGCATCGTTAGTATTTTATTATTTGTTAGACACTGACATTCACAGGGGTGTCTATGGCTACCCTACTCTATGATAATAACTCTGTCACAGCGCCAACATTACAAACAGACAGAGAATATAAAAGCTACATTTTAAACAAAAAGGTTTTAGTTTCAATTGTAACTGTATTATTTTTATTATTCATGTTTACTTTTGTATTGCAGCTTTGTGGATAAAATAAGATAAAAAAGTACGAATAAAAGCCAACTGGGAGTTTTTAATGGTATTTTGACATTACTATGTGTGTGACGTTTCTGTGTGTTTGTGTGTGTGTGACATTTCCACGTGACGTTACTGTCTCTTTCTGGCAAAAAAATATTAAATTAATATGTATTATGTGATGTTTCTGTCTCTTTCTATTAAAAATAACGTAGGTATTGACATTATTCCTAACTCGAGCCACGTAAATGTCTTCATATATAGGTATTTTTATAATTTTACAAAAAAAGATTTATTTCCGTAGCATATTTAAAAAATTAATATAAATCTATAAACAATATTATTCATATGTAAGTTAAGAATTAAAAAAATATTAATTTTGTTAAACCCCAGACTAGTTCAACCGATACTCTGTTTTTTAGTATTAATGTTATTTAATTTAATATGTATATATAAGTCTTCAGGATCATGAAAGTTTAAATACAAACGCTTTCAGTACATTTCCATTTATTACATTTATTTTTTATTCCCGGGTACAGAAAGAATTTCTTTGTTAAATCCATATTGTAAGGCCTCGAAGCTTTCCTTAGAGAATACAATAAACTCACGGATAAGGGTTCTTTATCGACTTGTTTCTGTTATATAACCCTGTATATATATATATATATATATATATATATATATATATATATATACTAGCAGACTCGGCCACGCGTTGCTGTGGTTGCTAAGGTTTTGGATATACCTATTACATTGTAGTAAACTATTTAAGAAGTCACGGTATTAGAAAAAATAAAATTAAAATTAAAAAAAACCCCCGACCGCTAAGTAAAGGAAAAAATTTAAAATGCAAGTAAATTTATCAAGGCCAATAACGAAATAACAATATTTTGATATAAAAATAATATTGTGACTTAAAATTAAGTTATCCTATGTTTCAAGTTGGATCAAACTACACACGGTGTGCAAATTTGATTAAAATCGGTTAAGTAGTTTAGGAGTCCATCGCGGACAAACAACGTGACACGTAATTTATATATATTAAGATATATATATATATATATATATATATATATATATATATAAATAAATAAAAAATTAGTGGAGTGCAAAATTAAATTTTAAACTTCACTATAGTCTTATGTATAAAAAATTATAACTTAACCAACACAGCTAACAGACAAACAAACAAATGAGGGAAAGAAAATAATAAACAAATATATATACATTGGAATATCAACAATGATATAATAAGATAAAATATTACCTTGTATTATTATTATACAGTTATACCTTGTATTTTAATAACAACATAAAATATATATACAAACAAAAACAACAAATATAATAATAAAATACGAACAAAACAGTTTAAAAATAGACCTAGAACTATGCCTAATGACTCATTCAGACTAGGGTTCTCTAACAATACTTAAACCCTAATTATGACCTAGTTCAGGTCTTGGAGGGGCTGAGATTCTAAAAGTAGGTTTTAATTTGTCAACAGGGCTGGTCGAGTGGCCTAGAAGCAGTGAATGGGCGGGGAAAAAGCTGATCTCCTTGACTGTTGAGGGTGCTTCGCCACGCACCATGTCAATTCAGAACAGGCCCTTAGCAATCACCATGTACATCAAATACCGGTCTTTTTAAAGAATTATATCATTCACTCGTTCTTTAAAATAATTGTATTTACGATGATTACTTGTTAAATAGATACATAATAAAAATCATATTTTCTTATTATAAATAATATACAACACGAAGTCCAGACCTGAAGTCGTATGCTTCAGAGTTAAGTTTAATAGCCAAATTAAAAAAAAATCAAACAAAATATGATAATGTTTGATAAACCTAAATATTTTTATAAAAGCGCCATCTAGGTAAGCTGGGAAGAAATAAAAGAGGTTGGCAAATTTTTTTTTTATTTATTTATTTTTTTTTTTTTTTTGTCTGTCTATGCTGTTAGCCCTGTTGGCTATTACAGCGTCACCGGGGGAACGGGTGGGTCAGGAGACCCACCCTTAAAAGGGGGGGCCAGATGGGCCCCCATGGGGAACGACGTCCCGAGGGCGTCTCAGATAGAGACACGGACCTCGGCTCGGGGCATCGTTAGTCAGGAGGGAAGCTAAGGAAATTTGGCCACTAGCGTCCTCCGACGGCAGAACGCCGGAGCAACAAAGTTGGCAACATAGACTAAAATTATCCTATAGTAGCAACACAAACCGTATGTTGCGCCTGCGCAGCGTTGATGCATACTGTTCACCGGTAGATGTCGCGGCAAAAATCCACGTCAAATCTACATCGCGATGTCGAGATTTTTTCACAAAACACGACCTCACCGAGAGTTGATTCCAACTGTAAGACTTTACTTCATAGGATCATTTCTCTTCATCATAGCTCTTCACGAGATCTACCCACTACATGGCCAGCACGAAGTCCAGACCTGAACCCGATCGAGCATCTCTGGGACGATGTAAAGAGGCACGTACGAGCACGAGATCCTGCTCCCACCACTCTACAAGAGCTCCTGGATGCCGTGAAAGACGAATGGGACAACAAATCCCAAGCAAGAGTGGTGACCCTCGTGAGCTCCATGAAGGATCGGCTGGAAGCTACCATCACAGCAAGGGGTGGAAACACTAGATTTTAAGGCCTTATTTGTAATTTTTTATGATGTTATTAATTTTATTTTTTGTCATGTTTTAAGTTTTTTGTTATTAAAGAATTAAAATGCATACACATGTTTTTTATTTTCTAATAGGCAATTGAATTACCTTTCTTGTTTGCAGAATAATATGACCTTTTTAATATCATTTCCGGTTTTATTACTGAGAAGGGATATTGTGGAAACAGGTAAAAGATATTGTACATCTAAATGATTTTACGATAAGAGACAGGACATTTTAAGCTCGACATATGTGATAATAATTTAGATTTTAATTTTAAAGAATGTATTCCATGTAATTTATTTTATTTACTTATAAGTTTTATTTCATAAAACAGTAATAGTGACAAATCTTATAAAGATCTTGGTTTTTAATTATAAAATAAAACACTGAATATATACAAAATAAATGCAATATACGCACATTATATAACAAAAATACAAACGAAATAAGTCCTAGAAGTAAAAACCCTGATATGTATAACAATATTTTGTTATATATATATACATATATATATATATATATATATATATATATATATATATATATATATATATATATATATATATATATATATACTTTTTTCAACTCTAGGACTTATATCGTAAACCTTAATATATATAACTATATGTAGTTATTATCAATATATTCAAACAAAATCTTAAATAGACGCTCTAGTCGCTAAAAGCCCCTGATCGTCCCAGCATCCATCACTGATTCATTTATCTCTAATAGGTTTGATGGCGGCTTGTAAATTGTGTACTAACTTATGAATATTGAATTTTAACATACTAGCAAGAAATAAAGTAAAGTACACCTTTCGCTTATTTTAGCGTATTTTTAGTAAATAGTTTTAACTTTTATCTTCTAATTATACCGTTCGCTTATTTTTTTTTTTAAATAGTTTAAATTTTTGTCTGAATTAGATTGACATTTGATAGTAATATAAAATTAAGGCGGCCATTTTGAAAACCAATGATAAAGTAAAATTAAGATTATATCTTTGATTTTTCGCGATTTATCAAAATTTTACGTAATCATTGAATTTTTTATCTAAATATATTGTTTTGCAATAAAAGAAGAGTTAAACCTTTAATAGGAAATTAAATGTTAACAACCCCATTTGATTTTTGTTATTGAGTAAAAATAAAGCGACTATTTTATAAAACAATACAAGTACTCTAAATAAAATGTATAATATATTTTCAAATATTCAAGTCACTGACACTGAGTTTTTTTATTATCAAGATAAATTCTAAATTTTCAAACCGGTAAAAATATTATTTCTTTGAGACCACCCTATTGAATCTAGCGTAATCCGTGGCTGTCTACCCATTTAATTATCCAATATACAGAGCACTATTTAAAAATAGCGAATAAAATTCCATCAATCAAATGAGAGCACTAGATCACTATTAGTCTTTACACAATACGATTTTAGTACACTAGTTTAACAAGCACTTAGTAAATTGGATATTGTGTATAGTATTGTAACTGTGTTGTGGAAGTTTTATTGTGTAGCGTGTATCAAATCAAACTATATCAATATCGGTACCGTTACGTGTCACCTACACCTTGTACGAGGATACAGCCCTTTGAAAATGTCCCTTAACCATTACATTATCCAATTTAATAAGCACAATTTCAACTAGTGTACTAATATCATTGTGTAAAGACTTTTATTGAGCTAATTACCTCATCTGATTGGTGGATATTATTTATTTTTTGGGATCAAAAAGTGCACTGTAGATTGGATAACGTAAACAAGTAATTACAGTAATTGAGTATTACTGTAATTACTTGTTATAGTATTGTTAACCTAAGATTCTAACAATTATTTATTCAAATTCTCACCCAGTTACCAGTATCTATAAGAGTTAATTTCGTCACAATTTAAGTCAACATAAAGTAAAAATTTATTGTCAGAAAAGTTTCTGAAACCATAATAATGTTTTGGGTTATAATAACTAAAAAGTCGTAAACTGTATCCGTTTGTTGATAATTGAAGACGAAGTCTCTGACAAAACATGGTGTACTGGAAATATCAACATTTGACACCCGTACTGCCATATTTCAATTTACTAAACTTACACTAAGATAATTCGCAAACAGCGAGCAATTAAGAAAATGAAAGTATGTTATAATTATTATAAATGCACTATATATATATGTATATACATTTATATACACATCATTAATCATATTGAAGAATATTTGATAAATATTCATATTAATGTTAATATATACCTATAATCATGTATAGCCATGTTGAGCTTATTTAAATTTATATAAATATAGAATTAAACTAGCTAGCGATACGGTAGCTCAGTTGGTAGAGCGACGTGACAGTTTCCCAGTAGTCGCGGGTTCGAATCCCTGCCCGTATCGGTTTATTTTTCATTCTATATTTATATAAATTTAAATATTCATATTGTTTTGGTAATATTTAGAAATTTGGTACTAACTAGATAAATCGATGACCTGTTGGTAAAGTGGTTAATGGTTATCTGAGAAAAAAAGGTCGTCAGTTCGATTTTCACACAACACAGTTTATGTGATCCACAGAATGTTTTGATTCTGATTGTTCTTGGTTCGCTCAATATCTAACACGTTTGTAAATAACCCAAGTTTTTTATTCATAAGGATGTAAATTATTATATGGATAAAAAAAAATGGATAAAACAAATCAATCCTAAACCTATCCTCAACCTGAAATTAATCAGGATCAAACAAGCATTATACCTATCCTCAACCCGAAATCTGGTGTCAAATTGAATGTAAACATTGTACGTGTTACCGGTAATCCTTCGGTACTAAAACAACAAAGAAAACACCAAAGCAACTATTATAAATTGTATAATGTTAACTATCATAAATTGTATAATAATACATTTTTCAATAGTTTTAGGAGAAGAGAGAGAGAGAGCGAGAGAGGTGGTGGATGTATTGAGTGCGTCAATTATATGTCAAGACGATCATATATAGATTGATAAATTCACCGAAGCTGGTAGAGACACGGTAGCTCAATATCTAGATTAACGGTACGGTTTCGCAGAGATCACAGGTTCAAATCCTCGACCGTAAAGGTTTATACATATTTTATTCTATACATTATACATTTTAAAAAGTTTAACATAACTCATGAATATATATTTTCAAGCAAGTTAAGCTTATTTAAATAAGGTTGTGACCGCAGATTTTAGTCCCGCCTATGGTTACGAAATATCTAAATATAAAAATATAAGTTTTAATAAAGCAATAAAAATAAACTATTATTTACAATAAAACAAATTAAATTATTTATAACACATTTAATATAATTGTTTATGTTTACAATAATTAAGAGGTGGCATTGAAAAGAAATTAGATTATTCTCTTGTTATAGTGATTGGAAATTTCAAGAAAACCGATAATTGAATCGGTAGTTAATGAGCCGTTGCTTTAAACCTCTTTACTCCGGAGATTTAATTTCTTTAAATTAATCTCATTTATTATAAAAAACACCAAAACTGCGAGTATCTCTTAGTTATTAGAATAACAAGAATATTTATTTAATAAAGTGTTATTTAAAAGTTTAGTAATAGCTATTAATATCAAAATTATAATAACTTAGGAATTATTATTAATTAACTTCTTTAAGTCAATTTCATTAAAATCACAAAAAAGGGAAAAAATCAAGTAATAATGCTTAATAAACTATCAAGAATAATAATTTAATACAGTGTTATTAATAGCTCTGCATATCAAAATACATAGTAATA
Source organism: Napeogenes inachia (assembly GCA_959347355.1). Classification (NCBI taxonomy): domain Eukaryota; kingdom Metazoa; phylum Arthropoda; class Insecta; order Lepidoptera; family Nymphalidae; genus Napeogenes; species Napeogenes inachia. The sequence goes on along the minus strand of OY365793.1, from coordinate 8,210,401 downwards.
ATCGAAGAAGTATTATTAATTATTTTTTCAAATAAAACTCATTTAATTAATTAAAAAGCGAAATCCTAGTATGAATCTTTATTAAAGTATCTAGAATATCTACGAATATCTAATGATAATATCCCGAGTCTTACAATTTTGATATTAACTAAGTAAGACTCGGGATATTATCATTAGTTATTTGTAAAAATAATTCTCATTTAATTAACAAAAAAAAAAACAAAAAATTAAGTATTAATATTTATTAAAGTATCAAGAATATCTCTATTTATTGTAGTGATATTATAATGTCTAATAATACGAATATCTTTGTAATAACCGAAAGTTTAATACGAATAGTTATGTTTCATTGTTCTGTTGTAATTTTTTATAACTTTTAGTATCCTGAACTTGACATTATCCATAATATCCATAATAGCGTATATGGTTTCGATTACTATTTTTACAATAGCAGCCATTTTAAAAGAATTGAAAATACAAAGACTACAATGGAATATTCCTGAAAGGTTAAATTTATTGTATATTGTATAAATTTGATAACATAAATAGATATATTTTTTTACTGAAAAATTAAATGTATTGTTTTTATAAAATACTTGTAGCATGTTTGTATTATTATTTTTAAATTGTTGTAAATAAGGTTATAAAAATAAATAATATTACCTTTAAAAAGACGTTTCTTTCCTACTTCATACACATTGTTTATATATGTAGCTTTTAAAAATGTTTAATCACCATATACTTTTATATATAAAGTTATATATACTAAATAGAAGGAAAACACGTCTTAACGAGTTCGCGGCGCGCGGGGCACTGACCAAGATCCTCCCTCCCGCTGCAAAGATTATGAAACTGAAGACTAAAACCTGAAATTACTCTCCCGTAGTCTTTAATATTCAACACTTGTTTTGTTTATTATTTTTGGGTTTGCTTTTTGTTATTATTTTTTTTTTAATCTTTATTCAGCCAAATATAGTTACAAAAGGCGGACTTAATGCTAAGAGCAGTCTCATCCCGTTGATTTTAAAACAACATATTTAACTTTTGTCGAATTTGGACAATTATCAAAATGAATTTATTTGGATTAAAAAATAACGATACACAAAATTAGCTTAAGTCAGGTCAAAACTAATAATTATTTTGATAAAAATAGTTTTATAAAATAAACCCTCAAATTAAATTTACTTATTTATTTACATTTGTAACTTTAAATAAAATGAGAATTAAGTTCTTTAAAAATAGTTTTATTTGAACATAAACTTGTGATCATCTAAAAATATATAAATATATATACATAAGAAGATATAGATATGGTCAAAAGTACTGTTTCTGTGACTCCGTAGACAACAAGAAGCGTTACATTCAATAAAATAAGTTAATATACTATCTAAATATTGTTACAAATGGGAGTTCTGTCTGTTAGTCTATGCGCGTTGCTGAGGGCGGGTAGTATTGGATACTGCGCGAACCACACGAACACCGTTGGCCTTTCTAAACCTTTGTTTTGACAATGGCATTTCATGATTACTTCAGCATTTCACAGCTAATAATAATTAATACATTTATAATGTATATATAATATTAATATAAGTATTTTTGACAATGAAAAGGAAAGACAGACTATTGCATTGTCTTCAATTTAAACTAAAAAAAGGTATAAAGGTTTAGGTTTAAGAATATTACTATTTTTTTATTTCAAATTTATCCTGTATAGCATTGATGTGATCTTTTATTTTTTAATATTTATAAAAGAAATCTTTTATTTATTAATATTTTTATTAGTATACCAAACTACTTTATAGAATGTAACGCTGGTCTGGTCAGTAGGTACTTTTGACTATATCTATATAGACTCTAGATAGTCTATCTAGAAGATATCTTTTGAGTATGTCTATATAGATATTGTTAAAAGTACTACCTGTTAATAATACTTTTATTAAGTTAGTTGAAAATAGATTTTGTGATAATTTATCACTAGATAACTTTCAACAACACTATTATTTTTGTTGTTGTTAATGTTTATATTATTATTATTATTATAACTAATTTCATAAATTAAAAGGGTCCCACCAAGTCATATGGTCATCAAAAGTTTACAGTAAAACCATTAAAATACGTAACAAGTCTAAATAATAGCAAGCTCAGATTTACTGCGCTGAAAATTTTAATTAGGTTTTCAATATCAATATTATGAACTTATTAAGCATTCATATTAACTTAAAATTTTGTGGAGATAATTATAAATACAAATAAAGCGAAACGCTGTATGAAATTCAATATAATTCGTTTTTCCCAACATTCTGTCAGCTTGAAATATGGTAAATTATTTTTTTTTTATATTATACGTAGAGTATGGAAGCCAGCTTAAAATGTGTCCATTGAAAAAAAGAGTGCGCAAATGAGGCTACCTATCTGTCTCCCTTTCTTGCATGTGTGATAAGACAAAGGTAAGTATCGGTCTCTCATCTTGTCTCTTTTATTATTTGTCAGACACTGACACTTGTAGGCTTGTCTATGGCTCCCCTATTCTATGTTCCTTTGACGTCATAAACTACATTTGTTCTCTTTTATACAGCTTCTGATTAATTGACTTTAATTTGTTATGTAGTAATAGTTGAATAGAATGTATAATATATAAACATGTTACGTTTATTAATTTTTAAGTAAATTTAGAATTAAATGAAATATATGGGAAGAAATTCAAACCCAGTCTCTGTGGAACGGTTCCGTCGCTCTACCAACGTAGCTACCGTATCTCTCCATTGCCATGCAATTATAATTTACTAGCTGACCCGACAGTCGTTGTCAATAACAATTTTAATAAGCCATAATAATCTGGACTGTTTTGATTAACATTATTATTACAGTATCCAATGTCATTATAATGTAAATTTTACATAATTCTAACAATCGATAGCGTGTGAATATGTATATATTATATTTAATAAAAAAAATGTATCCAGTCCAGTCGTTTAGGAGGAGTTCAGTGACATACACACTCACACAAGAAATATATATATAAAAATATGTGAGTGTAGACATTTCACACCCAAATTTGATAAAAATGGTATTCGTGTTCTAAAATTACGGGTTTTACGATAGTGACATAACTAGCAACATAGAGCCCATGGAACTATCACAAAACTCTATATAAAAGTTTAAAAAACTTATTATACTTTTTTGTTCTTGTATTAAGCATTTTTTTGTCTAAAAAGTTTTTATTAGAAGCAATTTGATCGCTTAGCTCTCCCGTGCACAGAAATAGTTTAAACAGTTTAACTATTTGGTTAGAAGCTCAGCACATCAAAGGATTTATAATTGAACTACTAGAAATAAACTTAACCACGAAACTACTCACAACTCGTGGGAACTAGATTAAAATGTATTTTATATTACTTGTATATAGAAGATGAAGTCTTTCACTAGATAATAAATATACTACATCCATACTAATATTATAAATTCGAGAGTAACTCGGTCTGTCTGTCTGTCTGTTACACTTTTACGCTTAAACCAGTGCACCAATTTTGATGGAATTTAGAATAAATATAAATAAGATATTGAGAAAGGACATAGGCCATTTTGCACAGCGGGAAAATATCTCATTCCCACTGGCGCTATAGCAGGCGATACGTTGATACAATGTTCTTCTTAAGTATTTTATTAACAATTGCTTTTTTTTCACAATAATACGGCTTTTTGGGCAAAAACTGTAGTTCCCACTAATAATATGAGTGCGTTAACCTAGACCTGGATCTTTTATCCAGTACACATTTAACATACAAAAAAATACTTACTATGCAAATAGGTACTTGACGGAAAAATAAAACTGTTGTCCAAAAAAAATTATTTAATGCAGATGAAGTCGCGAGTAAAGAAGCTAGTATGATTTAGAAGAAAAATATTTTTTTGAGCGATATACAGGGTTATTTGTAATTAATATGCCACTTCTTGCACTCAGCCTCTTTATATCAATCCCAACAACATTTGTTTTAAGTTTTCCCAAACAAAATTTTGTTGCTGCCTCTAAACTGGCATAAACTCTGAGCGTAGGTATAGCGCCAGGGCGTTGAGCTTTTAAGTACTTACAAAATATAGAGTATCAAGTAAAAAATTGAGCCATACATGTTTTGTTTCTTTTTTTTGTGTTATTTATAAAGAATTGTCCAAACTCGCAGAACAAATGTTGTTGGGATTGGTGTAGAGAGGCTGCCTGCAAGAGACAAAAACAAATTAATTGGCCAAATCACAAATAACCCTGTATATGTGTGTGCGTGCGCGCGCGTTTGTCTGCGTGTGTGTTTGTGTGTGTGTGTGTCGTCTGTGGCTGTGTATGCTCGTAGATTAACATTGAATGAAGCCCCGACCTAAATTAATATTTGAAAGTATGTATATACATATAGCTTTAATTAAATTTAAATTGAAAAACAAACCTGTATATAAATAAAATGATTGATTGAATATTTTTTTTAATTATATTTATTTTAATAATAATAAACTGGTCTGTGTAATTAGCAAAGTTTATTTAAGCAATCAAAAGTTTAGTTAGAAATTCAAATATGGCGTTCCCTCCATAATTCATCTTTCCCCTTCATTACCGCTTCAGAATAACAAAATGGCGGGTCGTAATGACCACTGGAGCAATCAGACATCTTTAGGATAAACGGTAAATCAATAAACTTACAAAGCATCGAGTTATTTTGTATTATTATGGTTTATGTTCCTGAAATTCTGTTTTTATGAGTTTCAGGCATAGTCTATTGGATTTACCTATTCTAGTTTTTTTTTTATAAGATTGGATCGTATAAAATAAAACGACATTTTTTTAGAAAAGATATCGACTACTTTTTACCGCAGGAAAATATCTCATTCCCCCGGAAAACAACGTAAATCATTGGCGCATACACTGGCGCTATAGTAGGTGATATGTTGATACAATGTTCTTCTTAAATGATTTCTTAACTATTACGTTTTTTTTTAATAATATTTTTGGTGCTTTTTCTTTATTTTATAAAAGAATATTAAATTTATGTTAAGGCCTAAATAAGGTATTTTCATAAACTGCAGTTCCTCTTTATTTTAATACCTTTTGGTCAGTAAGTACAAGTAAAGTATAAATATTTACGACAGCGGTTTAAATAATAAAAAAATAGCTTTATTAATGAAATAAGATACCTATTTTTTATTCGTATAGATTAAGTAAAGTAGATACTTACTTAAGTAACTAATTCCAATGTCATTGTTTTCTACAACAACAATTTTATTAAATATTAATAGATTTATAATTCAAAAAGGTGGGTCCTTTTTGATTTGTATATGTTATCCTATATAACATATATGTTAGGTATTTGTGTGTGTTACGTAGATATTTGACTCATTATGTTTATAAGTACTTTTAATTACATATTTTTGGTTTCGTGTACATTTAAAAATATGTTTTTTTAAACATTTAGCTAGGCATATATATACTTATGAAATATCACGTATCTTTATCATCTTCATCAGACCATTGTACGATGGTAAATTTGTCTTTGTTTGGATGCATAGTTTAAGAAATACGAGAAGATTAATATTAATGTGGACTACACGCGCTACGAACCTCAACTTTGGGCGCAAACTGTAGTCCCACTAATAATATGCAAGTAGGTAGGTACTTGACATAAAATAAAAAAAACTCTCCAAAAAAACTATCTAATGCCGACGAAGTCGCAAGTAAAAGCTAGTAAACTAATATAAAACAAAGATAGCATAAAAATATATACTTGACATGTATTTTACTAGTTTTATTTTCTACGGATGTTGACGGCTAAGTACTAATGATAAAAACTAGTTATTAGACAAATGATGGGTGACTATAAACCCTCTGTTCAGAAACCAACTTAGGACTTCAAATTGAAAAATATATATTATATGAATATTTTTTTTGTGCCTTAATGCTTTTTTCCTATTTAAGAAGCTTCATAAAGATTATTACTTTTTTAATATTGCTAGGAATATAAAATAATTGCCGTATTTTTAAATAACAGATTTTTAATCATTTTATTTACATTAAAAGCAAGAACCATATTTGCTTCACCACGTTTAATTCCATTTTTTTTTGGTGAGTACGGCTACGTTTCTTAATTATTAAAGTAAAACCTTTATTGTGAAGTAGAGTCTTACTTTTTTTTTATCTCAGACATAATACGGAAAAAGAAATTCTATAAAAACTCTATCTCCATTTAACTGAGTGATTAATATATCATCTTAGAAACATAGTACTGAACTCAAAATTAGATGAAACAGATCAACCTCTTTCGTTTATCCAAATATTATTAATGACTTATATTATACGGCATTACAGAATACCTACCATATATTCATAAATATATAGCTAAAAAAGTTACAGAACTCAAGGTTATAAGAAAACGAGCAATCTCTTTCGTTTATCCAAATATTATTGGCGAATTATATTATACCGGCATGGCAGAATATTATGATTAAAATTTTATAAAAAAAAATGTACAGAATTCAAAGTTAGAAGAAACCGATCAACTTCTTAATGTTAACCACTACTCTACTACTTAATGTTGACATTAGCGAATTAATATACTGCTATTATTATATATAATCATAACATAATAAAAATTAAACATTGTACAAAAGTTAGAAGAAACCATGTATTGTCCAGAAACATATTTCGTTTATCCAATCTACACGATATTAGCCAATTATATTATACTGGCATGAAAGAAAACCATATAGTTATTTATCAAAGAGAAAAAATACACAAGAAACCTCTTTCGTTTATCCAATCTGCACGATATTGGCGAATTATATTATACTGGCATGACAGAAAACCATATAGTAATTTATTAAAAAAAAGCTTTGTACAGAAACCTCTTTCGTTTATCCCATCTTCACGATACCTATTGGCGTATTATATTATACTAGCATGACAGAAAACCATATAACATTTATTAAAAAAAGAAACATTGTACAGAAACCTCTTTTGCTTATCCTATCTACACGACATTGGCGAATTATATTATACTGGCATAACAGAAAACCATATAGTAATTAATAAAAACAAAATAAACGTACAGAAACCTTTCGTTCATTTAAATTATATTGGCGAATCAATTATATTATAGTGGCATGACAGAAAACCATAAAGTAATTTATTAAAAAAAATGATACGTACAAGCGCATTTAAAGCGTTGCCATTGCAAGTGTGCTCGATTTTTAACGAGGCATGTATGAGAGCGACACTTCAGTTCGCGACTGCAAAATGTTTTAATCAATACTCGTTTGGGGTTCTATTATTTGTGGACATCGCATAAAAGAGCTAGAGCAGATAAGACTAAGTATTTTAATGCCAGTTTATGTTAAATTGATTAAAGAACATTTTATGTGAAACTGGCTAATTTATATTAATAATTTGTAGCTGTCAATTGTATTTCTAATGTCAATTACAAACTAGTTCAATATAGAATTGTCAGACAAACTTTGATCTTCTATTAAATATTTTTTTTAAATCTTAAATATTTTTTTAAATGTAGGTACATTAAAATAATAATAATAATATTTTTCTGTAGTATAATTGAATGTTATTGTTTTTGGTTTGGTCACAGTTTTAGCACCTTATAGGTATATAATTCCTCTTAATATTTTTGCGGGGTTGACTGTCATAGAATGTTTTTAAGTCCTCCTTTTGCACCTTTTTTGGGCAAAAAACATTGAAAAAATAAATAAATCATTAAAATATAATATCAATAGTTATTTAATTTACATTTTATATCTCGTTCAATATGCAATGTTAATCAAACAGGAAATAAACTGAGCTCTTCCTGCCTCTGACGTTCTCACATTTTTTAAAGCATTTTCTACTTCCCCCGGTTCCTTTTACAGTCTGCCGGTGAAATTGGATGCATCGTAGTGACGCATTTCTTTATACCAACCATTTGTTTGTGATTATTTTTATTTATTCTATAAAATGTTAGTGGTGATACAATAAAGGTATATATTTTGGTAATTCATAAAGACGATTGTATACATCATTTTGGGTGACACAATAGCTCAATTGGCAGATAGACGGGACAGTTTTTCAGAGTTTATAGATTCGAGTCCTGCATAATATTTTTGTTTGTTTTTTTGTGTTGTTTATCAAGATTTGTAAAAAGTGGTAGAACAAATGTTGTTAGAATTGATTTAGAGAGGCTGCCTGCAACAGATGGCCAATTAATTACAAATAACCCTGTACATGTCGGTAACACCCAAACCTTTCATATTTTTTTATTTTCATCACATTTTAACCATTAACACTAAAAGTCATCTTTCCTTACTAATATTTTAATAAAAATCAGGAGTTCTTATCACCAGAAGACAAAATGTCGAGTGTGTACTCGTAGTAAGTGAACGAGAGTCTCTATTGCTTTTCAAAAACATTTTACAGGAAATTCTTGGATTAAATCTTTATTAAGAAAGAAAAAAAATACCGAAACTAAAGGAGAGGATTATCAATATACTTTTGTAAATTTAAAAACATAATAATGAATAAAATAAAATATGTATAAAATGTATAACAAAGAAAGAAAAATATTTTTTCAAATAATCATAACATTTTTGATATTTTCAAATAAAAATATCTTCATAAAGAAGAAAAAAGATTTCGATAAAGATAAAAATTAAAAAGAACTGATAAAGAATGAAAATAGATACAAAAAAAAATATTAAATATATTGAAAGCATTTTTAACTTCATAATCTATTTTATATTCCTGAAATGAAATGTTATATTCATGAAAATCAAGATATGTCGCAGCTTACATAAACTACCTATATCTAGTTAGTTTTTATTTATAAAGAGTTTTAATATAGGATACTAAAATAGTTTAGTATGTACACAGTATCTTTTGTCGTAAAAAAAATGTGAAGTTTTAACAAACATAGAAATAGTGAACACTGAAGGTTCTTAGACAAACAACAATATGTTGATCTCACATTCAACTGTCTCGAGTGGTAATCGAACCCACAACCTTTGGCTCAGAAGGACCACTAACCACTAAACCAATAAGATGTTAAATAATAACAATCCTCTTTATTTGAATAAGGTTAAGATTTATTACTTTAATTAATATTTATTTATTAGATTAAAGCATTTTTTTATTATTGTAAAATCAATAGTTTAAATAAATTTAAAGAATATAGATATTGATAAAGCTTTCAGTTAAAAGTATGGCGAAATTCGATTTTTTTTCGCTATTATGAAATTCAAATACTAATCTATGGCGCCTTGTATTTTTCGAATGTATATTTGGTCAGATTTAACAATAGTTTTAATTATATATTTAAAAGAAAATACAGTTAATATATTTTCTGGTAACAATTTATTTCTTGAAAAATATAGATAATATTATACACACATACAGATATTTTTGTAACGGATTTGATCAGTGGCTTTGAACGGATGCAGACAGAGCCACGGGAAAATATTATTACATATACTTACGTAGAATTTTCAAAATGTAAGGTTATTTATTAGTTAAACATTTTGCACTTTTAATATTTTAAATAAATAGAAAATAATAAAAATTACAGTGAACTTGTGAACTTGTGACCTCTGCGAAGCTGTTCCGTCGCTCTGCCGATTCAGCTACCGTGATTCTACGAAATGAATACAATGTTTTATACTTGATGGTCTTTGTCGGAATATCTATATATAAGCAGATGTCAAGCCTGTTTTTGTATATTGTTTTCATTCTATACTTATTTAAAATCTGTACTAATATTATAAATGCAAAAGTTTTGATGTTTGAAAGGATGGATGTTTGTTACTTATTCACGCCAAAACTGCTGAACGGATTTTGATTAAACTAGGCAATGTTGTAGCTTATCTACCGGAATAATACATAACTTTTAGAAATACCAACTTTTTCACGTGGTTTCGTTTGTGACATAACATAAATTGATGCACGATTACGTAATTGCTACGGCTCCCGTTCTAAATAGTTTGATATACTGAATTATACGGGTATCAAGGAAAACAGGTAGGTATATAAGGCAAATGAATATTTTTTTTACCGTCCACGTGGAGGAAGTCACGGGTAGTGGCTAGTAACAAATCAATTGTTGAACCATACTTGCACGAAATACTGATTCACTGTATGACTTTCTTCATAAAATATGAAACTGTAATATATTATTAACTGTAATATTAAAGTGACTCACCATGACTCAAGGGTGGTTTGATTTGATATTTATTTTTGAGGTCAAGGTTATTGGTGAAGGTTCTTATTGATTATATTATAGCTATTGAAGTGACGCAGACTTTATATTAAAATAAAACAAAGTAACTGTAGATATTTATGACGTATAATAATAACAAATCATTTAATATTTTTTCTGTTTATTATGTATTCTCTACGTTTTTAAAAGACTATTATTAAAAACTCTTTTTCGCTGAAGTTTCGTCACTTGTAGAAATTCCTTAGACAGATGTTAATATTTTGTGCATTTTTTCCGATGTATATTTTTTACTTCTATTGTAAGTTATTAGTACATAAATCAAGACAAAAATATATAAAATATATAAAATATATTTTTTATTTTTTTTAAGAAAACATAACTCCAAATTACAAAATAAGTAATCCCAGTGTGGCGGAGCGTTTAACAAACATAAATAACGGAAACAAAATACAGCCATTTCCAACAACCAACTACCCACCAAAAAACAATCAGTAGATCAAACAAAGATTTGTCCCGTTTGAAATTCGATTATGATTGTTTCATTTACAAATGAAATATTATTTAATTATTAGTGTTTAAAAATAAATAAATATCTTATTCATATCTATAGCTCTGCCAATATACATAAAACAATATTTAATAAAAAATCGAGATAAAATATTTGGAAAAGTATTTTCATCCTAAGTCATAACAAGGATGGAATTTAATTTGGTGGTCCTCAAAGCTGAGGAACACTCTGAATAAATCTTTATCAACATTTTTCGATCCAAATTATTTTAACAGACTTGTTTACCGAAGATTATCCTAAGAAAGGAATTCATCAAATCATTTTGTTTTAATGATGTTTACAGTTTAGTGTTCTGGATAAATAACAAATTGACTGTATGTTATGTTGCTCTAGTTTAAATAAGGTTTTCGTGTTTATAGCGGAACCCTATAAACCCGAAAATGTTATTTACACAAATTGTAAAAACGGATTCCTATTACTAAGACATCGCTGTCCGTCTGTCTGTCAGGCTGTATCTCATGAACCGTGATAGATAGACTTTTGAAATTTTCACAGATGATTATTTCCGTTGCCGCTATAATAAAAAATAAAATAAAAATCTAAAAAATAAATATTTAAGAAGGGCTGTAGTACAACAAACGTGATTTTTTGTCGTTTTTGTCAGACTTGCTTCAGAATAATTTGATTCCTAATATATAGATGATTGATTCATACTTATCGTTTGTTTTGTAATAATTACAAAATGTATTGTTTTTTAAGACTATAACGTTTGAAAAACAATCATTTTCTATGGAAATTACTATAAAATTAAATAATTAATTTTATTGGAATGCAAACTAATACAAATACGCATAAATATTATGTACAATACTTTTTATGAAAATATCTTAAGACCTTATTTAAATATTTCGACAAAATATTTCGAAAATGAAAAATATACCAACATCTGGGAAACTGAAAAATATTCTCCAAGATCACCCTATTAAAAAACCTAATCATAAAATCTATTCTGAAACAATATATAACATACTAGCTGTTGCTCGTGAATCCATCCAGATATACTGTAAAAATAATATTTATATGGCTTATGTTCTTAGCCATAAAAATATTATAACAGCTAGTTATAATTTAATTTTTTATTTTATGAAATCTCTATCTAATAATCCCCTTCATTTTAATAGGCTGCTGGGTGGGTTTGCTTGTAAACATAATTTTTAGACCTCACAATATGGCGACCAAAATCTACCATTTTCCTTTATTTAATATATCCAGGGCCACTTGTGCCATCAATATTGTGTATCTACCGATGCCTCATACGTCAAAATCCTTTAAGCCGTTTAGGCTGTAGCAGGTAACATACAAATAGCATAATTGGCTATATTTCTATTTACATACATATATTTGATAAATATAACACTCCGTTCTAAAGTCGTCAGAGAGTAAGAAAAATTTTCACAAATAGGAACTCACGTAAAATTCAGTGAACCAAACGATTAAAAACAGGATCTCCCGTGGCAATCACGTAATCGCGATACAACCTATGTTATATCATAGACAAATCCACGTGCAAAAGATGAAATACAATAACAATAACACATAGGCTATATATAGCTTATGTGTTATTCTGGTACATAACATACAATATTGCCAAATTTAATCAAAATCCATGTAGTAGTTTGGCCGTGATTGAGTAACAGATCCATCCAGTAAAATCCATCCAAACACCGCACTTTTACTTAAATAAGATTTAAAGCATAAAAAGTAAAAACACTCAAAAACAAACTAAAAACTTAAAAATAAACTTAAAAACTATACCTAATGTATAAGTTATACTTTTACCAATAAACTACTTCTGAAGTCTGAATTTAGCCAATACCAAAGTTAAGATACAACAAAGCTAGCTATGTAGTTGTATTAAGACTACGTCTAGGCAGGTTTAGCTAAGCGTTTGAAGCCTAGCTAATCACCTAGCGAGTATCTTAGTATGCGAAAAGCCGCACTGACGCACGGCGCCTAGCTTGTCGCTTAGCAAATATCGAAGTAAACGAACTTGTTGGTTTTTAGACACTAGTCTCTAGGCGCTAAGCGAGCCGCCTGTCCATGCGGATGTAGCCATATAGTTTTATTAGCTGTATGTACAGGATGCAAGATGCCTTCTCTTCAATCGATGTTACCATGGCAACCTTCAGAGAAAGATATTTATATCTCAACCAGCTTTCAACGTGAATCCCGTTTACAAATAATTAGTTGCTAATTTCAGTGTTATGTAGTTCGTATTAAACTTATTGAATTATATCATTTTCTTTGTTATATTTAGACTTACGTGAGATAATATAAAGAACATCTGACATACAAAGTTTTTTTAATTAGTTTATTGTTTGACTTTGAAATATGAATTTCAATCTGTCTAATAACAATATATTATTATATTGATAGAACTATGAGGGAATATTTGTTTGTAAAATATAATCAGTTAGATGATATATTGTCCTTTTTATTTATATATTTTTTATGAAAGTATGATTTGTCACTGAACCTTTTAAAAGGATAAACCTGAGGGTCTAAGAATTTATTCGAGTATGATTTGTTTGTTAAAAAAAAACCCCGATAAAAAAAAATAACCCCTGTGTTACAAACATTGAACTACCGGACCCAAACTCTAAATAACAATTAATATTTTTTTTGTTCATGTCGGCTGTTACAGTGTCACCGGGAGAGTGGGAGGGTCAGGAGACCCACCCTTGAAAAAGGGGAGCCAGATGGGCCCATGGACACGTCGTCCTGCGGGCGTCTCAGGCGAGACATGGACCTCGACCCAGGACGTTGTTAGTCAAGAGGGAAGCTACGGAAAACTGGATACTAGCGTCCTCCGACGGCAGAACGCCGGAGCAACGGAGCACTTATTCAGTTGGGACCTCGTCTATACCGGTATAGACGGTGTGTGTATGTATGTAGTATGAATTATATCTACGCGTATGTTATTACCTAACGTGAACGCGTCGTTTGGGTCAACGAATACCGACTTGGGTCTTCTCTTTCTGACTAAAGTAGTCTTACGTGGTCTATACTCTCCGGCGTCAGCCACCAGTGGGTTCGGGTGTCGCTCAGCATTATCAAAGTAACTCTGGGAAAGCCCTTTGAAACACTGAGTGATAGTCGGAAGGTCTAAGTCTCTATGGAGATCGATGTTGCATACGAACCACGGCGCCCCGGTTGCAATCCGTGTAAACCTGTTCTGTATCACCTGAAGGGGTTTCAGATTAGCGTGCGTAAAAACGGGACTCGCATAGGACATGACGGAACGTATGTAGAATACACAAAGGAATTGTTCTGAGTGGGAACCACAACCTTTGGCTCAGTAGTTAGAGCGACCAACCAATAGAACTACACCAATAGGACGCTAATTCTAGGAGGTGTATAGCTGGGTCACCCAGTTTATACTACTCTGGGTCTATCCTGGGTCTATTCTGACTCTAGATATTAGAGTCTATAAACGTGCTATGCGGGCTGCTGTCAAATTACTTGATAATAATGTTAGATGGCGTTGGTTTCAATATATAACATATATCTTTGTAAACATAACACAGAAGTTTGTATTTAGATATTTAGGTCACAATTATTTATTATTTAAGTTGATATAATATAATCATTTAAAATAATTTATAACATTTTTAACTTTCCCGGTCTATATTGGTCCTATTAACTTTTTAAATATTTGTTTACTGCATTGGGTCCTTGTAATTTTAGCATAACGTTCCTATTTATTACCATTTAAAAAATAAAACAAATATTACTAAGTGTAAAGAAATGCTTATTTCAAATTTATTGTTTCATTACATATATACAGATAAAACCCATAAATAACCTTTCATATTCAAAAATATTAAAGTTTGTAACTTCTGTGAAAGTTTATAACAGTGAATCATTTTGTTGTCCTTTTTATATTTCTTACAAAATTATGTTCTTATATTGATATTAACATTAAAAGGATAAATATAATTGAATATGCATGCACTTTTATAATATGCTATTTAATAATATTTTTAAATATTGCAACACAGCAAAAATGCACGTCATGACTCAAAGTAGTGTGAGTGCTTTTCGTGTGCATACGTTAATGATAATATGTAGTGTGTTCATACATTGTAGTGTTTGTAATTTGTATGTATTTCTGACGCCGTTGTGAGTTGTCTGACATTTCTCTAATTTTGGATTTTATAACTAAAAATCATCAAACTGTCGTCTTCAGGTATGTTAAATATGATACAATTATCATTTTTGAGAAAGGGTTTCTTTCATTTTGGTTGTGAAACAATGTTTAGTTGCCCATGTAACCTGTTTGACAGGCGTTGTCTAGAGTTCAAGACAACGATCTATGCGATAGGAATGTAGTTAAATTTGATTTCGTGTTTTATGACTACAGGTTACTATAATTAAGAGTTATCTACACGACGCTTATCTAGTGATTTCAAGAAATAATGTTTATGTGTGTGAGCGGGGTTGGGCGATGACAACGCTGTGTTAGGGCTAGGTAGGCGAAGCAAAGTCAGTCGGCTTTCCGGTGCCGGTTAGTTCACTAGTGTTCTTTCAAGTAATATGAGAAAATGGTAGGGACGTGTTTGTTTGCTTGTTTTGTGGTGGTTGTGAAGTGTGCTAAGTGGTTATCTTGTTGCAGGCCGGCAGAATGCTAAAGTTTATACGAGGGAAGGGCCAGCAGACTTCTGCAGAAAGACAGAAGCTGCAGAATGAACTCTTTGCCTTCCGTAAGGTAAGTCATTATTTTGATAGACATTTTTTAATTATTCTCTTTCTGAAGAAGGTTATGTGGACAGATCACTACAGTAATTTAAAATTAATAAATGCCAATTATTTTAATTGCCATATTTTCCATTTTGTAATAGTTATCCTATTTTTTAAGTGCCAGCACATAGTTGCCTTATTTATATTTTAAACAATTAGAAATTTACATATATATAATTATTTACATAAATTAAAGTAATTCCATATATACTCTCAATATCTTAATTAATTTCATAAATTCTTACAACATAGAATAAAATGGTACAATCATTCTTATTTGATCCATTGATTATTTATTAATTCAACTTGTGGTCACTGTTAACAACAGATGACTAAAACACAAAATATATATATTTGTATGTGTCATTGTAATTATTGAGAGTTATTAATAAATGATATAAATATTATTAACTCATAATTATATGGAAATTAGATCCTATAGTAGTCTTAACGACTTTAATGACTTTGGTGGTATTATATTAACGTCTCCTTAAAATATTATGGTTTGAATTATAAGATTAGTATTAGTATAAGATATGTTGTTATTTACGTTCCCTACTTCATATTCTTTGGTTGGTGTCATGTCAAATACTTCTATGATCTTCTATCATACAACATCTCAATACAGACATGCTTCTTTATCATACATTTCCATCCATGGCTTTTCGTTCTTCTCTTATAAACTGCGTACTAAGACTTTTCTTTACATCCTTTTCACCCCTAGTTATGTGACCATACAAGGACAAACAATTACTTCTTATATCAATGCTACTTTCAAAGTACCTCTAAGAAGACAAAATAAAATAGGACATGTGTGTGTAAAATGTCTTATTTTATTCTCAACTTACACAAGCATAGGACATATTTTTATTTAATAACTATCATCTAAGTATAGATATGATATTTTGATATTGTTGACGGTACTGGTATGATATATATTTCATATTGTGATAATCTTTTCATACTGACACAAAATTTATATTATATTAAGCTATAGTTAGCTCAAAAATACATAAAAGATTCTTTAGAACCATTAACCTCGATAGTTACTTGTACTATCTTATCACGGCAAGCCCTACCATGTATTTACTTATAGATTAGATTGCATGGTTTTCAGTACTTAATATTTTTCATAAAAAAATTGGACCAGGGTCATAGATGGTAGACTCAAGTTTCATATCAGCTGAAATTTTTAGATTGTTTGATTTATTAGAACATAAATATCAATATATTTATTAATAAAATATACTGAATTATAGAATGTTATGTAAATATACTGAATTGTAGAATATAAATTATGTAAAATAATTATTAATTAAATATATTTATTATTAATTATATTTATATATTTAATAGTTGCTTGTTGACTAAGAAGTGTTAGGTACATAAAAGACTTCTAAACAATATATATATCTGTTTTGTTTGTTTTTGTATAGAATAAACAACTATTTTTAAAAATTGCTTTTATAAAGGGTTAATCTAAATAACATCAAGATAATCTAAATAATCTAAATAACAAGATACTTATTGTTTCAGTTATTTTTACTGAAAAAAACTTAGGTGTTATGTTGAATTAAACTAAAAATGTATTGATTTTGGAAAAAAAATATTTGATGATAGCATATAATTTGGCGAAGGGTTTATGTATTTACTAGATATGTATTTGCCCTTGTGTGTGTAATATTTTATCTATGCATAAACGCTTTTGAGCTGTGTGTAAAACTAATGACTATAACAAATGGATATGTCTAATCAATTAACAATTTTGCCTCCATTAGTATAACATTGATGGCATCAATGTGTGAGTTTTAATATATGCATTTATTGATTTTTTAAGTTAGGGGTATTATTCGTAGAGTTTATTATACATAGAGTAAGAGAGCCAGCATAAAATGTATCCATGGAAAAAAAAGAGAAAGCAAATGAGGCTACTTATATGATTGTGGTTGAAAGTAGCATGAATGTGTGATATAACAAATTAATCTAGGCTTTATAATTTTGGAGTATTATTACAAATTGTATTTTTTTTGTTGTATGTGACATGAAGGTGTGAATTTTAATATATACATCTATGGACTTTTAATTTCGGCTGTATTATTACAAAAACTATCAAAGTTGTGTTGTGAATGTATGTGGGAGTTTAAATATGTGAAATAAAAGACTTTTTAACTCAGTAGCATTATTCAGATATATAAGAATGTATTTGTTATTTATAAAAAAAATATCCTATATTACCATTGGAACATGTGTTTCTTTAAGATGAAATTATACTTAATTTAAACAACTGATCCAAATCCATATATAAGGCTGGTTGTTACATATTTTTTTTTTACAGCTGCCTCATAAGAAAGAATAACAATTTATGGATCACAATTGTCCGATGTGAGAATCGAACCCCTAACCTTTCGTTTATCAGCATAACTGACCACTATACACACAGTTCATCAATATTTTACCTATAAACAAAAAAAAAATAACCACTATACTAAAAGATTTGAAAGTATTTTTATGTTGAGAATACGTTAAAATAATTTCCGAAGAAGCGTGCGTATTTGCGATGCCACTGGTCTATATTGGCAAGGTCATTAAACTGCTTCAATTTCATCAATAATTACGACTAACTCCACAAGTGGTTGAATCACAGCTCATATCAAACCAGATGAATATCAAGGGACTCTGATCGTTTATATAATATGAATAAAATAAAGAATAATTGAATGAACGGATAAAAAACGAACGAACGACAATAAATTCTCATCCCCATTCAAACTACTTAGGGGTTAAAATGCTGCCAAATCTTACGAAGTTTCTACACGAATCTGTAGGTAGTAGTAAGTAAGTAGGTTTTTATTAAAGTACAACAAATAATTGATGTTTGTTTATTGTATATGTGATTTAATCATTATAATAACACGCGATTAATCGTTCATTTGTTCATTGTATTTTATCAGTTAAAGCTATATTGATGTTTATTTCGCGTAAATTTATTAATTTACTGTCTTATATAGAAAAGTGATGAATTAAAGAAGTAGAGAAGTTATAGAGTTACGAGAAAAATAGAGACAGTGTGGAAGTGGCTTCATGTTCACGAATTTAAATAAATCATATGTGATACATAGGAATGAGGAGAAAAAAGATATGTGGGAGTCCATAAGATTAAGAATTTATAAAACTACTTATTATGTAGAAGATGACGTTTAAATAGTTATGTCCTCAGGATGAATCCGCAACTAAAAGCATTATGTTTCTACTTAAAATTATTCAAAATATATAATATAAAAATGTGAGCAGACTGTGTTTTGTTTGTATCGAGTACATTTATGGACTTTTATTAAGCTATGTTCACAAGTAATGTTGTGTTATAAGTTTAACGTGTGTGTAACATCATAATCGCATACGGATTAACCAATTTGACTAAGATTTCTTTTATATCAAAACACTTGTCCGTCCGAAATAAATATATTATACATACAGTAGAGAAGCCAGCCTCAAATTTGTCCATCGAAAAAAAGAGAATGGTAATGAGGCTACTTATCTGCTACTCTTTCTTGCATGTGTGATTAGACAAAGATAAATATCGGTCTCTTATCTTGCCTCTTTTATTATTTGTCAGACACCGCACTCATAGAATGCCTGTAACTCCCCTATTCTACGTATAATAATTGTATGAAATTAAAGCATTCGTCTCCAAGATATTTTGCTGTCATTGAAGCTAATGACACTATCAGGCAAAATCGTAGGGGTTTTTTGTCTACTTATCTATAGCTGATATTGAAAATTATCTAAACATTTGTTTGATAACCAAAACCTTTATATTTGTAGTCTGGATTCGGACATAAAATTTGGTTTTAGAATGTATCTGATTTTAAAACGAATATCCCAGGAAAGTTGGCGCCAGACCTGACAAATATTTACAAAGTACGAGATATTTTAGGTCTTTCCCAATTGGGATAAGGATATGGATGACGTAAGCTGACGTGAGGGGGCAAATACACCCATTCAACCCCCCCTCACATTATTCACACCTGCTAGTGAATATATATAATATATTTAAAAGCAAAATCAATGACCGTTAGTTTGGTTATCGGTCGACATTTGATAACGATACGGTATCAGTCAATCGATGTTGGATGTGATATTAACCACGATATTATGAATTATAACAAATAATATATTAAGTATTAAATAAATATAGTAAAAAGTAATATTGCTTACTTTTTACTATATTTATTTACTGCCCCGTCGCAATAGCGTCCTGTAATATTCATAGACACGAAAGCTCAATTTTCAGAGTGACGGAACGTTTCCTAAAGGTCGCAGGTTCGATATTGGCAGGTTGTTATTAAAAAGTATATAAATTAATTAAATATGTTTATAGATCATTTTTAATTTATTAATGATTTGATCAGAAAATAACTATTTACTTCATTGTTAAGCTTAAAGTTTATCGCAGTGTTTTATCGTAAATACCGAGAGCCACACCCGGCCTCGCCCGTGTCGTGAAATATTATCTGTTCTTACAAATATAACAAGTATAAATTAATATCACAGGACAAATTACACACATTGATCTAACCCCTAGATAAGCAAATTATTTGCTTGTGTTAAGGATGTTAGAAAATGATACAAATACATAGAAATACACATTATAAATACTGAGATTAAATTTAATAAAACCAATCCCAGAAGTACATACATCTATGCTACAGTCCTCTTGTCCCTGTCGGGAATCGAACCCATCCCCTTTGCGCCGCTATTCGTAAGGTGTCTGTACTAACCACTCGACCAACCGGGCGATCAAATACTATCAGTCACTGTATATATTTAAAGTTAGAGTTTTAAGTTGGTGTTTAGAGTTTTATTTCCAAAAAGTCTTATGAAACTTCAACCTTTAATTCAAATTTCCGTCAATCGTGGTACTAAAAGAAGACTAACCAGACCCGTACTAGTTTCATTAATATATATATAGACGTACGTATATACGTACGTACGTTTCACTGTTAATAATTATCAATCACTTGTGTGTATCAAATGTAGTAGTGTCAGAAGCTTATTTTGGTACTGTAAATACTGAAATAAGCACTGTAAAGACACTCCAACTTAAAATTAAAGCTACGAGAGTTCCAAACGCTCTGAGAAGAACTACAACAATAGTAATAAAAATACGATTAAATATTCTTTTTTCTTATAAAAGTTGTTTATATGAAGCGTCTATTATCAATATTAGTGTTATCACTGTCAAAAACCAGACAACCTTTGACAAAAAGATAAATTGCTTAGGTACTATTATATCTAAAATGTTTTTTTTTGTATAACTTTGATGTCGATAGTTCAAATGTTTCATATTTTTAGGCTTATAAAAAATAATGTAGAATTCGAGCCTCTTATATATTTATTTTATATTAATATAATAAATAAGCTTCACATAATATCAAACAATATATATACTATAACTATTATAGTTTCGTATCTTAAAAACTAAAGCTGTCTAAATAATATAAAGCCAAGGACTCATTTCTGTTTTGTCCTCGTTAGGTCAGGACCACACTCCCGAGAGTACAGCGTGGTGCATACCGTATGCATATACAGTAGGGAACAATGGACAACATTGACCGTTAGGAATTAATATAATATTTAAAAATTGTTAAAACGTTTAGTATGAGAAATAATTTAAAAACTTTTATAATTATTTTATTTCCATACGGTTAAAATTCGAACCTGTGGCATATAGGAGACGGTTCCGTTGCTCTCTCAATTAACCTATCGTGCCGCTGGAAGAAGTTAACATTCAATATATTATTTTCTTTGTCGCAACGTAATAGTTTTAAAACTATTGTTTTTTAAGAATCTATTTTTAAGAACCGTGCAATGAGAGTTTGAGATTTCATGTATGTATGTATATATAATAAAAATTTTCGAAGATATTCTATAAAGATTACATAT
Organism: Napeogenes inachia; assembly: GCA_959347355.1. Classification (NCBI taxonomy): domain Eukaryota; kingdom Metazoa; phylum Arthropoda; class Insecta; order Lepidoptera; family Nymphalidae; genus Napeogenes; species Napeogenes inachia. Next base: position 8,188,924 of record OY365793.1, on the reverse strand, counting down.
ACCAAAATGTATAGAATATTTATTGAAGAAAAAAAATGTTAGAAAATATCTATAAATATATAATATAGCCATGGTTTCCAGAGGTCGAGAGTTCGAATCCTGCCCGTATCGGTTTTATATTAATTCTATATTTATTTAAGATTAAAAAACTATTTTATTAATGAAATTATATTCAAAAATAGACTAAATTCTCTGTGTGTTATTTGGGATTATAATTCATATTAGATTTGTATATTATAAGGTCAATAATCCATGGAGTCTGTAAAACAGATCTGCAACAAACTTGTTTTCATCTCAATCTACCACACGCAAGATTTACTTGAGTTTTGTTACCACAGCCAATAGACCGGCGACCTGAGGTGATTATTAAACCAGTTATGGGTGATATAGAAACTATTATTTTATTGAAATTAATGAATTTTTGACGATAAACATAATTTGTATAGATTTCAATACATAAATATGATTATGTATATAATACTAGATTTATGAGGTAGGGACATGGTAGCACAATTTGCAGAACGGCGGAAAGATACTCCAGAAGACGTAGGTTCGTGTACTATCAATATTATATACACCTGGATATGTTCACGTAAATTAATGGATTTTTTCAGACTAGTTCCGAACCCATTCGGGGTTCCTATTCATGAACTCGAAAAATGGTGGACTCGCTAGTAAAATATCGAATTTACGTAATATAGCCGTTTAAATATATATTTAATAATATATCTCACTTTAATTACAAAATTAATATTATAAAATAAGAATTATATGTAGGTATATTAAATTTATATACTCTTAACAATGCTAAATCTTCTCACAATTTCATCAAATTTCAATACAAATTGAACTTTTGTTTAAAACGAAAATGGGTATATCAAGCCTGTTGTACTCTGATAATTATCGAAAATCATTGTTGGGTAAGATTTCTAACCAGGACTAAGCAATCGTATCATCTGACAAGACCGCATTCCTCTCCACTGTCTGCTTACTTATTGTAGCTACGATTATTATATATCTATTACACTAAAAACCTCCAAAAAAACTAGTACCACACAAATGGTACTAAAACATAAGTTAAAATTATAATACGATTTTTTTTTGTTTAAAAAATGGATGTATGTTTGTCCCTATTTGTGAAATATTATGATTAGATACTCTTTCATTATATAATATACATTAGGGGTGTTGATATTGATAAATAAGATCGACATTTTACCGACGAATCTCTACTGGATACTTTTTTTATTTATAGGGATTACATACTTCTTGAAGTTTTAAGGGTAGATCAAGTATATCTAACTACAACTTTAAAAAAATAAACAAACTTGACACAGTCGGTTGGCCACCCCTGATATAGACGAAATAAAAATATCAAAGAATAAATCTCAAGATTTTCAAGTAGGTATCTTGAATTGTATATAGAGATGTTTCAAAAATATAAAAACTTAAAAAAATATCACAATCGGTTGGTATACATAAAATAAAAATAGCAAGGAACAAAGTTTCAAGATTTTTAAGTAACTTACATTTTATATAGAGATGTATCGAAAATATATAAATCTTAAACAAACCTGCCACAATCGGTTGACCACCCTTGATATACATAAAATAAAAATATTATCGAAAAACAAATTTCAAGTACAAATCTTAAATTTTATATAGTGATGTACCGAAAATAACTTCATTGTGAAAGCTATGATGAAATCGACCGTAGAGCGATCTATTATATGAAAGTCGATGTTAAACAGATGTCTGTTATTGGTTTTATATTAGAAGTAATAAAAATCAACTCGGGCACGTGGTACCACTCCATCTTTAAATATTATATTGAATATGTATTCTATGATTTTTGAATATAATAGTGTTGGTTGAAGTTTTAGGGTAGAGGAAAAAATAAGGTACCTACATACCATTTCATATGTATATATATATATATATATATGAAACGAAATATATAAAGTATTATAGATAGCTCTATATATTTTTATTCCTCTACAACATATTCTCTGGTCTGTTCGCTCAGTTTTTAATAAGGCATGTCTATATTTTATATCGATAAAATATTTTGAACATTTATTTCATTTATTATTGCTATAATCTACGACACGTTTTAATCATTTATATATATTAATAACACAAGCGAAATTATTATCTAAGAAATTTTTCCACAGATCCTGGTTTATAATAATTCTAGATTTATTAACATTATAATAATCAAACACGAAATTTTTACATCTCTCAAAACAACTGTAGTAATATCTCGCATTCAATTCAAATTGTATAGTTGCGTCAATAAAGGCGTGATACTAATAACACGAGGCCAAACATCTTAACCTCTATTAGGCAGATCATTTTATGGACCATCTCCCACGGTTTCCTACTTCAGGCCTCTCCAATTTATTTTAACACTACGAAAGATTGGGGACGTTATCCTCGAGGGTGGTTCATCCTGTCCCAATTCTATCCCACGCGTTCCAAGTTGCTTTATTGTATAAATTATGCGATTTAATGTCCCGTGGGTTGGATGTTGTATTTTATATGTGCCGTACTAATCTTATATAGATTATATATTATACACTTTATACTACTTATATTTTGTAAGTTAGTTCATTGTTTAAATGGTGCGGTTTGCTAACCCGTGGGTTCTAGGATATAGTATTTCAAATGTGGCGAACATATCTTTCTCTAATATAGAATAAGATGTTCGTAATACGCTTTAGTGCAAACTTATCTTTCTCTGATAATATATTTACAGTTCGCTGAATTGATATGTTTGTAAGGTTCGTTTGAAGGAATTTTGGGTTTTATGGATGGCTGGTTGAATGCAATTGGATGGTTGGATGGATGTACTTAATACATGTACATAATATACTTTATTAAACTGCAAAATAATATTAAATAAAACTATGAATATAAAAATGTATAATCATTATAATTATCACGTTTTTTAAGGTTTTTATGGTTGATTGGACGAATGGACAGATAAAAAAAAATTCAATAAATGGAAAAATATTACTTAATAAGAATACAAGGTCATTATTAACTAGCGCAAAGGCGTTCCTTTATATCAGAGGTGGTCAAACGGTCGCGTTAGTAGAGTCGATTGCGGCGTACCAACAAATATAAAATTTGTAATAGTTGAAGTTAATACATATTTACCTGCCCTTAGATTTTCAAGAAATATATAATTCCATAAAAATATAAGGTAGATTTCACAGGTTTTTCAGGAAAAACTCGATCTTAGTTCTGATCAAGTTGGACACCCCTGCTTTATTCGACTCGCAGGGAAAAGGAAGTGGGTTCATTCACTCCCTATTGAGGTTTAGTGCTTGCTAATCTATCTGGTAATATTTGCTCAGGTCACTGAACTAGTGATTGTAATATTTGCTTTTAGGGTTTTTTGCACCAAATGGAGTATTTCTATTTTATAGTATCAGTATCCAGAATTCTTATATCTTAAACAGTTTGTTCCCCTAGTACCAGTTTTGATATTATAAAAACTTTGAAAAAAAATCTATGATTTAAGTAGTCATAGTTTGCGTAACGACTGGTAAATTTGGTAAACTGTAAGAGTTTTCGCTAGCGACACAGTAGCTCAACTAATAGAGTGACGGGACGGTTATCCAGAGTTCGCGGGTTCGGATCTCTGCCGGTCTATTTTTCACTTATGTGTATATTAGCTTCATATTTAATACGATTAATATAGCTATACATGTCAATAAGTATATTAAAAATGATATTTGCGGATTAATAAAATGACTTTATTTAAATATGTCTAAAGTGGTGTCTATGTATTTACCTTACCTCACCAACACCACAGCATTGATAAAGAATTCCAGGAACTATTGAGTCCACTGTTTGTATTTTTTATAGTTAACACAATATTTAAAACTAGCTTGACAGCCATTCTGACGGCTAGTTGAGCGCAGATTCAATGATTTTATTCGTACATTTGGCAAAGTATCGATGAGACGTTCAAAATACCATATTTTTAACACATTACATTATTATATCACGTACCAAAATGTTATATAGAGATTGGCTTCTATTGTACCATCTCAACTTCTTAATTTGATCTCATTTTTTTTTATAATAAAAGTAACTGTCACTTTTTATAGAACCTTTTTACGCTATGATTAATAGTATACACATCCAGTTCTATACATAGGCCTCTTTTGTTATCGGACGTTGACCTCTGTGAAGGTTGCTCTAAATGGTTACATTCCATATTTGAATTGTTCCTTTTTTAATATTTTGAATTCTGGAATTTATTACAAAGATAAGAAAGATAAGTTTATATATCTATATATATATATGTATAAAATTCTTTTTTTTTTTCATTCTTTTTGCCGATCTTAGTTTAGGCATTATATAATTACTATTATTTTAAATGTTTTAAGTTAGAATCCTTTAATCCCTTATAACTGTAAAAGCGGCATAGTACTAGTAGTGAGGTGGTTAGTAATTATAGTCTACTTTTAATGCGTTTTACTTGAATTATAATTTGTTCTCATATATCAATTATGAGTAGATAACTAAATAGTTTATACTATAAAATATATAATATAAAAGTGTATCCATGGAGTTTCTAGTTATTCTTGAAGGACTTATTCTTTGGAGCTATCCAACTAAAGTCCGACGTTTCCTAAATGCAATGTATACCTATTTGAAATAAACCTTCGACTTATATTTTTTTAAATTTCTAAGTCAATATTACACGCTTCGTTCAAAACATAAACTGACCAAAACATGATAAAATAATCGGAAATGGTTCTTATTAAGCCCACTGAGCAATGATAACGGAAGCCATAACTTCGATATCATAAAACCTACAAACCTGCATTCAAGCTTAGAAACCTTATAGCTGTAAGTTCGTCGTACGAGCTGTTAATGAACGAAGCCATGGAAATTCGATTAACAGTTAACAAATAGGTATGCATTTTTTTCGAGTTTATAATTTTTTTTATGAAATTAAGGGCATATTGTTTTTATTCTCGCTTCACATAGATGGTTGGATGATGGATGGATGGATATGTGTATCGATTGATGAACGGATGGATAGGCTGTTAATGAACGAAGCCATGGAAATTCTATTAACAGCTAAAAGATAGGTATGCACTTTTTCCAGTTTGACCATTTGTTTATTTGTTTACCATATTTGGATAGATGGATGTTTAGTTGGATGGATGGATGAATAGATGGATGGATGGATAGCTGGGTGGATGGTTGATCAAATAAAAATAATAACATAAAAGACGCAATGAGTGAAGAAGTAAAATTAAACTAAATACGAAATGAAGTAAATGAGAAATAGTTCCAATGGCTAAACTTTAGTAGGTACTAAACAAATTTGCGATGTTCATGATATTTTTACGATACCATGAGATGGGTGCTCGTTAAAACCACCAGGTCGTTACTGTTTTATAGCTGAATGATGAATAGCATCTGACCGAGGTTGTGTGCTCTTGGATATCATCGGGTCAGAAGTATAAAAAACATTGGATGTTCTACATCAACCAACTTTGTTATATTACAAAATAAACATTTATGTACAGAATATTGATTAAATATTTATTTGCCCGTCTATATTAAGGTGGTTTAATCGGAATTTTGCCCGAATAGTGCCGAACCCATTCGGGGTTCTATTCATGAGCTCGAAGGATAGCATACTCGCGTAAACTGAATAGTTGTAATATATTAATTTAATAAATGTTCGTATGTCTGCTTATGTAGTAATCTCTTATCTCATTGAAAGCCGGGTAAATAACGGTATGGTACATATAATATGGATAGACAAACAAACTATGTACCTTATTATAATTCAAAATTGTTATTAAAAGAAGGCGTTCATAAGTAATGAATCATCTGACTCTAGTAGCACGGTGCCATAGAGTAGGTTCTTGAAAAAGATCTAGGAGCTCTGTGGATACTATTTTACCTGGTGAAACAAATGAGAAATAATTTTTAATATCAATGTTCAACTCACAAAAAGGGGTGTTATGAGTTTGACATGTGTATTTGTGTGTCTGTCTGTGACAACGTATCTTCCAAATAAATCGATTTGATTTTTTTTTAAAGCCTTGTCAAACGATATGATTCTTAGCTATGTATGGTGCAAATAAAAGTTTTATACTCTTCAGTTATTCACCTCCCATTGGAGATAGTGACAGAGTCTCAGACAATAATGTCTGTTTTGATATAATTGTATCTATCTATAGCAAAATACTTATAAAAGTTTATTATTGATCGAGGAATGTATCTATGTTTAAACACGGCGTTACATGACACACACACATAAACACCTATGTGTTATCATGATAAGATTATCAGTATCGATTCTTGTATCGTTTTGGCTTCTTCGAAAAGATATAATAACAAAAGTTTTTGTACTATATATAAATAATAAAAAACTTAGCTACATTGAAAGAATTTTAATCTATTCAAGCATTCGTTGCTGTGCGTGCGCAGGTTGACGTTCAGGTATGCCATCGAGATTGTCTGCGTCGACTTTGAAGATACATTTTTGATTATTATTTACGTACGAGCTTTTGTAAGTCAAACTTTAAGAAACAATACAATTTAAAAATTTAGTTCTAGGATTAAGTAAGGAAAGTTTTTTTTTTAATATATATATAATTAATTTAAGTAATTAATAAAATAATAATTATACGATACGCTACGGTTTAGATTTGATAGGCTTACTCAAGTGGTAGTGAACGGTAAGGTTTACCAAAGGTCGTTCGGTCAAATCTAGCCCTTAATAATACGTTTATTATATATACTTTTCTATTTAAAAGTTAAAAATAACATAAGTAATGACGTATTTGCATTTTAAATTAATGCATGGTAAATACTAAAAGTTACTTGACCTAATTTGCTTGAAGTTTCAAATTATTAGGTTTTGAAAGTTTTATCGCTACGTTTCTAATTCACAGGTTCATTTTTGTATTTTGTGGGACAAATATCTACTACAATAGTTTGGAGGGTTTAGTTATTTACGATAATGGAGGTTTTGATCCATTGGTTTTTATTTACAGCTCTACCACCATCAGGAAGATGGTACCGTCACATTCAAAGACGCGATATATCGTATTATTCCAAGTATTTCTCATATAAATCTATTGTTAATATCTTCCGCCGCTGATATTCACCGCTCTTCCTCAATTGCATAATTCATGAGATAATTGATTCTCACTTTCACAAAGTAAAAACTATGTTATGATTTATAACTCGTACATGTTTATGACTTGTACAACTTTGAGAGATCAGTACAAGTAGAGTGACTCTACATCGAGGTGTTTTTAGTTATTAGAATAACTAAAAACGTCTTCTTTTATTACTTTACTTGAATTATATTTTATATTATGACTTATTCAAATAATAATATTAATAATTTTATAAATAATCCCTCCAAGAAGTTTTTATTATTAATGAAAAAAATGAATCATCAGCCAATTATGATGCCTGCGGTGTGATGGATTTGTGTCTATACCTACTACGAGTTTTGACGTTACTAAAACTATGACAGTTTACCAAATCGTAAAAACAAGTATCATTCTAAACTTCATCCTAAATAATATATTTATTAAGAGATTATTTTAAATGTCTATAGATTTTGACTCATCCAGTGTATAATAATTGTACTTTTTTATTTTAATATTTGGTAAACTGTCATAGTTTTCGTAACGTAAAAACTCGTAGTAAGGACTTTTCAGAAGAATGTAATAAATACATCTCAAAGAGGAAATTTCATAGCATAGATATTTATTTAGATAGGTGGAAAGTGTTCTATGTCAGCGGGGAAGAGTAAGTTTTCAGTCTATTATTGAAATATTTCTTCACAGATGCCTAGGCAGTTTATATGTTGATTGCAGATTTAATTGAAAATGTACTTTATGATGGACATAATATGGGATAAAAGTTCCATAAAATAATTTAAAAGACTATCCCTGTTTCATGTTCTTTTTTATCTATCTTTTAATACCACGGAATTTCTTGCTCTTTGTAATCACTTCTATATTCGTGGATATTTAAAACAGTACTATATTGTAGTGATGTTTCATACAATGTATGTATTTGAATTAAAATTCCTTGTATTTCAATGTCGATTGTCTGAGCATTTATTCCCAGATCGAATACAGCCTTGACCACATTGTACTGTCTGTTCGTCACTACTTCGTGATATACAAGCTATGGTTGCGAAAATGGTTTTCTAAATGCGAGATGCGGTTTGTAATGGTTATGTTATTGAGGTAGGAAGGTTATGTTATTGAGGCTATCTGGTGATGGTTATAACTGCACCTCAGTTTCATAACTTGTCAGATATTATTTAATCAGCTCTAGCTTTTTTTTAAAAAAAAGTTTTAGGGTTTTATAATTGAAATCAGGGTCATAAAGTACACCCAGTCTAGGAACAACAATCTGCGTATCTTAACTACCCCGAGTGGGACTCGAACTCATGACCTTTGCCTCAGCAAGACCATTAAACCGAAAGACCATCAATGTTTAATTTGTTTATTTAATACTAGGTCTGCCAGCCGTTTTGTTTTTGTTATATAGAAATGCAGTTAAAATGTTATTTTCTATTTGTTACAATACGTTTTTGTGTATGCATGTCACCAATGTCTTTTTCTGTATCCTTTGCAACATGTGTGCGAAGTTTTACAATGATGGATTGAGCAGCTAAGATTTAGTAGCGTAACAAACAAACAAACTCACATTCTTTATAATATGAGTTAGGATAAACTGAGTTGTAATTATACTTGCAAAATATTACCTTAATCAACGTTTAATTAAGATCACCTAATTTGATTTCTAAACTACGTAATCATGCGAAAGACAGTTTTGAGTTATTTTTGACAGTATTTATGACTCGCATTTATAATTTGGAACATTTTTTGGCCTAAAGGCTCGTATTAACATAAATTATATAATTAATGATACAATAATATATTTAACTTAACTAAGTTGTATAATAGAACCTTAAACGTATGGTACTACCTTATATAGGCCATGAGTCATACTATAGTAATCACCTGATCGCCGGAACTATTTACAGCTATGACGTCATTGAAGGTACTACCAACAATGTTTTCAATTCACCTAGAGTAAGAGACATGTACATGTATACATGTGAGGTTTTGTTCACAGTTATCTTAATATGAATCATACTATTTGTCATAGTTGCATTTTTAATGTGTCTGACCTACATGCTTATGTTTTGTGTATAGGTACGTCCTTATATATATAATAACACAGGACTAATTACACAGATTGACCTCACCCCTAAATAATCAAATTATTTGTTAAGGGTTTTATACAACGATACAAATACATAAGAATACACATTATAAATACTTTGAATATATTTAAAAAACGACCAAACCCAAAAATACAGACATCTATACTCGTCACATATATGCCTTTCCTTGTCGGGAATCGAACCCGAGCCCCTTTGCGAACGTTAGACGTCTGTTTATTTTTTTTGTTATTCATAATCTATATATATTTACCAGGCTATAAGGTTTAACTTAGTTCACGTCAAAAGTTCACCATGTTTAAATCTCATGAAGAAGAAAAACAAAGAACCCCGTATGGGTTCAAAATTGAGCAGTTTCTTTGTAATTTACGAGAGAAAAGCCGGGTCAATATATATATATAAACTCATGACTCAACACTGTTATCAATCAAATTCTCCGTATATAACACCGTTTGTTTGTAACTATGTTTACTCATTGATAAACATAAGGATAATCTCAAAATAAAATTATTATCTTTAGTGTTGATTCACTTTAAGTATAATTTTGATACGTCATTATCTTTTCTTTTGATTAATTATTTTTGTTTTCATATATGTATTTATATAACCCATTAGGAGTAACAGCTCACAGTGATATTAGTCGGTACATACATACATATACAAACATACACATAAGTACATATATGTATAAAAATAGTCGTCATTTTGAAATTTTAAATACAAATTGGTTTTTGTGATTACTTATACTTATTTAATGTCTAGTATTGTCGGTCCAAAGACAATAACTATTTGTTAAGTTCCTAATATACTGTCAAGGGGAAAAACCCATACTTCATAATTTTAATCTTTGTCTTTTGCACAAATTTAAGAGAGATATATTTTAAATAAATATTGAATAAAAAAAAATCGATTCTGTCAGGGTTACTCCTCTGAAATATTGTACCGTCCCTCTGCCAACTACCGTGTCGCTACCCCTTTCATGAATTTATGATCCTATATATGATCATCTTTATCAGGACGGTGGTGACATCTATTACGCTTCTTTCAAAAATACTAACCAATGTTTCTAACTTTGCGTATGGATAAAAAAGTTTCCACAACCGAAATTAAATTGATAATATGAAAATTTTAATAAATATACAATGAAATTAATAATTTTTAGACAATTTTATAAATTATAACTATTTGCAACTTTAAAATGACCAATATATATATTTTTTGTAATTAATCTTTCGTTAATCATGACGATTATGAAAATATACATATATATACCCGGCTATGTATATTAGAATTCACTCAGGGAGTCTGCCATGCTCCGAGCTCATAAATAGGAACCCCGAATGGGTTCGAAACTTTAAAAAAAATCGATTAAATGACGTTAATATATCCGCGTAAATATATATGTAATGATACATTCTCTGCAATAATCTGCAACTGTCCTAATTTCGAGATTTATATCTCTGGGTACAATGGTGTGGTGGTTTTGTTCGACCGGAAATACCACAGGAAGCCGCGTGGCTGGTTAGCGCGTGCCTTGACAACAGAATCTAGTTTATTAAAGGCTTACGCACAGTTTTTATAATTTATATCCTGGCTCTAGCTTTTATACTAGCTTTTATACTAGCTTTTGTCTTCGGCTTCGTCTATAAGTAAGTGTTCGACTTATGTAGTACTTTTTGCCTACGACTGTGGTTCAGGTAAATGCTTGGGACGTTTCTTAGCTTATTCGATCAAATGTACTATATTATTTCTTTCGTATTCTTGTCAATATGTGTGTAATTTTTAATAATAGTTTAAGGTATGGGGAGAGTGACGAACAAACAGTAGTCTTAATACTTTTGAATATGTATTAACTATGTAGATGTCTATTTTTAATATTTTTGGTACTATAATTAATTATTATTATTCCTTTATTTGGTCCCTAGAGAAATTAATGGAAATTCTCATTAGTATAATTTGGGTTTAATTATGGGTATTATTTCGAGTAAATTTTGACTTCACTTTCTGTAATGTATAGAAAATAATACATCTAAATAATCAACTAAATACTATTTTAATTAAAAAAAAACTAGCAATTGAGTTTTTTTTATTTTATTTTTTATATACTAATAATGTCTTTATTATTAAATTGATTTCTTGTTTTTGTTTTAAATTACAAAATAATTTATTTTAATACATAAGTTATATTTGCAAGTGTGATATGAGAACTTTATATTTTTAAATTTTGACATCAATTGATTAACATCACTCTCTATAAAATTAAAATTTGTAAATATTACTTGAATTTTTTATTTCGTAATTTATTAAAAAAAAACTTTGTAGAAACATGCATAAGTGCAAATATAACTAACATGTCAAATTCAATTTTATTTTACCAATATACTAATAATAATAAATACACATCTTCAACATTGTTAATTCAAAAGTCCAGACCTCAATAAAACGTCTTTGAGTTTATAAAATGATGTCATTTGGCAAATGCCAGTGCTATAGTTACATCATAGCGCCCACGATATCACGTAAACTATTTATACGTACACATACATACATATACATAAATGCACACATTTATAGAGAGTAGAAAAATATATACATACACACATACACATACTCGCACATGCAAACATATAAGTACAGGCAGTGACAAAAAAAAAGGAAGTCTGTCATTTTAGGTCAGGTTAATAGGAGGGATGAATGACATGTCATTATAATTCTAGATATGGAAATGGAAGGATTTAAGGGCTAAATAAGATGGTTGAAAAAGAAGGGAGTTTGTACAGAGAGGTCTAGTGACAATCCCAAAATTGGGATAAGGACAAAAATATTATAACTACATACATACATACTGATTTTGTACTGATTGTAATTAATATTACACATAGAATGCTTAATTCACGGAGGCGGGGATGGATACGGTATTTCTATAGGTAAAACGATGGAACGGTTGTCCAGAGGTAACGGCTTCGAATCCCTGTCCGTATCGTTTTATTTTACATTCTATATTAATTTATATTAAAAAAATACGCTTTACATTGCTATAGATGTTTATAAATATTTTCAAACATGTAATTAATATATTAGACACACTTATCGAGACTGACAGTAAAATTAATGTCATAATATAACAATACAATTAACAGTGCTGTGTGATATACTAATTAGTGCTCTAAATAATGGGTAGTCTGTATGTGGTTTAATAGACGCTAACTTACTGATTAAATTCCGATGTGTGTCATACATATGAATGAGACATTATATGTAGCACTGGTTTATTGGATTTTAATTATTATTAATATTATAAAATATCGTCGTCTCACACGACATTAAGGAAAATAATATAGGTATCTCTCTCTACTAAATATAATAAATCTGTCCTTTGTGGACATTCCTAATCGTTTAAGCAATTGTCTATAACAAAACAATGGTATTACCATGTTGGTATTATGAAAATAGATACAAAATCCCATGATACTGGTTACCATAACGGTAAAAAACCGGTCCCGGGCCTGTGCACATACCAGGCGCTCATAAACTATATGTATTATAATTTATAATCTTCAATCTATTCGACTATCTGATAACGATGGAACTCTTGTGTTTCATAATTGCCTGGTACATCAAATATAAGTACTTACAAAATTAATTAAAATATTAGTATAATGTCTGCCTGAAGGTGTATATTATGTATATATATTATACACCTTCAAAGTTTTATCAAACCCTATTAAGTAGTTTTTGCGTGTAGGAATGTTTTTAGTTTATGTATGTATTTCTTTTAAGGTTTAATCACTGGTAAGCAGCAATGTTACCAAAATAAGAGATTATTAACTACTTTATTTATTAACCGATTTAGATGAAATCAATATTAAGTGAGGAATGTTACAATATATTCCCGAAAACTGCATTCAAATTGGTTAAGCCGTTCCTGAGATTAGAGTGCACAAACATACAGATATACAGACAAAATGAAAAACCATTGTTTTGAGTTATCTTGCTCTTATAAAGGCTGCCTATAATGTTTTTTTTTTAATATTTTAAAATCGATCAGTGACAATTTTATTATATGTGTAAATAATAAAGTGAAGAAAGCTAATATTTTTATACAAGATAAGAATATATAAAATTAATGAATATCACACACACACACTTAGAGATACATTACACACACAACCTAGAACTACTAAAAAATAAAAAAAAAAGCAAATGAGGCTAACTATTTGTCTCTCTTTCTTGCATGTGTGATTAGACAAAGATAAGTATCGGTCTCTAATCTTCCCTCTCTTATTATTTGTTAGACACTGACAGTGATAGACCTGCCTATAGCTCCCCTATTCTTTCTACGTATAATAAGTTTATGCGCATGGTATATAGAAAACAAAATACATATTTATATATATACCCTCATATAAATTAACATAAAATTACAGTTACTAACTGGACAATATGTATAGATAGTATTTATAATTATAATATAGGGTTGCCATCTATCTGATTCATAAAACATCATTTTGTAAACATTTGAATCACCTACCGGAACAATTAGTATGTGTGTTTGTTTTGTACTTGTAGCCCTAATTACGCTTCCACTATCCGGCCTTTTAGGAACGAGCTGATACAATGGTGAGGATAACTGTATATATACGGTCTAAATACTTTTAGCAATGTTAAGCGTATATTCAAATCAATATACCATAAAAATGTTCGATACGGCCAGAATCCGAACACGCGATCTCTGAAAAACCGTCCCGCCGCTCTACCCACTGAGCTATCGAATTACTTTTTAACGCATACTTGTTATTCGCTTTGATCTAATAATTATGATTAAAATACATTTTGACAGTTTTTTACATAAGCCCAGAAAAAAAATAGTAATTTGTTGATAAAATTCCCTTGAGATAATACAAAATAGTAAAACAATTTACCAAAGGTTTGGAGAGACAGACGCATTACACTGATAATAGAAACATTAACATTCATTTTGGTTTACACATACATCATACACACACTATAATAATATATTATAATAATATATATATACATTCATTTGACCATTACAACAGTAGTCGTCTCCACTAGAAAAATATTTGTTTATAAAAGTTGTAATTTTTAAGTTTCTATTGTTTATTATGTGTATAAAATGTAGCTCTTTACTTAAATAGTTTGTGTTTGTTTTCCAGTAGTTCTGATGTTACGAGAACTATGACAGTTTACCAAATCATCGAATCAAATTGTTTACTGATATAGAGTAATGTACATATTTGGAATCAGAAAAAACATTGATTCCAAATTTGTATGTATATACCTCAGACCCAATAGCCTGGAACCGTTAAATTTAAATTTAACCGTACAACAAAACAGTTCTATTACATAATATTTTTAATATCAGATAAGACATTAATACGTAATTTATTTAATCGAAACCAAGCCGTTAGGGCTGTTTTTTATAAAAGTTACAGTCAAAGTAATAAATACGGATATTAAATAATATCCAGCTATTATTTATAACGTCTTCTCTATTTAGACAAAGTGATAATTATCAAAGAATTAATCACAATAATTGGATATTTTATATAACACTGATAAAGTAATAAAACAAGTATTGATAGAAATAGACAATTATAAATTTATAATTACTGCAAGTCTATAAGAATAGCTTGGTTAGGTTAATTCTTCACATTGTCTAGACAATTCTATTATTATCTATAATGATCAGTCATTATAAATAATAGCTATCTAATCACTATGACTGTAACATATACTAGATGATCGTGCCGACCAATCGTGTCGACTCGAGTTGGCCGTAATTCTAATTAAATCAAGTTGAATTTATAATTTATTAAAATGTTTTTAATATATTTTTTTTAAGTTTACAGAGTTTTAATAATTTTTAAGCTAGTATTATTCAAACGTGCGATCTCTGAGAAACCGTTCCGTGGCTCTTCCAATTGAGCTACCATGTCGGTACTTGCTTCTATGAGTGTAAAGACGATTATGAATAGAATGGTAATTCTATTTATATTTTAAATTATTTTAACATGGCTAAACATGTTTATCTAGACACGCGGTAGAGTGTAAAGCCAAGTTCAAGCTAACAGAACTAATGCTAGCACCGTGTGTAACATACACGAACCATTCTATGCCATTTTTGAATCCTAACTTAAAAACTATTTGACATGAACATGTCAAATTGATTCAGATATTGAGACTGGCAAAATAAATATGTGCTCCAACTTATACAAAAACATCTCACACGTACAAAAATCGTCATTTTTTACTAACTGGCCTAAAGATCAAAACGCTTTACTTCTTTTGTCGTTGAAGTCAAGAACAAAGCATTTTTCATATTGAACTTGGCTATCATTTCAGATTTATGTTTTTGATGGGATAGACAATTTTCAACATTGTACGCATTTACATTTCATCACATTGATAAATAAATCGTGTTTTTTTTTCGATCAATTCGATGGTATATTTTATCTTGAAGCTTCACAATGTCTAAGTTAAGATATACATTCCAGTCTTAACTAGACTATTGTAAAGATATGTCATTACATATTATAGATTATTTTTAATACTATATTAATACCTATAACTTTAATAGAACTATATTCTTCACTAAATCGAATATATAGATAATTGTATTTCTTATCCACAGACAGTCCAACACGGGTTTCCCCACAGGGCGTCAGCTCTTGCTTGGGATCCCCTTCTCCGGCTAGCGGCCCTCGGCACAGCATCCGGGGCCTTGAAAGTATATGGACGACCTGGCGTAGAGCTCTACGGACAACACAGCAATCCTGACATTGTAGTCACACAAATACATTTTATACCTGGTATGTATAAAGCAATAAAGAACTAAGACTAAACATTGAAATAGGAATACATTGTACTAAAGAACTGACTGCAACTAACTAAGACTAAACATTGAAACAGGTATATATTGCACCAAAGAACTAACTAGAACTAGCTAAGACTAAAAAAATAAATACGCATACATTGCAACTCCATCACGCTGGACCCCGCCTTAAAAAAATCCTTACTTTTTTTCGCTTATATTTAACTACAAACGATACAAAGATTGTAGTGAAGTTGATTTTTTTGTAGTGATAATAATTACGCGGCAAACCTAATAAACGCTGTTCTCAACACAAAATATATATAATACTGCTCTAAAAACTTTTGGAATACACTCTAAATCGTTTGTAGTTTATTGTAGTGAAAAAAAAATATTTTATATGTATAATTTCCGAGAAAAATAAAAAAATACAAAGTTTTAAAAAGTCAGAAAACCTTTTCGATAACTACAAACGATTCTTATGATGGTAGTAAAGTAAATTTTTTTGTAGTACTAATAATTATTGAAAGTGAAACATTGGTTAGGATTCTCGAAAATTATATATATAAGAGAACAGAATGGCCTGGCCTCTTCAAAGTTGTAACGCCTTATATCTAACGTATCTTTGGCTCGTGTGTAACTAAGATTACAATTGGGTATGTTATAAATAGGTATTGAATGTGTGTTTGATCTACGCCAATAACTCCTAAATAAACAAACATCTCGGGAAAATGTTATTCGACTATTAAATATTAATTCATAGGTATTCCATTAGTCCTATCTAGGGTTGCCACGTTCAGAAATTCAGGTTTTTTTCTTTTTTAATTTTTGAAATAGTTATGAGAATATTAACAATTAAGTATAACATTAAAATATATTTTTCCTATAAAATTAGTGGATTCTCTATGCCATTGTGAAGATGTAGTATTTTTGGTAAAATATATATTTTTTTTATAATTTAAATTTATTACGGGTGGCAATCCTAGTCATAACCTTAAAATAAAATACGGTCTAACTCTTATAATAGTTTTATGAGTAATGGTAAAATTCATAACATAGCTATCATTGGTATTTAAATTGTCTATAAACATGTTTAGGTATGTTAAGCTGTTATAATTTTAAAAAAATATATCGTTAAAAAAATCATTCGGGTCATTTTTGAAAATCTGCTACCTCTGGAATATTTTTTCCGTCGATATTGCATTTGAACTACCGTGTCGCTACCCGCCCTAATGACGCATTCTATATTTAATCGTTCTTATTATTCTGTTACTTGTTAAAGATTTATACATTCTATATTTATTTTTAATTAAACTATTTATTTGAATATTGTTAGTAATAAATGTTTTCATTTCAATTTGTAAACTTACAACGGAAGATTCTTGAAATAGAAAAGCAAATATGCTAAACTGAAGCATAGATGAACTAATTGAGCGAAGTTCATATAGCTGTCTTTAAACCGCATGTACTTGTGGAACAATCACCAAAAACAAAATTTCGCAATATGTGAAGTAAAATCATTGAATCTGCGCTCAACTGACTGTGGCTGTCAAAATAGGACCTATATATATTAAATATAAAATATCATATTATATATACAAAATACATACACACATTACTTTTAAAAATAATATAATGGTTACCAGCAACCATTGGACCGTAACCTCATATCGAATTGTAGTAACCACACCCAGTACACGCTTGGTTACTTCTCCATATCTATGAAGTTACAAGTAATAAACTAAACTACTTGTCTATGACTCGATTATTATAACTTGTTGACCTAGAACATATCTATAATTAATATTAGAAGCCTAGCTAACTTAGTTACAGTTTTTCCCATAAACAAAATTACTGTAATATTCATGGCCCCACAGCACCAGCCTGGGGTTGATTTTTTTAATTAAAAAGTTGGACTAACAACCAGTACTACTACTACTACTACTACACTTGAACAAGTAACTCTACTTGAATAATATATTAATAAATATTCCAGGTACTGGGCGTCTAATATCACTATGCGATGACAACAGCCTACACTTGTGGGAAATAAATGAAAAATCTCTCGTAAAAATCAAATCACACGCCTTTGAGGGCAAAAACAAGAAGATTTCATCAGTGTGCGTGGAATCCTCGGGAAACAGTATTCTTCTTGGTACAGAGGGTGGAAATATTTATACCTTAGACTGCAATGCGTTCACAGTTCACGAAGATGTTATTTATCAGGATGTCGTTATGCAAAAGTGAGTCATAAATTTTACAAAATAAATAAAATATTAAATATACAATACATTTAAAAAACGTGCTTAAAATTTTATAAAATTTGGTAAGTTTTTAAATACAAATTATATTTTTTTTATATTTAATAACTAAATTCCAGTTCATCAGTTCAATCATTAATGAAAACACCTGATAAATATACTTCTGATAAAATTTAAACTATATCCCCTTTTTTGCAGTTGTCCTGAAGATTTCAAAGTCAACCCTGGTGCTGTGGAATCAGTATGCGAGCATCCCAAGATTCCAAGTCGTATTCTGATAGGATACAATCGTGGTCTGGTGGTGCTGTGGGACAGAACCACCTCCGCGCCAACACACACCTTCGTATCCAACCAACAGCTGGAGAGCTTGTGCTGGAATGATGAAGGTAAGGCTGGACTAAGCTACAAATAATTCAATTTGATTGATCGTATTCGATTTGTGTTTGTAAATATCTCTCAACATGTATGCGCTAAAGTAATTTAAATGTTATTAAATATAGAATGAAAAATAAACCGATACGGTCACGGATTCGAACACGCGACCTCTGAGAAACCGTCCCATCCCTCTACCAAGTGAGCTATCGTTACTCTCTACCTCTAGCTCTACCAACTAAGCTACTTTAAGACTATAAAGTTTGCAAACACATATCTACAAAACATGTTTGAACCGGTGACTTGGTTATCCCATAGGTCGCAGGTTCGAGCTTTGCAAGCGTTGGTGAATTTTAAATTTCATATTCAAAACTCTAATTTTAAATTTGAACCAAAAAAATAATATTATTAATGAAATGATTATAATTGAATACATATTATTATAATAATATTTCAGGAGAGCACTTCACGTCCTCCCACAACGACGGGTCGTACGTGACGTGGGAGGTGGCGGGCGCGGCCAGCGACAGGCCGCTCAAGGAACCAGTCACCCCCTACGGACCATACCCCTGCAAGGCCATCACCAAGATACTCAACAGGAGCAGCGTGGGGGGAGATGAACTTATCATATATGCTGGTAAGTTCTTGGCAAATATGTTTATAAATTTATATGTAACAACCTGGGTCGTGTAGGACTAAGACGTTCCTTCGAATAGATTCTCAAAAATTTTATATTTAATATAATAAATACTTTTAAGTTAGGGGCGTTACAGTTTTTATAATCTTCGAAATCTACTTTTTCCTAGTTGTTTTAGGGTGGAAGAAAGTTTACTGAACTCAGCTGGAAAGAATCTTGTAGTGGAAAACAAACTTTGACAAATAATATAATACTTTAAATTTTTTTTTATAATGTAATAATAATCTTTGATTTGCTAAGATGAAGGAAAATAATATACAAATTTTAATAAAGATTATTTTTCCCAGGTGGTATGCCCCGAGCCTCATACTCAGACAAGTACACAGTAACCGTCCAACAAGGAGAGAAGCATGTTGCATTTGACTTTACTAGTCGTGTATGTATGTCTTATAAGCAACTTTATTTTGAAACATATTATATGTGGCCATTGCCGGTAATAATAAGCACAGACTTATATATTCTCTTTCCTACTGTAATGTCCATACCTCTGTCCCGATAAATTCGATTATATGTTGAATGCTAAATTAATCGAAGTGGACAGCACGGTAACAAAATTGGTAAAGTGACGGACCGTTTCCCAGAGATCGCGGGATCAAATCGGGAACTGTATAGTTCATTTATCATTCTATATTTATTTATATATCTATATTGATCGTAATTGTTATTATCAGGTTATCGACTTCTTCACGACGACCCCAGTCCCCCCGGACGGTGTTCCCCTGCAGGAGGAGCGCCCCGTCCTCCCCACGGCGCTGTTAGCGCACAGCGTGCACCAGGTGGCCGCCGCGCTGGTGAGGATGCTACCATCATAACTAGTATTACAAAAGATTATGTGGGTTGGTTGGTTACGCTTTTACGTGTTAACTACACCACCGATCTTTAATAAAGACACTTACATTGCTAGGGATAAAGATGTCCTTATCTTTATCCCTAGTAAGGTATATTTGTTGCGAAAAAAAGTGCTGTTCATAACATCAACATGTTTCAAAGAAATCAAATAACATTTGATTTCTTTGAACAACAACTGATTTCCGACATAGCAAAGTTGGCGAAGTTGCTGGCAAAGATAGTATAAACAGCAAATAAAAATATCACTAGATATGTTGTATAACGCACAAGTTCGATCGTGAGTGGAGTACTGCTCACAACTTTGGTATTAAACCCTGGTCACTACTCCAGGTGGTACTAGTGGAGGAGGAGCTGGTGGTGATAGACCTGTGCGACGACAAGTGGCGTCCTCTGCGGCTGCCCTACCTGGTGTCCATACACGCGTCCGCCGTCACCACGGCGCACCTCGTCGACAACGTGGCAGACAACGTCTATGACAATATTGTAGCCGCTGGTATGACCTATATATTACTTGTTGTAATTGTAAAATTAAAGTATAATTATTATGAGAATGTGTGAGTGTACTCATTATAGTAAAGATGTCTGTGTAGTAAAATATATATAAAAAATATATATATACTGTTATATAATATAAATATATATAATATAATATAATATAATATAACTACGATTAAGTACTATGCTATTCAATATTATTAGTATATACATATAATATGGACACCTTCTTGGTCTAGAGATTAGTGAACCAAAATACAAAGGTCATGGATTCTTTTTACATGTTGGACAATTCTTGGTTTCGATTGTAACTACGAATATGGTTGTACTTTGAGTGGGTGTTATTTCAATAAATCATATAAAAAATAAAAAAGAAATAGGGGATTTATTGTTTGTAAAAAACCACGATACAGATTATTTATAATTAAAATATATTGTTGTATATATAATTTGATCCCCAGGCCAGCAGCAAACCGAGAACATATATTCAGAGAGCCAGTGGCCGATATCTGGTGGTATAGTGGAGTCCCCGGAGCAGTGCGGGCGCCAGGTACTGCTCACAGGACACGAGGACGGCTCCGTGAGGTTCTGGGACGTCACCGGCGTGGTCATGACACCTCTCTACAAATACACCACCGCTCCGCTCTTCAGGTAAATTAACTAAATATTTGTATCGGAAATTATATTTAAATTACTATGTTTGGTTAGGGTTATGTTTATATAAGAATATATTTTTTCTTTGCGATTATCATAAACATTCCCCTAGTACTTTCACCGAAGCAAAATTTATTAATTGCAACATTAATTTCTTCATTACTTACAATAATCGTCATTTTGGCTAGTATTGACCGGAGTTAGCTAATCGTTTCATCTTTTGCTTATGGCTTTCTATATTCGAAGCGGGCTGAAACGGTCTTCTCCGAGGTAAAATATTTAAATATATAGATATATTATTTAAAGCATAGATGCGTAGTTTAGATGCATGGTAGGCATCCAGTCCATTTTGTCTTAGAACATTATAATACTGTGAGGTTATATAATTTATTTAAAATAAGAACTATTTTTAAACTAACTAACTAAGCCATAGGGTTATACGATAATTGTTATGAAAATCTACTAATGTTATTCTGTCTATATATTTAATATTTTTGAATACAGTGGTGAAGAAATAGGAGAAAATAACGACAGCCAAACAGATGATGAAGAATGGCCACCATTCAGAAGAGTTGGTACCTTCGACCCTTACAGTGATGACCCGCGACTCGGAGTTAAACGAGTACGAATAAATCTATTTATATGATAATTTATTTTAAATAAATGCACAATGAAAAATCTATCGATATTGTAAAAATCGAGTAGGATTTTAAGTAATGAAAGAGTAGCTCAGTACTAGTAGCGAGGGGACGATTTCCCAGGTTAGAGAAATTTTCCCCTCGACGAGGTCACAGGTTCGAATCCTGCCCATATAGAATATTTTTTGTTTTATATTTATTCATAAAATTGAAATAAGTGTATATATGTAAGATATATAATAATTTATATTTTCAGGTTCTACTTTGTCCATTGTCTGGTATGCTGACTATCGGTGGAGCGGCCGGTCAGATTGTTATCGCCAGCCTGAAAAATACCCCAAGCACCGCTGAAGTTAAGGTAACAATCACTACAATATAATGTATTAATTATTTCAGAATCTTGTACTAATAATGTTTTTTTTTTTTTCAGTCAATATCAGTAAACATTGTATCAGACAGAGATGGTTTCGTTTGGAAGGGTCACGATCAATTGACCCTACGATCTGGAGCACTCACTTTCCCAGCTGGTTATCAAGTAAGTTTTAAAGATAAATGTTTTTGTTATATCTTTAGTACAATAATTGTTATTACTGAGTAGTTTTATACTAAACTCTTGTGAACCTGCTTGAGACCTGGATGGTTTCCACTGGTTGAATCTTTATTTAATTAATATTCAATTTGATTGGTTTTAAGCGTAATGAAGCACAAGTTGTTTATATTTATAATATCTATGGTACAGATCACCAAAACAATATTGTTTGTATTTTATATCTATGGGAAAAAATCTCAAAAAAATCTTGAAATTTTTCAATTCATTGGAAAATATTTTCATTATTACAAAACATTAGAACTGTACGAAATTCCAAAAAAGTTAATAAGATTACTTATATACTGGATTTGAAGGTGCAGGTACATAGGTTCGTAATAAATTAATTCAGAATGAAAAATGAACCGTCACGGGATGATTCGAACTCGCGACGTTTGGAAAATCATCCCGCCGCTCCACAGTGTGTCGTCTAGAACAAGCTAGCTGGACAAAAACAACTTTAAGATTTCCTAGAAACATTAGTGGGGGTAATTAGGGTATTAGTTGGTAATTACACCAACAACAATTGTTTTGACATAAATCATACATAACATCGTTAATGAGGGTAGTATATAAGACAATTGGGTTAAATGCATAATATTATTCGCATTTTTGCTACTGACGCGATTGCATCTCCTAAGGTTATTTTAGTAGTTGTGGTAAATTTTTGTGATGGATTCTATTACTAAGGGTATGTACATTTTTTTTATGTAGTTACAATAAAATTATATTCATACTAAATTAGAATCGGAGCGCCGCAAGTTGCGTTTTCCTTTTAGTCGTCGGAAATTGAAATTCAAAAGACTATTACTAAAAACCCTCACGTATCCCCGGTCTGTATTTTTTTCAGTTGATAGACACATTATTCTAAATTATAATAAAACTATTTTTTTTTGCACATTTTTGCACAAAAGCTGTTATTAATTTTTTTTTCAGGTAGCAGTTTTACAGTCTTAAAAATGCAGCTTTTCGAAGAATGGGTGAAACATACAAAAAGTGACCGAAATAAGGCGCTTTTTATGTTGGTTTTACAAGAACATGACCTCAGTGGCATAACTGAAGCATCTGTGAAGGACATCAAGAATATAATTTCCCGTTTTTCTTCGAAAGTTTCGGAGAAATGGGAGAATTCTTACCGAATGCGGGATCGTTTCTTAGCTTATAATGTTAAGTGGCTAGAAAATGAAAACTTACAGTTTAATGTGTCTTATGACCTTGCAGAAGCATCAACGTCATCACATTCACTGCCTGGTCCCGGGAGACCGCCAGTGGACCTGGCAAACGCAAGTGCCAAAACCAAACGGCGACGTGTCGATGATTTGGTTCAGTTACGAAGCTCTGAGGAGCTTTTGGTTGCTGCTGAAATAGCGTCTCGTCAATCAGGCAAACGCAACGTCGCAAAACTAATTCGAGAAGTTAGTGAGAATCCTGAAAAGTTCAGTGAACGAAAGTCGAGTGACCTCAAGCAGCAAAGGTGCCTTACAAGTGATGAGGCACTTGCGTGTTATATAGGCTCTTAAATCTACTAGTCACGCATACAAACAGACGCGGAAGTGGAATATGCTGGCTGAACATCAGGTATTTCCATCATTTCATAGTCTTCGTAAGGCCAAGAAAGCTTGTTTGCCACCGGATTAACGTGTGACGGTAACTGAGACGCGTAAAAAATGTAAATACTGTAAATATTAATACTGAAGATTATTGTATTGAGGATTCTTCTGAGGATGAACTTAGTGATGATGAATAATTCCTAAGTTTGTCCTCATTATAATCCAATGAATATTCTTTTTTTAGTAGTAAGTTATAATTTAGTCATTATTTAATAGGTTTATTGTGTACTAATTAATTTTTAATTAAAGTTGTAAATATTAATTAGTTTTATTTATTCTTATAATATTAGTTTAATCGTTAGATAATGTATTTAGCTTTAAATACCTATTAGTTTAATTGATATTTCTTACGAATCGTGCAATAAACACCATTATTTTTAATGAATGCATATTATTTTTGAGTTTTGCATCTTTTATGGGTTTCCAAGTATTTTAATTAATAAAATCATTCATATTAGTATCTAGCAGAGGGTTTGCAACCTATATCCATTAAAAAATAATTTTGTCCAGCTAGCTTGTTCTAGACGACACACTGTGCGCTCTAATGATTGGACTACCGTATCGCTAACCTCTTCGATGAATTGAACATGTTCATACATGTCAATATATACGTGTAAACATGTATGGCTAACAATTAATGGTGTGCAGGCCAGTGCGGTGTGTCAGGTGTCTCCCCCCGCCGCGGTGTCGTCGCTGGCGGCGCAGTGGGAGTGGGGCGTGGTGGTGGCGGGCACGGCGCACGGCCTGGCGCTCCTCGACGCGCTCAGACACGCGCCTGTCACGCACAAGTGCACGCTCAACCCGCACGGTGAGCACGCACCCTTATACTATTATATACTGACTATTAACTATTTGTTTTCACATAATATGAATAGTTGTAATTTTATAATTATTTGTTTTTTGTTCGAACATCATTGTAGAAGTTTTTCTTTTATTATATTTTCAATTTATAACAGATCATTCCGGTGCCGGTGACACTCCAATTTCAAGAAGAAAATCATTTAAAAAATCACTAAGAGAATCCTTTAGACGACTTCGAAAAGGAAGATCTCAGAGACGTCAGACTACAACCTCGGCCAGTCCCACCTCACCCACACAGGTAAACTTAATACATTAATTATAAAACTTACACAGATATATATAAAATATATACAATTACATATTTAAATGTTTTTTATGTAATTTAGATGTACTTAAAATTATTAAATAAAAATTATTGAATAAAAATAAAGTCACCAGATAAAGTAAATTTCTATCACCACCTCTTATCAGGCCTGTGTGCTTATGTTTCCGAGTACTACCTTTGTTAAGAAAATAATTGTTATAAAAACTTCTTTCAACAAAGGCTATTTTTTTAAATTATAGCCCGCTTCAAAGAAAATAGCTGACAAAATCAGCGAAGCGGACGCAGATGTGAAGCCCATAGAGCGTGCTGTGGAAGCTCGCTCCACTGACGACGCATACGGTACTATGGTGCGGTGTCTCTACTTTGCAAGGACCTTCCTTCTTAACAGTAAGTACTTAACTATGATGGCTGTAATAAATAATAATGTTTTTACTTCTAATACATTGAACCCTCAGTCTAGAAGGACCTTTTGTAACAAAGAAAGATTATTAACATTAAAAACAACAAAAAAGTATACAAACTTTGTTTTATGGGTTTGTCCGTTTTCGAGTTAAGTTTTTGAATTGTTAATATTGAGTTTGAGATTGTTGCATGGGTTCCATGTTACTCGTATCCAAAGTTTTATTAAGATTGGTTGAAAAATGCAAACTACTCGAGCACATGTATGAATTTTTAAATACAAAAGCTATTTCATATACTCTCAAAGCAGTGGCCTTCGTTCGCTCAGTAAACAAAGTAGTTCCGAACATAAGATTATTTAATAATCTTTTACAGCCCAGAATTCAACGCCTACTCTGTGGGCGGGCACCAACAACGGAACTGTCTACGCGTTCACGATACATGTCCCTAACACCAACAAGAGGAAAGAGGAGCCCGTAAGTATAAGACTTACTTCATAAATGTTTGTTTGTTCCTTATTGTATGAATGGAATGGAATGAAGCACTCAACTGATGAATGCCTCCCCATATCATGAAACATGAAAGATATTAATATTACACAAAATACTGGCTTATTGTTCAATGCAAAAGATTGCCGCGATGCAGGAAAGGCGAAAAAAAAATTGTATAAAAACAATAATCAAAGGAAATAATAAACATGATATATCACCGAGATTCAATTTATGTACAAAAATAGATTTATTTAAAGAAAGAGTTTTCTAATGAGTAATGAACATTTCTAAGAGATTAATAAAATATAACATTAAATTTATATAAACAAATAAAAACTGTACAATTACAAAATAAATATTGTTTTTAGGTAACATGTCAGCTTGCAAAGGAAATCCAGTTGAAGCACCGAGCGCCCGTAATAGGCATCACAGTATTAGATGGAGCGTCAGTACCACTGCCCGACCCACTGGAGGTAACAAACAGTCACTACACATGTATATACAATTTTATATGTAGTAAAGAATAGATTTTCTCGTACGCGGCATGGTTTCAGAGATCATAATATATCTTTTTACACAATTGGTGTAATTTACCTTAAACATATGATGAGAGATCCCGATCCCAAAAATTACTCTCCCTTATCCATGTCCAGTATTCTCCATCTTTCCCAAACCCTCGTGGATTGCTATGCATCCATGGGTGAAGGTACCACTCACCATCAGATGGTTTATCATTGAGATCGATAGATAAAGATGTCAAACAGTTTTGCCCTTACACAGTTGATAATATATGTATTCTGGAGTGTAACATCGTAGTGTACAATGTAACTATAGTAAACTTGCCCCAGGTGGAGCGCGGCGTGGCTCCTCTGCCGGAGGCGGGCTCCCAGCGCGTGCTCATCACCTCGGAGGAGCAGTTCAAGGTGTTCACTCTGCCCTCTCTGAAGCCGCACAGCAAGTACAAGCTTACCGCGCACGAGGGCGCCAGGGTACAAGGACTGATGGTTTTAGTCTAACACTAATATATATTTTAGTATATATAATAATGTAAGGCAAACCCCAGGTCCGTCGCACGTCCTTCTCGTGGTTCGAGTGCGGCAGTGCGGGTGGCGGCAGTCACCGCGAGTGGTGCCTGCTGTGCCTCACCAACCTGGGCGACTGCCTCGTGCTGTCCCCGGACCTGCGCCGGCAACTCAACGCGGCCGCCGTGCGCAAGGAGGACATCAAGTGACTACAGCCTCTATACTACTATATGCACTCTTACACTTACATTATAGTCTTACATATAATATCCTATGTTCGTTGTTTCAGTGGTATATCGAGTCTATGTTTCTCTAAACGAGGCGAAGCTCTCTATCTACACTCGTCATCTGAGCTACAGAGGATCACTCTATCGGCCACCAAGGTAATAACGATTATATTATTTTTATAAGAACTAGCATAATAATAACACATTAATAATAATAGGCACACAGCATATACAGACAAAACTTAAAAGAAAAGAAAACAATTAACCAAGTACTATTTGCACAACAAAAGTGTCTAAGAACAGTTCTGTGTCCCAAACAAGTAAATCATTCAACAAAGAAATGAATTAGGATAGGAAACTGATTTTTAATGCTATTTTTTACTTAAAGTACATATGATGTTGTATTTTTAAATGTAATTATTATAGTATATATAATTGTTAAGTCTTAATAAAATACGGTTTTTAGGAAAACACAATAGAATAACATGTTTGTCCTCAGCTTAGGAGCACAAACATGTTGTTCAATAAGTGTTTTGGCGCCAACTACCTTCACTTAAATAATTTTATTCTGACAACAAGAATAAACAAGTAAATTATATAATAAGTATAAAAATATATAAGAATAATATTATATATTTAAATGTAATTATTATGTTAAATGTGTTCAGGTGACGATCGCTCAGTGCCACGTGTTGCTGTCTCCGTGGGCGGCCGCACTGCGGGGACCCTCTGAGGACACTGCCCTCACTAACGGAGAACATAAGGTACTGGAACATTACTATACTTATAGTATTTATTACTAAACACTTAATATGAAAAAAGAACTAGTCAATAATAATTTTAGGAGAAAACAATATGTTTCAATATATTTCAAAAATCAATTATTAATATTAAAAGTAATAAGTAGTTTTGATATCTTTAAATATATTAAGAGATTCAGTATCAATGATTATAATAATATCATTTAGGAGGAGATACCGGAAGCGTCTCACGACGTGACGGCCGCGTCAGCTGACATCACAGTGGACTCCGTGAGGGACCACACTTCACAGGAACAGGCTGCCACAGACCTCAACATTAACCTGCAGGTATATATAGAATAAGGACCTCAGACATGATGCAGCTCATGGGCACTGGACTTCTGTAACAGTTAGGGAAAGGGTTGTCATTAGACAATTAATTACCGCAACTGTTAACCTTATAATAATACATTTAAGTAACAAATATATATAGATAGTCCTTACGAAATTATAAATTGTTTTTTCTATAAAAATGTCAATAGACTCGCGTTCTCTGGAATCCTGTATATATATTTGTTTTTAATTAATTATGTACATTACTTTTGTATTATTTTTAAAAAGCAGTGTCTAAACTTAATAATAATAATAATATCCTGTATTATTATAAGAACTCGCAAGTAAACACAACATCGATGGTGGTGAAGACGACCACGAGGACGACAGTCAACGAGAACAACACGGACGGTCCCGTCGTCACCACCACCACCACCACCAACTCCACCAGCGAGAACAGTGAGTGCTACCACCTCATCCATCATCTTATATACTATATTAATTAGCACTTTAATGTAGCTAGTTCCCAGTAGATATATTACAGGCATTAGAATATTTCGAGGCTGAGTTTATTTTTTTTTATTTTTACCCCAATACAGAGATAAAAATATATTTATTGACATCAGCCTGTATTCATGTAATAAATACATTCATATATATAGCATGAATGCAATTTATGTATGAAATGAGCTTATTTTATATTGATAAGAAATATTCAAAATTATAATTAGGTAATTAATTAAAATTTAGTATAAATTTTATCCAAATTGATGATATAATAATTATTATTAATCTACTACGTTTTCATTTATATATGTTTTTGTTGAATATCCGTCTGTCTGTATGTTTGACGCGCTTATGTTTCTTTGTAGTCCTAGAGCACAGTCGCGAGGAAGGAGTCATCACTCGCATCGAGGTATCACCATTTTGCTTTATATTTATCACATACATAGGGTGCATGCTACCAGCCCTAGATTATTATAGGCTATAATGCAATATAACTAACCACTACCATACGTTCTACTAAACTCCGCCATGTTGTGACGTCCGCTCGTGTCCGTGTTTCCGAGGGGGAAGGGGGGGGATGTATAAATAGTCAGAGGAACATGTAATATCAGTAGATGGAAGACAGCGGGCGTCTCGCGTGGCGGAGAAGAGCGTGCGGTGGTACTCATGAGCTTGTCTCGCAGACGGGCACCGTGACAGTGCCGGCCGGCACAGACCCCAAGCTGATCCTGGAGATGTTTGACCGACAACGCTCGCCGCTCGCCGTGCCCTCGCCCGCCGACACATAGCCCGCCGACTCGCCGACACCTCGCACCGAATTACAATCACGCCGACACATACAGATATCACATGCCGTCATCTCGGTCGTTTAGCGGATATGAAGGGATTTATAGAAAATTCAATAACATGTTTACATCAAAATATAAATAAATTTTGTATTTTTATTATTCGCTAAACAATCGATGACATTAACATTTGCGAGACTGATATATGTAGGGCAGGTTTTTAAATAAATTCGGTCCTACGTATATTAGGCTTTGACTAAATGTATTCCACCCTTTGCGATATACTCTTTCACATTACTGCTAGTAAGTATTTTATATCAACTAGAAACAACATATAATTGTACATTTTATCTCTATTTTAAGCTATTTTAAGTAAAAATGAATGCATTTTATAATTATTAAATTTCGCCCACACGAGTTCAATGTATCTTATTTTTTTATTATTTAAACGCGTTTGCAATTATGAAGCAAAATTTAAACTGGTACTTAATTTTTTAAACTTTTAATTATTTATGCCAGTCATTTTAAATTAGTACAAATAGAGAGCCATAATTTTTTTATCTAGCAACACTGTAATATAATTGCAGTCGGCTATTTTATTTTTATAAAACATAACGAGTAAGTTTAGTTGAAATTCGTATGACATTCTATTTGAATGTATTGTGCCTATTTATTTAGAAGAAGAATTGACAATCATTATAGATTATATAATGTAGGAAGTATATTTTTTACCGGCAACCCCACACACGGTACTGCCAACTTAATAAATAATGTTTTGTAATACCCTTACATATTGAATTGTATATTCAGTAAATAATATTTTAATAAATTATAGTAAACGAGTGAACGTTGCAATATAGCACTGTTTTATTTTATTTAATAATTTCTAAAATAAGGTTTTATTTGTTTTCATTTTAACTACACACTGGCAGCTGTTATTTTTTATTTTTATTGATAATATTGTTATTTTATGTACATATGTCTGTAACAGTATTTGATGGCAGAACATCACAACAATGACAGGAGGGGAATTAGAAATTATAATTAATATGTAAGTTGAATGTCTGTCTGTAAGAAGCTTCTTAAATTTACTCCCGACTACAGTACTTTGGAGATTTGTTTGTTTTATTTACTATTATATAATAATCTATTGTGGTATTTTAAAATTTGATACGAGTAAGATATGTATCGACTATTTTTAATAGAAATAAATGCTACTATTCAACTTTCTTTTTATTTGTGTCTTTTTGTTCATATAATATGTATGTATGTATATTGTATGGATCAATGTGTGTATGAGCAGTATGTTGTATTTAATATTATTAAATAATTAATGCATCTTTAAAGACCAAGTTCTATTCAAGTAAATAAATATAGGGTATATTTATAACTCAGTTCAAACTCTACTAAAGCAAATTGATAACTATATTAATTAACCTTCCAGATATGAGTGAATAAAATCATAATAATTTATTTACAGAGTAATTGAATTATTGAGAGAATGAGGTTCTTAGTTTCGTTAAAAAACAATTTTTGTTTCAGTGCTAAATTTATTTATTCCTAAATGGAATAATAGCATTACTGATTTATTACTTTTTAGAGGTCATTTTCAGGGCACTGTACCAAAAGAGTGAACACGAAACTATTGCTAAGACCTTTCTGTCTGTCTATATGTCACCAGGTTGTATCTCAATAACCGTGGTAACTAGAATTTATCACAAATGCTTTATTTCCGTTGCATATATATTTTTTTGGAATTTAAATATTAAGTTATGTATTCTTTACCTTAACTTTAAAATTACATACATTTGTTTATATAACAAGAAAAGTACTCAATCTCTGTAACAAGAGAAAATATTCCATTTTAGTTACTCAATTTTCTGGTTCCTACAGCAGCTACAACATTGCCAAGTTTCATCAAAATTCGTTTAATAGTTTTGGCATTATTGAGTAGCAAACATCCATCTATCCAAACTTTTGAACATATAGGTAATATTAGTATAGATTAGTATTTATTTCCACAAAGTAAAACTAATACGGATGAGCAAGTATAATGTTAACATCAAAATCTGTTGTTTTTCTATTGCGTCGTTATAACAATAACTATTTTATCTAAGTAACTAGCTTAACATAACTTTAAATGTATATATGGAAAAATGATGTTACATTTTAATTTTTAGCCAACATTCAGCAATGTATGTCCATGTAGACTTAATCTATATGTAAATACTAAATTTAATAATTAAAAGTAATTTGTTTTTATACGCTTACAAAATTAAAAAAATGCTTTAATTAAAAGTATAATATGTACCTTATTAAAAATAAACTTTGAAATAATGTTTTGAAACTAAATCAAAATGCATTACGGTAAAGAACAGACACAAATATATAGGTTTGTATTTTACGCCATCTAGCAGTCACAATAGTAATTATGAAGTCCAATCGCAGTTTGTTTATAGTTCTTTTTAGTTCTTACAGATAGCCACACTACACTGACAGCAAAGAAAAAGAGTACAATAATTAGACGACCAGAGGGCAGTGCTGCCTCAGATCTATTTTGTTGATTTTAAAAATTTAAACACTTTTATACTTAGATAGCTGCGTTCCTTTTAAATTATGCCCCTACTTGAAAACTGATGTAAAAAAGAAAAAATAAAACTAAGATTTAAAATAGCGCAACAAAATATATTATATTCATTTACTCTCCTGAATTATATATTTTTATTGATTCTTACGATGAAATTCCTATTCGGTAAGTGGGGATTTTATTTGATTTTTTAACTGCAGCGCTTTCCTTATTGTTTTCAACGGACAACGACATAACATTTAAAATTGTTCAACAGGTGTATTCAAATTTCAGTTGACACCTTGTTCGAAACATTAAAATCAAATTAAAACTACAGTATTTGTTTCCTTTTTTATTAAGCATGAGCCTCACTTGTTAGAAGTAACATGGATACTGAATTATACTAAATATACAACACTCACACATTTTCAAGTGCCATAAAAAAAACTTCTTCTTCTTCTTCTTTATTATGAAATGGCATTTGGTTGCGCCTAATTTGCACAAAATATTTTGCCAATGTCAAGTAGGAATAAAATAAAAAAAAAAAAATTTTGTGATATTTACTATTTGACATTGACAATTTTTCCTGTCATAATAAGAGAAAAATGTAATATTATATACACCATAATTCATAACAAACAAGTTAAATAATAAGTCTTTTTCGAATTAAAATAAACGCATAAACGCAGTGCCCAAATATTAAAATGAACGTGTGTAGAACTTGTCTAACGATAGCAACTGAGAAGGATTTAACTCAACTACCTGATGCTCTGAATGGGGACACAGAAACTTATTCAGATATAATGTTATTTTGTCTCAATATACAGGTAGAAGGAGCTTTACTATTTATGTTATATGTGGTACAAGAATTACTAAATTTTCGAACTTTTGTATATAAATTTTCACCTTACAGATCTCACCAGAATCCAAAATTTCAACACAACTTTGTTTACAATGTTACTTGAATATTATTTCATTCCATAGATTTAAGTCGTTAGCATTAAAAAGTGATGAGCATTTAAAATCCCTGTATAGTAGTGAAGATAATAAAAGTGATATGTTATCAAACGAAATTAAGTCTGAAGAAGCATATAATTATGACTGTGATGATCATCACAGTGATACACACTTAGAGACTGGTTTTGATGTTAAGGAAGAAAATACGGTAGATAACCTGCAGTCTGATGATGAACTACTGAGTGTGATACAAAGAATTAAATATGAGAATGTTAAGGAGGAATCTAAGGAAAACGGTAATGTCAATATTAGATTTTGATATACATTTATTAATATATTATTTAATGATATACTTAATACATTTATTTTTTAAATTCCCTTTGACCTGAATTTAGATACCTTATAAACTTAGTTGTTTCAACAAAAAAGTTTGAAGCAAAAACATTTTATTTACTTCAGAATCAAAGCCAGTTAAGAGTAAAAAATTAAAAAGAAAAAAGACAAATAAGCTAATAGCAACACATCAAGTCTGTGATGAATGCGGCAGATCAGTTCGTAACTTAAAGGAGCATATGTATCTCCACCAGCCTCTGTTTAACCGGAAGAGATACAAATGTAAAGTTTGTGATAAAATGTTCTCCAGCTATAGCGCTCGGTATAAACATAATAAAATTAAGCACTTGGGCATTAAGCAACACTGTAACGAGTGCAACAAAGGTATGTTATAATGGTAATATTAAAATACTAATAAATCGCTGGCTAGGTTGTAATGATTTTATACACCACAAAAAAGTTTTCATCTATAAAAGACTAGAATAGTACTTTTCAAAGTTCACCTACACTACATTGATTGGTAGATACCATAATAGAATTTCCTTCAAAATGGTTTCCAGCTTTTTATTTTATAATAATAATAATAATAGTTTATTTTGCATTAAGTTGTACATTTTACATTAAATACATGGTAGTATATAGAATTAAAGGTAACTATACAATAGTGTGGCGACACCAGCACCCTTGCTAAGTTGCCATGACAACTTGTGTTAAGGATAAAAAAAAAAGAGATTGAAAATAACAGATAATCTAAATTAATTGCTTTGTGAAATTGCCAACAAAACTTTGTCAATATACATTTTTATTCATAAAAATGTATTCGAAGTATATATTAAAGTTGATGGTGAACAACAAATCTATTGAAAAATTATTTTACATAGCCAAATGTTATCATTAAGATACTATACAGATATAGATTTCTAAAAGCATTAACAATTATATTGAAAGTGTATCATATAATTATTATCATATGAATTATCTGTAACTCTTCAGATGTTGTAAATCTTACTGCACACAAACGAGTTATTCACAACACAGAGTCACTACCATTTGAATGTGTGCCGTGTGGTCGCAGGTTCATATCCCCCTCACTGAGAGACCACCATATGTTGATCCATACCAAGGACAGACCACACACCTGCGACCAGTGTGACAAGACCTTTAGGAGTAATTATACCATGTTACAGCACAAGTATGTGTAGTTTTAGTTTATATTTTTATATGTTTGTTCCCTTTATGAAAATACTTCAAGTTGAGTAACGATCGTGTCGTGGCTCAGTTGTCATAGAGACGGATATGGACTCGCAAAGGTCTCGGCTTCAAGTCCTATTCTTGATTTACTTGTAGCTTATTAAAAATTATATATGTTAATAATATTATTGTTATTAATTTGCAGAAGACAAGTTCATGATAAGGAGAAAACACATCTCTGCCAATATTGCTCTAAGAGTTTCTTTAAAAAATATCACCTACAGGTTCATTTAAGGTAATTATTTTTAGTATATATTTATTTATTATTATTTAGTATATAAAATTAAAGCTACAAGGGTTCCAAACTGAGAATTTTACTATAATTAAAAAATATTAAATATTTATATATATTTATTAATTACATTGTTTGTTACAGGAGTCATTCAAAAGAGAGGCCATATGAGTGTCCGGACTGCGGCAAGTTCTTCTCTTCATCCTCGACTCTGAAGAATCACCGTCTGATTCACAATGAAGTAAAGATGTTTGCTTGTGAAGTCTGTGAAATGACATTTTCAAAGCCGGGGTAATTCAATATTTAAATAGTTTTTTTAATTCCTTTTAAATATATAGAGATATTTAAACAATAATTTTAGAATTGTAATTTTACATAATTATTTCCTATGTAAATAAAAATAGTTTAGCCGTTAGTCGAGTGGTTAGCGCAGACGCCTAACGTATAGCGGCGCAAAGGGGCTCGGGTTCGATTCCCGACAGAGACAGGCATGTATGTGATGAGCAAAAAGATGTCTGTATTTCTGATTTTGGTTGTTTATTAAATATACTCCCAGTATTTATAATGTGTATTTCTATGTATTTTTATCGTTATTTTTTATCCTTAACACAAGCAGATGATTTGCTTACTTAGGGGTTAGATCAATTTGTGTAATTTGTCCAGTGATATTATTATATTATTTTAGGTATTTAAAAAACCACATGATTAGTCATACAAAAGAAAAGAAGTACGCCTGTAAGTACTGTGGAGTGCGCTTCGGTCGGTCTGACCACTGTGCGAGACACCAGAGAACTGCTCATGAAAAGCATATTCTTACTGCTGCATGACCCTGCATACATAACAGATGGAAACTGAATATCTAGTATCAATTTATATGCTCAAGTATCAAGATTGACATATGCTCAAATATCAAGATTCGGTGGATGCTCACATCTAATTAACCTTTCTATATAAAATATCAAAATGTACACATTCTCAATTATCCAGTTTGTATGGATGACTAAAAATGTACAAGTTTAAGGCTGCTTTTTTATTAAACAATAATGTCATAATATTTTAGTTATCGTGGACCAAATATCAAATAAGTATAATAATTGTTAAGTTAAGAAAATTTTAAGATTTTTTTAGGATGAAAAGAAAATTAATGTTGACTAACTATTTTATTAAGTTTAAAGAAATATAATTTGTTTGTTTAAAAATTGTTTTATTGTTCTGGAGTTTTTTCAAGCTTCTCTGGAATATTAGGGTCTTCTGCAATTTCCAAACAAAGACACGAATCTTCGACCAGCTCCGGGGAATCCTCTGGACAGTGGATGTTCAAGGTATTGGAAATGGTTTCCAATTTTTCAGACAAATGAGGGTATTCGTGAAACATGATTTGTACAATATCTTTGAGACGGTCATTCAGGGTCTTGGCCTGGTTGTATTCAGCTAGAACTGTTGACTTTGACTTCTTTACTCGTAGAGATTGGCGTTTTATTACCGTGGCCAGTTCACTGCCTAGACGTTGACTACGAACCACGCGTTCTAGAAGCTGTAATGATATGCCGTAATCAAACATAATTTACTATGAAGTATTTGTTTTAAATAAATATAAAATAAAGAAAAAATACCCCAGGATTCCTATTCATAAAGTAGGGGAGCCATAGACAGGCCTATGAGTACGGGTGTCTAACAAATAATAAAAGAGGAAGACGACAGACTCATATTTCTCTTTGTCTAATCACATATATAAGAAAGAGATAGATAGGTAGCCTATATGCCTTCTCTTTTTTTTCGATGAACACATTTCTGGATGACTTGGATTGAGGAATTGTCGCGTTGATCTGCGAATTAAGCACTTACCCTTTCCTTATATCCCAATATGCATTTTCATGAATTTATATATATATTAATTTTTCCTTCGTTAAGGTTCGAATCCTATCCGTATCGATTAAACCTTTTTAGAGACAATTTGAAACAGACTATAAGTATTTGTTTGAATGTCCATCTTACCCACTGTTTTTGTCTCTCTGTTTCTCCGTATTCTTTTAACAACGTGGCTACCTGTTCTTCTAGATGTGCGTTGGTAGCGCAGGTGTCCGCCACCTCGCGCTCCAGGCGTTCCTGTTCTTTTTGAAGCTGTTCCATATGTATGTTGGCTTCTGCTAAATCCTAATTAATATTATTAATTAATTGCCCTGCTCACTGAACATGATAAATCTGTAATCATATACCTAATACACAAATAATGGACTATTATAAGTTGCGATCAGTACAAAATTTGGTAAAACCTTGGTAACTCTAGCGACATCAGCTTTAGCCAGTCGTAGTTTGTGATGATAATTGGATTGCGAAGTATGTCCAGAGGCTCCATGTGACTTTTCCACAGCAGCTGAAGCTCGGTTCCTTTCCATGGCTGTCTCTCTACGAGTTACATATAATGCCAGGTCTTCTGATAATTTCTCGCCAGTTTTGCGAAGTTGTTCCTTACGTACCTAATTTAATTATATTATATCAGGTAATAGTAAATTATTGACAATTGTGTAATTACCTCCATTATTTTGGTTTTTAAGACTTGCAGAGGGCTAACTAAAAATTTTCCAAAATGTCCAAAATGTATGAAGATATTAATGAATGTCGAAGAACGTAAAGAGGTGTGTTGGGATTGTAGCATATGTCATTGTTCTTTCTCTGCTAATTCCAATCGCTGTTGGTCTAGTGGTTAGTGACCCTGACTTTTGAATTAAAGGTTATGGATTCGAATTCCACACAGGACAAATCTTTGTGTGAGAAGAAATGGTTATTTCGAATCTGGGTGTACTTTATGTTCGTTATTTATATGTTATTATAATCCACCTTAATAGAGATTAATAATTTTCTAAAGTAGAAATTGTTTTCGAAAAATGTGAGAATTAAAGAGTATTTATTACTTACTTCCATTCTGTGAATCTCAGCCCTCATCTGCCCAATTTCACCAGCAGCAGATTTAGCATTTTGAATATTTTTCTTCAAGTCTACTGCCAAAATACCCTGGACAAATAGATTATACCTAAACTTATAAATAACACAATTCATAATAATAAATAATTCCAACCAACTCAACCTACATACCTTTCTTTGCCAAATGAGTGCTTCTCTTTGCACACGATCCAATTCCTGAGTAAGATTCATCTTATCCTTTTCGAAAACTTCAATTTCTTCTTCAATTTGAATTATTTCCATTTCCGCATCCTAATAAGGTAATTGTAGTTACAACAAATCATCATTCGTAACATATTTACTCTAAGCAGTAGTCTAGTGAAAAACCGTCTACCAAATATTAATACATTGTAAAATATTTGTGAAACAGTGACCACAATTATGAATAAGTATGCTAAGTAGATAAGTGTGGTTCTTTTCTATGTGCTTGAGACCCTCGTAGCTTTAATTTAAAGTGGAAGAGTTCCTTTACCAAAAGGCTTATTACGATAAGTTTGGTGTCAAAATAGACCCGACTTCCATTTGACGTACACAAGTGATCACATGTGTACATCAATGAAGTATCGCTATTAATTGTCCTTTGTTTCCAAACCTTTAGGTTAGCAGCATATTCATGTGTAATGGCGAGGTTGGCTCGTTGTGCGCTGTCGTTCTTCTCGGAGGCGTCTCGTCGCGTGCGCTCGAGCACCTCGAGGCGTCCGCGGAGCTCCCTTAGACCGCGCTCCGTCCGCCCGCGCTCAGCTAACACACGCTCTCCCTCCGCCTCGATACGCATCGTCTTTTGTTCGCAGATTTGGATTTCTGGTTGATTTTCAATCGAAAAAATATATTAACAGTTGGTGTTTATATCATTTTAGACTATGATAAATTATAACTTTTCAAATTAACATAAATTAGAAAATAATATAAAAAATAATAAAAAGCGAAAAAACTTTACTATAACCAATCATGAATGTGCCCCAATTTTGTATAAAAAAAATTCTACTTTTATATTTTGACACCTACTACAATACAATATCAAGTATATCAGTGCTACAATGTTTTGGAAAATTTTGTAATTTTTGACTTTTAAAGTTTCTCATATTGCAGCTGAAATTATTGCCAAACTTAATATTCTAACTTCGACTCGGGCATGAAGTAAGTACAGTCAAAAATGTAAGTTCGTTTTGTAACTCAAAAATACCTACGTTTATTGATAAGATTGATATCCGATACAATCTTGTGATGGTGGGCGGTGAGTTTCACCACGTGACCCTGCAGCCGCAACCACTCATGCTGTAGCAACTCCGTGCGCTCACGGAGAGCTCTGATCTGTTGCTCCAACTCCTCTATACGACGCTCTTGTGGGGACTTCATCTATATTCATGGTTGTGTTTATATTTTTTACCATTTAATGTATAAGAATCATATTAACACAATGCTTACGTCAAATATTTCCTTGAGAGCGTGAAATTTCTTAATTATAATGTCCAATTCCCTCTGTTTTCTTGTAATAAGCAGCATGTTTTTATCGTACTTCTCTTCCAACTTCTCTATTTCCTTCTCCCTCTCCCTCACTTTGCTGAGGTTCTCTTCTAGGTTTGTGTTATTTCTCGCTTGTCGGTTCCGATGCACTTCTATGTCTAGCATCATTTTTGCATGCTGGTTCTCCATCGACATTAATGATATTTCCTGTGAAGTAAATAATATGGAAGGTTCTATCTTTACTATACGTATTAATTATATTCCTTTCAATTTTACCTTTAATTATCGAACAGGAAATTAAAGTTTTATTATATTATAGTGATACCTGAGCCCTTGACATCTCTCTTAATTTTTTGATCCCATTGGCCATAGTTTCCACGGCTTTATCATTTAAGAGACATTCTTGAAGATTAGTCAAAATGTCGTTATCTAGTTTTAGTTTTTGTTCGTTTCTTCGGCAAATTTCTTTTTCAGTACTCTTGAGAATGTTAGACATCGTTTGGTTTTCCTTTAAAAAAAACAATAAGTACAGCATAGATAAAATGAATTAAAGAAGGCTTAAACTTCTTTTATTACTTCTCTACGTTCTCTAATTAAAAAACAAATAATTAGAGAACGGCTACCTGCAAAAACTTACTGATTTGACGAGTTCTTCATCTCTTTCAGTCATTTCAATAGATTCTGTTAAATCCGAAATTTGAGTTTCGAGAGCAACTCGCTTAGCGTCCTCTGTTTCATCTAAAATAAATTATGATTTCGTTTATCAGTTCTCCAAGATATGTTACATACATACAACATATCTTTGGGAATTGATTTCAGATGTCAGAGCTTATTAATTTTCACGAACATAATTTCG
This sequence comes from Napeogenes inachia, assembly GCA_959347355.1. Taxonomy (NCBI): domain Eukaryota; kingdom Metazoa; phylum Arthropoda; class Insecta; order Lepidoptera; family Nymphalidae; genus Napeogenes; species Napeogenes inachia. The sequence continues at coordinate 8,148,415 of OY365793.1, read as the reverse complement.
TTGCGTTGGCGATGTCATAAACGAGCTTTTCTTTGTTCATTGCTATTTCTTTTCCTCTATTCATCTCTTCCATAGTCACTTTCTTTGTGATTTCCAGATTACTTAGCAGTGTTTTGTAACTCTCTTGTAGAGCCCTGAAAGAAGAATCTTTAACAAATGACAGGGATAGGTATATCTTTTAATTTAAAATACTTAACCTGTAATCATCCCGTACTGAATCGTACACCTTGTCTCGTTGCTGTATGTTCACGAGAACAGAGTTCCACAAACTCACCAGCCTTCGCTTCTCTAGATCCAGATCTTCTAACTCTGCTGCATATGCTGTGACCTTAATTTACCAGTACGTATTAATTAACTTGAATTTTATTTTAACACCCCAATTGTTTTAACCTAATTATTATTACTTTATCGTTAACTTTTTCCATTTCAACATTCTTGATCTCCAATTGCTTCTGAAACATTTCTAACTTCGACTCCAACTTCCAAACTTCGTTGCTTAGACTGAGGATGATCATGTCCTGGAATTGATTATATATTTAGGAGCTTTATATCTTTGAGTCAACCCAGTGTATGTAAAGAACCTACTAGTTGACGTTTCTCATCAGCCAGAGCCCGTTTCTCAGCGCGCATCTTATCAGAGACGCGCTGGCTAACAGTGAGATCTGACTCTGTCTCCTCTCGCCACGCTTCCAGCTGACGGCATAATGTAGTTAGAGCTTCTAGCTCTTCTGTAGCCTCTCGTTCTATAAAAGATAATACAAGACCAGGAATTTCAATTTGATATGATGGACGGGATGGCAAAGGGAGAGATAAATTTATTTTACAGCTTTTACGATGACTACTTAGACCATTATTAATAATGTTCAAGTTGAAATAGGAATCAACCTTGGCTTTTAAGGACATAAGTTGTTTCTATATTTACCGGTAATAATATTTTGCTCCAACCGTTCCTTCGCCCGTTTATATTTCTCATTAGATTCTTTAGCACGTTGTTCTGCAGCTTGCCGCTCTGACGTCTTTTTAGACAATGTTTCTTCATATTCTTGAATCAAAACCTTGCGAGAAGGAAATATAATTATTTCTATAATATACATTTTAAATATTAAGTATATGTTTAACCAAAGTCAAAGTTTTTGTTTGAAATAGGCAAACATTGAACTTATATAGATATGGATAAGAATTGACAAGAAAAACGATGGTTTAATACCAGTAGGATTCGTACCTTCCTGGGGACAGAGTCTGTATACGTTATTTTTCGTTTCATTTTTTTGTCCTAAAATATTGTATAACCTACTTACTCTTTGCGCGTTAGTATCGTGGTCGTTTTTGTAAATGGTACCAAGATCTTTTTCATATCCCTGTTTGCTAAGCCGCAATTCCTCACGCTGCAATAAATATATTACATTGATCACTAGCTGTTACCCGCGACTGCGTCGACTTAATGACGTCTAATGTAACTAATGAGTTAGCTCTGTTTTACTTGGTATATATTACGTGAATGACATAAGTTGACATAACTTCTTTATTTGTTAACCCATTTAAATGAAAACACTTAATGTTAAGCGAAGCCAATCAAAGTATATTCCTGAGAACTGTATCCAAATCGGTTAAACCGTTTCGAGATTACCGTGCATACAGATAAACAGACAAAATGAGAATATTGTTTTGGGATCTTTTGCGTATTTAAAGCATAATATTATGAAATTTTAAATAGATATACCATGTATAGACAGTGATAAGTAACAGTTAGGTATATTATATACATATATACCATGTATAGACAGTAGTAACAATATTATATTCATAGATTTTAGAGCCGAACTTTCGAGATATAGTGTCAGAAATCGTGATGTGTATTAGCCATTACTTTCACGACTTGAACATTAATATTTTTACTATCCAGTCAGTTTTAATTTAACAAAGAAAGGTATACATAACTCTGATATTTAAATAATATTAATAATACATCAAGCTAACAACGTTTTTGTTTTGTAAGTCTTACTTTGAATTAAATTTATTACTATACCAATCTAATAATTTCTTCCTCGGCTATAGCGTTCTCTTTCTCTAAAAATTTCTTTAAAGTCTCCTGGAAGCGTGTCATCAGCGGATGAGTAGATTCCAGGACAGCTGGCATTGCTCCGAAAACCCTTTTACTCCGCCACCTGGATTATAATTATTAGATCGATAAACTATAATATATTGAAAGTGATTTGATTTGTAACTCACTGATCGAAAACTTCTCTTCCAGCTCTACCGCAGGTACATTTGTCCAGAGGACAGCAGCAGCACTCGCAGATACCGTCATCATTGGCGGTGCTAGTGCACTCACAGGTGTTGTCCTACATATTGAATTAATAAATTATTAATATACTAGGTTGACAGTCATTCTGACTGTTCTGTTCTGTTCTGACATACAAACAAACAGACAAAATGAAAAAGCATTTTTTTGGGCATCATGATTTTTTTTAATATTTTCCATGTACAGATCTCGATCAGTGACAATTTTATTATATGTATAGATTTTGGGAAATTTTGTTTGTAGTGATTTTTCCTCAAGTACATAACCGAACCCTTATTTTTTGTTGCTTACCCATCGATGACAATGCTGCTATCAAATAAAAAAACCATTCATTTCATTCAGGAGAAGAAGCATCAGGGAGATAACATTAAAGCCAACTACATGAGCTTCGCTCAATTACTCAAAATACTTTTTTGGTGCTGTTTCATTAATATTTATTTAAAACTATAATTTTGGAAATCTTGCCTTGGGATATATCATTTTTTCATTCTTGAAGAGAAGACAAGTTTCCTCATGGATTACGATATCGTGGTCATCTCTTGGACAGATACAATCTGGAAGTAATTGTTGTTCTTCGTTCTGATTATCCACGACACAGGGACATGAATCCATTAGAGACTGTGTCTCGGACATAGTGGATTTATTTTAATTGTAAATAATATAGAAATATTCTGCAAACAAATGTTACAAAAGTATCCAAAGTTGTTTGTTTGTTGCTAAGCAACCTCCATTGGAATAGATACTAAAACAAATATGGCTACTTTGATAAATATAAAATCTTTTTTGCAGAATGGACGCGGAAAATGCAATATCAAATGTTGTGACTATTCAGCTAGCATTTAAAATAATCGCATTGACCTTGAATCTAAATGGTTATCTGTTTCCGGAACAGGCGCATGTTGAGGGTTGGTTTTCTTAAATCACTAACATATTATAAATTATCTTTAAATACTTGAATCTTTTTTAAAAAAAACCGTTACACGTTAGAACTTATTACGAATTTTGAATACAACATCACTAGGTGTTGTATGTCATAATAGAACAAACAAATAATGAATTTAAGTTAATTGTTACATAAATAAAAAATAATAACATGTCAAAGCTCATATGCCGTTTTGCACTAATTTACTTTAAACTTTCCACATTAATATATGAAACCATTTTTATTATTATTTTAGTATTTTAATAATTAATAAAATACCAAAAACAAAGAAATAAACACAGTACATAAAACAAGAGTTAAAATCCTACCCGTGTTGATTTTTCATTTACTATTAATTGAAAATATTTACGTAACAATGCAAAAAAGTATATATTCTAATTAGACTGTAGTAACTTGTTATATATATTCAAATAGGAGATATATACGAGAGTAAATTTAATAGAATTTTCGATATTTAGAATTTCGATTCATCTGTTAAACTTACAGACGGCAATGGATTTGATTTCATCATAATTGGAGCTGGATCTGCTGGAAGCATAATTGCTAATAGACTCACAGAGGTGGAACATTTTAAAGTACTGCTTATTGAAGCTGGAGGGGATACACCAATCGAAGTAATGGTAGGTGCAGAATTCGAACTCTCGACCTCTGGGAAATCTACCATATCTCTATCCACTTCGATAAATTTAGGATTCTATATAGTCGTATTTATAGGGACGTAGTTAGTGCCATATGCGGATATCGATAATTTTCTTATTCTTTATTTTTTTGTGGGTAGGTACTATTGATAAGTTTAACAAGACTAAACATGTTCACGAACAGTATCTAACATTAAAAATAAAATTATTTATATTATTTAATTTTGGTATTCCAGAAACCTGGACTTCCTTCATATTACGCATATCATTCTCGACTAGATTGGAATATAACATCACAAAATGATGGGTATACAGGTCAATGCCATAAAAACAATATTCTTTCCTTGGCAAGTGGTCATGTACTTGGAGGAGGCAGTGCTATCAACGACATGCACTACGTCAGGGGCAATCCTTTTGATTATCAGCGCTGGGCAAACTTAGTCAAAGATGATACATGGAACTGGGAACACGTCCTGCCATATTTTATGAAAAGTGAGAATATGCAAGATAAGAAGGTTCTTAATTCGACAACTGGCAAACTTCATGGACGTAAGGGTGAAGTAGGTGTGACTCGAAATGTAAATCCAGAAACTAATAAATTGTTGCAATCGCTGAAAGATAAAGGTTACATAATTAATTTGGATTACAATGGAAATAAAACATTAGGTTATAGTCATATGTTCTTTACATCTGCAAACGGTTACCGCCAAAGCACTGGGTATCGCTTTTTAACACCAGCAAAAGACAGACCAAATCTTTTTCTATTAAAGAATACAGTAGCTACTAAAATTATATTTAATAATTTGAATAGAGCTGTTGCAGTAGAAGCTGTGATAGATTATAATGAGAAGGTTACCTTGAAAGCAACAAGAGAGGTAATATTATCAGCTGGAGCCCTGAAATCCCCTCAGCTACTGATGCTATCAGGTATTGGACCTGCCGAAAATTTAAGGTCGTTGGACATAAATGTAATTGCTGATTTATCTGTTGGAAAGAATCTTCAAGATCATGTTGCTGTACAAATAATTCACAAGTTGAACAAATCAAGATCATCCCCAAAACCATATAATCTAGACACTCCTTCCCCATGTGTGGGTGGTTTTGTTGCTTTTAATAAATCACAAACATATCCAGACTATCAATCAGCGATGTATATTATTGATAATAATGCAAAAGATCTTCTCCAGTTTCTCTCATTTGGTTATCGATATAAGAATGATATAAGTGAACGGATTTATAAAATTGCAAAAGACAGAAAAGTAATTCAAAACTTCATTGTAACTCTTCATCCTAAATCTCGCGGATCAGTTTTATTATCGAGCGCCGATCCTTTCGACTCCCCCCTAGTATATACTGGATATTATTCAGAAAAAGAAGATATTGAAAAGACTATAAAGTCTATTAAGGACTATTTAGATTTATCAAAGACTTCGTACTTCCAAAGTGAAAATTCTGAACTGATAGATACACCCGGAGATAGATGTAAAGGCTACTCGTTTGGAAGTAAGGGCTACTGGCGATGTTTTATATTGTGTTCAATGGATAGTATAGGGCATTATGTTGGAACATGTGCTCTTGGATCCGTAGTGGATAGTCGATTGCGAGTTCTAGGAGTAACTGGTTTAAGAGTGGCTGACGCTAGTATAATGCCATATATCGTTAGTGGTAACACTAATGCTCCAACTATGATGATTGGTGAAAAAGTTTCTGATTTTATTAAACAGGACAATGGTGTGAAGGTGTAATTGCTATTTATTATAATAATAGTGCTGCAAACTGGCATTCGAAGTTTTATCATCAGATAAACATTAATTCACAGTCCATAGAATAAATAAACGAATAAACAATATGTTGTCTGTGTTTTCTTTTATACAGTTTAAGGGTTGAAGGATTTGTTTAGATTTTCGATCTGTGTGTTGAACAGGATTTCTTTAATATTTAGAGTTTAGTTTCGTTCAGTTAGACATAGTACTAAGGTTGATCTCAAGATAACTGCATTGTTGTTGAATTCTGTTCCTTATAATTAAGTTTAAATCAATTTTCTTTTGTTTATAATATTTTTTTATTATTCTCTTATGAAACGTAGTTTTCTAGTTGCGCGGCTCAAAGAATCGTGAAAAACAACAGTCAAGAAAGTCTTCGGATACTTTTAAATAAGAAATGGTTTTTATGTCCGTAAAGTCATAAATTACTTCTGAAATGCAAATAGAATTCAATTGAGACATGGTACCAAAAGAATACTATAGTAACTAACTACGGACCTGCTAGTTGTATGATGCTCTGACATGTACGAGGGCTAAAAGGGTTCTAACTCTAAACATTCAAAATAAGAACCAAGAATACAGACACACAGACAACATTTCGATAAAACACGATTTTTGACAACAAAGTCTTGAGTTTTATAATCTTAAAATTATTATACAAACTCTAGGTTTATTTTAGCCTTTGGAAAAAAATTATATAAATAAGTTTTAATACAGGAACTAACGCTTTTTGATAATATTTTAGTATTAATATTATGAAAGTAATTAATAAATCAGTGTTTGAAATTTGAGGTTTAAGGACTTTCCAAATATGAAAATAACTCCTGTAGATACAATGTTGGGGTACCGTTGCCATGGTTACTTAATCGTTGCTATGTTGGACAAAGTTCAACAATTATAATAGTAGAAACTTTGTGTTGCTTTTCAATATATCAGAGTGATTACATATTCAAGAAAATAACAGATATTGAACACAGAAGGTTTCTTAAAACGAGTTCATAAAAAGCAAACAGTATGGTAAGTTAATAAAAAAAATGAAATTCAAATCATCAATACTAAGTTTGGATAACATAATATTAAAATACATTTTAGATACTAAGTCGGTCTAAGCCAGCAAGTGGTAGTAGGGGTGATATCAGCAGTTCATCGAAAAGAATTTTCCCAGAATTGGAAGATTTTCTTCTAAAACGAGATTATTTAGGAGCAATCACTATGCTTGAGGTATTTATTTATATTCTCTCCAATTTGAATCAATACCAAAGATCACTTGTGCAACACATGGAAGTATCAGGGGGGCCTCTTTTGATACCTATAGGATCAAACCCTTCAACTTAAAATGAACTCTACTAGAGAAGAAACATACAAGAAACTACCCTATATATTTCTTTATTGTACTGTTTCAGAAACATAAATATAAAACTAGATAAGTATATATAAAACTATATAACAGGATTCGTGTCGAACCCAAATTTATATACTCACCTTACTATTGATTTGCTTCAGTTTCTGACATTACATTCTTCTAATTTTAGTTCCTCAAACATGAGGGCAATTCAGATGTTTGGGTCAGTGTTTGGTCAGCGTGGTGTTGGTTCCATCTCGGAGAATACAAACGTGCTTTAGATGTATATCTCGAGGTGCAAGGCCGGGAGAAGCTTGATGTCTCCGTTGCTGATAATATTTCGCTGGATTTAGCTGTTTGCTACTTTTATTTAGGTTAGTAAAGTCTCTATACAGTTTACAAAATAGTTTGGTTGGGCTAATTACAAAAAATCTGAATTGAGTAATAAATAGACAATTAATGTAAGCAGGTGGGTCAAAAAGTTCGCGGAATGGAGGATAAAAAGTAAGAAATAAAACACAAAATTATTTTTCCTTCTCAATGTATTCCCCCTTAACTCTAATACATTTATTAGACCCATCAATTAATTTATTAATACCATCGAAAAAAAATGATTTCTCTTTGTCGTCAAAATAGGCCGAAATAGCGCTCTTCACTTCTTCATCACTGGAAAATTTCTTCCCTCGAAGCTCTTTTTTAAGAAGCTATAGGGAGGATGTTCTAAGATTTCGAAGCCCATTCTTTGAACAGCAGCCATCGCAACTTGCGCCTTGTGCACAGGTGCATTGCCGTGCAAAAGGAGCACACCTTGGGTCAATTTTCCCCGTCTTTTCTCCCTCACAGCAACTCGCAGACGTTCTAATAATGTAGCGTAGTACTTCCCAGTTATAGAAACACCCTTTTCTTTATAATCAATAAGGAGGATTCCTTCTGAATCCCAGAAAACAGAAGCCATGAGTTTTCCAGCCGACGGAGACACTTTAAATTTCTTCGGGGGTGGTGTGCCCTTTTTGTGCCACTGCATGGAGTCTTGTTTAGACTCAGGCTCATAATGATGAACGCAAGTTTCATCGCCAGTCACAATTCGGTTCAAAACTTCATCTTTTTGATCACCACAGAGCGCCAAAAACTCGCGACAACACTCAACTCGCCGCTGCTTCTGGTGTGGCGTGAGCATTCTCGGCACCCACCTTGCACACATCTTTGACATGCCAAGATGGTCGTGTAGGCTATTCAAAATGATTGAAGCCGATACTCCAATCATTTCTGCAAGCTGCTTCTTGTTTAAACGGGCATCTTCTAATATGATTTTTTCAAGTTTTTCGACGTTTTCTGCCGTGGTTGCCTAGACGGGAGGCCCCGGCCTCGGATCATCTTCAATCGAATCCCTGCCTTGCTTAAACAGGTTGTGCCACTTGTAAACCATGGTTTTATCAGGGCAAGAGTCCCCGTAAACAGAAGACATCTCTTCCAAAATAGTCTGGGGAGGTTTTCCTTGCTTGGTTAGGAATTTGATGACGGCGCGAAACTCAGGTAGTAAAAAGTTGCCTTTTCCCCCTCATTCCGCGAACTTTTTGACCCACCCCTTGTACCAACAAATATAAACGAGTTGTTAACTGGCTTAATATAAGGGAGAAGGGGTGGAGAAAATGTAAAATCATAATTTATTGGAAGTCAGTTAAAACAAAATATGTTTCATTATCAAAGCAAGCTAGCACCAGCTCGGAAAAATACTTGACAACCGAAAAGAGCTGGTGACAGCTGCGTAGATGAATTAGCTCAAAAAAAACTAGTTAGTATAATAAGCTATTTTTAGACGTTATTTACTTTAGCAATATCTTGCAGGAATGTACCAAGAATCTCAGGATGCTGTGGAGAAGGCTCCTAAATGTCCTCTCAAGGTTTGTTTTTTCTTAATCTGACGTTTAATTCCTTTATATATATATAATCTTCTGTGTGTTCAAAAAAATATTGTCCCCAGAGTCGTCTCCAATTCCACCTGTCCCACAAGCTTGGAGACGAAGATGGTCTCATGCAGGCACACTCCACACTTCGTGACGTACCTGAAGACCAGTTAAGCTTGGCCTCCGTGCACTACCTGCGAGCCCACTACCAGGAGGCCATAGATGTTTATAAAAAACTACTATTGGATAGTCGGTTTGTTTCCATCTATTCATACATTCTTATTTTAGCCAATGTTTTCTCCTCATTTAATTTCTACTGGTAATTGAATAAACAACAAAAAATATAATATTACAATTTTAAAAGATATGAAAATGATGATAAAGGTTGGGTGAGGTTTTTATAAAATAACCTAGGTATAGAATAATATTGTTCTAAATCCAGTAAAACCGAAATTGATAATTAATTCAATTCTCGCAAGTAAGGATTGTCATTGGGTGAGGCCTCATCTGGTGACTCACCTGTGGATTGAGTTTTTAAGAAAGCATCTGAAAATTTTAATCTGGGATTGAAGATTTATTATGAATTTCGGATATAGACGTAGTTTGTACCAATCGGATATGTTTTTAGCACCCACATGGCATTAAACGTCTACGTGGCTCTGTGCTATTACAAGCTGGACTATTACGACGTGTCACAAGAAGTTTTGGGAGTATACTTAGCACAGTATCCGACCTCAACTGTTGCTGGAAATCTTAAAGCATGCAATTTGTTTAAGTATGTATATTATTTTTGTAATTAAACTTTCGTGATCCATGATGATTTTTAAATATATACTTACCCGGCTACTACAGTTCAAGCCGCGAGTCCGCCATGATTCGTACTCATGAATAGGAACCCCGAATGCGTTCGAAACTAGTAGGGAAAAAATTCGGTTAATTTACGTGAACATAGCTGGGTGAATATATATAATATCTAATATATTATAATCAATATCCATACGTTATTAAAAAAATATTTATATAGATTATACAATGGGAAAGCAGCAGAAAGCGAATTAAAGCAAATATCATCTGAACAGCATACCTTTGGTCAGGATCTCGTCAAACACAATTTAGTTGTCTTCAAAAATGGTGAAGGTGCATTAAAAGTGAGTAAACATTTGTTATTAAAGTTACGTTGTTAGAAGTTCTCATTAAGTTATGAGAATAGGACGTTATAAAGACTTTTGTATTTAACTCGTGAGTTTTAGTAATCGAATACTTATAGTAAGGGATATTTCTTCTTTATGTACTAATACTAGCTTTTACCTGCGGCTTCGCACGCCTTAAATTCGTAGTAAAACAATTTCCCTTTCCCTTTTTATATGACTTGTTTTAAGTGATACAATCAAAATTACGACATCGGTAGTACATTATTTTGATTTATTTCATTTTATTATATTTAAAGTTCAGCCAGCGTTTGCAATGTAAGCGCAAAACAATGTATGACTTCTCTTTAAAAATCTTGAAATGATCTGTGGTTTTCTAATATATTAAGCATGTTTTTGTACATATAAACCTTTCTCTTGAATTACTCTATTTATAAAAAAACTGCATCAAAATCCGTTGTGTAGTTTTAAAGATCAAAGCATACATACAGACATAGGGACAGACGCGGAAAGGGACTTTGCTTTATACTATTTGATGAAGTTACAAAATCACAAAAAATGGCACAAGCCTTCCGAAACTAACAAGATTAATTAATGTATATTCTGTGCGCTTTTAGTATTTGCAGTCTTTTCAAGTCACGATTACGCTATGTAATTATGTTTACAAAATTAATCCAATTTGGAATATTTCTAGGTTCTACCAGAGTTAGTAGACGTGGTCCCTGAAGCAAGATTAAATTTAGCCGGCTATCAACTCCGGCATCGGGAACCTTTGGAGGCGAGAGCATTGTTGGAACCTCTACAGCCAACGTCACCTTTACATTACATACTGCGAGCGGTTGTAGCTGTCCGACTTTATAATGAAACCAATGATGTAAGAATACTTGTATAGATTATATATACTATAAAATACTAAATTCATCAAAGCAAAATCGAAGCGGTACGATAGCTTAGGTGATAGAGCGACGTGCCTTTACGTTCTAAATATAAATTTAAGAAAGTTTATATTTAATATTCATTTATCTTTTTTTTAATTTAATAATAATAACCGTTTGTGACTTTTTAATTGCAAAGACTTTGAATTTTAGTTCATATTTCTAGGAAGAACAAATGAAATTAGCGCAGCAAAGTTTCCACATCGTCGGCAGCTCAGCATCAGAATGCGACACGATCCCTGGACGTCAGTGCATGGCATCCTCGTACTTCCTTGCTGGTCAGTTCGAGGAAGTACTTGTATACCTGAACTCCATCAAGAGCTTCTTCGTGAATGACGATACTTTTAATTTCAACTATGCTCAGGTAAAAATGGATAACTCATACAAATAGATTTCTTATCATTATACTTATTAATACATTTAAATAGGCCAAAGTAGCAACTGGCTTTTACCGGGAAGCAGAGGAGAGTCTGTCGACAATTCAAGACGAAACCATACAGAACTCCTTCACATACCTCGCTTGTCTTTGCCGATGCCATGTCATGAACAAGGAAGCTCATCTCGCTTGGGAAATTTGTGTCAAGGTGACTGTCTTTTTTTTCTTTGGAACATGCTTTATGGATCTTCCCACCAATTCAATAGAGAGATTGTGTGGGATCCTGGTGGCATCGAAGACGTTATCAAGAAAGCTCATGTCGCTTAAGAAGTCAGGATTTGTCCTATATCTTTTATTCGGAATATTTCTTTGGATACCAGGGCGATTGAGCGATTATGTGACACTCCTGGCAGCATAGAGAACGCTTCCATTTTTTAGAGGTACTTACTCATTCCTTCAGTAATGAGTAAGTAAGCTTTTGGATATTTTTTGGATAAAAAGATCAGTATATATACTGTTCGTCTTTTAAAGTCAATTTAATTATCCAAAAGTTTGTTGACAATATAACTTTCACAGTCTGCTGGTACGCCGGACAGCTTTGCTCTTCTTCAACTGGTCGCAAATGACAGCTACCGCATGGGACAGTTCCTGGTCGCCGCCAAAGCTTTTCATATGTTGGACAGGTAAGTAAGACTATTTGTAATACTTTAATATTTTAAATTATTATCATATTATTATATTTAAAATTTATCGATTCGTATAATATTCGCATAAACATAATCTTCTAGCTTGCTTTATTTATTTTATTTTGAAATTTTCCACTTTGAATCAATATAAGTGACCAATTGAAAAAGGTAGTATGAGAAGAGCATATTTTGATACCACACCTTTCAGAACAAGCCCTACTGTGAAGAAACTCTCCAACTCAATCTAAAGCTCCAATATGTATTGTAAGCCATCCGCCTACATCCAGGTTAGATGGTGGTCCAGAGATGTGGGAGGGTCTCCGTGGCGCGGTGTGTGGGTGTGCTCAAGCGGCGGCTGCTGGATCGCGCACAGGTCAGCTGCGGGAGGCGCTCGCCCTCCTCCGCGGGCCTGGAGCACACCCACGAGCTGAACACATCGTGAAACCTATAGTGCGCTGGGCTCATCAGAATAGGATACAAGTTTAGACGTCTGGATTGTATTTAAGAGAGTTGCTAATAAACATTACATTATTATTCTTTTCTTTCAAGAGACATTATCCTAATTAATAATTTATATGAAGTTCCATTTATTTTAAAGACCCTCGATAATCTTTTTTGATCATGTCTGACATTTTTTCACCAATCATCACCGCTGAGGCGTACTGGTTACCGCTGATAGGGAGGGGTATGACGCTGGCGTCCGCGACACGTAACCCCTTCATCCCTAATACTTTAAGTTCGCTATCCACTACCTGGCCAATAACTCATAGCTGGCTGAAATCAAATGCAGTATTAATCATGCAAAGACTATAACATGTCCAATAATCAGAAAATCCATTTCAAAACCTTAACATCTACTGTTTGTCAACGTACTATTTTACTTTTGTTCTATTTTGAAATATTTTGCAATACAAAATTGTATACTTCAAGGCAGTTTTCTAGTTCAATTTAGTAGTATTCAGAATCTACTTAAGAATTGGTTTTAGAATCATGTTTAGTTCTAAATAATTAACTACTAAATTGTATAAATTAATAAATAATCGAAAACATAAAAGGGCTTACCTTTAATTATAATATAATTATGGGCATAATTTATAACAACAGTTACAAAGATTCAAAAGTTAACGTAATGTCGAACCTGGTAAGGCAAACTTACGAGGACTAGTTCATTTTGAACACGGTTAGGATTTAGTGTTATTTTATGTTAATTTTATGCCTCGCAATGAGGCTCGGGTTTGATTCCCGACAGGGACAGGTCTGTATGTGATGAGCATAGATGTCTGTTTTTAGTGTTATTTTATGTTAATTTTATGCCTCGCAATGAGGCTCGGGTTTGATTCCCGACAGGGACAGGTCTGTATGTGATGAGCATAGATGTCTGTTTTTCTGGCTTAGGTAGTTTATTAAATATATTCTCGGTATTTATAATGTGTATTTCTAAGCATTTGTATCGTTGTCTAACACCCTTAACATAAGCAAATAATTTGCTTACTTAGGGGTTAGATCAATTTGTGTAATTTGTCCTGATATTATTATTATATATATTATAATATTATTTACAATGTATATTTTCTGAAAAAGCATAACAGACATGGTCATACGTTAAAAGATATTCTGGCCACAGAGAAATTCTGACTACTTTTCTAATACTGACTTCTACTTCTTCTTACTAGTATATTATTTAAAAGAAAGTATAGCTGATAATTCACGATCTATCTCCTTTAGACTGTTTTTTTTAAATATAAATATGTCAGTCATGATCTGGTTGTAATTATTTTATTTATTACCAACAATAAAAACCTGTTTTATAGTATAGAACATCACGATCATTCCACTATTATTTATATTTTAAAAGGTATTAATTCGTTTCTGATATTTGTACTGAACGTTAGGCATTGTCAATAGAAACCTTACAACAAATTAAAATTAATGATTTGCTTGGGATCAAAGAAGCAATGGATACCAGGGAAATATTAAAGCAAGCTGTGCAAGTTCAAACAGCTTTTAGTATTCTCATACTCTACTTAGATCTTACTGGTTATATTTTTCCACCAGACGCAGCGGTGAAAGGTAACAAAATTTCAGTTTGGTTTTATCAACAACTTTTAGAAACCAATACCACTTTAGATGAATTTTCTTTGTAAAATTCGACCTAAATGTACATTATAATTATTTTAGATGGTACCTACTATGACTTCATCGTTGTGGGTGGTGGTTCAGCTGGGAGTGTGATAGCTTCAAGACTCTCTGAAGTTAAGAAATTTAATGTGCTTCTAATTGAGGCTGGTGGGGATTCTCCGATACAATGCTTAGTGAGTTTATCGAGACTAGATTTTTTTTGTATCTTCTTAAACATATGTTTTAAAATCCTTTTCATCAAAGATTCCAGGTCTGATACACTTTGGGCCACATTCTTTAATGGACTGGAACTACACATCTCAAAACGATAAATTTACACTGCAATGCCATAAAGATGGAAAAATGCCTATGACACAAGGAAAAACTCTTGGAGGAAGCAGCTGTTGTAATTACATGTTCTACAATCGGGGTAATCCTTATGATTTCCAAAGATGGGCTGAAATCGCCAAAGATAAGACCTGGAATTGGGAAGGTGTACTACCATATTTTATAAAAAGCGAGAACCTGAAGGATCATGACATTTTAAACTCACCTGATAAAGTATTTCATGGGACCCACGGCAACATTAACATAACTAGAGAACTAAGTAATTTAACACATGGATACCTCCGGTCTTTTGAACAATTAGGAGAACCAATAATTCAAGATATAAATGGCAGAGAATCTAAAGGATATACACAACCGATGTATACTGTATCAGATGGTGTAGGACAGAGTGCTGGAGTGTGCTATTTGTCACTTGTAAAAGACCGTTCAAATCTACATGTTTTAAAACACTCGCTAGCTTCTAAAATTAGGTTTGATAAAAATAGAAGAGCAATTGGTGTTGAAATTATCAAAAAAGATAATAAAAAAATATTTGTATATGCTAAAAAAGAAATAATTGTTTCGGCTGGTGCCATAAATAGCCCAAAACTTCTGATGCTGTCTGGAATAGGACCCAAAGAACATTTAAAATCATTAAACATAAAAGTTGTATCTGATTTGCCAGTTGGGCGTAATTTACAAGATCATGCATTGGTGCCAATTTATATACAAATGGAAAAATTAAACAGACCAGTACCACCCCGTAACCCAAATAAATATCCATTTGAAACGGTTACTGGTTATGTATCTTTAGATAAGTTTCAACAATATCCTGACTATCAGACACAAATATTTTTAGTGCCACACGACGCGATAACCCCTGTACAATATTTTGGTTATGATTTTCAATATTATGAAGACGTCAGCGAAATAATAAGAAATGCAGGCATTGGTAGAAATATGGCTCTTGCCTTAATAATTAATCTCCACCCAAAATCGAAAGGACAGATTCTTCTAAGCAGCGCTGACCCCAAGAACAGTCCTTTAATTTTTACAGGATATCTATCTGAAAAGGAGGACTTGGATAATACTGTTAGTTACGTCAAACATTTCTTGAAAGTTATGAATACAGATTATTTCAAATATGTAAATGCGAATTTAATTGAATTGCCCAACAGTAGATGTAAAGGTTTTGAAATGGATGTTTCTGATTATTGGAGATGTTATAGCCTTTGCATGACTAATACCGCATTTGATTTCATGAGCACATGTGCTATTGGCCAGGTAGTGGACAGTAAACTTAAAGTATTAGGGATAAAGGGGTTACGTGTCGCGGACGCCAGCGTCATACCCCTCCCTATCAGCGGTAACCTGTACGCCTCAGCGGTGATGATTGGTGAAAAAGTATCAGACATGATCAAAAAAGATTACCGAGCCTCTGTGAAATAAATGGAACTTCATATAAATTATTAATTAGGATAATGTCTCTTGAAAGAAAAGAATAATAATGTAATATTTATTAGCAACTCTCTTAAACACAATCCAGACGTCTAAACTTGTATCCTATTCTGATGAGCCCAGCGCACTATAGGTTTCACGATGTGTTCAGCTCGTGGGTGTGGACCGGGTGCGCGATCCAGCAGCCACCGCTTGAGCGCACCCTCACACCGCACCACGAAGACTCTCTGGACCACCATCTGACCTGGATAAAGTAGGTTTAGAAAACATATTTTAGAACTTATCCTAACTTTAATATTCAGTTGAAGAGTGTGTTTAAGAAAAGTTTATTTCTATTAATATGGTATCCAATTAAGCTATCCTGATACTTCCACTAGACGTACACACGAACACTTACGATCGTTATTATTAATTTAAAGTGGAAAATATATAAATAATAATAAACAAGTATCAAGCTAGAGGATTTTTTTATGAGAATTTTATATAACTGCTATAATAAAGATATAATAAATTACTATAAATCGATCATAAATTTGTGCTTATTATTACAAATACCTGTCCAACATATGAAAAGCTTTGGCGGCGACCAGGAACTATCTCATGCGGTAGCTATCATTTGCAAACTAGTTTTAGAGAAAGAGTAAAGCTGTCCGGTGTACCAGCTGACTGTGGAACAATAGTTTCAACAAGTTTTTAGATAATTATATATAATTTAATAGAAGAACTTAAATAAGTTGCAGAGATAATTAGTTGGGTTTGGATGCTATCACCTCCGCTGATCCGTCACTGACAGTTTTTAGTATTGAGTAAGTAAGCAAGCCTTAAAAGTGAACAAGTTCTTTATGCTGATAGGAGTTTCAAATAATCGCTCTATCGACAACAAACCTTGATTTCCATAGTGAGATTAGCTTCCTTGACAACGTCTTCGATGCCACACAATCACTCTGCCACCTTGGTAGGAAAGTATCCATAAAATATGTTCCAAGGAAATAAAATAACAATCACCTTGACACAAATTTCCCAAGCGAGATGAGCTTCCTTGTTCATGACATGGCATCGGCAAAGACAAGCGAGGTATGTGAAGGAGTTCTGTATGGTTTCGTCTTGAATTGTCGACAGACCCTCCTCTGCTTCCCGGTAAAAGCAAATTGCTACTTTGATAAGTGTGATGATAAGAAATATATTTGTATATGTTGTCCATTTTTACCTGAGCATAATTGAAATTAAAAGTATCGTCATTCACGAAGAAGCTCTTGATGGAGTTCAGGTATACAAGTACTTCCTCGAACTGACCAGCAAGGAAGTACGAGGATGCCATGCACTGACGTCCAGGGATCGTGTCGCATTCTGATGCTGAACTGCCGACGATGTGGAAACTTTGCTGCGCCAATTTCATTTGTTCTTCCTAGAAATATAAACTATAATTCAAGGTCTTTGCAATTAAAAAGTCATATACGGTTATTATTTTAAATTAATGTAAAAGATAAATAATAATAATAATATCAGGACAAATTACACACATTGATCTAACCCCTAAGAAAGCAAATTATTTGCTTGTGTTAAGGGTGTTAGACAACGATACAAATACATACAAATACACATATAAATACTGAGAATATATTTAATAAACGACCAAACCCAGAAACACAGACATCTATGCTCATCAAATGCCTGTCTCCGCCGGGATCGAACCCGAGCCCCATTGCGCCGTGACACGTTAGGCGTCTGCGCTAACCACTCGACTAACGGGGCGGTAAATGGATATTAAATATAAACCTTCTTAAATTTATATTTATAATGTAAAAGTTATTGATATGGGCGGGAATAAACCCCGCGTCCATTGCGAAACCAGTGGAGCAGAGCTTAACTGGTGGAGTGCGCTTGCATGAGGCCATCCTCGTGTCCAAGCTTGTGGGATAGTTGGAATTGGAGACGAGTCTGTTTTTTTTAAGCACACAAAATATTAATTAATAGCTGTGCCTGAGACTTCGTACGCGTAGATTTCGATAAAACGTACCCTTTGTACATAACCATGTATAAACTTTAAGATTTTATCAAAGTCCGTCAAGTGGTTTTTGCCTGTAGAAGTATTTTTTAGTTTATTTTATCTTTTTTTGTATTTAATCACAGATCATTTATAACAGAGTAGGTAGTCCCACTTAGTATTCTTTTTATTGGAAAGGGTATTATTCTTCCCTAAAAAGAAAAAGCATCTTTATAATGTCAAGTCCACATATCAATAAATATCCAATAAATCAACACCATACCAAATATATATGTATAAATATATTATATGTGAAGTTTGGATTCCGAATAAATAATAACAATTTGTTTAAAAATGCAACAATCTGTACCTATTCCAAATTATATTCAAATACTACCATATATGTTATATGTATTTTCCATCAAACTCGAATACCAATTTTCAAAACTAATAAAGAATATTTCAGACTATACTAACTCTCAAATTATTGCGTTTCATAATAAATAGTTATTTGAAAAACAAGAATTAACCATGGAGTAGGGAAGCCAGCCTAAAGTGTGTGTGTGTGGAAAAAAACAGAAAGCCAATGAGAATCCCTATCTGTCTTTCTTTTATGCATATGTGATTATACAAAGATAAGTATCTGTCTCTCATCTTGTCTCTATTATTATTCCCGTGGCGCCCCACTTAAAGGCGATGAGGTCAACCGTTTGTTTTTTAGTGGGTAGCCTTAAAAATGGCAGCGTCTTCTATGCTGCCGGGTAGTCCCACATACCCCCTCGGTCATCACCTTCCTGGCCGCAGGGATGATGCGTAACGCATTTTTCCAACGTTAAAAAAAAAAGATCTGCCTATAGCTCCCTTGTTCTTTGTATAATATTTCTAAGGAATTCTAGATATGACATAGGTGTCACATACCTTTTTTTACCTGATATTTCGACCAGGTTGCACGCGGTATGGTCACAGGTCATTTATGTATATATTTCAAATGATTCTTTTGAGGTCTGGGTCATGAAATCAATTAGATCACTACAAAATATATATACATACAACCTCGTTACCATTTTATTAAATACTCACTAAAATGCATAATTTCCGATTAGTATTTTTACCTCATACGCACATGTCCTTTCTTGGTATATACATTATACAAATATAGTTACTGTATATCGTTAACCCGAATATCGTAAGAAGTATCGATAAAATCGGAAACTAGTTGACATTCCTCTCCGTAACACATTTTACGATTTACTAAAAAACTAATTGACTTCAATTACAAATAAGATGTTTAAGATTCTGATTGCAAGTGACGTTTTAATTAACTTACGTTATTGGTAATAAATTAATAATAATTATTGCACATCATACAATTATAACATTATAGTTTTATTTAAATATATTTAGAATGAAACACACGTATCAGATACAATTTCCCAAATGCCACAGTTTTGTGTTTTATCGATATTTTTAATTCTATTTATACCTTATCGTATTAGTATCGTATACAAAAGGTATGTATGTACCTAGTACGTTACAAAAACTATGACAGTTTACGGAATCGTGAGGTCGAAACAGAATTATTATATACTCTATGAATCTAATTATATTGACTTATTAATATATATATGTGTATATATTATTTTAAAATGAATTATAAATTGATCCTAAGTAGTTAAAGATAAATATCTATTACCATATATAAAATAATCTGTTAATTATTATATTTATCTTTACTTATTTAAATAAATTCTTATTTGTTTGTAAATATGTTGTATTCATAACTTCAGTCTAAAGAACGTGCTTTTCCAGAATTATTAAGTTACTAACTACGTAGTAAAATATATCCATAAAATATTATATCTTAAATTTTTAAGAATAATATATTTTATAGCACTTGGCAATTTATGTATTATAAAAAAAATATGAATTGTTAAATAATATTATATATAAATATTATATTTATATTTTTTGTAGTCTACTTACGCAATGTACAAGGTTAACTGGTAGAGAATACTTTCAGCATTAGCTCGTCTTTGTACAAATTCAATAAATTATAAAAAAAAAAAAAACAAAACATATACCGTAAGGCTTTTATTATCAACTAAAGTATTTATTATATTTACATTTATGAAATACAACGCGTTAAGACCAAATCCGTAGCAACAGTCAAAGCAGAAGTAAATAAATAAACAATAGGAGTTTCATTCGGCACAGGCGAGGTCATTGACCTTGATACATCGCTGATAAGAACACACATGCCTTCATCCTAAAACCTTTTAAATTCTTCAAAACCAACTTTCTCAATCTATTCTACACAGCAGAAAACGGTTCAATATAAGTATATCTTTTCCTTTCCAACTCTGCTGATAAAAGTATTACAAGAAAATAACAGTATAATCAAAGTTATTTACTATATTTTATCAGTAATTACTTCTAAACTAAAGTTAAGTCCTGGTAAAACCCAGTTATTTATCTCAACTCGTCCAAAAGCAAATCAAACCCATTCCCCATCAGCGACATATCAAGTAAGTGGTAATATTAGTGACTAGCGCCAAGGGTGGCCGATGGAGCCCAGACTGAGCTTGGCGACTGGGGCTGCCACCGCTACTTGAGCTGCGTACGCTGGTGCGTGAGCTGCTATGGCGATGGGAGCCTAAAACAATTATCACTTATTTAATAATAATAATGTCAGGACAAATTATACAAGTTGATCTAACCCCTAAGTAAGCAAATTATTTCCTTGTGTTAAGGGTTTTAGACAATTATACAAATACATAGAAAACACATAGTAACTGCCAATATATTTAATAAACGGCTAAACCCAGAAATACAGACATCTATGCTCATCACATACATACCTGTCTGTCCCTGTCAGGAATAGAACCCGAGCCCCGTTGCACCGCTTTACGTTAGGCGGCTGCGCAAACCAATCGACCAACGATTAGCATTCCATAATATCATTTGTTGGCAAAATTACTTACAGCGTGAGAAGCACCACTCCTTTCAACGACAGCATTGAAGCCGTTAATTTTGTCGGCGGTGTAAGTCACTTTCCTGACGTGACCGTCTGGCTCCACCAGGCTGTAAGATCCGTGGACTACACCGTTCTGTAAGGTCTCCTGGGCATTCTTCTGATCTCCAGTTGAAGGGTCAGCTACTCCATAAGCGTAGCTATAGGCGGGGTTGGGGTCTATGGGTTCTGCCTTCGCAATAACCTGTGAAACCAATAATTATAAATATCAACAGTTTTAAATAACCTGTTGGTGTAGTGGTTAGTAATCCTGACTGGTGAACCAACTTGTGGGTTCAATTCCCGCACGTTACAATTCTTTGTGTGATCCACAGATGTTCTAAGTCTTGATGTACTCTGTATCCGTTCTTTATGTATTTGTGAAGTCGCGACACGGAATAACACAATCCCTAATGCGAGAGTTTAAAATAAAAAAGAATGTACTGGATTGTTTTTTTACTTACCGGGGCAGCGATAGTTTTAACCAAAGGGGTAGCAATTGTCTTGATGATAGGAGCAGCAACGGCCACAGGTGCAGCAGCGATGGAGTGTCCCAAGGAGATGTCACCGTACCCACCGTACCCACCATACCCTCCGTATCCACCGTACCCTCCATATCCACCGTCGAGGATGCCAGGCGCTGCCGCCGCCACAGCACACGCACAGCACAGGATAAATAACTAATAGACATATTAATTCATTAACTTTTAATTTACAAATAAAATTGGATATAAAATTAGTGAAAAATAAAACGATGAACACTTTTTTATCAAAGTCAAATTCCAAAATAGGAAATCAAATGATATTCTTATCAATCCAAAAAATATTTTTTTTAGTTTCCAGTACTAATGCTAATAATTAGGGTATTAATACATTTTTATAAATATATAAATATATAAAAGTGTAATACAAAATTAATACCTTGGCGTACATGTCTGTAGTGCACCGTCGGTGAGGTCTGAAACACTGTGTCAGCCTGACCCCATACCAGGTATATAAATCAAGGCGGGAGTGGACACTTGATACACTTTCGCAACCAAGGATACACATGAGAGGCATGAAAGTATAATATATGGAATAAGGGTACAATTAGTAATATTGTACCAATACTCGTTTGAACATATATAGAAGATATTACTGTGTATGAAGTTTGTCAGTAAAATAATCATAGACTTATTATTAATAGAGTAGGGAAGCCAGCCTAAAATGTGTCAACCGAAAAAAAAAGAAAGCAAATGAGGCTACCTACCTGTCTCTCTTTCTTGCATGTGATTAGACATAAATAAGTATCGGTCTCTCATCTTGCTTCTTTTATTATTTGTCAGATACTGACACTCATAGGTTAATAATACATTTATAACGAAACATATTAAGCATATTGATTGTAATATGTCAATTTCTTTTCTCTTCTATAATACGTCATCTGAGTGCTTGTCACCTAATTCGACAGTTCCGGGGCTTAATCTAAGCGACATTTGAAAAAAACGCTGATTTCAAATATGACCAGAAAAAAACAACCAGATCATCTTGGAACTTTCGGATTATATTTGTGGTATTTACATATATATCATGATTCTTAAATAACTTAAGTATATAGATAAGATATAACGAAAATAATAATGAAAACAAATATAAATAATTCATTCTATCTGGCATTGATGAGATCTCTTTAGAGTTTTAAAGAAAATGATTGGATTTTAATAAAATGTACTTATTGGTCTTTTCATTTAGATCAGTTTTTCCCAAGGTGGGCGATAACGCCCCCTTGTAGGCGCTGGAAGCCTAGAGGGGGCGGTATGAGACCGAGAAAGATTTAGGGAGCACTTGTTTTATTTAGGGGGGTGATAGATGTTTTGTAACTTTATCTTATTCATATTTGAAAATTCACTAAGAATAATATCCTTCTACTACACAACATCCATTTATTAATCTTTTTAAATTTTAAATAAATGTAAAATTAAAAAAACATGGTTTCCGACACACATCCCTTCTAGGTACCTACAGTTTCCCACAAGTCGCAAATTCGTATCTTTGCCCGTATCGATTTATTTTTCATCTATATTTAATACAATTTTGAATACGCTTTCAATAGTTATACAAGTTTATAATTATTTTTAAACTATTTTTATTCTAGTTTATTGTATAAATAAAACTTGACAATATATTTAATTAACCTTATAATATAATAAATTAAACCTTATAAAAAATTAAATTGCACGTGCTCGAGATGAAGCGACGCGAAATATCGCAAAATGTCTTTGCGTCAAAAATTACCAGGGCACGCTGCTTTGTCGTTATGCATCTGTAAAGGAGAGAAGGAACAGCTACTTTCACGAGCGGCTGATCAGTCAGCATCCGTGCGGGCTTCCTCCCGACCCACCATCTAAACTCGGACTTACCCTAATAACCTTTGACGAAACTCGTGTTTGCCTTCGACGTATGAAGAACGGAAAAACGATAGGACCTGACGATATTCGGATAGAAGCTTGAATATCGTTTGGCTCTGCTGGTGTGCTCGTGCTTACTGATCTTTTCAACCATATTTTGAACACTGGAAAAATATCTAAGCAGCGGCGGCATTGTTTTATTAAACCTATTTACAAGGGAAAAGGCAGTGTTCAAGACTGTGGTAATTACAGGGACATTAAGCTTATGAGTCATACCATGAAGATATTCGAGCGACCACAGGCTCCGCCAAAAGTGACTGTCTCTGAGTCTCAATGTGGATTTCAGCCATGATCGAGTACTATATGATAGATGAATGCCAGGCAAAAAGTTTCATAATTAAAAGAAGAAATCTTTTAATTATGAAAAGTGGTATTACTATTGATCAAGATTAAATGTAATATTTTAATCAAAAATACTTTTAATATTGTAAGGTTGCATATTATTGCTTTTTCTGGTAAGATAAGTTTCAATTAGAATCTAAGTTTAATGAAACTTAAGACGAAACTAATATGTTATTCAAGTTTTTAAGATGAAAAAAATTTGGGGGGCGCGTACAAAATTACTGATTTTCAAAGTGGGCGTTGGACGAAATAAGTTTGGGAACCTCCGATTTAGGTAAATTTGTAACATATAAATGAACTAGTCTTTTCATTTGCTTAAATATTATTTGTTAAAATTTTTTGAAGTTTTGATGAAACATCATTTGTTTCATCATATAAATAAATAACATTTCAAAATATTTTTTATTATTATAAATAAATACATATTTTAAAGTATTTTTTTATTATTTTAAATACCAAATTAAGTAATAAATAAAATGGCTCTTGTGTTTTTTTCATATTATTAACCTATAATGTTAATAAGCAACCTAACTGAATTATAATAACCGAAGCGTACCTACGGACAGATTGTCGTGATTCGTTAATTGTTCCCTTGTGATATTATACAATAATATAATAAAAATATTACATTTTCCGTTATGTTAATAATAATCAATTATTTGAACTAAATCTTCATGCTGAAAAGAGTAGTGTTTAGTTGATTGGCTCAGTGGTCGTAACTTCGACTATTGTACCCATGGTCGTCGGTTCGATTCCCTCAATAGACTATTATTGCTAATCAAAACTTGTATTTTTCCAGTATCATACAGGGTTATTTTTAATTAGTTGACTACCTCTTCTTCTCTTCTTCAGGCAGATTCTCTAAATCAATCCTAACAAAATTTGTTCTACGACTTTTTAAAATAGAGGTTTTTAAAATTTTATTTTTCCTATACAAAATTAATTGTTGCCTCTGAACTGACATTAACCCTGACCGTAGGTATGGCGCCCGGGCGTTCACCTTTTAAGTACTTTTTACAAAATAGAGAGTAATAAGTAAAAGAGGGAGCAAAATTTTTTTGTGTCGTTTTTTTGTGTTGTTTATCAAGATTTGTAAAAAGTTGTAGAACAAAATATGTTGTTGGGATTGATGTAGACAGGCTGCCTGCAAGAGATGGTCAAATAATTAAAAATAACCCAGTATAGCATTACTCGCAAATATACAAATATGTATTTACGAATAATATTGTATGTATGTTTATTAATCGCCTAGTAGTCATAGTACAAACCTGACTTATTTTGAGGATAGATTGTGAAAATGTCGTAATATTTAATATATACATTTTATTTATATCATATTAATTCGTGTAAAAAATACTAGAACCAAGAAGTATAATTTTATTATTTATATATACTACAAACATTTAGCAAAATGTTTTCTTAGTGCTCATATAATAATAATCTAAAACAGTTCAAGGTAATAGTGATTTAAACTAAACTTAGTAAGTACATACAAACTTTTCATACCAATTAATTTACTTACAAAATACTCTCAAATATATAAATGTGTAGTTCTAGCATCTATCCCCTAGTACGAGTAACTGTGAAAGTTTATTTAATAGCTAAATCAAAACATATAATTATTATACACTCTGGGTGGTTACGAAAAGACAGCGCCATCTTGAATATATAATTTTCTGTAATATGAATATACAAATAGACACTAAATTCAAAAGAATTCCATTCTATTCTAAGAAACATCTTAGTTAGTGGAGTCATGATATCAAAAATATTATATTACATACTATGTTTCTTTTATTTTCCCTACACATCATACTTTAAATTAAATAAAACTATTTTAACGGGTAAAAGATTTAAAAAAAATCATTTCTGGTACATAAGCTACAAAATTGCCAAGTTTCATCACAATCCGTTAAGTAGGTAATGTTGACGTGATTGAGTAACAAACATCGAAACTTTTGTATTTAGAATATTAGTATAGACTATACTCAGCCTTATATAGAGATTATCTGATTGAAAGTCACAAAAAAATTACTTATAAAGAAGAGTATAGTCGAAACCTAACATGTTACTTTTGATCCAAATTTAATCAATTTGATATTAAAAAGTATATTTTAAGAAAATAAAAGATGTTCTATATCAAATTAAATATGAAAGTAAAAAAGTACAAAAATACTTTCTAAGGAAGCCTTAAAGATGTGAACCTATTTAAAATTACCTAAATTAGAAATAAAAATGAATAGTTATAGATAATCGAGATACTCGTAAATATAGAAACTCTAAGAATCTATACAATTAATACTTAAAGTTTAGACTTTTCTGATGCAATGTGTCAAACTATTGCCGCGTTTTATTAACACAGCTGTTCCAACCGACTATGTTGCTACGCCATTCGAATACCAAAAGTACAGATAAAATTTAATCAATTTCTATATAAGCGTAAGGAAAATGCAATAGGCTTGCAATATCCTTTGATCTTAATTATATGTACTAAGTATAAATTACTTAGTCTGGCACTTTTTTTATTTCCTTACTTCAATGATATCCGAATAAGGTTGTATGGAAGATCGCTGCCTAGCGATAAGACCGTCATATTGTATACTAAAAATATGTTTTTAACCCCGACTCAAAAAGAGGGGTGTTAAAAGTTTGACCTGTGTATCTGTGTGTATGTTTGTGGCATCGTAGCACCCAACCGCGTCGAAAGATTTGATTGCGGTTTTTTTTAATCGAAAGCTTTGTCTGTCGAGATGGTTCTTAGCTATATTTGGTAGAAATAAAAACAGTTGTTTTCAAAATATTGAGATTTTATTGGTGCTGGTGAAAGGTTCTTATGCAATATAGCTCAGTTATTAAAATACTTATACAAGTGAAAATTAGTGTGTTCATAGTTCGTACATTTAGTATAATATAAAAACCAGTAACATAACTTTAAAAAGCAGAAAATAAAATAAATAAAAATTAAAAAAACCGCTGATACAAAAATACCTCTAAAAATAATAAAAATATAATTACTATGTACCTACTAATTGAAGTCGTTGCGTCGGGGTCCGCTAAACAAAGAAACAAAACGAAATGCAAGTAAATTACCAAGGCAAATAACAAAATAATGATTTCAAATCGTATAGTCTAAGTCCTCGTTACTTAGTTCAGAAAACTAAGTGGATTAGACACCGAATGCAACGTCCCCCGACGCAACGACTTCAATAAGTATATAATAATATTATTTTTATTCTTAATAGAAGTAATGGGGGTTGTTTTTAATTTTAATTTTTACTTTTAGTTTTTTATTTTTATCTTTTAGTTTTTTTATTTACATTCTGTACTTTTTAGCTTTGTGGAGTGCTAATTTATAATTTACTTTAGACACCTATCACTCATTATTATTAATTCATAAATAAACAATACATGTATGAATAATTGAATATAACATGTCTGCTCTAACCATAAATTTATACGAACGAAATGAAAAAATACTATTAGAATTAGAAGGTTGCTCCATTTAATCCAGTACTTAATAATAATGAAACCACAAATCACATGCGCAGGCGCTGACAGATAGGCAACCCGCATACGATTAGAAGGCATATGTAACCCTCATACCATTAAAAAGTATGTTACCCTTATTCAATTAGAATGCAGAGGCAACGTTAAGTTTTAAGAAGAATATTTTTAGGCTTTTTATAATATTTATTATTTAAAACGTATATACAAATTACATGTGAAATGTAATATCATAAATCATGTAAACGCTCATACAAAATGCAGATGTAAGGTTAAGTTTTATGAAGAACATTTGTAGGTTTTATGTATCATCATTATTTATTATTTTATTTATTGTTTCAAACTTACAAATTACATGTGATATGTAATTATTACAAGATCGTGCGTGTAAGGGTGGCCGTATAGATAATGGGGTCACCTTAGATCTATAGCTAGGTTAAGACTATCTGGGCTACATAGTTGCGCAGTGCTCATGTGTCAAGTTGTTTAAATTTTATACAAAATGGCCGCGCCCATTCATGTGGTCGAGATAACGTTTGAGCAAATATAACTAATGCCTTCTATGAATTATGCAGTCATTAATAATAATTACTATTTATTATATATTTTCTTAACTTTAGCGACACAGATATTTGATTTGTGTACTAATAGGCAATATAAACAATAAGTAACAATAACATCTAAGCTTGTTCAGGGTTATTTTCGCAAGAAATAGTACATAATATTTAAAAATACAGTCGATTATTCTACTATAGCACCTAAATCCTTTCACTAGTGATGTTCTAACAAAAAAATTATAGTTATAGATCAAAAATTAGAACAGTTAATAAAGTTAATGAATCTTGTCGTCGTATGCGTGTCGGTCTTTATTTCGCCACCAGTTTAATCCAATTTAAAATCGAATCAAGAAACTGATCCTGCGTGTTACTCACTACACAGATATGTAACGTTGTTGGAATCGATTAAGATATTTGTAATCTCTCACGTTAAATGTTTATAAGTTTTAAATTTATTGATTATCAATGAAAGCTTTACTCTGTATTTATTTTCTTTTTTTTTTTCTTTTCAAGTTTTACATTGTTGACCATTTATCATTGAGTTATTATACATAAAGTAGGGTAGTAGTGGTAGTTATTTGCTTGTGTTAAGGAATACATGTTATAAATACTGAGAATATATTTAATAAATGAAATCCAGAAATACAGACATCTATGATCATCACATACATGCATGTCCCTGACCAGAATCGAACCCGAGTCCCATTGCGCCACTATACGCTGGGCGTCAGCGCTAACCACTCGACCAACGGGGCAGTTAAATAATAATACAATACTAATTAAATAATCTTGAAGTAGCAGAGCAGCGATCGCTTCATACCCACTCTGCAATATCCTCTATATATTCGAAAACATTGTAGTATCCTTTTGCACACAAACAGTCCCAAGTTATTTTAAACGGTTAGTTATTATGAGGTATCTTATTACAGTTAAGTTAACCAATTGTTTTAATTATTTTTTTTAATATCCTTAATAATTTAATAGATTATTCTAAACCAATAAATTTATATAATATTATTATGTTACAAGGTCGTTTACATTATAAAAGCACACACTTGTTATAAATAATGACACCAAGTTAATATCTTAGTTCTAGTTATTGTAAGTAGGACACACTTGGGTAATAATATTATTTAAATTTAAAAGCAATCCAAGTACACTATTTTGTTATTATGTTCCAATCCTAATTAATATTATAAAGGATAATGTTTGTTTTTTGGTTACGATTTTACTTCATAACTCTTTTATATAAATCCCGATTATGATAAATCTTGGCACACACTTTATAAAAGATATTGAGTACATTTTATCCCGAAAAAGGCTGTACCAAATATTTTTTTTTTATATAATCTAGGGCAATGCTGGACTACATTCCACCTAATAGTAAGTGGAATGTAGTCTTAGGTGGTAAGGCACATTAACCTAGCAACCTATTCACTCTTCTCTTGAAAACACCCATATTGTATTCGGCCGAAAATACCGAAACAGGCAAACTTTTCCAATCCTTCGCTGTACAAAGTAAAAAATAAGAAGCAAAGCGCTTTGTTCATGATGATTCAATTTCATTTATAGCAAAACATCGATCACTGTACGCGCGGGCGAAGCCGCTAGCAATACTAGTATTATTATATACATAATAATAATAATATAAAAATATCACTGGACAAATTACACAAGATGATCTAACCCGTAAGTAAATTATTTGCTCGTATTAAGGGTGTTAGACAACGATACAAATAATTTATACATACACATTATAAATACTGAGAATATATGCAATATACGACCAAATCCAGAAGTACAGACATATATGCTTATCACATACATGCCTGTTGGCAACCGAACCCGATCTCCTTTGAGCCGCAATACGTTAGGCGTCTGCGCTAACCACTGGACCAACGGGGCGGTTGTATATATTACATTATAATTGAAATCACCTAAAACTAGAGGTTTGGTAAAAAAAAAACATTCTAAGAAATAATTTTATTCAAAATAATACGTATAATTCTACTTACAAACCATAATTCAACTGGAATAAAGAAAATGTCTTTGATGTAATTTATTAAAAAAAAACATTTGACATTATGCATTGAAAATTACCGCCAAAATATATAAATCATAATATTCGAAATATAATTTTATTGACAATATGTAAATGAATATTATAAAAGAAAAAATATTTGGCACAACAGTTGGATTACAAAAAAAATATCTAAAATGGAGTCATTTTATAGAAAATAATAAAATAATTAATTCGTCATAATAATATCAACTTAAAAGCTAGACTTGATCTTCAAATACTTTTAATATCACGTAATATACAAATATAAATAAATATAAATCTTATATTAAAAGGAACGTGCACTTAATTTAAATATTTATATTTTACTTTTTTTCTAGATTATGCAAAATGATCTATTTCGTTTCTAAATCGTATTCGTAATTTTAGAACCAAATATAATAAAAATATTATTAAAATGAAATCTTAAATTTCCTAATTCTTATTTAATAGCAGATCTTTGAAAATAAAAATACAAAATTATAAAATTTGTAACAAACCGTCAAGAGACGTCGCTGTGATGTTTGACCGAGAACTAAATTATTATCGACTTTATTTTCTTCACACAAAGTGCTATATTTCTATGTAAATGAGCTCGTTAACAAAAACAACTTACACACACTAGCGCGCTCAACACACACATACAAGCAATCATATGTTCAAGTATTACGTAACGCAATTTGGGGGAAGGACGGTCTTGTAAAATGTTACAATGTATTAAAGGATTTAGGAGGGGGGCTCCTACGACGATTTTGTATTGTTGTTTTTCTATATATAGGGGTTATTTTTAATTAGTTGACCACCTCTTGCAGGCAACTTCTCTAAATCAATCCTAGCAACATTTGTTTTACAACTTTTTAAAATTAATAGGTCTTTAAAATTTGAGTTTTCCCATACAAAATTTATTTGTTGCCTCTGAACTGACATTAACTCTGAGCGTAGGTATGGCGCCCGGGTGTTCACCTTTTAAGTACTTCTTACAAAATACAGAGTAATAAATAAAAGAGGAAGCAAATTTTTTTTTTCCTTCGAATTTTTTGTGTTGTTTATCAATATTTTTAAAAAGTCGTAGAACAATTGTTGTTGGGATTGATGCAGAGAGGCTGCCTGCAAGAGGTGGTCAACTAATGCAAAATAACCCTGTGTATAAAAAACTAGTTAATATCTAAGTTGGCAACCATTTTTTTTATGTTGCGCATCATAGATGTTAGTTGAGTATTACGCAACTTTTCAGGTAGGAAAGGGGAGGTGCAGAACTTTACGACGTTACATGATGGGAAGAGTCAAAAATCTTTCAAAATTGCGTTACGTTATACTTAAACTATATACAATATATTCTTCAGAACAATAATATTTCATAATTATATATAATATCTTGCATTAAATGATTTTCAAAAAGATTCTTTTTACAATGTCTTTGGTAACAGTTTATTTGTACTTGTCTGATAATTATAAAGGTATGAACATACAACATTACATATATTATTTTACATCTATATTATGCTTTGTGGAATGTATTATACACCTGCCTTTATTTTATATTTAATAAGACAAATAATATCAAAATAACATAGATATTGTAAATATTCGTATCTTAAGCAGCCATTACATTATCCAACTTACTAAGTGCTTGGTCAACTAGTGTACTAATATAGCATTGTGTAAAGACTGTTAGTGAGATCTTATCTGATTGGAAACTATTACGATATTTTTGGAAACAAATAGTGCACTGTAAATTAGATAATGAAACAACATAAAGTAAAAGTAATAAAAATTGCATTGAGCCTTATATCATAAAAAATTATGCCAAATAAGGAATGTATATAATATATATAATACATCAACAGAGCAAACTTATTGTACCATTGTCACTACCGAGTAATAGCAACCTGTTCAAGGGAAGGACAGACATACATGTCAGAACACCTTTGAAGGTGTCTGACCGTAGCTTGGTGCTGGAGAATGAGGAGTCTTGGTCCAGAGACGTGTGCACGCCAATACGATTGTTAGTGGTTCCTGATATAAGCTCGTTGTAGTAGACGGATATACAGTGCACTGGCTCTGTGTTGCCTCTGTAAGTAGGTTTTTTATGTTGTATATGATACAATAATTAAAAACACGTTTATATTCTATGATAATTATAATATATTTCTAATTTATTTATTATTCTATTCATCCACCCAACTATCCAACCATACATTCATCGATCCATCCATCCATTGATCGATCTACCCAACAAACCACTATCCCACCATTCAATAATGCATCCATTCAACTAAACCGACTATCCCACCATTCATCGATCCATTCAACCAACTAAACCGATTAACCCACCATCCTTTGATCCATTTATCCATTCAACCAAACCAACTATCCCAGCATTCATCGATACATCCATCCATCCATTTAACCATCCTTTTATCCATCCATCTATTTATCTATCCATTCTTGCGACAATCGTAGAGCACCATCGCGGTGAGGGTGATCAAGGGGTACCGTGCGGTGTCGTTCATTCCGGCGACACTCCTCGCAAGTAACCCCTCTTCCGGTAAAAATTGCAGCGTTCTCTATGCTGGTGACTATGGGTAGTCCCACATAACCCTCCGGTCATCACCTTCTTCGGCGGTAGGAAAATCCGTAATGGATTTTTCCAACGAAAAAAAAATAAAGTAAGTGTCAGTGAGTCCTCACTTGAGCAGTGCTATTAGTTCTCCGTCGTGTGCGCTCCACAGCGCGGTGCTCTGGTCCAGACCCGAGCTCAGTACTCGGTGTTCGTCCACGGCAGACAGCCGGAGCACCTGCAGTGATACATACACTTCGTATTCATCCGTATTGAACTGTGATTAAAAATGTGCTTCATTATATGTATGCGTCTGTGTGTGTGTGTATATGTGTGTGTGTATATGTGTGTGTGTATGTGTCTTCGTCACCTCTCCGTCGTGCGCCCTCCAGGTGGCCCTGGGCGTGCCTGTGCGTGTGTCTATAACCACGGCGTGTCCGCTGGCGAGCCCAACACACACCCACGCACCACCAGGACTCACACACATGCAGCGGATGAACGTCGTGCCGCCGCTTACTACCTGCGTCATATGAGACAGAAGACGCATTTAATTCAACGAGAGAGAAATCAAGAGAGATTTAAATTAAAAGAGAGAGAAAAAGAGAGATTTAAGTTCAAAGAGAGAAAAAATATTAGGTATTCAATTTTATTCTACTTGCCTTCAGCTCGTAGGACTGGTTGGTTGCTCTGGCGTCTATAACTCGTAAGGTGGCGTCAGTGGTGGCAGCCACGATTGCGCACGAGGGACCCGGCAACGTACGAACTATACTCACTGGAGACTTGATGTTATCCAACTGTTTATAAGACATATAATATATATCTAAAGATTTTACTTACTAAAGAACTTTTAAACATACATAACCATTTTTGTATATATACATACAATACATAAAGACTACCTAGATTAAAAAAAATAATGATCTATAAACAAATATTTATCTAGTATGGGGATCGAACCCACGACCAGAGTCACAATAGCCGGAGGTACGATCACTTAATCATTAAATAACAGATTCTGTTTTTTTTTATTTGAGTAGCAGTTGTTAAATATGTATAACATACATACATTCAGTGTTGTCCAATTATGTAGTTACAGCTATAGTTGTTAGCTATATTACATAAAAATGGCTGAACATTTAATTAATTAAAGTTAATGGAACAATAAAATAATCCCTTGATATTGTAATATTCCTCAATATGTAATGTATTGAGTAAGTCAGTGGTAGGTCAAACATATGACACGACGCTCTCTATGTCAAATTTTCATTAAATTATTTGCGTAAGTCAGTGGTAGGTCAGACTGTGACATGATGCTCTCCATGTAATATTTTTACTTAACCATTTGAGTAACTCAGTAGTAGGTCAGACCTGTGACACGACGCTCTCCATGAAGGGGTCCCACACGTGCACCACCGAGTCCGTGGACACAGCCAGCCGCAGTGACTCCAGAAAGGTCAGAGACAGGACTCCCTTTTTATGTCCCGTGTACGTCCAGTTGCATTGCGTGGTCGCGTTGCCGTCACCCTGTGCATATACATTACTCTTATTCATTTTGTCTTAATGAAATTAATATCACAAAAGTAACGTAAACCTTCTTCTTTAAGTTACGGTTACGTTATTAAAAAAAAAAATGTAAAAATCACCTCATATTAAGATATGTTCCTCTCGTTAATAATATAAATATAATAATAAATGAATATGTGTATAACATTAATCTCTATAGTACATAAAATGATACACATATATAGTATATATAATAAAGAGATTTTTTAATACATTATTTGATATTTTTTTTTGTCTTTTTCTTTTATCTATAGAATAACTGAGATAGAATAACTGAGATAGAATAACTTCCTTTATATACTTTATTATTATAAATTTATAATATTATATGTCAAATATACTATTTATTACATTGTTTAGTATTTGTTGTCCTTTTCTTTCATCTATCAAAAAATTGAGACAGACTCGTTTAATTCAAATATTGTATTATTCAAATTTAAAATGGTATATTTAAATATTTTATTCATTATATAATTGTCCTTTTCTATCATATATCAAATAATAAAGATAGACACACTTTCATCAAGCACTTTTTTAAATTTGGTACATCTTAAATATATCAGTCATATAGTTGTCCTTTCTTTGACCTATCTAACAGTTGAGAGGGGCTCACCTGGTTCCTCAGAGACCACAACCTCACAGTCTTATCCTTGGACCCACTCATGAAGCTATTTTCGTTATCAAGACAGTGTATCGACTTAACAGAATGCGTGTGTCCCAAAAAGGTCTGCAGTTTTATTTGTTTTAGATTAAATCTTGTGTCCTTGTCTGCTCTTCCGATCTCATGTTCCCAATATATGAGCCAGTCACCTCGCAAATGTCTGAGGAATTTAAATTTATTGACTATAAATATGTTTAAAATCGATGCCAGTAGGATTTGAACCTGCGACTTGGGAAACCGACCTGTCAATTTACCAATTGAGCTACCGTGTCTATAACAGCTCTTTTACTTATTACTCTATATTTTGTAAGAAGTGCTTAAAAGGTCAACGCTCGGGCGCCATACCGACGCTCAGAGTTAATGCCAGTTTAGAGACAACAAATAAATTTTGTGTGGGAAATTTTAATTTGAAAAACTATTAATTGAAAAAAAATTGTAGAAATAATGTTGTTGGCGTTGATGTAAAGA
Organism: Napeogenes inachia; assembly: GCA_959347355.1. Lineage (NCBI taxonomy): Eukaryota > Metazoa > Arthropoda > Insecta > Lepidoptera > Nymphalidae > Napeogenes > Napeogenes inachia. The sequence goes on along the minus strand of OY365793.1, from coordinate 8,113,320 downwards.
GGCTGCCTGCAAGAGGTGGTCAACTAATTACAAATAACCCTGTATGAAAATGTATATTTATTTTAAACAAAAAAATGAAATTGTTGTTCTGTAATGCAAATATTTTCAGATTTTTCCATTGGAAAAGTTAACATTTTCCAACTTACAAATTTTTTTTTTTTCTTCTTATCAAGAATTTAGATGATAAATACAATAAATCTCACCTATCATTCTTAATACCATCCATTTTATAAGCGACCACATCAAACCCATCGACCTGTCTGGCCTCACAGACATGAGACACGTCTATCCTGTTCCCCACGAGCGTCACATTGGAGCCAAAGCTATTGGAACTGGACAAGTGATCCATCAGTACATCTGGCTTTGTTGGAGTAATGTCCTTCGCCTTTCTGTTTAAGGGCTCGTCGCTGTGAGATGAATGGACGGATCTGTCTTGTATGTTCAGTGGGGAGCTGGAACAATGTTTTTAATATTGACACACGCACGCACTTTCACACGCACGTACGCACGCACGGACACGCTCACACATTGAAACTCGAAAGTAATAAGTTTTAATGTTTATAAGAGTTTTAACTAAGACCCTTGGTTTTTGATTTTATTACTTCAGATCACCAACAACTCTTTGATACGAGTTACTATACATTGGGTAGGAAAGTTAAAGGCAGGCTTGTGATTGTCAATGTCTAACAAATAATAAGAGGGAAGATGACAGACCGATACTTATCTATGTCTAATCACACATGCCAGAGAGAGAGAGATAGATAGCCTTATTTACATTATTTTTATTCGATGGACACATTTTAGGATGGCTTCCCTACTTTATGTATAATAATTGTATGCTAATTGCAACAGACTGATATATAATTGATATTGACAGTGTACAGTATATTATGAAGTAGTTAGCGTGTGTCGTTACACAATGATAAAATCGTTATTTTATCATTAGTTTAAAGTATTCAAGGAGCATTATTTTATAAAAAAAATTAAATGAATACTAGCTTTCTGCGCTTCTTCTAGATATATGACTTCAATGTGTCATATTTTATTCTCTTATATTTCGAAGTTTTTGTTTTACTTATTAATTTAATGATTTCTATACATTTAACAGATATATATAAATATTTTATCAAGTACGTACCTGATGAAATGATTCTGTCTGTACTTAGAGCATAGAGCTCGTACTGTTTCTCTGTTCTTAAGGCATCGCTCCAGAGTATCCGTTCCTATCAGCTTCGAGAATGTGGTGTACGAGTGATAGGCAAGTTCCTCATCAAAGACCACCAGGAGTTCTTCTTGTGCCTGGAAATAAAGAATTATTGATCGATGTATAACTATACCGCACTGAAAACGGTAGACTATAGTTTGTTTTTCAACGTTTGACAATTAAACCAGTATTGCAGATCTTTGAATGTATGAGACTATACTTGTTCTGACTTTTAAGTAGGAGAAAGATACAAAGGGTTTCTTTAAAACACTTCCGTCATGTCATGATGAGTGTTGTGCGGCGTGCACGTCAGTTTGCTGAGCACCTCCGCCGGGGTCGCACGTGTGTACTCACAGTGAGCGCGGCGGCGTCCTGCCTGTCATGCAGCGGCGGCGTGCAGGCCAGCTCGGGCAGGTCGGCGCGCACCACATGTCCATCCCGCACGGCCCACTCCGCTGTACTGCCGTCGCGACAGATCTCCAAGAAACCCTCCAGCTTTGGATCCAATGAGTCTTGTTCTAATGACTGAGAGGGACAACCGACAAGATGATTACATCTTACTATTTTCAAAAGGTATCGCTACGCACGCATTTTAATAGAAAGAAATCGCAATATTACTCACTTTGTCCATATTATTTTCATCTTGCCTCGGCCAGTTATCCGTTTTTCCAGTGGCTTTATCGAACGCCAGGAAAAATCTGCAATATTATACGAAAATTCATTTATTTACCCATCTTTACATTATCAGTTATCTGCTTACTGAAGTCAGTCAAATATTTTTATTTCATTACGCATACATAAAACCGATACGTGCAGGTATCGGTTGCTTTTCATTATATATTTATTTAAATTAGTTGTCGCCCAACGGCCTAAATTCGACCGCAATCTAAGGAGTTAATGTTTATGAAATTGTGGGCTAAAACCTCCATGCATATTTTTTTTTCTCTTACGTCAAGCGATCACCAAATCTGTGCGACTATTTAATATCAGACAAATATATACTTGACATTGAACATGTCAATGCTAACAACGAAGTAATGTGTGTAAGTGTAGTGTGTATAATGATTTTATCATTAATTTAATCATTTAACAATAGAAAAATATTAGCCTTCTGCACTTCTTCTACACAGAAAATATAAGTGTAACAAATTTCCTACTACTCCTAAGGGGTCCAAAGGTTTTGGTTCACGTATTTATGTAATGTTAAGCTTTATATATCTATACATGTTTATATATATTTCCAAAGGAAAGTATATTTGCCGCAAACCATTTTAAACGAGCACTAAGTTATTAATTACATGAAAACGTCCGTGTCTTGCTGTCTTCAAAATAGCAACGTATTATCGACGAATAAAAATACATCAGATAGATCATCAAATACAGATTCTCGTTAAGAACGAAAAAGGAACCAAGAATTTATACTTGTGCAACACCAATTTGTATTTTGTAGTAATGTACCTTAAAGAAACTGAATCTTTAATTTAACTTTCTGTTATCTTAATAAAAAAAACCAAGACTGAAAATCAGCAAATGGGTCACAAACTCCACAAAGGTGGTGTTTACGGAAAAAATGATCAAAGCAACCAAAAGCCTTAGATAGATCACAAAAGATTTTAATAGCATCCGTTATAATCGAGTCCCAAGACTATGACTAATTCTACAGTTGCATCATTGGTCAACCTATATTTCGTGATACCAAACAGTTAACTACGTAAAATTACTTTTCTCAAACATTTGACTTTATGACGGTAATACGGAATTGAATATTTTACAAGGATTATTTTTACTGTTCGATTTATAAATAAGCATGACTTTACTGTCTTGCACTTAATCTTTAAAATAATTATCTAAACATTGATTGAAAAAGAGGCAAAAGCATCCATCAAGGACTTTAACAGATAAATCCCATAAGTCCTCGATGTTCTAAACAAGCCTTACCTCTGTAAAGCTGGTACACACAGATGCTTCCTGGTCATTTCCGGTCCGATCCGCAAGGCCACAACATGAACTGCGTCTAATAACTTCCTACTAAGAGCTGTCCTTGCGGGCGCACCGCTAGGGTAAGCGCATCGAGTTGTTGACGCTAAACGTAGCGCTGGTTGAATAATTGATTTAAGAAAAGTATCCTGAAAGTAGAGTAATTATTATAAGTTAATAATAATTTGATTAATACAAAATAAATACTATAACTTTTGGGCATTACGAATTCTGACCTGTAGCTGTTCCATGACCTTAACATCGGATATAAATGGCATCAAGTACTTGATAAGTTGGAGACATGCGACTACACCGCCCTCTAGCGGGGTCGATAAACGCCGACGACAAGATGCAATCAGTTCCCCCATGTGCGGTAAGTACTGAAATATTATCAGCTGCTCGCCGTACATTGCTGTAATAAAAGGAAATTTCCATTCAAAATTAATTTCAAATGAGACAATCATCGCCACGGACAGGGCTCGAAGCTGCAACCTCTGGGAAATTGTGCCGTCACTCTTCCTATTGAGCTACCGTGTTGCTATGATTAATCTAGCATTCTATACATGATCGTTTTTATCGGGACCGAGGTTCGATTTTAAACTAAGTTCGATTTTAAACTAAGTTAACTTAGACCATATAACTTTCATGCGTTTTTAAATGTTTTTTTTTAAAGATAGTTAAAGAATCTCTTTACAAATATTACACTTACCAACAATAGTTGTAAGACATTTGATAACTTTAATAGCATTTTTATCACCAACTACTTTGCTATTAACAATGGATATTTCGTCAAATTCGTCTTTATCATCACTGTCCCACGACGCTAAATTATCTTTACCAATATAACATAAAGTAAGCATTTTGAGTAAATTCCTTGTTATATACCTACAAGTCAGAACTGGCCCCAACCTGTGCGCCAACCAAATCAAACTTTCTGAACTCATATCAGATATTTTATTGTCACTATCTTTAAAATCCTTACTTTCTTCTTCATTAATCTGGAAGGGACTGAAAACTTTGTTTTCAGGACGACTCAGTTCAAGACTTTTAATTTGTCGGACATTAATTTCAGTTTTAGATTCGACACCTTCTGATTTTGATATTTCGTCTGCAAAGTGTAAGTAGCTGGTGAACATTGGTTTTGGTATATCTATAGTTGGAGACATTGGTAACTTATTATCGTCGATAGTTTGACTTTCCCTGGTAATTATAATATTTGATTCCTTTGAATTCGGTGATGATAAGCTCGTGAAGAACCTAGATTTCCCAGGTGAAGTATATTCCCCAGACGGTGACGGGGTTTGTGACATTTGAGTTTCCTTGATCACTGTGTTTGAATCAACCGAACCTGTTGGTGATTTACTTCTGCTACTGATACTAGGATTTCTGTCTTTATCTGTTTCGAAATGGAACAGCTCGTTTTCACTTCTGCTATCTTGGTCCTTTTCTTTGATAATATCATTTACTTCTGAAATACTTTTTTCGACACTAGGCGTGGGTACGTGTTCGGAACCATACGAAGTGTCTGGCGAAAATATATCACTGGTAGTAGTTAAAGCATTTTTAAGATTATCATCAGAATATCTTGGTTTTTTGTTCAGAATTACACGGTTTAAGCAAACATGTCCTGGAGACATGTTCTCAGGACACACATCCTTATATCCACCAACAGCTTCAACTAAATGTTGGGTGAAGTTATCTAAGAAGCACTGAAGCCCAAGCCTGACCATTAGCTGCAGCAGAAATATATTATGGTACAGCTTGACGTATTTCTGCTTGCTAGCTAGACCTGCACTGGTTACAGCATCCACATCTGTCATTTTATGTTCAGACTTCTCGTACACATAATCGTCATCTTCGTATAGATTTAAAATGTGTCTTAAAAGCTTACCCTTCGTCTCTTCAGGTCCTAGTGCTTTGCTGATTGTGTCAAACAAATGCCAGGCGGCTAGCACAGATGTGTCTTTATTTTCTAGTAACTGTATGTAATGTTGCAGAAATATATCCAGAACACTAAATTGGTTATCGTTGGTGATTTGATTGAGGAGTACTCCGAGATGAGTGATGCAAGCTTGGATTTTTCCTTCAGCTGTTTTTTGGGTAAAGAATAGTTTCGTTTTGTCAATATTTTGGTATTTCTCGCATTGTGTTCCATCGCATTCATAAGTATAGAGAACATGTAATTCATTACTGGTAAGCTCGTATTCATGTAAAGTACTCAAAAGGCTGTACAAAATGGTAAAACTATGTGGAAATGGTATCAAATGTTGCATTAACAACGGCTGTAGTAATTGAGATGCTGTCGCTGGTGGTAACCCTTTATCTGTGACAACTTTTTTGCTAAAATCTTCCTTTTTGACCCCCAATTCACTTTTGAAACTTAAGCTTGGGGGTTCAACGTTTAACAATATAGATGCTATATAGCTGACGCATTTGGGTATCACATTGAAATTGTACTTTAGAACAGTACGACAGCTATTGTATCTTTCTAGAAAATTCTCGTTTCTTAATCTTAGTGGACGCATGAAGGTATGAAGGAAAATTTCGACAATAAGGCACCCAACAACTAACATATCCTGCTTCCGACACTCTGTAATAAAATGCTTATAAACTGCCGCATCAGTTGTGTATCTAGCATTAAACATCCTATTCTTCCTTTCCTTTAAAACATTTTCTAAATTATTTTGACTGAATTTCTTCAAATAACCCTGATCATAGGACGCTAGAAACATATAATTCGTGAACGCTGTCTCTTCAGATCCATCTTTAGTGCTGCTAGAACTGGTCCTTGGTTCCTGTTCCACTGAACACAAGTTTAAGGTAACACTATTTTCTTGCTCACTCTTCTCCGTGGTGCTGAAGAAGCACCTTATTCGGAAGTTGTCCAAGGTTTCTAGCGCTTGTATTGACGCTGCTGGGTTGAATTCTTTGGGCAAGTATATGACACCTTTTCCACTTTCTGAACGCTGGACTCTGTAATGCCTAGAATGTGAAGGAGCCCTGCTATCATTGCTCTGCGTGTCTTCTTCCTTACACAAAGACCGAGCTCGACTGGTACTCTTCTGTCTTCTGTTACGCTGGGAAGGGACAGTCAAACGAGATATGTGCTGAGGAAGGCTACTGGACTCATCTTCTTCATCAGATACTTCATCTGAACTGTCGCGGACGGATTTTCCTGTAACGATACAATATCATTAAGTTATTATAAAAGAAAGATAAATACAAAAGTGACAACTCTAATGCACAACATGTTACATATAAAGAAATATGACACAATATAATATAAGACAAAAATTTGGAAACACAAGTAACAGCCATAATTATAACCATGTAAATAACAAGTGTTAAAAAAAATATATGACTTAAAAAAAAATCGCAAAACTGACAACCCTAATACACAGTATAATCTCACTGGCATCCCTGTGCGCGGTCCACCTCATCCTGAGAGGTGCGGGCGGAGGAGGGGCGCGGGGGCGGCGCGGGGGGTGGGGGGCCACTAATAGCTGCACACTGCCGCCGCGACGGGGACGGGAGTGACCGTCCACCAGGGACAGACAGACGTTCTTGGCTTTGACAGCTGATGACCCTGAGAGTCTGGAGAGATTATTAATGTAATAAAAATATATTATCCTTATATATATATATTTATTACATCTGTATATTATATATATACTTATAACTTCTTACAAATCTTGATAAAGAACAAAATAAACGCAACAAAAAATTTTTGCTCCCCCTTTTACTTATTAGTCTGTTTTGTGTAACACGTACTTAAAAGGTCAAAGGGCGCCATACCGACGCTTAGAGTTAATGCCAGTTCAGAGGCAACAAATAAATTATGTGTGGGAAAATTTAAAATTTTAAAAATTATTATTTTTAAAAAGTTGTAGAACAAATGTTGGGATTGATGTAGAGAGGCTGCCTGCAAGAGGTGGTTAATTATAACCACCCTGTATAATTACACACGTTACCGACACGTTACCAAGATGAATATACAAGACAGAACCTTGCTCGTGATGAGTGAAGAAAATAAAAAGTACAGTAGGCCACCACAATAGTGCTTTATTAGGAAAGCGTTAATCAGAAAATATAAGAAATATATTTATTCTAACTTTTAATAATAAAATCTTTATTATATATCAAGTACTTCATATTATAACATGTATATATGGATATATATGTAAAATAAATAATAAATAAAACAATATTACTGTGCAAAGTACTCACTAATATAGTATTTAATAAACAGACTCCTATTTAAGCATGTTATCTCAAACATCAATGATTAATGTGACAAATACAGACTAAATGTCCAAAGTGAACGGGCGACGCGTCCGTGGATAAAAGTGAACAAACCATAAAAAAAATAAAAAATACACACGTGACGAATGAAATTGAAATGAAGAAATAAATTAATTAATTAATAGACATTTTTAATTTATACAACAACTTTATTTATTAGTCCATTATACCCATGTGAAGCAGTGGCTCACAATTAAGTAATATTAAAGGTAAATAACTAAAAACCGTCAAGTACGTATCGGACTCGCGCACAAAGGATTCCGTACATTATCTATAAAAATCGACAAAAATCCCATTAGTTGTAATTTCAACTGTCTAGCTGCCACGGTTAATGAGATACAGCCTGGTAACCGAGAGATAGATGGATAGACGGACAACAGAGTCCCTAATATATGAAAAAATATTATAACGTACTTGTAACCAAATGTAATGTCTATCCAATGATGAAGATTTTCGGATACATGTGCACTCTCCAGAGCCTCCCTGTGTTTTGTTATGAAGTCCTCCACGCACGTCGCCCATGTTGGAATCCCTAGGTCCTAGAAATTACCGTTATTTTAAACTTTTTTTTTTACTTCTTATATCTTAGAAAACCGATTCGATTTGATTTCTTAATTCCTATAATTATGCGAAAGCAATATAAAAGTAGATGAAGTAATGAACAATATTAAATATAAAAAAACAACAAATTCAAACTATCAAAATTGTTTTATTTATACAATATTCCCGCGCTATACAAGGTTATGTGTATATTTGTGTGTGTGTAGTCTAGCTGTGAGTGTAAAGATGAAATTTCATTCCTATTTGTTTTGAAAACGCGTCCTTAATAATATATATCATTGACAAGATATTGATATCATAGTAACATGATATGGTTTTTAAATAAATATATACTCATCTCATCTTTTTAGTCTTTTGTTCCATTTGAATAACATTATTATATGCAACTGTTGGGATGTGGTTTTATTACACTATCTTTAATTTACTCCTAAACCGACAATTATACATTGCATTTTTGCATTGTATAATTGTCGTAATTTATTTGCATTGTTACACGTACCTAAAGTGGACGTGTGCAGAAATCCCGAAAAAACAGTACTATACCGAGGAACAGAAAAATAAGGATATATTGAAGTTTCTTTTTTTTTCCAAAATATTATTTTAACGTAAGTATAAAGGCAAAGTCACTTACAAAAACTAGTTACATTGAAAAAATATTTTTTTATAAAATATATCTACTTATCTACATCTATGAGATACATAAAAAAAAATTAAGTGTCTGTTTGAAATTCCATATAAACACAGTTATTTACCAAATACTAATTGCATGAAATTCCAAATAGACATAAATTCCAAATGCATGAAATTCCAAATTAACAGTCTTTTACGAAATGCATAGGAAATGAATGTAAGTATACATATACGATACTTATCTACATACAACAATCTTTTTTTTTAATTTTTTCCGTCTCTCTTATTTTAGAAAAACCTTAATTGGAACATAAACAAAATTGAAATCAATGCAATAGTGATTATAATAGGTCAGGTGTACCGTGTATTTAAAAATTCAACGCAGACAAAGTCGCTAATAACATCTAATATAACGTATAACAAATATAAACTCACTGGTAAATCTTCATGTATACTCTTGAACACAGTGGGATCGGTGTAGAACTCTGGTATACACTCATCGGGAGTCCACTCCTGCATCCTTTGTATTGACGCTGGGTACTCAGCTGGAACCCATTTGTTACGTACATACTTACACAGTATGTCTTTGGGAGTTCTGGAAGTAATTGTCGATGTATTTTCATATATTTTTTTAATACACATACTGTTTTGTTGCTTCAATACAATAATGTTGATTGAACGAGCGAAGCTAGCGAAAGCAATTGCATGGAAAGTATGGAGATAAATCTTTTGTAATTACATAGTATATGTACTTGAATAAAAATCGCATTTTTGATGAAAGTTTGTATTCGTGTTTATTCGTGTTTATATTGTTATTTGTATAATTCTGCCATGCCATGTCAATGCTGCCATGATGACTTCAACAACATAGGGTCCATGAAATGACCACTAAAATATACTTAAGTTTAATACATTCAAAACTCGAGAATGGTCAAACCTATTGAAAAATTATAATTTTGTTCTTATTGTTAACTATTTATTTGTCTAAAAAATTTTCTATTTAAAGCATATCAAAGGTGTCAATTGTCAGCACCCGCCTTCTGGATCTATCTTCTACTAGTAAATAAATAAACCAATAAGGTAGAATGTAACACTTTTGTAGATAATAAATATACATGTATAATTAACAGGTAACTACTAATTAGCATACCTGCGGGCCAAATAAACATAGCAGGTGATATCCGAGAGAGCATCTGTGACGTGATGTGGAATCTGTCCGTTGCAATCCGTGACATCATAAGTCATATCCAGCTGTCGGTCACCCTTGTTGAGACGGTACTTCGATTTGCCAAGATCCCGCCAGTTACGTCCTACAATTAATATTTATAAACATATATCTTTCACAAATTTATTAGTAGCAGTAGAATCTCACTGATGTATTAGTAATACAGTAGAATTCACAGTAGAATCACAAAGTTTTTAGTAGTACAGAAGAATCTAACTAATTTATAGTAGTACAGTAGAATCTCACTAAAGAGGGTGTTGGATTATTGGAATGTTCGGATTACTAGATTGTACAGAAAAAATCTACATTACTTTTGTTAAAACCTGAAAATGGCTTGATCAATTTAGTTTATATCTTTAATAATGTAAAAGGAAAGAGTTAGTGTGATTCTACTATTCATTTCACATTATTTTACATAATCTATTTTTATTTCATTGTCTTTTTCAGTTATATTTGAACTTTCGTTAAATATTTAATAATTAAGTATATTATTCATTATTTAATAAAATTGCTAATAATATTAGTAAAAGAATAAGTCTTACCACATCTTGAACTGAAATCAGTTACCCAAGGCACTAAAAAATGAGTCTGTAGATCATTAGCCAACCTCCCGGCTAAAACATTTAAGTGCAACAAATAATCCAAGTTTGATATCCGTCCCTTCACCCATAGCATACATAACTTCTCTAATTGCACAGCATCACTACGCCAACACCACTCTTCCCCTCTTTTTGGTGGATGTACCATTGCATTTTGAGTTGCCTGTTTGTACCTATTTTGCTCACAAACTAATGAGGGATCCAAACAATGAATATTATTTGTTATAGGAGGTATTATCTGCAACCATAAATCCTCGGACAAGTATATGTCTTGCAAGGTGAGTGTGCCTAAGCTCAGGCCACGGTCACATAATGCTTTAGACACATTTAATAACTGATACACAATAAACATACCTCTAGCATATGTCTTATCTATTAAGTTAGGACTAAAATTTAAACAATCCAATAAATTATTTTCGTAATTACCTCTGTATACAATATAGAAATTATTGTCTGTTTCTAAAGAGAATAATGCCGCTAGTAAATTTGAATGTGTATCGTAAGATTTTGATGTGTGCTTATTACCAATATCTTTATAATCATTTAATTTAACTGTGTCTGACTTCACTTTAATTATGATACAGCCATATAATCTAAGTATCATTTCAGATAAAAGCTGGTCATGTTCTAAAAGATTGACTATGGTACTTTCTTTAAAAGTGTCATTATTCTGACAGTACTTCTTATATGACTCCTTCCATAAATTTCTCTGGTTACTTTGGGATACATATTGAAGCAATTGAGCAAACGTTAGAGGCGTTTCGACGTTATTCTCACTTAATTTATACCTTGGCAAAGGTAGCACTTTAGAAGATCGTTTTTTTAACACCTAAAACATATAGCCACAATAAAAATATAAAACCATTTTAGTAAATTTTGTTACTATACTTAGTCTTCATGAAATACCTTAATAAATATTTTTTTCCATGGATAAGGAACACTTTCACCAGCTTGTAAAGTAAAATCTATATTATTTACACAAACATCTACTTCTACATTTTTTAACCATTTTCTTAGCCAAGTATTATGTACGACGACAGCAAATAAGTTCGATGTGGCAGTGGTGAATATATTTTTACTGTTTATATTTAATTCTTTAGCTATTTCTTCCATTTCTACTCTTACGTTCTTTGTTTTGTTTTATTAGTGATTATCCTCAAATTTGACGTTTTGATGATAGTTCCTCATGACAGATATATTTTAGTGATGTTCTATTGAAAATTCATATTCAATAAAATCGAGTAGGTGTCGCGTATTTTATTATTAACATGAAATAATATATATACATGTCAAATAGATGACACAAATTGAATTGTGTTCTATGTTATAAGTTATTACAATTTTGTATTTTGAGTAATTTTCCATATCATTTGGAAGCTGTAAAGAATAATGTGGACTATCGACTATATCACAATTAAAAATAAAGTTAAATAGTAATACCAAATGAAATAAACCTTAAAAGGGTTTTCTCCTTAGTTTTAGTGGCGGTGTTTAAGTGTTTTGTTATCTATTTTTATTTTCTTTTATAAAAGCAAGAACAACGACAAGGCGTAACCAAAAGAACCTTTTTTTCAACAAGGCTTTATTGGTGCATTTATGACTAAAACGGAGTAAATATTTTCAAAATGCTAACTTTGCCATTGAAAACAAAGAAAATATGCTTTTAAAGGTTTCATATTTTAGTTCCACGTTACGTATTATGTTTTTTCTTATCCCTACAAAGTATTTAGGAAAGTCTTAAGAAGGTCCCAAACGAATTTGAATATTTCAATTCCTTATTGGAAATATAAAAAAAATATATATAGTTATATTATATTATGTTTATATATTCGATCATAACCTAACTTCAAAATGGTAATTGGATCCAAATAATATACTACTAAAAACGCGTTTAAAAAATATAGTAATATATCAACAATAACGTACTTACATCAAAGTGATCATCACGAAAGTAGTTATATCTTAGAGTTATTTGATATTAAATAAGGATTTCGTAGTGCTAACTTAATCATTGTTTTCGACGTTTAACACATTTAGGAACGTGTATAAACAGTGTATCAATATTTCTAATCGTATTACTTTTGCATATTGGCATTACATATGTTTTATATGAGCACATTCTTAACAATTTCCAATGAAAACCGTATAATAACAGAAGACAACCATTATTGTTGTATTTGTAGTGTCGTGACGTCATTGCTACTATAAGTCACGTGACCTAGTGTTTTTGCGCGAAATTTAATTGTCATCGGGAAAAATATTTTATTTTTATTAAAATAATCACTTTTTGAGAGCCAACGAATTATCACAGTAGATAACAAGATATTTCGCATGTTTTAAAATATTTTTCATAAAACGCTCAAGTAGTTATTTGCGGAAGATGTAATTACACTTAACTTTCAACTTTATTTATAAAAACTTTTAGAGAATATTTTAGTAGTTTTTCAAATATGTAGTATAAATTTCTATTATTAAAATAGTATTATCTATTTTTATTGGTGCTAGATTCAAGTCATTCATTCTTTCAAGAATATATGGAATGATTTTTGGGTTAAATAAAAATACATTGTATTGTAAGAAAACTGCAGTTAAATTTAATTATAAAAACGTGGAATGGAAGACTTAATCATAATAGGTTATCACCATTCATTGGTCCCCTTTCTTGCTAGTGTTAGGAAAAATGTTAGCAGAAATGCAAATTGCATTTCAAATTGTTATCCTACAATTTTGTAGTTTCACATTTCTCATAAAACCTATAACATAACAAAAAGCTGTAATAGTAAAACATTTATAAAAATATATTTTTAAATGTAACATTGAAATAAATTTTATTATTCTCTTTTTCCAGATACCCTCTTCATATAACATTTCCAAAGAGTTTCCTTGTAAATAACAGCTTGAGGCTCTGGGCTCTTGGCTGCAATTATACCCCTCCCTACTACCACTACATCTGCTCCATTTTCCAAAATAACCTTTTCAGGAGTATTATATATTTGTCCAAGCTCATCCTTCGAACTTTCAAGTTGTACTCCTGGAGTGAGTTGTATGAATCCTGGGTCATTAAATGTATCTTTCTTCTGAGAGACAAATCCTGTTATAAGTTCAGGGTATTTAGCTGCCATTTTCACTGTTGTGTCAGTGTACTCTGGAGTTATAAGATTCCCCTGTAAAAGATTGTAATATATGTACATATTTAAGAACAGGGTATTTTTATTTATTAAAAAAAAAATCTTACCTCACTGCTCATTTCAGCGAGTAAAAACACTCCCCTGTTTTCGCCATTGCTAGCAGCATTGAGGGCTTTCAATATACCTTCTCCAGGCAAAGAGTGGGCGGTCACACAGTCAGCCCAATCAGCAACTTTGTACAAACCCTTGGAATATTGTAAAGAGACTGTGTGGCCAATATCTGCAAACTTTCTGTCTTCAAGTATTAAAAAGTTGAATTTTTGAGCCAATTGTTTCAATTGCAACACAAAACTTTCAGAGTAGTCTTCAATAATGTCAATGTGTGTCTTCACTAAACACACATGCTCACCAATTTTTTCAAGTAAATCAAGTATTTCATTGGAGGAAGTGTGATCGACTGACACACATAAATTAGTCTTTTTTGTTGCCATGATCAAAAATAATTGTTTTGCAATAGGATTTATTGCCAATTCTGCTCTTTTCTCGTATGGAAGTAATGTTCTGTCCACTATTGGAGCTAAAATTTAAAAAATATGTATATATTGAAACTGTCTCTGAACAGGTAGGTAAGTTTTTTCAAGTTTGAAAAAATATATAGCCCCAATTTGAACCTGCAACTTCAGTGAAACCATCCAGTGCCCAGCACCATAGCACTCCCCATTTCAATGAACTAAGCGTTTTATGTATACCATCTTAAAATTTAACTAAAAAAAAGGGTTATATACTAACCAGATACTGGGGCTTTAACATTATTCATGTAGTCAAGCACATCAATACCCACTCGCTCTGTTATTTTTTTGTTATCAATCAGTATTTTAATAAATTCAGACATAGTAAAGAGTGATTTTATCTGTACACCATTGGAAGCTAAATTTTGTCTACCATTTTGTTCTCGGTCTAATATTATGATTGCTTCACTGGCTACCAGTCCTTCCCTTCGTAAATCATTAACTGTTTCCAATACACTTGATCCTGATGTTACAATGTCTTCTACTATCAAACATGTGTCTCCAGCTTTAAAATGACCTTCTATGAGCTTCTTAGTACCATAGGCCTTGGCCTCTTTACGTCTCATCAGCATAGATTTTTTAGCTTTTACTCCAAGCAAAGTTGCTATTGGTAACGCAGTATACGGAACACCACAAACATGATCAAAATTATTGTCTTTAAGACTAATATCATACAGTAAATTAGATATCATTTCCTGCAAAAAGTTATAAATAACACATGTAAAATTATTAATATCATCACAATTATTATTAAAATAATTGAATAATGCATACCATAACTTCGGGGTAGCTTACAATTACCCGTAAATCAAAGTATACAGGTGTTTTTATTCCACTTTTAGTTATGAATTCACCAAATTTAACAGCATCAATTTTAAATAGATTTAATGCTAGTTCTTCAAGACTTTTTTGGTTACTCATTTTTTACTATTAAATAAATGTATTATTATAAAAAAAAAAATAAGTTAATACACTTTAATAGCTTACAAAAATAAACTAAACTTAACCTCAAAGTTCAAACTACGGATTGAAAAACAAATTAGAATAAAAAAGATACTTATTACTGTCAAACACCATAAACGTGAGTTATGTGACAATTCATATTGACAAGTTAAGTAGGTATATTGTAAATTGCTACGATGTTTGTTTTTAACTACTAAGGCTACTGACTGTTATCTACGAAAACGTTAGTATGGACTTGTATTAATCACTTGTGCCTCCACAAGTGATTAATATGAGTATGAGAATTAGTTATGGTCTTTAATTTTTTTATTTATTATAAATGAAATATATGTATATGGATGCAGGCTGGATTCGACCCTTCAATCATCAAGAAAGTGTCCCAAGCACAAACATAATTTCCTGTGTTCAAATGCCATTGGTGACCAGAGATTAGTAAAAAAATCATTACATGGGCGGAATTCGAACCTGCGTTCTTGGAAATTGTCTGTCGCTCTGCCAATTAGGCTACCGTGTCTCTACCTGCCTCGATGAATATACTATTCTATAGAATCGTCTATATCGTTACAGTTCCAGACCGTGCTAACTAACTTTGGTATATATAATAATACTGAAATGAGGCTACAATCGAATTAAATGTTGGGAATAATTAATTATAATTAATTGGGAAAGGAAAGGAATATACAGATCCTTGATGATTTATTACAGAATATCTATATTAAGCAACCTTGATGAAAAATTAAGATTTTTACCGATAATGATTTCAAATAAAAAAATCGGAACTGAATTGCACCCGTTATATCTTTACTAGTACTACAGACATTTCAATTCTTTTTTACAATTAAACCGCGCTAATTGGAATTGTTAGTTTTATTATTGAAACGTCTATTGCATTTCATAGTGTCATAAAATATAAATACGTAAAGTATTGAAAATATGTTCCCACTGTTGCGTTTTTCAAGTTACCGGATGCTATGCGAACGTGTAACGTTAAAATAAGGTTAAACGTACTTCTTTAAGTTCTTGTAAGTAAACATTAATGATATAGCGGGAAACTGCTGGTATAATTTAATATAATAATATAATTTGCAAGTACAATGAAATTTGCATTACAGAAAAAAGTTTATTATGCTACCTCACGTTTCTTGAGATAAGTTATTACTTATGAGGATTACTACATCGTAAACAGAGTAATCTGTAATTATTTAGTTAAGCTTCCATTTTATTTGACACTTTATTAAGCGGTAGGCCCACAGTGTACTAATAACTAATATTGCGTTGTGAAAAAGCTAGTGCTTCCATCACATTTTATTCAAATAAATGTGTTTAAAATCCGTTATACTTTCCAAGACACATTACTATATTCTTCCTCGATACAGGCTAAAATCACTTTCAATTTGTTAGTTCGCAAATTATAAAAAAAAAAGTTGACAAGTAATTTATTATTTTAATAGAATCTCTTTAAAATAATTTATTTTGTAATAGTATATAATATAGATGATAAAAATATACTAAAGAATACCCATAATAAAAAAAAATATTTATAATTTCCCCTCTCATCAAAACATATAAGTATAAAATAATGTGGAACTACCTATATATTTCTTAAAATAAAACAACAGATATAGGCAGAATGTATATTTTTTGTATATAAATTGCAGTCCTTTTCATACATTAGTCTACAACAAAACACATCTCTATTATGTCATACTTATTAAATTGTCTTCAGTAATACAACTTTATATCATCAACAAAATATTTGAGGCTGAAACAAACATTTGCATTATAATTTGCTAATAGTGAAGCGACACTATTCTAATTGAGATTATTCAAGGTACATCATTTATTCTAGATTAGTGAACATCACTAGCCGATCCCATACACTATAACCATTCAATGGTTTTGACATACGATTTCTATGCTAACTAATATTAAAAATAAATAGGAAAACAAAATATTTACAAACTCAGCCTCAAAGATACTTTTTTAATAAATATGCTGATTGTGTCATGATGGCAAGTTTTACAGTTCTTTTATATATTGGTTTTATGAATTTACTATTTTATAGTAATACTTATTTAATGAATTTATATATATCTTAACTATAATTGTAATATTAACTTGCAGATAGGAACAAAATAAACATATTGTAAGTATCATATTAGTTGTGAAATAAATAATAATATATTTCTACAAAATAGTGTGATGATCTCTTAATATTATGGACAAGATGAGGCATGATCTAATTTCGTGAAAGAAACCTGAAAAATCTGAGAGTAATTTAAGCAGCACTTACTTTCAGCTGAATTCAGTCTTGCGGTACACTCTCAATACATCGTTATATACAATAATCATTTTAATCAATACAGTGTAAACTCTTTATAACGTTATCCTTTATAACGATAATCTCCCTATAAAGTAGAAGTGAGCACAACTTGGTTGGCTAGCCTTAAAACCCACATATTGATTCACTCTTTATAGCGATACAGCCATTCTCACAAGAAATGTGATCATATTTTTATTATCGGTATTATTGTGTATGTTATGTTATCAGGTAACAAAAGACTGAGAAGTTCCGAAACACCCGAGGTCGGTCTAGCTTTTGTTATCCTTAATTGCCTTGAACACGTGCAGCATGACGCAATGTTTTCTAGGAAGTGACGGTCTTCAACCAAGCATACTGGGTACTCATGGGGGTACCCAGATTCTGTGCTAGGGAGGGGGGGGCAAAGCAGATTTATTTAGTATATTTTTGTAATTTTTAAGCTGTAATTTAAATTTTCTGAGCATGGTCCAACAATGAAAGAGCAAACGCTGGTGATTTGTCTCTCGCTTCTAATGAAGATTTTAGACTTTAAAAAGTTTGCTAAAAGTTTTACTAGGGAATTGTATTTGTTTGTAACACATAGATCAGTAACAACTTTTTAAAACTTAATTGGTTTTATTTCTTAAAGTAAAAGAAGAGAAGAAACCTTTTCTAAAAAAATAAGAAAGCCATGATTCAAAGAAATAGATCAGGCAATGTTGTCGTGGTTTAACAATCAGCGACAGAATAATGTACCCATCTCGGGGTCAATTGTAAAAGCCAAGGCTGAAAAGTTTGCCAACCAACTTGGCATAATTGACTTTAAAGCATCTGAAGGTTGGCTCTGAAAATTTAAGCACCATCACCAAATTACGTGCGGTAAAATGAACGGAGAGCCGCGGGATGTCGATATGAATGCGACTTTCAATTTGATTACTACAGTGTGGCCTAAATTAAGGAAGGAGTACTTCACAGAAGACATTTTTAATGCAGATGAAATTAGCCTCTTTTTCAAGTTGACTACCGACAAAACTTTAAAAAAAGGGGAAAAATGTGTTGGAGGAACACCACAATCCATATAATGATAACTTTCTATAACGACAAAAAATGCTCAGTCCCTTGAGTTTCGTTTTAAAGAGTTTACACTGTATTTTACTAAATACCATAGTTGAGTCCCATATTCAATACTTATAAATAATACAGGTTATTAAATAAATGATTGGTACGTAAAGGTGCCTGCCCTTTATCTAGCAGCCGGCACTAGTCAGCTTTTAATGAACACTACCTTATTTATCAATATTAATTAATATAATGAAGTGCTATAATTCCCTAATAATCTAATATCTTCACTAGGCACCATGAAGATTGTATTGAACTAAGTTATTGTGTTACAGATCAGAAGTTAGACGGAGTATGGATACTCTCCGAGATAGTCTATGAGCGTGGTAGGCAGTGGTAGCAACCTGTGCTTGGGGGCACACCATAGTTTAGGGGTTAGAGGATTGGAGTCAAGTGCTTTGTGGACCGCCAACCGAGCTGAGTGGAGTAGAGATGGGGGTGATTTTCTTAATGGTGTCTTTAGTAGAACCGGCGAGTGTGGACAACCTTCACGGTCAACCCACACGGTACCAGCAGGCCCTCTCTCCCCTACTCTTGTATAATGCTGAACCAATTCCACTACACATCTGAATCTTGGCATGAACCTGGCCAGCGGACGATCGCAGTCTAACCTGAAACAATAATAATATATTTTAGTCATAACATTGTAAATTATAGTTATATAGATAACAATATACTAGAAAGAGCAATGACACAATTTTTTAATTAATAAATCAGTACACAATAACTCTACACATTGAATAATATTACTAGAAACTTGAGCGGTAAACAATTACAGAGAATGGAATCAAGTGTATATATAAGGGATTAGAATAATTGTTACTGAGTCATGAATATAGCAGAACTGTATATGCATATTTTATAACGTTATTATTGAATAACTTTATTAATGTATGAAACCTTATTATATAAGAATAATTTTAATTCCTAATTAAGTTAACTAGTATTTAGTGAAGTCTTACAGTTATATAAACAACTCACTAAAGTATTAAAAGATAAGATAAGCCAGCTTGAGATAATTTTGTTTGTTTGACTATAATTGATATACATAGCCTACAGGTTAGATAATGAACCTTATATGATCAGATGGTATATTTAATAGTTATATTTTGAAACTAGAATATTGTTTTTTGGTAAATACCTAAAGGAACCTTGCTCATAATGTAGTCGTACTGATGTTGGTCCTCTCTCGGTTTGAACAGACAGAGAAAAGATGAAATTCCTGTCCCCTGAGTCTCTAATCACGAAGGCTCCTATACTAGCATCTTTCAGCAAACTTCGAGCTCCCTAGAACAAAATGAAACATATGTTAGTTATAGAAGAAACCTTATTAATAAAGAAGTATAAATATAGAATTGTTATATAATGTACAAATAATAATTGAACCAACCTGCCAATCTAGATTTCCATAATACCATCCAGAGAGTCTCAAGGCTCTGAGTGTATCTGCTAAACGCCTGAGCTCATCGTTATACGGAGATGAAATCAGTGGTGGTGATGGTGCTGCATATAATGGTGAATGTGGCAAGTATGTAGGCTGAATCATAAATGGTGGTGTCAGCGGGCTCACTGGATTCTGTGCTGTCTTTGTATGAGCCAGGGACACTCGTAATTGGTGCCGGCAGTTGGGACAGCAAGCAACTCCTGTCGACCAACTGTTGAGTGGCACCCCCACTTCCACACATGCATCTAGAACAAGAGAATGCAAAGGTCAAAATAATTACAATACACTTATACAATATATAGAGAAAATAGCATTGAAAACGAACAAAAGTAAATTCATATCATCCTCGCAATTAAGTAATTAGTATTCAATAATGTTATTATAATATAATTATTGTATTCCACACTAAATAATAAATATTTTAATTTTATTGAACAGTTAAATTTTAAATTGAATATTTAATGACCTCATTCAATTATTGTAAATAATGATTGTATGTGCTACAAGTAATGTGTGCAATGTTTATGTGCTAAAATATATATGTATAAGGATTCCAGTAATTATTCTGGCTAATTAAAAAAAATAAACAAGTAAATATTAAAAAAATAGAAATATTACATTATAATATCAAGATTGACGAATTGTAATAAACTATTCACAATGGCACTAGATTCTTCACAAAAAAGATAAACATTATCAATAACTCTTATTATACATCTAATTAACATATATTTCTATAATTTATACCAACGGTTCCAAGGCAATTAGTCTAAGCGACATTTTACATTGGAGATATGTATATACATACATTTGTTTTTTTTTCTGATTCGTAATACATAACTTTATTTCGAAAAATGTCGCTTATCTCTGGATCCGTTGATATAACTATTTTGCTAAAAAACATTGCTTAGACCAAATAGCCCTGGAACCTTCGATGTATTTGTTTTAATTAAATGTAGCATTTGCCCATCATATTGAGTTCAGTTTAAGGTTAGCAATGTAAATTTTAACGTGCCCTTGTTGACAAAATACAATTTTTAGTACAACTGTAGCAAACCCGTTGCTTATCTGTAAATAGTTATGTCTCACAAATACTGTAATTCAATGAAACAAGAGCATAATTAAACATGTTAAACACATACATATTTGTATCTTTAATATATAGTACTTTAAAAATCAGGTGATTGAAAACTTGAAAATAAAAACTTCAAAGATGTTAACTCACTTTGTGGATGAAGTCTGGTTGCTATAGTCATATTTAAAGGGTATAATTGTTTGTCCCGTCTTTCAATAAGGCACATTTGGCGTTCACTATTTGGTGGAGTATTATTTGTTCCACCAGACTCGTCAGCCGAGGCCAGGGTTTTATACAAAATTTCACAAAATATTGTCAAATGTCGAAATATTTAAGTTTTCAATTTAAAACTGAGAAAATGAATAACACGAATAACTTTGGAATAAGAGACCAAAGTTTCTTAATGTTGACTAATTCCTAGAACCGAACTAAGTAAATGTCACACAAATTGCCTCCATATCGACCACTATGTTTTAAATGTTATTGTCACTTGTCACAAACGTCAATTATATATAAACGCAATTTTAAAGAGATTTAAAAATAATATTTATGTAAAATTTACGCAACGATATACGAAAAATAAAAGTGAATAATGATTAATTTAACTTCACAGCTATATAATCAAATGAACGCGCCGAGTTCCAAATCCAACTGCGGTTTTTGAAACGCGTATTCTGAACTAATGTTGAGAAGTGGGGATCTACGAGGACGTTGCCGTGGTGTGAGTGAGCGAGATAGCAAGCAAGCTGAAACGACATCAACTGATATGAACGTTCTCTACTTGATACTTCTGAGAATTCATTCAAATCAGCAACCAACAATAAAATCATCTAGTTATCAAATGATTTGCTATCTTCATATTTAAACATAGTACGCAATTCTACGTAATGTCACGTTCTCTTCTATTTGGTTAAAATTATTGTAATCAATAATAATTGATAGTGTACATAAAAGCTCAAGCTTTCGACATTATTTTTAAATCATATCGTTATTGTCTTAAAGTAAGACGAACTAAATTATTATAAATCTATACATACTAAATATTATTACTAATTATTGAGAAATATATAAGTATATATTTAAATTTTAAACGTATGAATGAAGAAGTGAAAACAAATAGGTAGGTATAACTGAAATGCGTTCTATAGGTAAGTTAGGTAGGTATGTGATCTTTGAGACCACTGACCCGATTACGAGTTTTTTTTATAATCAATGACCATAGAAACATATTTGCTTCTGTGGCAAATAAAAATTTTAAGATTTCCAAATTATTTTGTATATTTATTTTAGATAAATATATTTTATTCTGCAAGAACCTCTTGAATTGTTACATTATATTGGACAAAATATATGTTTTAATTTTTTTTTTATTAAATAGCTTATCAAAACCCAGATGTGCGCTAAAAACTTTAAAAAGGTTCTTTATGATTTAAAAAGGAATAAAAAGATGAGCATACATGCCGGTGGTGCTATAATTATAACAAAAATTGTATTAACATTTTGAAGTCGTCGAAATCATATACGCAGGTGTTCGAAATTCGTATTCGAAATTCGAACGTGCCATAGAAAGCCAGTTCCCCGTAGCGCCGATTATATTTGGCGTTCTCAGAATCCCCTACCTGCGCAGCTTTCACAGTCATGAGCCATCTGCCGCCGCAGTTGCGCTTATTTGACACGCAGCTGCCTGTATGTATTGTTACGATTTATGTAAGAATAACTATTTCAATGTCTGTCTGATTGTATAGCTTATTTTAAGTACACATCTGTCGTCAATTATACATTGAATATTTATTATCAGGTAAATCAAATATAACACGCAAATAGATTTATCATTACAACTTTTATGGATTTGAACTTTAAGTTCAGATTGAAGTAATGGCCAATATTATATTAAGCTCTTTGAAATGATTTAGAAGCATGTTTTGGCCATGTTAAATTCTATATGAAACAAAATTTTCGGGGAGAAACTGCGGATTCTGGAAAGCCATTCCGTCTCTCTAAGGATTGAGCTACTGTGTCGCTACCATTTCCAATGAATTTAGCATTCTATATGAGCCAGACATTTGATGATATTTGGGAGGTCAACGTTCACAGAAGTGCTCACTCCAATATCAATCTCCGTCCCGTTGTTCTCAGAATGTCTTTATTTGACACCGTCTTCGTAGATACTAACTGCTATTAATATTCTCGGAATTATATTGAGATTATTGTTTTGTGATTACAGATTTATATTTCAAACGGTACCGAGGTAGCTGAACTTCGAACGCTCGTTGTCTATTCTACTCGACTGGCGTTAATTCCACTCGTCTTGTTGTAATTGTTGTCGATTCTTTTTGTCTAGACGTAAGCGATAGACTAGCATGGTTGAATTTCAGATATATATAAGAAGTACCATTTGTCTTATAAACGATAGTTGTCAATTCTACCTAAATGTCCGGAAGTAAGCGATAGACTAGTACAGTTGTATATCAGATATATGAATTTCTTATTCAATTCTACAAACGTTGTCTATCCTACAGTTAAATGTATGGAAAAGCGGTAGTATAATAAAGGCGTACATCAAATATATACATATAATGTCAATCTATTTGACAGGTGTTAATGCCACATGTCCTGCCAACGCTCGTTGGCTATTCTACGGCAGTGTTTGAACATAAGCGATAGTATAACATAGTCGTTAGTTTATAGTAAGCTTCCTAAGGCGATACATTTTATTCTTTTCGACTGGCGTCAATGCCACTTGTCTAGGCCATTACATGACTGGAATTGCTTGCTTTTCTAACATTGAATATCTGTGCAGTAGTCGATAGTTAGGTCGAATTAATTTTGCTATTTAATAATAAGCACATTTTGTTTTTTTTTTAACATTTTCTTATAAAATAATATTAACATTTTTATTTCTATTTGCGGTAAAACAGAGATCGCTTGTTCGAATCTTACTTATTAATACATTTTTAATTTGTATATTTTTTAAATACTGTTATTTAAGATTAATTATGTGATTGTACTTAATTGATTTTAATGATAATATTACAGCTACCGGTTATGGCGCCATTTATAATCAGTAGCGATAATAACTTATGATATGACGGAGATATGTTGATAACATCTACAAAAAAAATATTATACAAAAACACCGATTCGAACCTACGGTCTATCATACCGTTCCGTCGCTCTAACAATTGAGCTGCCGAGTCTTTACGCGCCTTGAGGGATCTAGCATTCTATATATAATTGTCAACTTGAGCTTCTTTCGAAAATTTTAAGATATATTTACTATTCATTAAATTTACATAACTAAATATTATATATGTATATTTTTATCTTTAATTATATTTTATATGTACATGTTAAGTATATTTTTTCGATAATAATTTACATTTCATTGATTCAATCTACAAACAGTAACTCTTAATGCAACATTATAATAATCTGAATTTTGATTTTGGTACCTTGACATCATAATAGTAATATTAGTGACGCCATTCTAAATCATTCGGTCTTTTGCCACTCTCATTCTCTCCTATTGCGGGAATAGAAAATCATGCGTACATTTACGTCACTAAGCAGGAATAAAACAATATTGTTTTATAAGGGTCATGGTACGAATCAAAGTAATATTATTGTATTGCAACAAAACTTCTTAAAACTATGATAGTTTTTAAGAGTTCGTGGTAGGCCAGCTGATATTTCCATCGAGTTATTATACATAGTTGGGAAGCTAGCTAGCTAAAATTTGTCTATCGAAAAAAAAAGACAAATCAATGGAGGTTACCTATCTATCTATCTCTCTTTCTTTTCTTGTAGGTGTGATTAGAGAAAAATAAGTATCGGTCTCTCATCTCGTCTATTTTATTATTTGTCCGACACTGATACTTATAGGTCTATCTATGGCTCCCTTGTTCTATGTATATTTGAAAAATAAATTGATATCAAGATTCGTTATATAGTTATCACCATATAATAACTTACCAATGACCTTGTAATAAACCAGCTTATTTATAAAAACATGACATAGCAAAGATATTTCTTGCAAAAACAAATATATTATTACTTATTAGAATAATTTCCTTGTTAAATATTAGTTATGGCCATTTTCTGTTATAATTATGAGTTTATTCAACCAAAGATTATGGAATTGTTATTTGCATTCCATATTTAAATTAAATATTCTATTTGAAGTTAAATAAGTGACGTCATAATTGTTGTGCACGTGCGTATGTATGTGTGAATGTGTATTTGTTTATTTATGGAGCTTCTGTATTTTCAATGTGGGTTTGAAAGTTTGTGTGTGTGTGTGTTTTAGTATACTAATTGGCGGGCTTTTAAGCATTAATTGCAATCTCGTTTCATATCTTCATTCAAAATTTATGATGGTTATTTACGTTTTTAGTTTTAGTTAGTTACTTAAATTATATAATATACTAGCAGACTCGGCCACGCGTTGCTGTGGTTGCTAAGGTTTTGGATATACCTATTACATTGTAGTAAACTATTTAAGAAGTCACGGTATTAGAAAAAATAAAATTAAAATTAAAAAAACCCCCGACCGCTAAGTAAAGGAAAAAATTTAAAATGCAAGTAAATTTATCAAGGCCAATAACGAAATAACAATATTTTGATATAAAATAATATTGTGACTTAAAATTAAGATGTAAGTTATCCTATGTTTCAAGTTGGATCAAACTACACACGGTGTGCAAATTTGATTAAAATCGGTTAAGTAGTTTAGGAGTCCATCGCGGACAAACAACGTGACACGTAATTTATATATATTAAGATGTAATTGTTACGTTTACGAAATAATTACAATATTGTATTTTCTTATTGCAGCAATTGTGTTTACGGGAATACGAGATCAGTACCTACCCGTAATACGAGTTTTGACTTTTGACGTTACGAGAGCTATGACGGTTTACCAAATCACAAAATTAAAACATTCTATGAATCAAAATCTGTTGACATATTTAAAATAATCTGCTCTTAATTATATTGTTAAAGAGAATTCTTAGAATTATCATAAATAAGTAAACATAAATTTAATTTTAAAATTTTAAATATTTTTTTTATATGTGTTAATACATTTTAAATCAAAGAGTGTATAATAATTCTGTTTTGATTTTATTATTAATAGTTCATAAAGCTAAATATAAATCCAATTATCGTTAGATCCTTAAAAAAGATTTACTTAAACAATACCTTTTATTATTAAAACAAAAGGCACGCCTACACTTGAAGTATCTACATTGTAGTTACTAAGAGGTTTCTTGAAATTTTTGTATGACGTTATCTTTCTAAGAACAACTTTGTCTTTGAACTGCACAAAAATGGCGCTAATGTATAAATTTTACGTGGAATTGTGATTAGTATGACTGTGAGTAATTGTAATATGATAAGTCGATACTCGATAAAATAAAACATGTTGGCAATATTATAATATTAAAAAGTTTAATTTTGTTAAATAAAACATGTTTGCCAACATAATAAATAGTTTCAAACATTATTGACATGGATTATTCAGCTAACATAATACGTATATTGGGTTACAAATATTGGTTTATTTTTTTTAAATTATGGTTTGTGATATTAGAACCTTGTTTACGTTTTTAATACACATGCGATCTTATACTTATGTGAATAAAATCTTTTTACACGATCATGTTTTTTTTTTGTCACGTAAAATAATAGCCAGTCGGCACTGAATTATTTATGTATACTCCATAATACATTTTTTAATCTCTATTTTTTTCAATAATGAAAATATGTTTTATTGATGTATGTATAAAGATTATTAAATGTACTTATGTATATGTAAAATCTTTTTATGATATTAATGAAATAATTAAACCATTAAATAATAAAATATAATAAAATCACTGAATTTAATTGCTGATATATTTGATTTTTATTTGTATTTTTGTAATAATATCAGTAGACAAATTACACAAATTAATTTAACCCCTAAGTAAGCAAATTTGCTTGTGTTAACAATATTAGACAGAATACAAATGTATACATAGAAATACACATTATAAATACTTAGAATATATTTATTACATACATGCCTCCCTGTCATGTCCCTGTAGGGAATCGAACCTGAGCCCCTGTGCGCCACGATACTTTAGTAGTCTGCGCTAACCACTCGACCAACGGTTATATTTTTATTTCGTTTTATCGTATTAAAAATATAAGATTTCGTATAATCGAATAAGATATCATATTAAAAGTTAATATTATAACAAATCTAAAACTATTTTACTTATTTCCTAGTAATTGTAAAAAGGTTAGTTGACAGTTGCGTGAAAAGAAACGCAATGAGCTCAATGACTGAATACTAGGAAAGTACGCGTCATACCATTACCGCGGTTTCTCTTGAAGTGCCGGCCCTCGGTTATACTTAACTGACTCACGGCTGAAGAGTGTGGGTCTTTTGTTTTATTTATAAAGGGCCTTTAAAAGTTTTTTTTTAAACTTGGTTTGGTGTTAAAGGGCGTTGATGATAGGGCTTTTGTCTTATTTTTAGACGGGCACCTATATATTTTAAGACCTAATATGGATAGGTCTTATAGGGCGATGATTGTTGATGGTGAACCTATGCTATTTTTAGAGACCATTATAATAAATATTAGGTAGAATTTATAGAGCGAAAATTGTGAATCTTTGTCTTACTTTGAGACGGTTTTGAAAAAAAAACACATTTTTAAAATATGAATCGAGTTTATAGAACGAAATTTGTGGAACCTTTGTTTTAAATTTAAGCAGTCTTAATAAGTTCTATATAAAAACGTCATTTGCATATTTCTTTTAATAATAATATAAGAATTTAAACATGTTAATATTCTTTTTATGTTATTGGAGATTGGTATTTTGATAAGGATGGTTTTAAAATATGAATTAAGTTCAAGGTCAAAAATATTTAAATTCCATATAAAAACGTCATTTGCATATTTCGATCGGAAATTTAAATAAAGAACGTAAATATCTGAACCAGTAACAAGATAGGGACATAATTAGACATGTGCAATTGAAAAAAAACTATTAAGCCTTATTGATTTCACCAGGCTGATTATTTTACATAGAATAGGGGAGCCATAGGCTGACCTGTGAGTGTCAGTGTCTGACAAATAATGAGACAAGATGAAAGACCGATTCTTATCTTTGGCTAATCATGCAAGAAAGAGAGAGAGATAGCTAGCCTCATTTGCTTTCTCTTTTTTTCGATGGACTTTACTTATTTATGGATTTCAAAAATATAATAAATAACAAAAATCATAATTTGAAAAGCAATTTGACAGCTGCTATCGGGAATTGGCGGTTATTGCGAAGTTAACGATTCAAACATTACGTGGAAACAAAATCAGATGTTCCGAGAACGGCCATATTGCCAAACCATTTTCGCGGGCTTCAAGTATAAAATTGTTTAAAGGATTTCGTAGAAGGACGTATAATAAAGATTTGTAAGTTTTTTATTTATCCGAATTGATAAGCCATTTTCATTTTATTTTATTATAGTTATTGACTACCGTTTCGATTTTTTCTGGATATGGCAGGTATTATATTTTATTTTTGTCGAAACTTCTAAATCATATATAATATAATAATCATTTCAATTATAGTATTATTATCTGTTTTAATATTAAATTTAATTTGGTTGTTTATTTTTATTCTATTAAATTCGGTTTTTATATAGACAAGTTTCAAATTAATTATTGCTTTTTATCATTCGAAAGTATGTGCATAAGAAAATTTAACAAATAATTTCTTAGCTTTCGAGTTTGGAGTAGATTCTAGGTCATGAGAATTTTCTATTATAAAGATAAATAAAAAACCATACATTTATTATATTGTTATAGTTTATTTTCTAGGAAGTCCGTAATATATTGTCTAAACAATAGACAATATAATAATAATAAAAAAAATCAAAACAATAGTCAATTATTAATATTTATTAACAAACAAACATTATCTTTTTTTGTGTTAATAAAAAAGATATAATATCTTTCCTAACGATTTCTACGAAAATTATTCCGAACTGTTGTTAACCGCGTAATTATTTCAAGTAATTATAAAAAACGACTTCCAGCGAATACAATTTGCGTTCAGGTATCGTAAACATTTTATGTGAATATTAAAATGTTATCATAATTTTAATAATATGTAATAAAATAATTAATATGTTTATGAAACAATTTTATACACGTTAAAAATATTGTGATACTTTTAATTAATATAAATATTACTTCTTAATAATATTTATTTTGCCGTCGCAAGTTGGTGTTTTGATATATATATATATATGTTTTTTACATGATTAAAACCTATACGTATGAATAATATGATTGAATATAATGAAGTCTATAAGTAAGTATGAAGGCTATTTATGAAGTTCACCTTGACCCAGTGAAGTTTACACGAAGTTGAACAATCGTGACTGGAAATAGAGGGTTATTTTAGGGGTGGGTTTGAAGGGGTGAGGGTAATAACAAGGTCAATGGTCTTTCAAATCAATTCACTATAATGAAGACGTATCTGTGGAAATTTTATAGCCCTATTTCGAGATTATTGATCTTTTGTATCTATTACATATACTTGACGGCCATTCTGACTTAGTTGAGCTCATGTTCAATGATTTATTAACATTAAACGAAATTTGGTTTTTCGGTGATTATTCTTCACGTACATGACTGATCACTATTTTTTTTGGTTAACCATCGATGATAGTGCTGCTATCAAATAAAAAATCCCGATGACAATCGGTTCAGTAGTTTAGAAGAAGCATCATTAAAACCAACTATATAACTGTCAGGTCCTTGAATAATCTGGACTTATCTTAAATGTGAAACTTACATTTATATATTCAAGTTCTATTATAATATTATATAACCACTTAAAGATAACATTACTACTTTCTAACTACTTGTGATACATTTAATCAATATAGAATGAATAATTCATTTATACGGGCAGGATTCGTAACCGCAACCTCTAGGAAACCGTTCCACCACTCAGTCACTTGAGCTACCGTGTCGCTACCAACTTATATCAATTAAGCGTTCAATATATAATAGTCTTTATTGCGAAATTTATTATTTTCTCAAAAAAATATAATTTATAGTGTATTCAAAATCTTTTTAGTTACATTCTTTATTGTTGTGTATACACACACACACATATATATATATTTCTTCTACGTCTTTTCATATATATTTATTACAGGTAGAGTAATTAATATCAAAATCACATGTGGTTTAAACGTCTTCAAAGTGTTCCTGTCGGAAACAATAAGAAAAATTGTTGTATATTTCATCTTTCCAACTCGGGAGTCATTACATTTTTCCCGGACGCATTTATTTTTGGAAACCGCGCTATTTCCACTGTTTTCTTAATGTTTGTTCTTTTGAGACACGGGTTTTTAAACCGTACTTAATATCTTTATTTTCTTTGTTTTATTTTAGTTGGTTTTAATTGTTGTTCTTAGAAAAGTTAAATTTGTTTTCTATTTGAAGTTCTTATATGGTTCTC
The DNA here is from genome assembly GCA_959347355.1 of Napeogenes inachia. Classification (NCBI taxonomy): domain Eukaryota; kingdom Metazoa; phylum Arthropoda; class Insecta; order Lepidoptera; family Nymphalidae; genus Napeogenes; species Napeogenes inachia. The sequence continues at coordinate 8,082,700 of OY365793.1, read as the reverse complement.
TCTGATCTTTCACCGACTAACGACCTCTTGAGCCAGGTTAGATCCTGGCATGAGGCACCCTTAGGACGTTCCCTCTGGGAACCTATCAGGCCCCCTTTTCAAGGAGTTCTATTCCCACTATGATACTATTATAGCCAGTAAGACTAAGAGGAGAGACAAATAAAAATCTTCAGATGGAGTGCCAATTTTATATATTTAGTAATACATAAAATACCAAACGTATATTCAAAATAGCAGCGTTAAAAAAAATATATTTATATGTAAAAATATCCGAACCTCAGATATATCATTGAAATAGAAATAGCTTTCAGTATTAATAGCTTGAGTTTCCTAGTATTCGAATATACGAAAACATGTTCGCTTACTACCCGCAGACGATCCAGAGACTGACGCGTTAGTTTTTATTGTTTCGTAAGTTATTTATATCAAAGAGGTAAAATAAATTGAATCCTTATTAAAACAATAAGAATACAATTTATTAGTATTTTATTTTGAAGACATAGCTTTTTACGAAATGTCACTTACTCTATACTGTAGGTCTCGTCGTTGAGTTGGTCTAGTTACCTGCTGTACCTAAGGTGGGTTCGATTCCCGATATTTCTTTGTGTAACCCACATAATGTTATTTCGAGTTGTGTCTGTAATTTCTTATATTCTGTAATATTATATAACGTTAATCGTCCTGAAATTCAGGCTGTAATATACAGGGTTATTTTTAATTAGTTGACCACCTCTTGCAGGCAGCTTCTCTTCACCAATACCAATCCCAACAACATTTGTTCTACAACTTTTTACAAATCTTGACAAACAACACAAACAAGAAACCGGCCAAGTGCGAGTCGGACTCGCGCACGAAGGGTTCCGTACTATTATTATCTATTTAAAAAAGTAACGTTTGTTGTATGGGAGCCCCCCTTAATATTTATATTATTTACGTTTTTAGTATCAGATTTTATTGCGGCAGCAGAAATACATCATCTGTGAAGATTTCAACTATCTAGCTATAAAAGTTCATGACATATAGACAAACAAAAAAAAATCACGTTTGTTGTATGGGAGCCCCCTTAAATAATTATATTATTCTAGTTTTTAGTATTTGTTGTTATAGCGGCAACAGAAATACATCATCTGTGAAAATTTCAACTCTCTAGCTATAACGGTTCATGAGATACAGCCTCGTGACAGACAGACGGACGGACATCGGAGTCTTAGTAATAGGGTTCCGTTTTTTACCCTTTGGGTACGGAACCCTAAAAAACGAAACAAATACATTTTTGCTCCCTCTTTTGCTTATTTAGTTTATTTTGATATTATTCGTCTTTAAGACGTCATTCAAAACATTTCTATAGATTCCTGAAGCTCTTAAGTGCATTCATGAAAGAGATTCAATACACTATATCATATACAAGATAAGATAATAATTTTCCTCTTAGTATATCAATGAGACTTACTAGAAATACTTAAGATAAAAGAGGGAGAAGGTCACAGATAAGGAATGAAAGGACAAGCGTCTATAAATCTAAGTCTATTTTTAGACTATATTATGACCTACCTATCTTTTTATAGACTGGTCACCTTTTTAAGGTGGAAAGTGCTACCAACTTAATGCTAACAATATATATATAATATATCGCACACCTAGTTAAAGAGTCACGCAACTCAAAATAATTCAAAAATGACTTTTTACCATTACGGGAATCTACGATCAAAACTACATAATCTCCAAAGACACCTGTAGAAATAGTTCCATAAATAAGATAAAGACGGCGCTATAAGCTTCTATTCCTGACTCGCGGGGCCCACATCCCCCGTCAACAACACCCGCTCATTACCAGTTGCGACCTGTTAGCTAAAGGGATGGGTGCTGTATGATTAATTAAAGACCAGATTATATCGAGTTGAGCGTGTATTCATGGTTGACCGCGTATTGAATACGTAAATTATTTTTAGTTAAACTAGTCTTCGTGGTTGAAGTGGTGATAAAATAAGGCCGACTCTTTTACTATTTAGACTTAGGGGAGTGTTTGTTTACAAACGTAAGTATTATTTTTTTACTAACTAAAAATAACTTATTATTGTTGAAATTATTTGAATTAATCGAATATTGTTGGTTAAATGAAAATCGCCCTTATTGTTGTAACTATATCTGCTACAGTTCATTTGAATATAGGAATATTTTGGATTCAAGTTTTATTTGTCCAAGTGATTCAAAAAATATTATTAAGAAGGGTCGACTTCGAGTTATTATATGTTTTTTGAGTTAATGTAGTCTTTGTGGCTAAATCAACTTAAAGATTCTTATTTCTCAGAAGATGAAGGGTCGTGGTCAACTACTGATCAAAATGGCCTTATCATCTGGTTTAACTGAATCCGAGTGCAATGATGTAGAACGGAAGCTTCAAGAGTGCACACCATTGCCTTCAACCAGCACCACAGAACCAGAAAATTTTGCAAATGAACCAGTGGGTAATGATAATGAGTTGGAGGCTCACGAGAACACACTGAATTCACAATCTACGTCAAACAGATCTCAGGTGAGACCATCCTACTTTATTTCACCAGTCAATAGTGAGGGTAATTTTGATGACTCGGATAAGGATTCGCATTACACTTTATCTTGCGAGAAGGAAACTCACTGTCCACTCTACCCCATTACAAGGAAAAGATTTCTCTCTTCTACTTCTTCTAACTCGTCATCAGATAGTTCCAGCAGTTCATCGTCGGATAATTATAGCAGCACAAATAACAGTAACAAAGAAACAGGAAAAAGTGGCCATGTGCGTAGCTCATTCATTGGGACTTGATCCTGAACAAACAAAAAATTACGCTAGAAATACTGAAGGGAGAAATAATCTATTCCGAAATGAAAGCCCAAAACCACACTCGGTTTACAGACGCCTGGAAATGCATGCTACTACAGCCGATGAAATCATACTTGAGGATCCCTTCAATAATGAACAACAGTCTGATCAGTGTGCAGGCTCCGGCGATGACATTGGAAGTGAACAGGGTAGCATTCACAAACAAACTAAATTCAACACTAGCGGAAGACGTGCACAACTTATCAGAGAAAACCAAGAACTTGTGCTTTACCTATGCAAAAACAAAGCTTTCGACGAAGGAGAAGCTACACGAATACTATGCAACACGCCTGAGGGGATTGCAATTCAGTTCAACAGAAACTTCGGAGAACGACTTACAACAGCATTACGTATTGCCCGCACATTGGTATTTCAAGAATCGCATGAACAAAGATTACAAAGAGCAAAACAATACGAACTAGAACACGACATAACCGCCAACGATCCCAAAGTAATAGAAAGGGGATTAAACAATCAATACAACCTACTCGAAAATAATCATATAAACCCGTATGTATTTGGAAAATTAACAAAAGAACATTTCTACGGACAAACAGATAAAAAAAACAATCTATTCTTCTACGGACCACCGAGTACAGGAAAAACAATGATAATGGAGAGTTTAGTAAACATGCACTACAACTAGATTACCTATAACCTAAATCTTATTGTTAAACGTATTCTGTGATTTATTAGGTGTAACGATTAGGAATTTGGAATATTTTATAATGTTCAACATTAAAGTATGATTGTAGGTCGGGATTACTATTTTATTGAAAGTAAGTACCAAAGAAAAAGGCTGATTTTTGTTGTAGGTATTTTAGACAGACATAGGTTCATCTAAAAGAAAATACGTTGTTTTATTATTTTCATTAATGAAGAAGAAAACTGTTTTCGTACTAATTTAAAAGATAATGTTAGTTTGAGCAATAATACTAGTTGAATATAATTATCTTTAATCACAGACATTTCTTAAATATTTTGTTAAAAGTAATTCTGTATTATACTATATGTCTTTTTTGATTAAATATAACTATTTTTATGTTTTTACAAATCTATTCGTAGGTTTATAGATTTTTTATAGAAATTCGTAAAAATGTTGCTTTTTTGTTTCTTTGTAACCTGAAGAAAGGTAATAACTTTTTAAAATATTTGTTTTATTATGATAATCGTTCCGAAAATACATACGAGTAATATAATAATGTAGATACGCTACTATTTGCGGTTAATACTAGATACATAAATACAGATTAACAGTACACTTATTAAAAAAATGTCAGTAATATGAATTCAATTCGACTTAGTAAAAATATTAAACATTGATTGTGTCTTGAATATCAACCTAACTCAAAAAACCAAAATTATGAAACATGAGTGGTATTTGATGGAAAACCATTATCACAATAATTATCTGCGTAAAATTATATACAAGAACCTATAAGAATGTTTTTAATATAGTAAACAGAAATGAAATGAAACGTTTTTTTCGATTCCTGAAAAAAGTGATATTTAGAGTTGAGCTAGTCTTTAACTAGGTGTGCGATATATATATATTATATATTCCCTGCGACTTCGCTCTTTGATAAATACGTCTTATCTGATTCTTGTGTTGTTTTGTGCCCCTACATATCTTTTATTAAATCAATCATTCGCCATTGTAGAATTTTATTAAATTGTTAATAAAATTCTACAATGGCGAATTTAACGCTACAGATTATTCTCTAATAGTTGAAAAAATACTATAAAATATATCAATGAAACTGAAATATGTATGTCTAAATTATGAATAACATTATAAATGTTATTTCAAAACACTTTACCTATAATATAATAAATAACAACTTAAATAAATATTACAAATTTGAAAAAATATTTTAACGACATACCTACTAGGTCTATGTAAGGGTATATACCTACATGGGGAAGACACTAGGCCTCAAGTTATTTCCATGTCACAATTATCAAGACGTAATAGACAGATAGTTATTTTCGTATTTATAATATTAGTATGGGTTTAAATTATAATAAGAAATAATATATGCCAAGGATTATGATATTTTAAAAATAATAGCCCTCATTAAGCAATTTGGCAACAGTTTAAAAAATTTTAAACATATCAGGTAGAGTAATTTTGGCAATTTATATTTTTGATTCTTTTAATAATATTCGTCTTCAGTTAGTCTTGTTTTATATAATAGAGGTAGTTTTTCAGTACATTTGATTAAATCCAAATATATATTATATAATAGTACATAAGAATTTTTAATCGTATTTTATGGGTTTAGCTTTTATAATTTTGATGGTTTTTTCAAGTGTCAATCAACAGCTGCGATTTGAGTCGTAATTCCAAAGGTGATGACGGCACCAATGACGTACTAATTTACTGCAATTGTATTATCATAAGTCTTCGGATAACTGGGTAATAAAAACTGCGATTGTGTAAAACTCGAAAGCTGATGACGTCATCAATTGACGTAGCAAACCAAAGTAATAGTACTGTCGAAGTCCTAAGTAAGTTTTCGGATATTGGACAATATAACTGAGTTTAGAAAGCTGATGACGTCATCAATGATCACGATACAATACTTCAGCTGAGCCTTCGCGTGTTCTCAGAACTTCGACGACCGGTTGGTTGCTTCGGACTTCTTGGAACGTTTAGATTTTGTTAAATAAAGTTGTACGTTAGCCGATTTATAGAATTTTGGCTAATGTCATTCTATTTTTATAATCAAAGGGAATCCTTTAAACAAAATTAATTCCACTCATATTTGATGTTTTTATGACTGACCAAGACTTATCTAGTTGCGTCTTCAAAACGTCATATAAGTATGTGTGTGTCATATTGAGTCACAAGTGACGTCATAATCTACGCTATATGTAAGTGACATATATCATAATGTAAAACGTTTAACTAAATGGCTTGAAAATTTCTCCAATAATATCACAATTCGTGAAAGAATTCGTGCCAAGAAAAATATATTATAAACTTTACGAAAATATCCAAGATTTGGAATAGAATTGCCGGATTATCGTGGCTTCCTTTTATATTTAGAGTCGGGTGAGGTGGAGGAAAATCGAGAGAAAAAGCCGCGTCATTCAAAAAGCAGTTCAAAATGTTTGGCAATAAGGATGAATTTCGCAATATATCAGATATCACAGTATTTCAATTAGTGGTAGCATTCGACGGGCGACTTCGCAGTATTCAGCCATTCAAATTTAAACTACTCCAGTTTCTGGGAAGCTTGTCTTTTTGTTGATCAGTCCTAGGCCAACGCCATCTTTTGTGCCCAACTCCTACCAATAATCCGTGTAATCGGGAATGTTGAAGAGAATACAATGCCTTAACTATTAACAAATAATTTTGTCCATAACGAATGGTTTAAAACCTAGGGGTTTTTAATTAGACGATTAGTTAGGGCGATATGAATGTAATATATGCGGTAGGTAATATTGGTAAAGGTGTATTCGTAAAAAAATCGCCTAGACAAGTGGTTAACGCTTGTCGACTAGACAAATATCTTTAAAGGATTCCTTTATCCCTTACATACACAATGAAGTAGAATCGACAACTAGCGTTCTTTAATTTGCCTATAGGCAATACGATGATAACAATTGATATAGTGTTTTCTAAAGCTTTCACGAGTACTACACATTGAAATAAAACTATTTTTAGTCGCGTATATTAAATTAAATTTTAAATTTACATTAGTTATTTAGGGTTAGATTTAAAGTGTAAATTTAAAAATTGTTTTATTTCAACAATAATCTAAAGAATAAGATTGAGGGTTTTTAGATTGTCATAAATTTGTTTTGAAATCTCGATAAAATGGATGCCTGGTACAAAGATGCTTTTATGCCCCAGAACCCTCACTATTTATTTCCAAGCTATATAAATCCAATCCAAGATATATTATAAGCTCTCAAAAATGAGGGTGCTGAAAATAGATCATCTCATACAATATTAAATCTATATTCTATAAGTACGTATAAATAAAATTGAGGTTTCTGTTTTTAATCCTAATTTAACAGATTTTTACTATGCATGTGAAAGTATATATAATACGCTACCTACATAAAAAGGGTCTGTCTGTCTTTCTGTTTGTTCTGATATCTGAAGAGGGTGGATCGAATTTACTATGATTGTAACGGAAGGACGGCTGATGTTATAAGTAGTATCTTAGACTTTATTATAGAAACTAAATCCATAAAAACAAATTTGAAATGAATAATATTTGTAAAAAAATCACTTAGACGAAGTCGCGGGTAACAGCTAGTGTAAAATAATATGTTCATAGAATTAATTAGATAACAAAAGGTTGGTGATTCATTGAAAGACATCGATTTGTGATTCATGACTTTTGTAGGAAATCTTGCGTAAAAAATAATTATTGATAAATGTATTACGTTAGAAGATATTAATATTTATTACCTCATGTACATTATTACCATTATTTTGTCAATTTTAAAAGTTATTTTATATATTATTAAGTTTAAACTAAATATATATTTACGATCTAAAATAAAAGAAATATAAGGAAAGACATATTCTCGGAACTGTTTCCTTTCAGGTCAAAGGCGAACATAAAAGCTAAAATATCAAATCTTTTGTCTGAGAACAGACAAACAAAAATATATTACACTGGCGATTTCTTACTACCCTCTGGAGGGTTCTGAGGATTAATTACTGGTTCCAAGTAGACCTGCCACCGGGGGATTCGATTCTCAGTAAACTCGAATCGAAAAAGAAGCAAAAACGAACGGCGCGTTCCAAGAACACGCATACCTGCGCCTGCGCAGCCATCCCACCTCGTTCCACGTTTCGATCCAACGCACACTTTCCTAGTAGTTGGACTTAAATGCTTTTTCATATTCCTGTTTGTACCAATTGTTATATTTTTACAGTTATTTTTGTCTTTTTTTATGGATGGATGGATTGGATGAAATTATTTCGTTTCTTTGGAAGTTACTTTGATTAGAATTGTTTATTTTGAGTTAATGACTAATTCCTACTTTATGTTTTATCTAAAAAAAGTAGTTATTAAGAATAAATAGTAATGTTTTTATAAACTTAACGTATAATTTCCATTTTATTTAATTAAACATTTTATACTGTTCAGGGTAGTTAACGTTTTAATAATACTATTAAAAAATGTTGGCGTATAACATATGTCACGGACACCTACATCTCTCGTGAACAGAATAGGTAATAAAGCATTTGAAATATTTGATGATAATGTTACAAATAGAGTTTTATTTAAATGAAAGGAAACATCTTCAAAACTATAGCTCTTACCCAGTGTAAATATATTATAGTTATATATATATATATATAATAAAACTTTTGTGCATTTTGAATTAGTAATACTAAAAACAAGTTAGTAAGTATGTATAATAATGGATATTGTCTGTCGATTGTCAGCTTGTGGGAAATCGTAAATAATGCAAGCGGTACCATAAAGGAATGGTAAAACAGATTATACTGTATGGAAATATTATATTAATATTAATGTTAATATGATATACATACTTTCAAATATATCTTTTCTTAGATTTTGGTATAGGTACCAGTTTCGAGTCCATTCAAGGTTCCTACTCATGAGCTCGGAGCATGGCTAATTCGCATGTAGTTTCGAAACTAGTTAGACAAACTCCGATATAATATATGTATGTATATATATCATATATCATAGTTCACGAAAGTTTGCACATTTCACAAAAATATCTGTTGTATTTAAAATTCCAAACTTCACTTAGCTATTATATACATAATATAAATTAAAAAAAATAATAATCTACCATACTACCAGGAATTACAGACAATTCTATCAAGGTATTTTTATCACAAAATCAATTACTTCCGAGAATGAAATCATTTTAAACGATAATTTAATATATTATTGAGAATCGATTTAACCCAATTATCAGAGAAATATAATCGTACCAAGAAACGAAACGAGATAACGAATAACAATAGAATGACTATAAATTTCTAAAACTTAAATTACTGATAAAAAACGCTATTGTGTTTTACAAAAACAAATCGATTCCAGGTAGTTAACAATGCACAATGCTTGGTAGTCGGGTAAGGTAGCTATTTGAATATCGTTTAGGTATAATCAGTTCAAAGACTTTCATAGTATTATTTGAAATAGCCAGTTCAAAGACTTTCATAGTATTATTTGAGATACCCAGTTCAAAGACTTTCATAGTATATTTTTTTTTATAAAAATATAAACATAATACTTAACATATGTATAGATCTTTTCAATGTTAATCTATATTGATTAGATAGATTGGACTTCGAAAAAAAGAGTCGAGTCGTTAGCGCATACACTTAACGTATAGCGGCTCAAGTGGGCTCGGGTTCGATTCCCGGCAGGGACAGGTATGTATGTGAAGCATAGACGTCTGTATTTCTGGGTTTAGTAACATATTAAATATATTCTCAGTATTTAAAATGTGTATTCATATGTGTTTGTATTGTATCATTGTCAAATTTGCTTACTTAGGGGTCAATGTGTGTAATTTGTACCTTAATATTATTATAAAGACAAATAAATTTTACGTTAATACTGCCTTATAATAGAAATAATGATACTAGACTATCAAAATATTTTTTGTTATTAGTAGATTGCAGTTCCAAAGAATTTCATGTTAGAGAATGAAAAGCTATAACCATCGATAATATAGTAGTTTATTAAAATATAATTAAATTAATTATTAATATATTAGTTCTCACAAACATTTTCATTCAAACATAATACTATTCATTTGTTTATAGTATTAGTAATTCATTTGACAAACATTACCTCGCTACGGTCATTACTGCGTGAATAACGGTTAATTGTTTTGAACGAAGCATTTGTTATCTATTATGTCATATTACGTAAAATACATAATAATGACGTCAATTATTCATTTATGTATATATCTCATTCTTCATATATAGTATTTACATTTATGCTTATATTCTCTTTTTTCATTTATAGTTTTTACATTTATGTAGATATATCCTATTTCTCTCTCTTTTCATTTATAGTATTTACTATAGTGGACCTTTGATTGAAGTCAACAAGGTTCTAAATTGTTGTAAAAATAAGTGCAAATAAAGCAATGAAATATCGCATTTTGTACATAAATATATAAAATATAGATATTTTAATAGGAATGTTATAATCCCAACACCATTTTTATTTTAATATGTAAAAGAGATAGCAATATCCAACTACTTTTTCTATGCACCAATTTACAGTTGAAAGAAATCCACATTTAGCTTTTGTACTAGCTATTAACTTCTTATTTTATTAACCTTTCTCAGCTGGAAGTCTAAACACTACGTTACTTCCTAGCTACAAATACATTTAAATGTATATATTTATTTATATATATATATATATAGTTGGTATTTAATATTTGGTATAGGTACCTAGTTTGTATAAAATCAACAGGATCTTTAAGTAAAAGGTTAGTGTTATGTTAAATTGAATGTGAGTAACAGTAATATGAATCGAAATATAAGACTAATATAATATAAAAGTAATAATATGACAAAGCAATATCGCTTCGATAACCTGGAGACCTTATATAGATACAATTTGGCGCCATTTGTAAGATCACACAGGCACGTTGAACTGTACAATTGACTTTATTTTTCGATTGTAATTGATTATGCAGAGGTTATAAATTATGCTTACCTGGTAGTTTGACCACCATCGAAGGTGTGATCGGGTGTTTGGGATCCAATGTAAACGCCTTAACGAACAACAATATTGAAACACACTTATATTCCTTCAAATGCACTTTACTACTGTATCGCTTCTCGGTAAACTCTTTATACGCGGTTTCGGAGAAGCGAAATGAACTGGAGAAATTAATTTGCAGAAATCGACGCCGGCGGGCGTCTGTCCGCTTACCGTTGCTGGAAATTCTTCTGAGAACTGGCACATTCAATTTCACTTAATGCCGGTGTATTTTATCACAGATATCGCGAAAGGTGAAAGTTCGGCTATTCGGCCGACGGAGCGTGGTTCTATCAACGTGTACGAAAGTCGACTGAGTGAGTGTCGACTGTCGGCGCGCCGCGCACGAACCAGAAGTAAACACACGAGTCGAGTCTCAACGTCGCGCCGTTCGCCGCAGCTACACGTAACTCAGCGCGCCCTCACTTCCCAGAAATACCAACCTTGGCGCTTCTAAGAAATAACTCAAGGCATTGTCACTAATTTATATAAAATGTATTCTCAACAGCACGCCAGCTTGCACGCAGCTGGCGTTATACTACCATTTTTTTGGTCTCCTATCATAATTCATAAGTGTAATTTTGTTCAATTATAGATATAAATCATTGGTTCGTGCCCTTCTGACGTAAGTAATAAGTGAAAGGTCATTCACATCGTGGTCTATTTTGTGTTAATGGGTATCTTTAATCAGGCATTGACTGATTAAAACCTTTTCTACGATCCTTTGATAATACCTAATTCCCTATCTTTGAAAATAGAAATCGTGCGCATAGACGATTTCTATGTTGATTTTAATATAAAACCGTCAGAAATTAATGAACGTCAGAAAGAAATGAATAAAGTATAATTTACACGGATTTACTTTTCTTTATTAAAAAATTGATGGCATTTCAGTGAAACTGAAAAAAACCTTGACTTTTTCACGTTTTTACGTTATAATAAAATTACTCAATTTATATAGCAACATAACAATCACGTCAATAATAACAACAAAAAATGATTACAAGACATAATCAAAAGTAGTTAATATAAAAAACTATTTCATACGTTTCAAATGTGTACCTATATAGGTAAATTAAATTTGCTAGAGACTTAACAATGGGTTTCACATAAGGACAATAATCAATACGACTCAGATAATCGTGATTCCTTGAAAGGCGATGCGTGTGACATGTGCCACGCTTCTACGAACGAATGTTTCTTCATTCTGTGTACAATGACAGACAGAAGTCATTCTGACATAAGTATTTTATTTATTAACCTAGAAATTAATAAAATTAGTTTCAAATTACGATATCCATACATATACACATGAATGAAACCATAACAAAAAAAAATAATTTTGATGTTAGTATTTCTAAGCGTAGGTTATGGCAAAAGAAGTGTTTATTAATTATTATTATACGGTAAAAATAGATTCATAGAACACTAGGCTATACAGAAAATGAGTCTATTAGACAAAGATTACTTAATTAACATTTAAGATTACTTGCAAGTCTGTTATCAGATTATAAAAAAAATATAATATATGTGATTATAACTTATAAGATAAGAAGACATGTATGTAGTGCGTGAATGATGATATGTCAAAGAAGCACCAAGATGACGTATGATAGAAGAGAGGAAGAAATTGACATATTGCGATATAATTGGGATAGGGATAGGTTTAAGGGTACATTATTTGTAAATATTTCGTGTTAATAATAATGACTATGTAACGCTAGTTGAACCCAGCAATTTATATGAAATTAACAATTCATGAAAATGCTCTATCTTATCAACACTTAGTAACCTCTAGGTTTTTTACATATACCTAACAATAAAATCTATTTAATAAATATAGTATTATTTAGGAAGTATATTTCATATTTCCTAACGATTTTTGTGTTCGATTATACACAAACAGATGCTGTACACGTGTTAAAAAATCTATATTTCAAAAAGAATGGCTTGTACAAGTGAAGTGTTTATCTGTTGTCATTATTTGGCGCCATTGCGTTATGCCTTTCACTTTTAAATAAATAAAAATTATTTAAAGTAATTTGTTATTTTAAATATCATGGTAGTGTCGTATCTAGAAAATCTTCGAATACCAATTGAAAGTTGTTAAAGGAATCAAAAGAGTTTGTTTAAATATGTACTTTAATTATTCGTTTTTTTTTTATATACCTTATCCAACATTTTGTAATTAAACCTACCTAGTAACAATTAATTAATATTAGCGAAGAAAAAGTTATTTATCGAAAAAAACGAATATAAAAATGCGAATATAAAAAGTGTTTTTTTTTCCTGTTTAATAAATTGTTAGTATCAACTTTCCTCAAACGGTTTTTCATTCATTCATTCAATTACATTAAAACTTTTCCGCTTTCGTAATGGCGAGTTTCGATGAATGCATTTTTATTTTTATAACCGATTGTTCAAGACAAAGCTAGGGAGAGGTTCGTATATTCATAACAGTTCATATGACACTTTATAATATATATACATATATATATATATATATATATATATATATATATGTATATATATTCATATTCGTTATTATTAATATGAAAATAAAATAGAAGTCAAGGGCTAAAATTGGTTTTGGATGAATATATTTGGAATTTTAATACATTAGATATTTTTTTTATCAATCCGCGAATCACTTAAAGACTTGTTCCTTATGGGAATCGCACCCACAGCCTCAAAAGTCACTAACCACTACACCAGCACGTCATATGTTCAATATTATTGAAAAAATACATAAAAATATACGAAATGGCGGTAACGATGACATCACTGCCATCTTTAGTTGTCATATAAAAATAAACTTTTAATATAAGGTAAAAGTAGGATTCCATGTTTCAATGCCATTTCCTCTTCCGATTTAACTCTTTTTATTTTCCTCAAGTAGGTATCCAAAGAATGTTTTCAAGAAACAATTTATATTTAATGTTTTGTGTTTACTAATTATATATATATGATCTAAAAAAAGAAATACTTCGACGAAATATTTATTTACATTTTAAAGTTCGATGTAAAATTTAGACGAGATTTCGTTGAATTGCTTAGCGTTATAATAAATTACGTTGGTCTCGTAACGAGCGCGGTAATGGATTAGACAGCTAATAGTATCTTTTCTGTGAATTTTGCAAGTCTATTCTACTTTTTGTTTAGTTTCACTTTACAACTTTCGCGGTAGAGTGCTGTTATCGTAAAGTAGGCCTACTTTATTCTGTTTTCACTCTTCCTAGAATTTTCATATGAGTGACATGGTTGTTTTATGTTTGTTAAGTTGGTATATTCTAAGGGTAATCTGACATATTATGTTTCGAATGTTGAATACTTGGTATCCCTTAGAATTTCTTAACTATGTAAAACTGTAACTATTTACAAAAGAACGCCGAACTCATCCTTAAATTATAATTTTTAAAATAATTCTTTTCTCAAAGTTTTGTTTCCTTACTTTTGTCTTATTTCACAGATACTTATCTTTGTATAATCATAAATGTAAGAAAGAGATACAGATAGATATCCTCATTTGGTTTCTATTTTTTCGAAGGATACATTTTAGACTCTCCTACCCTATGCATAATACCTCTACGTTCCCATGAAGAAGAAGAGGTGAGACTAATACTACGATAGCATTTTATTTGGCTATTTTTTTGTTGCCAGCTCTTCTCAGGTGTCAATTAATTTTCCGTTCTGGTGGTAACAATGAATTATTGTTTTGTATAACACTTTCAACTAACTATTTTTGATTTTACGATTTCACGTAATTGACTGCTAGCAACTGTTTAAATATATTGTTTGTGGTATCTCCAAACTAATTCGTAATGTGGAAAATATTGATTACAGTCTTTAAAGCAGGAAGTACGAATATTTGTCACTATGAAACTACCATCAACAACACATCAATTACGCCAACAATCACAAAAAATCTAATACAAATTCTTGAAATGATATCATATAATTAAGAAAATAAACACCAGAAGGAATTGAGGTCATGGAGGAGCTCATATAGTTGTGTTTAATGCGATCTCCTTGATGCTTCTTCTCCTGAACTACTGAACTGATTGTCATCGGGTTTTTATTTGATAGCAGCATTATCTTCGATGGCTTAGCAACAAAAAAATCAGTGATCGGTCATGTACTTAAGGAATAATCACCAAAATAAAAATTACAAAAAAAAATCTGCGGTCAACTAACAGTCAGAATAGCTGTCAATCTAGTATAAAAAAGGCTGAATATGTGGGATAACCAAGAAACGATAACAGAGTGAGAATGATATTGCTATCTATTTTAAGCACCTACAATATTAGGTCGTATTACATTTTCGTTATAATTTCAATTACAAGAATTCTTTACTTTGCAGTTTTTAACATCCGTTGTTTCAACATTGAAATAATATTTAATTAATTCAACTTCTACTATGTTCATGTAAGTATTTACTTTAGAGATAAACTCTCCTACTTCAGTATACTTATTTGCTTTGTTCGTTTTTATTAAAGATATTCTTAGAATAAGATAGAATAGTCGTACTGAGAAGGTTTTTATTATTATTTTACTTTACTTGTATTACATCTAGTATATATATACTATACTATTTTAGTTTAATTTGAAAATCTATAAACATGTGCAACCAAATTATTTTTTTAAATATTGAATACATATAGAATGAAAAATAAACCGATACGGATTGGATTCGAAACTGCGACTTATGGTAAGCCGTCCCGTTGCTCTACCAACTAGGCTACTATATATATATATCTTTTGGTGTGTTTAAGATACCTATAGCATTTTGAATTATAATATTTCTTATATACTTCGAGGTTTTTGTATCTTTTAATGTCTTGTTATATAAGATAAATTTCCAAGGACATCGTAGAGCCTTTTTTTTTTTTTTTTGTTTCCGCGGGGAAAATGCCTTACGCACCGTACCCCTCGCGGGGGAAGCGAGGGGCGTGTGTGGGACTCCCGAAAACGGTGTACCCACTAAAAACCCCGCGGCGCTCCTTCCTCGCCTTATTGGCGGAGTCGTGGGTACGGCTAGCCCTACATCCACGACCCCGCCGGCAGGACATCGTAGAGCCTGCGTCTGTTTGTATGTATGTACAGGGATTTCGATTTATTTGAAATTTATAGCTGATTCTTGTATTGTTTTCATAAACTATTTTCTTTCCCCTATATATATAATAAACATATAACAAGAACATTCAAAGAAATATTTTTTTATGAACTTCTTGGTATGAAGGTTAGTACTAAACTTGAACAACTCAACATCTAAAGAATATTTGAAAATATCTATAAACATGTATATCCATGTTAGGCTTATTTAAAATTTTAATAAATATAGTATGAAAAATACGACTGTTTCATAGCGGTCACGGGATCGAATTCCTATCTGTATCGGTTTATTTTTCGTTCAATATTTATTTAAAATTTAAATACTAGGAAACTATATAATCTGTTTAGCTAAGTGGAAGATATATAACACACTAAATATTTATAAAGATATTAACTTTAAATATAAATATAATTGCGATATAATGTAAGAAAATATATCTACAAAGTCTAATTAACACGTAAAAGATAATGATTTTAGTGTTACATAGTAAAGTTTACTTCATTATATGAGTTATTATTTATCTAAGAAGCTTAATATTAACTATAAGTATTAACTAATAATTTTATACAACTACATAATAACTTTATACAACTACATAATAAGTTTATAACTGTCCGTAAATTTCTCACTAAATACTTATTGACGTTTGGGAAATAGAGACTACAATATTGTTGATGAATTTGTTGTATGGTTCTTCACGGAGTCGAGCGGTTGGAACGCTCGTAGCTTTAATTTTCAATTGGAGTGTCTTTACAGGGCTTATTTTTATTATCATGGCATCAAAAAAGGCTCCTGACACTACCATTTTATATACACAAGTGATTGCTGATATTTATTAAAAATGAAAAAGATATGAAAAGTTTATTAAAAATGAAAAAGATATGAAAGGAATCTCTATCTCTCTTGGTCCCTTATCTATATGTATATAAAATTTATCCTCCCCGTTGCTCGAGTGGTTACCGCAGACGCCTAACGTGTCACGGCGCAAGGACGTTTGGGTTCGATTCCCGACAGGGAAAGGCATGGATGTGATGAACGTAGATGTCTGTATTTCTGGGATTGGTCGTTTATTATATATATTCAAAGATTTTTCAGAAAATTATAATGTGTATTTTTATATTATATTATTATATTTGTATCGTTATCTATTTGTGTTATTTGTCCAGTAATATTTTACAGTAACTAAGATATGAAAGTACTAGTTAAATACTGTATACTTTATACCCAGTATTAATTACGTTATCTAACAACAAAATAACAACTTCCTATTCCTCGAACTTCGTCGCAGCAACAACTATCAAACTAGAAAAGTTATAACGAAGCTCAGAAAATCTATAAACTTTGAAGCTAGGAAAGTGTACAAAGATAAAAACTTATAAACTATTAAACGATACAAATTATTTATCACTAGCTGTTGCCTGTGACTTCGTCGGCGTGTTTAGGTTGCTCTACTTCAATTGAGGAGCGAATTTCATGTAGTTGGCTTCAATGAGGTCTCCCTGATGCTCCTTCTTCTGAACTACTGAGCCGATTGTTATAGGGTTTTTTATTTGTTAGCAGCATTATAATCGATGGTTTTGCAAAAAAATCAGTGATCGGTCAAGAACTTGAGGAATAATCACAGAAAACAAAATTTCACAAAATGTACGAATAAATTAATTGAATCTTCGCTCAACTAACAGTCAGAATAGTATACACCTTGTGAAAATGGCACATGCTTAGTCAGAATGGCACATCCCTAGTACATATCACGTGATTGACATAACTTCTTTATTTGTTAACCGATTTAAACGAAAACGCTAAACATTAAGTGAAGTACATAACAATGTATTCCTGAAAACTGCACCCCACCGCTTAAACCGTTTCTGAGATTAGCGTGCACAAACATGCAGACGATCATATAAAGAATACGTTTATTGTAACACTAGAAATTATATAGAGTATTATTATTCTAATCCTATTATTATTATTAGAATACTAATAATCTAGTTTCTTCGAAGCAGGTAGCACGGTAGCCAGTAGCTCAATTGTTGTGGTAGTGACAGAAGGGTTCCCCAGAGGTCACAGGTGCGAATCCCAGCTTTTAACAAACAAATTTTAATTCTATCTCATTTTAAATTTAATTAAGCTTAACATGACTATACATGTTTCAATGTATTTTATATATAATATATGTATTTGTTATTTTATATATAATATTTGTATGTATATATTTTTCTTGGTATTATCTTTTCCGTTACTCACAATTTTCTTAATATATGATGTCATGAACTATGATTATAAAAATATTGTAAAGATTAGATCATCCAATTTATAATAACATCCTGTTTTTCAATTTATATGTCGGTAATATATATTAATTATGTATTTTTTGATAAAGAACGCTTAACTTCAAGAAATTTATTAAATATGTAATAATATTTAAAAATCCGGTTTCGAGTGTATCTATTATATATTTTGTAATACAAAAGGTATACTTAAATCTAGATTATACAATCGTCAACACGGACTGGACTCGAACCTGTAATCCGTGAAACCATTCCGCAGTTCTGCCATTTAACTTCCGTGTTACTATACACATATACGTTTTTACCAACATTATTATTATTATTATTATTAGTACATTAGTATTAATGAATTTTCCAATCAAATAAGCCACGGATAAATATGTATTATAGACATTTTAAGAACAATAACAATCTTTATGATATAAAATAAAATTAAAATAGATACTCACCGATTAAATTCTTTAAAAACATATATATATATATACAAACACAACTACATACACATTTACGCACACATAAAAACCAAAGTCATATTAAGGTCATGTTAAAATAGTTTTCTTTGACTTTATAAACTACAAGTTTGAAACGTGATTCCAGTAATAGTTATGTAAGTAGTGTATCATTATGTGACTTCTGTGAAACAGTTGTGCATGTAGTTACATGTCCCCAATAGTAATAATTATATTATCATTATATGTTTTTCAAACATTATACGTAACTAAGAAACGTTATTTAGTTTAAAAAACAATATCAAAGATAAATATGTTGAACAGTCCATAAATAATTGTAATATAAATTAACTATCTTTGGATTTTCTTGTACTTCTCCATGGACCTACAAAAGTTTGGCTTTGCAAAAAAAAAAAAAAAAGGAACCTGTTAAGTGCGAGTCGGAATCGCACGAAGGGTTCCGTACCGTTACATATGTATTATATTTTTAGTATTTGGGGTTTAATAAATATAACAGGATCACAAAAAACAAATGTCCCCAAAATTGAACCCATGACCTGGTATAGCACGCCTATCTAACCAATGGACCAACTAAATGTATGTTCGTATAGTATTTTCTTATGTATTTATGTTTTATAATTAATTTGTTTGAAGTTATAATAATAAGAAAAACATTAGAATTTTATAGTTGGTAGAAATATAATAATTATTACTTATGCTTGGAATTAAATTACTAAGCTTTTTACTTTATACCTCAGATTATATTTAACCAGAAAATAAATTTGACAGTTTGTTGACAAACAGTCAACAGTCAACAGTTTGTTTACATTGATGTAACTAAGAATTGTCGTGAGAAAATCTAGATATATGTATAAAGTTGACTCTTATTATATAGTTATCTTATAATCATTAGGGAGTTTTTATTCTTTTATAAAATCTTAAAAAATATATATACCCAGATTATAATCTAGAATATTAATAATGTCAAATATAGGTAATTTTGTAGTGATCTTTCTCTAGTAATCTATCGCTTAAAGTGATTCCCCTTCAAAGGTGATTCCCTGAACAATATAATGTTGTTTTTATTTTATATAGTATGTTATAAAATATGTGTCAATAAATACTTATTCAGCTTTTGAACATGTTAAATCTTTCAATTTATATAAGTGTTAGTTTGTGTGTATAGTATATAGTATACACATATTTGTGTTAGTAAAAAATGTAATATGTGTATATTTAAGTAAATAATAAATACAATAATTAATTACGAATACCATATTATGAGAGTAAACAAAAAAAATCAAGGGTGAGTCGGCCTTGCGCGTAAAGGATTCCGTACTATTTATATATAAGACAGTAAAAAGTCACGTTTCTCATATGATAGCCCTCTTTTATTTTATTTTAACTTCACTATTTATTTTTAAAGTGAATATAACTGTTACTGTTATTAATATCAAACAAATAATCCCGTTTGTTGTATGGGAACCTCTTTAAATATTTATTTTATTTGATTTTTAGTATTTTTTGTTACAGCAGCAACAGAAATACATCATTTGGGAAGTTTTCAACTTTCGAGCTATGTACGACACGGTTCATGAGATACAGTCTGGAGACAGACAGATGGACAGCAGAGTTTTAGTAATAGGCTTCCGTTTATACCCTTTGGGTACGGAACCCTATTTTAAGAGATATGTCATATTACGTTAATATGTATATGTATGTATACTCTATTTCAATCATTCCAAATAAATAAAATATTAAACACAGACGAACTGTCAAAAAAAATAATACTATCATTAACTTAGTAATATTTTGATATCTTTGACAATAATATTTTGGTGGTAAAATGTCAACCTGACATAAGACGTGTCAAAAAAATGGCGTAAACAAGAATATAAAGAGAAATATATAAACACTTTGTAATGTTAAATGCTTTAGTAAAAAAAGAAACATATTTCTGAGTATAGTATAATGACTGATTCTTAGTAAGAGCGCGGTCTGTCTGTGTAATTACTAATTACAACACATTCGAATACTTTACCGTTGTACACATAAAAATTCGCCATTAGGTATTGCTCTCCTTATCTAGCATCATGCGAGAGAGAGATGACTCTTAATCAATATTTGACAACTGATTTACGATAATACTATTTCTTGGATTTCTTGCGAAATATATAGGTTACTTAATACTCATATTTTTTTATAATAAAATTATTTTAACATAATATGTATACTGACATATACATATTATGTTAAAATAATTAATATTGACGATACCACACATACAAACATACTAAAAATAATATAAATACAATGTCTTATCTAAAATATTAAGAAATGAAAACTACATGAATTATAATATATATGTAGGTATATTATTTGCCGTAGAGATTTCCATCTTAAAATTCAACCTCAAAAACCTTCATTGTCAAGGTCGTTGTTTGAAACAGTACATTGCACTTATGATACGTCAGAGAATATTGAATGGGTTATAGGTCCAAAGTATAAGTCTATGGCAAAGAATCGATATAAAACTCCTTGGACACTAATTAATAAAAAAATGCATATATGATATAACTGACAGGGTGAAAGAGAACGCATGTTACAATGTTCTGGTGTAGCTTCATGGATTTATTAAAGTTAATGGTTAGTCCTAAATCTATATAAGGATACAATAAATAAAGACCTTTAATTTACTTTTATGCATGTTATTTTGAAAAAAAAAAAATTACAGGTTAAAAAAAAATCACATAATAAATAATAAAAAAAAAACGAATACAATTCTCACGAATGATCTTTATAAAATTCTTTTGAACATCGGAAATTTATAATAATTAGTCTTTCCGATAATGATGACACTTCACTATTCAATCATATAATGAATGCTGTAAAAGCAATCAGTCTTCCACGAAGTATGATACCAGTATCGATATATTTTGACGAACATAAATTAATACATTTCACGTTTCCACTTATTATATTATATCGATAATGATTTCACGGAATTGGCACAGCCCCATTCGTTATAACTGTTATCATATTTAAAGAAAAAAAGATAAAGTTCCAAGAATAAATACAACTTGTAGAAAATCATTGTGTTATTTTGACATATTTTATCTTAGGTTGGCATTATCGTTTTGTCTGTCTTGGCTATAAGGTCAAGAACCTTTTCGCAATTTTTATTACTTCGCATTACGTCACATTTATTTAATTTGGCTTTTACAATCTGTTGAACTTTTACAACATTTTCGCGTTCTTTAAGCGTTAAGTTAAGCGTTTTTGCGCATACTGAAGGGGCCCCTTAAACCTACTCCTGGGTCGCAAGTCCCAGGCACTGCTTGCACTCCTATCCTTGCAACGCGATGGGCCCGGCACCCGCACGGTGAATCCATGGATTGCTAAGAAGCTTCGTCGTCTATGTATTAATTTCATTTTCAAATTTAGTAATTTAATATATTTATTTACATTTTTAATTTGACTTCTGTTGGCCAGTTTGCTTAACTTAGATTTTAGGGTAATTATTTATCATTCTATAAGTGATTTTATCAAGTTTTGTTAATCACAATAAATATATGTAATAAAATGTATATTTACAGCATATGTAAAAAAATGTCAAGGGTACATTGTATAGGTCATAGTTGTAATTTTGGTTGGTAACATAACATCTTATCAACATGGCAATGTAATTCACTGAATAATTTAAACATACATTTGAGTATACCTACATGTAATAAAATAATCATGAGGTAGTCTGT
Source organism: Napeogenes inachia (assembly GCA_959347355.1). NCBI lineage: Eukaryota > Metazoa > Arthropoda > Insecta > Lepidoptera > Nymphalidae > Napeogenes > Napeogenes inachia. The sequence continues at coordinate 8,060,496 of OY365793.1, read as the reverse complement.
ATAAAATTATTAAAATATCAATAGATATATACTTAGTCTGGAGGCTGGCTATAAATACTGTTACAATTAAAGATAAATAACTATTACATTTGAATTTGGAATCTATAATTTATTATACGATTGTTCATTGTGTTTTTTCATGTTGGCGGCAATACATTGTACAATATTTTGTGATAATAAAATGGAGTGGGGTGTTAAAGAGAACAGAATCGCTGTGATTTCATACACAAAGTAAGAAAAGTAAGGAAGCCAAATGCAATTTTTAAAACTCTCCATACACTTGGTATTAGTCAAATGTTCGTGTACCGGGCTAGTAATAGGTACAATGAGTCTTCCTCTGTTTGTGACAGAGAAAGATCTGACCGTCCACGTTGTTCGTATGAAAAAGGTGGTCAAAGCAGTAAGGGAAAGAATTTGAAGAATAGCAAAATATTTTTTATCTCGGGAAATGAAGATAGCACCCAGAACTATGTCGCGTATTTTAAGAGATGACTTAATAGTAGTGTGTTTCAGGGGTTCTGGTTCATTTGTATTGGGGGTGTTTTGGCGCAGCGGGGTCTTGCCCAAGTTTGGGTTTGACTCTACCTAAAAAAAAATAATGTTTTGCTCTCATCTAAATCGTTTGCTGTTATCCCTGTTGCGCTAGTTCTTACGGTTATAGAGATAGTTTTTTGATTAAGACTGTTTAATCACCCCAATCACCTCCCTCAGCGTTATCGCCGAAGGCCTATAAGACCAACCAGCACTAATTACTACAGTATCTGTTTATATAGATGTTTGTTTTATGCAATAATACCACAAATTAAAATTTTACATTTTATTTAAAGTAACACTTGAATAAACTATCAATTATTACATCATTACACAGGGTTTCATCTTCATCGAATATCCTCACGAAGTTGTACCAGATTATACCAAGCAGTATTCACCACACACCGAAGTCCACTCGTTTTGTATTTTCTTACTATTAAAATACCATATTTTACAGTTTCTATTAAGAAATGCTTTATGGAAGCCTTTCGGTGCTCGGCCAAATGAATCAAAATATTGGCCGATTTTGTTTTTGTATATATGTATAGCTACCTAGTGAGACCCTGGCTAAGTATCATAATCTAGATTGCTTACTAAAAATGTAGGCTTCAATATGTATCGGCAATCTGTCGGCAGGAAATGCAATTATTTGTAACAATGGATTAATCCTATTTAATCATTCCTGAATTTGTGGGCTCTATCATGCATAGGCATGTAGTGATCAGTTAGGTACATATTTTAAAACATGTCTTTATAGTAAGGACATTATGTACAGCAAGCAATGCATACGCTAAATCGTTGGAATTTATAAACTAGTTACTAATGTTGCAATAACAAAGAAATAGTATTAAGGAACTTTGAATAAATAAACCATTACTTATCAGGTTTTACTCAAGAGTCAGCAATGTAATGTTTCGTAAATATCGTTACAGTTATCGTTTTACGATAACAGTAGTTAGTTACTACTACTATATAAGTCCAAAACGAAAGAGGACCACCACATACCAGTAGCAGTCTACGTGTGTACAGTGCAGTACAGTGTATCCAAGTTATTGTATGGTTACATTCAATTTCTTTGGAGTCGCCATGGAGCTAAGCTAACTATTTTTATATATTTATTCGTGTTGTATTTCTTTCAATATGTCTTACGTGGATCTAATCACTTTTAATCTAATGCGTGTGTTATGTTTGTGATTAAAGTGCATCTTATTGATACAGAATACATTTGAAGAAAATACATTCAAAGATTATTATTACAAAATCCTATCGGATGATAGCAACGACAATCTTACGATTGACAGAGATTCGTCAAAACTTAAAAGGTAACGTGGAGAAGAAGACCGGCTTGACGACTAGTTCAAGTTAGCTGCTAACAAAAAGAAAAAGCAGAGCTTGTCTGTATAGCGAGCACAAGCAAATGGAGGCGTAGCATTCATATCAATGAACAGAGAAGATGCGCCCTCATCATCTCACTTTATAAAAATAGAAGTGTATGATATGAAAAAACTTGCCAACGTGCCACAAGAACAACATTGGAAGAATGCAAATATTAGATTGAAATATTTTACTAACGATACTAACCAATACATGGAGTCTATCAACAAAATAATTTACAGTATAACGAAAGAAATAATACATACAGATAAATGTAAAAAAATGTGTTTCAATAATAACGATTTAACAATATGAATGTATAGATTTTCTTTACGACACAAAAATCTGTTACTTGAATAGACTGCACTAATTTCAATGTAATAAGGTATTATAAAAAATAAAGGCTTGAAATTCATCTTATCTTTTTATTTATAAACAATAGGAACAACTTAACCTAAAATGCAATAGAAAATCTTAACTACTATAATCTACGATTACATTGGGATTCTTATCTATTTCAATAACATTATCGAATTGAGAATATACAATACAATTTATAGTTTCAGTTAGAGAAGATTCAAAACGCACTTCTAATCTTACATTACCATTCCTTATCTAATCCAATGACTTGAGGAGTTAGCTGATAAATTAGGTGTTAAGTCAAAAGCTAAGAGACAATAATCTTTTGCATACTCTTCTCTAGATATTTCATTATCCTCATTTAAAAAATGGATTTCTGTTCCAGAGAATGATGAATGGTAAGCTGAAGTGAAAATGTTACTTTCAAATGATGGTTGTAATGCTTTAGAAGGTATTTGCTGACGTCATTGTATATACAAAATGAACTCATCTGATAGTTCTTGAAATTAAAAGAATTTCTAACAAGAGTACCATTGAACGCTGCGTTATTGATAAATCCCACAAAACATCTTTTTGGAATTTGCCCAAGGAAGATATTATCCAGAGTTTTTCCTTGAACACCTGAAGGTATAGTTAAAACTTTAACTTCAGCAGGGGTAATAGGATACTTCGCTGTTGTAGAGTCAAAAACTTTTTGATGTGCAACTAATACAGTCGGATTAATTCTGGCTCTACGAATTATGAGAGTAGTATCTAAAATACATTATTTTAACTTTAAATCACTTGAAGATGCCATCAAATAAAAGGTTTCTCTTGATCTTACTAATTTAACAGACATCAACCCCATTTATATATATTTTTTTTTGATTGAATAAATCACCATGTAAATGTCCAATCCTTTCAACTTCTTTGCTTTCGGCTATAAACTCTTGACGTTTTCTAAATCCTTTGCTGGCTTCGTCGGTTGAATCCATCTTGTCAGAAGTATCATCATACCAGAGACCGCAAGTCAGGTGAGAGTTTTTATAAACTAGTAAATAATGTTTATTTATTGATTCAACCATAAATTTAAATCTAACATTACAGTATTACCAAATCGTTAGATAAGTTGACATGAAACACTTAAATTATATTAAGATTCAATAAATAACAATTTCACATTTAATCAATAATCATCAGCAAAAATAACAATAATAATAAAATCCATAGAATAAAATTTAATTAATTCATTACAATTTAAAATAAATAATTTAATCATTTACAAACCAAATAATTATTTTACATATTAAAACCAATTTCATAATGTCATGCTTAATAATGTCAAATATAATTTAATGTTGAAATACCAAAGAAATAGTTTTAAAGAACTTTAAATGGATAATCCATTACTTATCAGGTTTTATTCATGAGTCAACAATGTAATGTTTCGTAAATAACGTTACAGTTATTATTTTACGAAATTAGTAATTAGTTGCTACCGCTATATAAGTCCAAAACGAAAGAGGACCACCACATAACAGTTGCCGTGCAGTTACGTGCATACAGTGCAATACAGTTTATCCAAGTTACAAGTTATTGTGTGGTTACATTCAATTTCTTTGGAGTCGCCATGGAGCTAAGCTAACTATTTTTATATATTTATTCGTGTTGTATTTCTTTCAATATGTCTTACATAGATCTAATCACTTTTAATCTAGTGCGTGTGTTATGTTTGTAATTAAAGAGCATCTGATTGTTACAGAATACATTTGAAGAAAATACATTCAAAGATTATTATTACAAAATCCTATCGGATGATAGCAACGACAATCTTATGATTGTCAGAGATTCGTCAAAACTTAAAAGGTAACGTGGAGAAGAAGACCGGCTTGACGATTTGTTCAAGTTAGCTGCTAACAAAAAGAAAAAGCAGTGCTCGTCTGTATCGCGAGCACAAGTAAATGGAGGCGTAGCATTCATATCAACGAACAGAGAAAATACGGCCTCAGCATCTCACTTGTCAAAAATAGAAGTGTATGATATGAAAAAACTTGCCAACGTGCCACAAGAACAACATTGGAAGAATGCAAATATTAGATTGAAATATCATTCATATCAACGAACAGAGAAGATGCGGCCTCATAATCTCACTGGATAAAAATAGAAGTGTATGATATGAAAAAACTTGCCAAAGTGCCACAAGAACAACATTGGAAAAATGCAAATATTAGATTGAAATATCATTCATATCAACGAACAGAGAAGATGCGGCCTCATCATCTCACTTGATAAAAATAGAAGTGTATGATATGAAAAAACTTGCCAACGTGCTACAAGAACAATATTGGAAAAATACAAATATTAGATTGAAATATCATTCATGTCAACGAACAGAGAAGATGCGGCCTCATCATCTCACTTGATAAAAATAGAAGTGTATGATATGAAAAAACTTGCCAACGTGCCACAAGAACAACATTGGAAAAATGCAAATATTAGATTGAAATATCATTCATATCAACAAACAGAGAAGATGCGGCCTCATCATCTCACTTGATAAAAATAGAAGTGTATGATATGAAAAAACTTGCCAACGTGCTACAAGAACAATATTGGAAAAATGCAAATATTAGATTGAAATATCATTCATGTCAACGAACAGAGAAGATGCGACCTCATCATCTCACTTGATAAAAATAGAAGTGTATGATATGAAAAAACTTGCCAACGTGCTACAAGAACAATATTGGAAAAATGCAAATATTAGATTGAAATATCATTCATATCAACGAACAGAGAAGATGCGGCCTCATCATCTCACTTGATAAAAATAGAAGTGTATGATATGAAAAAACTTGCCAACGTGCCACAAGAACAACATTGGAAAAATGCAAATATTAGATTGAAATATCATTCATATCACCGAACAGAGAAGATGCGGCCTCATCATCTCACTTGATAAAAATAGAAGTGTATGATATGAAAAAACTTGCCAACGTGCTACAAGAACAATATTGGAAAAATGCAAATATTAGATTGAAATATCATTCATGTCAACGAACAGAGAAGATGCGGCCTCATCATTTCACTTGACAAAAATAGAGGTGTATGATATGAAAAAACTTGCCAACGTGCCACAAGAACAACATTGGAAGAATGCAAATATTAGATTGAAATATCATTCATATCAACGAACAGAGAAGATGCGGCCTCATAATCTCACTGGATAAAAATAGAAGTGTATGATATGAAAAAACTTGCCAAAGTGCCACAAGAACAACATTGGAAAAATGCAAATATTAGATTGAAATATCATTCATATCAACAACAGAGAAGATGCGGCCTCATCATCTCACTTGATAAAAATAGAAGTGTATGATATGAAAAAACTTGCCAACGTGCTACAAGAACAATATTGGAAAAATGCAAATATTAGATTGAAATATCATTCATGTCAACGAACAGAGAAGATGCGGCCTCATCATTTCACTTGACAAAAATAGAAGTGTATGATATGAAAAAACTTGCCAACGTGCCACAAGAACAACATTGGAAGAATGCAAATATTTGATTGAAACATTTTACCAACACAAGTAACCAATACATGGTACATTGTGTCAACAAAATAATTTACATTATAACGAAAGAAATAACGCAGGTAGAAATCGAGAGGTATGTACTTCGTGAAATCAGTGACTAATAGGTGTTTAGTAGTGTAAATTATGTATTTTTTGTATTAAAAGTAATCAATATGGTTCATCCATAGTCTAATATAACTATTGCAGCGGGTTGTGGGGCAAAAAGATTAATGGTTGACTCCGGACAAAGAAGCGGTTAAGACAAGAGACCACGACACCAGGAACCGTCAACTTCAAAGATAGGAATAAGGTACTCTGTGAAACTTGTAACATTTACGTTAATAGAAGATATTGTGCAAATCATACCAAAAGTAATTTACACCAAAATAATGTTTTAAAATCACACTGCTCCCTTGCCTATGTGTCCGTTGTAGGGTCCGGCTTTTGGACAGCGCATAATATCTTTTGAAATTAAAAGTAAAAAAGACTCTGACATAATATTCCAAACACCAGGATTATTTTTGCAAAAAAAATAATATCACTTTTGATAGAAAGTGATATTATTTTTTTAATCAATAAACATAGTTCTTTAAAGATTAACTTTGTACTTCATGCTGATTTTCTGCATGAAACGAAACAAATAAATAACTTTTTTGATTTTCAAACAAGTAATTTTATAATAACTGAAGCTAACGATTTAAACATTTTTATGATATCGTTGAGAGATAAGCTGGGAAATAAAATTAGTTCTTTTGAAAGAAAAGGTAGTGGTTGGAGTCTAAAACATATAAATTACATATAATTATATATAAACAAATTTAGTCCATTTTATGGTGGTTCATATATAGACTTACCAACAGATATAAAACTTAAAAAAAGCTTTTATAAATGTTAAAAACTCAGATCACTTATGCTTAAAGTGGTCTATACTTTCGGCTTTATACCCCGTGAACAAAAATTCGGATCGACCATCATCTTACACTTAAAATTCTCATAGAATTAAACTTAACTCAGTCATGTTACGAATTATACAATATATTACCTGTACCAATTAGAAATAACGATAACACGTTTATATTCATTTTACCTAAAGCAAAATACTTTATTATGTCTAGTAGTAAGTTACATTATGCATATTTGCAAAACCTAGATCATTGTAAAAAGTTATCTCATAATTTTATCTGTAAATTAAATACACCACTGTATTCTGTCCACGGTAATCCAACATGTGAAACAGAACTAATGTTTGGTGACGTTGTCGTACCACAACAGTGCGATACTAGGATAACGCATATAACACAAGAACAATAATACATGATGTATAATGTTAATAAATGGTTATATGTAATACCACAAAAGTAGTAGCCACATTAAGTTGTAGAAATAAAGAACCATTTGATTTTGATTTAGTTGATACTGGAATAATATCCATCACGGATAGTTGTAAACTATATACAGTAGATATAATGTTACAAACAGAAATTAAGGGTTTATCTAGTGAACGTAATTCATATCTGCCATCAATAGACATAATCAATGATGTTTGTTGCAAGAAATTAAAAGCCAAAATTGTAACTAAGATTGATTTCATTCCTTTGAAAAGTTACGATAAATTAGATTTACAAAGTTTAAACTTAGCAAGTCTTAAATTGATAAAATAAATGAAGTAATAAACGAGTTAGAAAACAAAACGTTTTATTCTAAAATCACAAACAATTCTTATTTTGTTTATATTTTTATGTCTATTTTAAAAATCTTTGCTTGTTATGTATTATATAGAATAGGAAAATATATATATGATAGGAATTTCTTTTGTACCAGTCCAGGACGACTTTTAGCTCTAGAAGATACTAGAAACTGTTGTTCTAGGATAACTAATTGTATTACTTAAAAGTCAATAATTCAAATAAAGATATAGAACTTGATGAAATTCCATCAACAAGTTCTCAATCTGAAGTAATAACAACTCCTTTGCGCAGAAGCAATAGGATTGCTCAATTAAAAATTAATTAAAATATTATGTTTGAATGTATTAAGTAATTATTATTAATAATATAATTGTGTCAATCAAATGTATTTTGAAGGATATGTGAAAAATTATTATAAATTAATATAAGTTAAGCAAGAAATTTTATTTTGAAATACTATGTACTAACTAAGAATATTTTATGTAACCGAATATTTTAGACAATGGTATTGTCTATCTTAATGGGGGAGGAATGTAATGTTAAATATTTTAACGACATATTTGTTATTCTTAGAATGTATTGTTTGTTGATTCAAAGTCAACTTATTTTTAATCACCTGATATTGTCATGATAACTTATGGATTGTTTATTCTTCTAACGAATTGTTTTGAAGTTTAGTCGTGTGAACATTAGTTATTTCATTTTTTAGAAATATACATAAGCTCTCCTCCAAACCTTCTAAATGAGTCCTCATAGAATTCTCCTCTAATCTTCATCGAGTCTAGTCTTGAGACTGTTGTCACTCTAATATAGTCTATACGTGAATAGTGTATAACAAATGTTACTTGAATATATTTCAATAAGAAACAAAAGAGAACTTTTCCTTTTATTGAAGACCCCTTCATCGACGCGACGACCCCGAACATTACATTTTGGTGTCAGAAGTTGGATAGTATCCTGATATACGGGGAACATCGTCACAATTGGAGTAAGAAGCTTTCAAGTGTTTAACTTGCCATACGACAAGCAGCACTGTACTGCTACTCCAACTAGAAGAAGAGGCTCGTCAAGCAGCATCCATTGTACCTTCACTACAAGACCGAGAGAACAAGCACCAAGCAGTCTAACCGCAGAGCAGCTACTACGGTTCTTCAGTAACTTCGAGTTACTACTGTCAGTCGCATCGAGAGCAGCGTATCAAGATTGCAAGGAGCTAAACAAGACAGCAGCTACGGTTCGTAGGTAACTTCCAGTTACTACCGTCTTTTAAACTCTAACTACAAAAGAGTATTTGTTTCGTTGATATTATCTAAAATAAAAGGAAATATTAGATCGACTTTTTTAAATAGGTCATTTGGTTCATTTGGTTTGGTTGGTTGGTTGGAAGATTTAAGGCTTCACCTTTTAGAAAACTATTCCGAAAAACGCACATTTGCCCAATGGCAACTTGAATTAAACTCATGTAGACAAACACATAATGAACCTGAGTTAGAATATTCAGGTCGAATTGAAAATTGTTATATTAAATTAATTAAATCGTTAGACCAAAAACTCACTAGAGAATATAGATTTATTAAAAAATCAAGCATTGAATATTTTTATTAGTGGACTTAATCCACAATTACACATTTTGTTAAAGTCACAAAAACCAGTCACCTTCGAAGAGGAAGTATCCATAGCTGTGTCAGAAGAACAAGAAATCAAATCTAGACAAGAAACTTTAAGACATTTTAATAACTTTGACCATAGAACAAAAAAATGTTTACAGTATCACAAAATGGGACATTTAGGCTATCAATGCAGGAATAACTCTTTGGTTAGATCAGTCCAACCCGAAAGGGTACCGACATGCTTCAATTGCAATAAAAAAGGTCACCTTGCTAGGGATTGCTGGCACAAACAAAGTCCAGGTAATCAGAATAATAACAACAGGCATACGAATCAGTTTAATAGAAATCAAAATAATGCGTTCCGTAAAAATAAAAAAAAGTCAATATCAATCGCGTAATAATCAGGAGCATTTAAACTCCAACAGTCCAAAGACAATGGCCGGTCCAAGGACAGTGCAAAACATTCAGGCCGAGTAATGCAAATAGATACGGGAATATCTCCATACGTTACTTTAGAAATAGAAGAATTAAAAACGGGTAAAGGAAATTTTTTAATAGATACGGGTGCTGAAGTAACGTTAATAAAACCTAAAGAAATAAAAAGTAATACTTTGTATTACGAAGATAAAAAATTGAAATTAAAAGGAATAGATAAAGATGCTATTCCTACCGAAACGTTAGGCTATACGCTTCTTACAATTCAGATTGGATATAAAAGAGTTGTTCATACCGTTTCATTGGTCCCTGATAACTTTCCTATCGAGTACGATGGCGTTATAGGTAGCGATTTTCTACGTAAAGTTAGAGCAGTAATCGACTATAAGAATAGTAATATAGAGTTAATGGGATATAATTTTAATATTGATTATATAGAGAAAAAGTATATTACACAACATGATGAAATTAATGATTCTGATGAATGTAACATAGAGAATGTGAAATGCAATAATAGAGTAAATAACGATAATCCAAAAAATGAAACGTCGGAAAATAAGGAACATACGAAAATTGAAAAAAAGTGATTATTATGTAGTATATGTAGAACCCAAAATGTGAAAAGATTATTGAAGTGAATATTGATAAAACAGATTTAAAAGAAAGTTTCATCTCAGAGAGTATCAATCTATCTAAAGGTGTGTATTTATGTCCAAGTTTAGTAAGAATTCTAGAAAATAAAATATTAACAGCTTGTATAAATACTACAGACAAAACAATAAAGTTGGAGAATGTAAATATAAAAATAGATCCATTAGAATTTGGAAATAAAAACAGTATAAATAAAGTTAATAAGATTAATGAAAATAATATATCAGTCAAGAAAAGTCGTTTAGGGAAACTAGAACAAACATTAAGATTACAACATTTTAATAACGAAGAAAAGATGTCCTTAGTAGACATATGTAAGGAATATAATCACATATTTCATTTGGAGGGTGATACGCTTACATATAGTAACGCCGCAATGCACGAAATTCCAACGGAAAATAATATTCCAATAAACACAAAATCTTATCGATACCCAGAAGCTTTAAAAGAAGAAGTAAACAAGTAAGAACAGTAAGAAATGGAGATTGGTTATCGATTATAGAAAGTTAAATGAAATTAGTATAGGAGACACGTATCCCTTGCCACAGATAAACGACATCTTAGACCAATTAGGACACAGTAAATATTTTACAACACTAGATTTAGCCTCTGGCTTTCATCAAATAAAAGTAGACCCTAAAGATCAGCAGAAGACAGCATTTAGCGTTCCTCTGGGACACTATGAATTCACTCGAATGCCTTTTGGTTTAAAAAACGCACCTGCAACTTTCCAAAGGCTGATGAATAACGTATTGACCGGGTTACAAGGTATAAAGTGTTTTGTTTATTTAGATGATATTGTCGTTTATGGGAATTCATTACAAGACCACAATAATAAACTAAAGGAAGTATTTGATAAACTATCAGAAAATAAACTAAAATTACAACCAGATAAATACGAATTTTTAAAAACAGAAGTGATGTATTTAGGTCATTTGATTACGCAAGATGGAGTTCAGCCAGACCCAAAAAAGATAGAAGCAGTGAGAACTTACCTAATACCGAAAAATCCAAAAGATATCAAAGGGTTCTTAGGACTAGCCGGTTATTACAGAAGATTTATAGATGATTTTAGTAAATTTTATTGAAGACCCCTTCATCGACGCGACGACCCCGAACATTACACCCAATACAAACTGTGCTAATGACTCATCAAAACCATTTACAAATAACATACAAAAACATGAACCTTGCAGTTTTGGTTATTATCTAAAATGTTATTTTGATAATAGTTTGAGTAAATTTGAGTCCTACAGTGGTCTAAATTGTTCAGAAGTGTTTATGAAACGATTATACAATGATGTAAAATTAATATACGAAAAGAATAATTCTTGATGATTTCCTGATTTTTACTAGGGATTTTTATGATGATATAAAACCTGATCTTGTTTTGCGATTTAATACATCCGATTATCCTCAAATAATGTATTTGATTATCCGCTAATAAATAAAAAACAGTTAGGGCTTTTTAATAATGAAAACAACGGAAATATTGTTAAGGAATTCGTTGGTTTAAGATAAAAAAAACGTATGCAATAGAAACGAATACAAAATTAACAATTAAAGCAAAAGGTGTCACAACAACAAAAGCGTCACAAAATGAATGACGATGGAGAATTATAAATCTTGTCTTTATAATAAAAATATGAATTATGATAGAATGTTAAGATTCAGATCAATTAAACACGCCCTTTAATCACAACATAACACACGCATTAGATTAAAAGTAATTAGATCCACGTAAGACATTGAAAGAAATACAACACGAATAAATATATAAAAATAGTTAGCTCACTTCCATGACGACTCCAAAGAAATTTAATGTAACCACACAATAACTTGTAACTTGGATACACTGTACTGCACTGTACGCACGTAGACGGCAACTGTTATGTGGTGGTCCTCTTTCGTTTTGGACTTATATAGCGGTAGTAACTAATTACTAATTTCGTAAAATAATAACTGTAATGATATTTACGAAACATTACATTGTTGACTTATGATTAAAACCTGTTAAGTAATGGATTATCTTTTTTTTCGGTCGATTTCCCAGTAGTCGCGGGTTCGAATCCCTGCCCGTATCGGTTTATTTTTCATTCTATATTTATTTAAAATTTAAATAAGCTTAACATGTCTATACATGTTTAAAGATATTTTCAAAACATTAATGGATTATTTATTTAAAATTCCTAAAACTATTTCTTTGTTATTTTAACATTAGTAACTAGTTTATTAATTCCAACGATTTAGAGTATGCATTGCTTGCTGTACATAATCTCCTTACTATAAAGACATGTTTTAAGATACCTAACTATACACTACATGTCTATGCATGATAGAGCACGCGTTATCTGTTCTTAAATATGAATACAATACAAATTCAGGAATACTTAAATAGAATTAATCCATTGTTACAAATGAATGTATTTCCTGCAAACAGATTGCCGATACATATTGAAGCCCCTACATTTTTAGTAAGCAATCTAGATTATGATACTCAGCCAGGGTCTCACTGGGTAGCCATACATGTAGACAAAAACAAAATCGGCCAATATTTTGATTAATTTGTCCGAGCACCGAAAGGCTTCCATAAAGCATTTCTTAATAAAAACTGTAAAATAAGGAATTTTAATAGTAAGAAAATACAAAACAGGTGGACTTCGGTGTATGGTGAATACTGCTTGGTATAATCTGGTACAACTTCGTGAGGATATTCGATGAAGATGAAACACTGTGCAATGATATAATTATTGATAATTTATTCAAGTGTTATTTTAAATAAAATGTAGAATTTTAATTTGTGGTATTATTGCATAAAACAAAAATCTATATAAAATAGAGTATTTGGTTAGGTTATGTTAGGTTGTATAGATTATATTTATAAAACCCTGTGCAATGATATAATAATGAACAATTTATAAAGTGTTATTTTAAATAAAAATGTCATATTTTAATTTGTGGTATTATTGCATAAAACAAACATCCTCAAAAACAGGTACTGTAGTAATATGTGCTGGTTAGCCTTATCAGCCTTCGGCGATAACGCTAAGCGAGTTGAGTAGGGAATGAATGGTCTTATCGGCCTTCGACGATAACGCGGAGCGAGGTGATTAGGTAGTCACTGTGTGAATCAAAATCTGCTGAGATAATTAAGAAAAACTGTTAAAAACTATATTATTTAAGATCATTTAGAGAATGATCCTAATTAACTAAAGATAAACATAATTGTTGACAGATTATTTAAATTTGTCAATATATATTTATTTTGATTCATTGAGTGTATAATTCTTTGTTTTGATTTCACTATTTGGTACTATTATAATTTTCGTAATATGTATCTAAATTCTTACTTACTTACTACCTACTGAAACCATTTAGTTTTTAGTGAACTCATGGAATGAGGATTACTTGAATATAAAATTTAATTGAATTGTTTGTTAAATGCGAATATCTACGATAAAGTTTCAACTCTTATAGATATGTTATTTCCAGTAAGGCAAGACCTTCTAAAATTGAAATACGGTTAATTTGCTTGAAAAACACTTTCAGACTCAAGAGTAGGTACACTTCAGTCTGAAAGTAAAAGTGTAAATAAAACAATACGAATAATATACACCAAATTAACATTAAAAGTATGTATGTATGTTTAAATGGAAATACATTTATTATTTTACGAATTTATAAAACTTATATGGACATATATGTTTCTTAGAATTTCGAAATAAATAAAGAATGTATATCTTTGAATGGTCAACTATATGATGATTATGGATAATATTTAAACCAAGTTTTTGGAATGTTGCAACTACTGAATCTTAAATTTCATAAGTGCAATATATGACTAAATGTTTTTTTTATATGAGAAATAAAATTTTTACTTGACAATATCAAATATGATATAATAACATATGACTGATACCAAGTTTTTGAAGGTTTTTGAAAGACCTGACTTTGTAGCTCTATAATTAAAACTGCAATTATCTTTACACTCCATATTGTAACAATAAATACGTAGACAATACAAAATGGCGCCAAGCCAAACGAACTAGAATTCTCTGTCTACGTTTGTAAACAAAAATCCAAATAAAAAAAAACAAGTTTTAAATTATGTTTACCAGACTAGTTATGTATTATTTTCTACAACATTCTTAACATTACATAAATTCTTTTTAACTGGATAAACAAGATATACCTACAACAAAAATCTGCGTAGAAAATTATATTTGTTTTACTTAAAAATTATATCAAGTTAGTAGGTGTTTATAGATATTACTTCTTACATTCATATTTTTATTTTTTAACAAATAGGTTATTGAGTATAGTTACAAGATTGAAAATTATCTACAATGAACATTTAATAGACTTTTCAATAAAAACAATGTAAAGACTCGAAACAAGATTTTATATTTTTTTGTAAACTCCGCTTTTAAAGAGAAAGATAATGCTACAACAAATAGTTTTAAAAAAGAGGTTTCATATTATAAAATTATTAATTAAGTTGGTTCAAAAAGAGGTTGTGTATTGAAATTAATAATATAATAAGATAAGACAGACACCAGCTGGTAAGAAAATTGTAAAAAATATAAAATTCATAAAAAGCTTTTATATCAAAAAACGTTGTTAATAAATTTTGTTAAAAAAGAGGTTGTATTCAAATTAATAATATAATAAGATGAAGCTACAGACAACAGCTTGTAAGAAAATTATAAAGTATATAATATTCATATTTGGGTCAAACCTACACTTCTAGTTTCTTGTGTCAGAGTAATAAAACACCCACGCGTCTGTTTCAAGGCAGTTTACCGACTATATGAATATATTATAAGGTTATCTTGGAGTTTGTAATATAGCGAAATATTAAAAAAAAATAAGAGCATTTTTGCTTTATTTATTATTTATTTATTTAATCAAGATTACGTACAGTATAGTGTAGTAGATCACTTGTGCAAAGTGACGGAACGGCTTCCCAGAGGTAGTTGATTCGAATCATGTTCTATTTTTTTCTTTATTTATTTAAAATTGCTTAAATTTTCTATATATGTAAATAATTATTAATAAAGTCTACCTAAGCACGTTTACAAATAACTTCAAACATTTTTATTGTCCAAGAAAAATATCCTCAAAAACAACAATAAAACTCCAAAATTAATAAAAACCCGGTATAACAAAAACAAAACGCTTATTTATTAAAAAAAAAAACAAAAAATGAATTTATAATTTAATTTCACACCTACAGACGAATTCGAATAAATACATAAATATTTAATATAATATAAGCAATATTTAATATAAATTAAAATAAATATCGTACCTATAAATAAATTATCTCCTATAAATTAACATTGAGTAATATAGAAAGTGTATTAATAATTTTTGTATCAATGGTTAGTAACTCTGATTGCTGATCCAAATTTCTTTGGTTGGATGCGGGATAATTCTTTTTGTCTTTATTGTTTCTATGTGAACTAAGTCCGTTAAATTAGTATATGTTAAATATTAAAACAGGAAATAATTCTTCAGGAATAGTTTTTTAAATAAAAAAAAAAGAACAGAATCATAAAAAAAATCAAATTGCACTTATACGTCACTCCATTTGACATTTATCAAATAAAATCGTGTCGTGAATTGTCGTGAATTGATAAAATTATGAAGATGTAAAAATAACTACCCAATTAATGTATCTTATCTTATATCTAAATCTTTATGACATTTCTAAGAAACATTAGATGATATCAAAACCACTTCTAGTGAATGGGCTTCATTGACCGACTCCACTTCGTTACTAAGTTATTTCATTCAGTTAAAAATATTTTCCTGTTTACTCGAATTAAGAATACTATAACATGACATTTACGATTCATTTGATATAATTATTGAGAAAAAAACATTTATTTTCTAAATAAATATGTTGTGGTAATAAAAAAAATTGTTTAACTTTATGTTCTTATTATTCTTTAAAATCATTTATAAAAACAGGTAGTATATAAATATGTATAATGTTTGAGAAGTTATTGATTTTCCTGTGACGTTAAACTGACATTCAACGATTGGTTAGGGACTCGAAATCGACTTCAGTGATATTATATTTTTTAATCATTTAACATTTAATACGTTCACGAGTTTCTGGTTGATCGAAATGTGTGGAACTTGGGTCATTGCCTCATTTGCAGGGTTGATGTTATTTTGTATAAATCAAACATTGTTAAAAATCATTTGAAAAGGGTAACTGTTGAGTTTCTGGCCAGGTCTTCTTAGTAGAGCAGCATTCCCAGCATGATAGCTTACTTACTGATACTGATACTGACCAATTTAATTAGCGATTTAAAAGTGCGTGTAAATACCGACTTGAATAAAGATATTTTTTATCCGTTTTTTTTTTTAATTATTCTAAATTTGATGCTTATTTCCATTTTTCAGCTATGTTTCCCCAATTGTTTCCAGGATTCATAGAAAATAATACAATTCTAACAAAATCTCAAAATAGTAGACAAAATATGTAATATGTAAAATAATTCGGGGTTCTGTGACATCAAAATGACATTCAACGACTGGGAAGTGCCGGGAATCGAAAACGATTTTTGAGATAATTTTTTTTTTATTTATTATTCAACTGTAACTAAATATCAATATATGTACTACAAAAAAATAGAAACCTTTCCATTGACATTTGAATTACATACAATAGGATAAATTGTATAATTGTTTTAAATCAAAACATTTAATTCTGGAAATCGATGTTTACAATAACATATTATAAATTGTTTTCTGACGTTATAGTGACTTGTAAATATTATGCTTCTGAAAATTTTATGAAGAACTAGATTTTTCCAGCGTTTTAAGTTAAAAACATAACCTTATTACCTACTTGAACAGCGGTTTAAAAGTCGGAAAAGTCAATCTAATTCTGAATCGTATTGAATCAGTAATTTTGATTTATTTCTGTGATATGACTTTCTTACTTAAATCAAGTTTTTTTTGGAATAGAAAGTAGTTTACTGATCATCTCAACAAAAATATCATATAGAAATTAAAGTCAACTGATAGTTCAATGCGCGAATGTACATTTATATATTGTACAGAAACCATTCTTCTAATTCGGCCCCCACCCAATCTAGGCATTGGAGTCGAATTGGGGTCATACAATTTTTGGTACATACGACAAATAGGAATTAACCAAGATTACCGGGAAAAAAAGTTTTTTATATGTTTTTTGGGGTTATAAGCTATCCGTGTACTAAATATCATCCAAATTTGTTCGTCCGTTAATGTATGATTGATGCACAAACATCCAAACTTTCACATTTATAATATTAGGAAGAATTATTAAGATTAGTTCTCAGTGGTCACAGTGGTGGTATGCGTTGAAATTTTCGAGGATTGAGCAAGAGACTGGCATGGAGAGGAGGAACAGGGGTTCTCCTAAATCTCCCGATCGACCCAACTCACGAAATGTATGTATAATAACTACTTCACGTCAATTTCCTGTGAGCGAATTTTGCTACTAACTGATTGTTGTTAGGCTCTACATTGTGATTAATTATAATATATTAATTAATTTATGCATATTAGATTTTACTGGCAGTTATTAATTGAGAATAATCACGATAATTACCACAAATTAGGATCATTGAGGATAGTCAAAATAATTGAGGATAGTCAAAATAATTGAGGATAGTCAAAATAATTGAGGATAGTCAAAATAATTGAGGATAGTCAAAATAATTGAGGATACTCAAAATAAAACTGATAAAATACCTTTCTAAAATATTGAGGATAATAACTACTGTATACATTTGACCAAGTTAATTACGATGAAACCTAATAATCTTTTCCTCTTCATTTCTTATTATTTCGGTATAGCAGTACATCTTCCTCCATTATTCGCCATCTCAGTGTTCACTCTTTTCTTAATTAATCGACTATTTTTTTCACAAACGAAATTGTTATTTTTATTATACATTTTTGCAGTGTTTGTTTAATTTTGACGTGTCCAAATTACATTAAAATATTTTCTTGGAATAAGAAATGGAATGTTTGGACTTTGACTTTTGGCTCTCCATCCCCATTTATTTATTTTCATCCTCATTCATTCTTTCTTCAACCTTCATTTCCTTATCTTACCATCCACGTTACGTAAGTAAACCGCATGACCGGAGACGGTTTTATAAGACTTTAAAATAGTGTAATTATTCGTAAAAAAACGACATTATCCAGTTTTCTGACGAGTTAAACAACTGTTGCTAGACTCTACATATAGATTAATAAATTATATTATTTTAATTAATTTGTATTATATTGAACTGGCATTACTTAATTAAGAATAATCACTAAAATTACCACAAATTAGGGATAACTGTCATTAGTGACTATTGAGTATAATCAAAATAAAATTAATGAAATAACTTTCTATAACTTTGAGGAATTCGACCAAATTAATTATAATTCAACGTTATCACTCCCGTTTTCCTTACCATGTCCAAATATGTTTTGAAAATTTCCGATTGTGGGGATTCAGCACAACAGTACATCTCTTTCTCTTTTATCTTCTATAATAACACTCTTATTCTTAACGCTTCATCTTTACCACAATCCATCCATACTTCTCAACTTCTCCTTGTTTTACCATCCTTGTTGATAAAGAATCCTTAACACAATCTGTCCAAATTGTTGAGTGGAACGTATAGCGGCGCAAAGGGTCTCGCGTTCGATTTCCGACAGGGACAGGTATATTTTCAGGTATGGCCGTTTATTAAATATATTTATAATGTATTTGTTTTCTTGTATAACATCTTCAACACAAGTAAATAATTTGCTTAGGGGTTAGATAAATTTGTGTAATTTGTCCTGTGATATTATTAAATTTTTTTCGGTCCTTATCTTCTTGTCTTATTACTTACTATTAATAATGACGACATTATAAGACAATGCATGAAACCCAGAATTCCGACCGTCGCGTTTGGGTTATTCTAATACCTTCAAGAGGTATCAGAATTACCCAAACAGTCCGACTTGTCGTTTTCCCGCTTACATCATAGGATTAAGAATACCTAGAGGTATTTCTAGAGGAAAACCTGTGAATAGTTTTTTGACCTCTATTATGTCTTATAGATAGAATTTAGGTTTTTTAATTAATAGGTAGAAAAAAACTAATAAGCATATTAAATGATTTCTTATTTAATTTATTCTTACTTGTTCAGTTATATTGGTTTTTTTTTACATTCAGAGTAAAATGTTTATGAACTTGAACAGTATTTTTTAAAACTAAATATATCATAAATTCTAGTTTTGACTGACTGTAGTTAACTATATCTCCAAACCGGGAGTCAAAAAATTTGACATCTGTTTCTACATAGAAGCATATTCAATTTAAATATTTTTTTTTTTTTTTTTGGGAAATCGAGCTTATAAAGAAACGCCTCATAACCTCATATTTTAAAGGTATAGGCCATGTTAAGCTGATGTTTCAATATCACATTCGAGAATGTGATATTGAAACATCAACATTTATAATTTTCCTCAATTATTCAAAATTTGAATTAATTACAAAAGAAGTTTGATGTGTGAAATAGTATAATTAAAGATATATTGAGGAAATCAAGGGAAAACCAATTAAGTATTAAATAATTGGTGTAATAATTTACCCGAGTGACTCAATCTTATTGTGTAACGTAAGATTGTGTTATTCAGACTTCTCGTTTGTAATTTATGATATTTACCAAAGCTTCCTCAACATACAGGAAACTTTATTAGTAATTTATTAGAATTACTAGAAAGATAATAATCAGATGATTGTAATTGAATAAATGTTTATCTTGTATCAATGACGTTCCTGTGACATTCAACTGACATTCAAGGACTGCGAAAAATTCGAAGAAGATTTCAGTGTCATTTGTTTTAAATTTTGTCTTATTTAAGTAGGAATTTAGATATACTAACTGCATAGAGTAGGAGAGCCATAGGTCGGCCTGTGAGAGCGAGTGTCTAACAAATAATAAAAAGATGAGAGAACCATACATATCTTTGTCTAATCACACATTCAAGAAGGAGAGAACGATAGGCTTATGATATACGCTTCATTTCTTTCTCTTTTTTTCGATGGACATATTTTAGTCTGGCTTCCCTTCTCTATGTATAACAACTCGGACTAACAATTCTGCAAGACGTTGTCATGAGCGCAACAGCTATCAAAAAATTGTATTTAAAAAAAAAAGAAAATATTGTTTTGTCTTCTTTTATCTCTTCCTTCTTCGAACTTCAAGGAGTATATTAAAAACGTTCCAGTCGTTTTCAAGTCATGGCGTGAACTATGGATATAGTGATTCATTTTTATATATTAGTTTCATTATTCTATCCGCATTTTGATATATGTGCTTGCATAAATAACCAAATCATAGCATATTAAAAATGTTTGAGACTAAGTTCAATGACCTTTTATGAAAATAATTTAAAATATAAAAGAATAGATAAACCATATCATAAAAACTCTACATTTTAAAGCTATTCATTGATATTTGTCATAAAAAACCTTAATAGAAATGCAAGATATTGTATGAGACTTCCAAGAAATCTAAAAAGTTATTGGATACGAAAGTTATATATATATTCATTCATTCTTAAGATGCAACATTCACTGGAACTTGCTTATAGAAAGCAGCAGTTTCCGAGGAATAATGTCACTTGCGAGAATAACTTCTCAGTAAAGATAAATGTATTTACAATGAATATGTTGAGGAAAGTTTGATAATGTAACGCAATATTATTAAAGTGTATCTTATAATATCTATAGAAATAATAACGAACGGGAATCAAACCTAGGAGCTCGTGGATGCTGTCTTTATAAATAGTGGAAGATAATATATTTATGTAATGGCATGGTTGAGATATTTATAGATAATTTTAAATATTAAAAGTTATAAAATAATAGTCCTATGATTATAAATTTAAGATATCAATGTGTATTAAAATATATTTTTATTATATTATTAAATGTAATAAATTTAATATAATTTTTACACAGATTAAATAAAGATGGAGTCAATTGAAAATCTTTGGACCTTTCTCGACCCTGGCAGTACCTTCTCATATAAGGAAAAAAATATTATGTTGAAATTTCGTATAAATAAAGTTAACATAATATAATTAACCTTATTTAATAAAATTTCATTTAAATTGTTAATAATATTATTATATTCATTGAGATCGGTTGTGATATCTATTAACATATCAGATTATAGTTTTTAACATCTTAACCTGTTTACGAATACATTTATTTTTATTATTATTATGATTGCGTAATGAGGAATACCAAGTAACGAGAAGAATCTTAATATGTATTATGAATGTTGATGGTTATAACTTATAAGAGAAGAGGGAGAAGATATATAAGTAGTTCGTAAATAATGATATGTCAAAGAAATGACGTATTAATTCTATGCGTATGATAGAAGATAGTGGAAGAAATTGACATATTGAACAAAATGATTGCAATAATGATAAATGAATGATAAGTTAAATTACCATTTACTTTTATATTCTATGTCACAAAACTTTGATAATAACAGAACGTGCTAAGAAAATTAATATCCATGTGATAATTGAAAGTTGATACGTATCAAATAGTCAACAAAGACTTCTTCTTATTATAGATAGAATTTAGGTTTTTGGGATATATTTTACGTGAAAAACAATATTCATCTTAAAATCAACTATAGTATTATAATTTAATACCCAATGTAATAATACGTTATAATAGCTCAGTAAACAGTGTAATCAATTACAAAAACAGCACTTACGTGTCATTTCTGTGACGTTACGTGATACTTCTATGACGTCAAGGATGACAAGTCACAATATAACACAGAATGTTATGAAAATATTTGTAAAAGACGTGTAGAGTTTGTAAATATAAATACAGTTCTAAGAAATCCAATTATCTTCTATTTTGATCCCGACTTCGGCGCCAACGCACGCGACTCTATATTATGCTTTGCGTAACTATTGATGTTGATTCATTCTCATTTGAATTGTAATTAGAAAGTTGAATCTATTTATACTGGTATTACAGTAATATATGGTAACATATTGTAATACAAGTATACTACCCACACAGCTATTAAATATAACCGCTTCGACGTCTGCATATATTGAGACTGTTTTAAATAAACATAGAATGTAAACTATACTCTTATGGGCAGGGATTAGAACCCGTGACCTCTGGGAAACCGCACAGTCACTCTATCAATTAGGTGATACGGCAGGTCAAATCCCTACCCGTATCAATTTATTTTTCTTTCTATATTTATTTCACATTCAATTAGGCCTAACATGGCTAAACATGTTTATAGATTTTCAAATTTGTGCCTGTATTTTTTCTTCTAACGGATTTTTTTTTTAGAAGAAATATGATACGATGTATACCTATACAATATATGCAATACATTTTCTTTTATTCCGAAGGAATATGATATACCTACTATATCTATATGATATATACTATGTATATATAACATATGCTATGTATAAATTTAGTTGAAGTTATTAATAATTGTTTACGTAATTTAAGTCAGGCCAATAATACAGGAAAATGTCAACAAAACTATTAATGGAAAAGCTCTTGTGATAATTGCTGTCGTCAGAATTTCTTTACGTAGAATCTTTTATAGACACGACGAAGGTTGGTGATGAGCTCATCTCACGGAAATTAGTAACAAACTAATAATGTTATTTCTATTGTTATTTTGTTTTGGATGACAAATGAGCAGACCTGAGGATAAGTGTGACAGTTCTTATGAAGGGTAAATGATGAATGACATTATGACGTAAATATGACAAAGAGGGGTAAATGATGAATGACATACTATGACGTAGATATGACAAAGATAACTAGATAATTTTGGTCATCTAGCTCACGCTCGCATTTATTATTAGAATTTATTATAAGAATTCTAATTATAATAGGTACTCTAAAATGATTTCCTTTGAGAGGATAAAGTAAAGACAGACAGTTACAGTAAACTCTTAAAGTTAAAGTAAAGACTCTACTTTCAAATTCAAATTCAAAATATCTTTATTCAAGTAGGCATTTACACGCACTTTTGAATCGTCAATTACATTAAATTGGTCAGTATAGTCAGTCTGTGAGTAAGCTACCACCAGCTCGGAATGCTGTTCTGCTGAGAAGAGCTGGCCAGAAACTCAACAGTTGCTCTTTTTAAATAAAATTTAACAATGTATAACTTATAAATTATAACATCAACCCTGCAAATGAGTCAATGACCCAAGTTCCACACATTTCGATCAACTAAAAACTCTTGAATGTTATAGTAAGATTTATTAAAGTGAAACTTTTATTACATCGTCTCAAACTTTTTCGTCTGTGTGTTGCATGTCGCGTGACGGTCGGCCGCGGAGTAGGGATAAAGTGAAAGGCGCTCGTATCGATGCGGTTTTTACTAGATACATTGAAAAAATCGAATGTAAGTCACTGTTCACGTATTTTAGTTACCATAAAATATTGGTTACATTTATAAACTGTGAAATTCATGATGAAGATGGAATTGATAATAGAATGATTGAAAATAATTGAAAAACGGATCAAAATGACTCAACGATTATAAAATATTGTTTTCAGTGTTTTAATATGTGTATATCATCTAAATAATTGTTAAGTATTATGTATGTCGTACTCTAAGACACAGAGTTCAACAAAAATATTAGTTGGAGACCTAGTCTACTTTTATCATTTCCCATTATCATTCCCATTTTCTAAGTATAAAATTAAGATTGATGAAGCAATTTTTATACCCTTAATGGAATATTATTCCGAAAATTTTTAGTTAAATGTCTATAATGTGAAAAAAAGTTTCACTTTTACGGTGGTTTCATAAAACCACACAATCTTTTTTAATAATATACCTTTAATTTTAGATTTGAAACCAAGAAAAGGAAGATCTAAGATATCTTGTGGAACCTTATTATATATGTGTATACTCAAGCCCATGAAGGATTTCTTAACTTTTTGAAGTCTAAATTTAGGCGTTTCGAGCCTATTTTTATTTCTTGTATTGATAGTATGTCTGTCGCTGTTATTTTTATAGTCATTTAAATTTTGGCGTATAGTAAGTTATTAAAAATGTATTGAGAAGCGACCGTAAGAATACCGATTTCTTTAAAAACTTCTCTTAGGAAGTCTCTAGCTTTTAAGTTACAAATAGCTCGTTTTTGTAAAATAAATATAGAATTAATTTCGGCAGCGCTGCCCCATAGTAAGATACCGTAAGACAATATACTGTGAAAATAACTAAAATAAACGAGTCGAGCCGTATTAACGTCTGTTAATTGTCTTACTTTTTTAATTGCAAAGACAGCTGAGCTAAGTTTGCTTGCGAGTGTCGAGAGATGGGGGTTCCACTGGAGCTTTTTTTTTAAAATAAAGTAAATTGTTTATTCATTACATTTTATTTGAACTTATTTTTGTACCTCTACTTGTTCTTGTACATACACTTGTACTTGTACCAGCACTTATATTCGTATATTTACTTGTACATATACTTGTACTTACGATCAGATCATTGACTTTTAAAACATAAATTACCAATTAATAGCCATAACAAAATTGTATTCATAGTCTAAACTACAAAATTGAATAAACTGGAACATATCCTTACAAATATCGAATAGAATGATATAATTTACGACTATGTATAAAACGTTCGTCGTTTCGTCTGAGTGCACACCCTAGTTGAAAACGATTTAATATTTCGTAGAAGCATGGCGACAGTTAATTTAGGTATTGAGAACGCGTTTCCTACAATTTGCCGTGGGAAGGCTCTGACGGATATGAGTGTCAGCTACCTTCCTGGTAATGTATAATTTCTTTAGGTATGTTTCAACATAAAAGGTTTGAATCTCTATCGTTTTTTTAAATATCAGTACGTAATTTTATATTATTTCGTTAGTTAGAGATTTTGCGTCATATTTAAAATTATTTATGTGCAAATATTACATTATAAATATACAGACTATGCTTTCATGTTCCAAATGGCAGATCCATGGAAAAATGCAAGAAACGCTATTGTAATATTTTTTATTGTATTGACTTTTGACACACAATATTTACTTAGAGTGATAACCCAGAATTGTAACCTTATATATTTAGAATTTAATTTAAAAAAAAACAACTTGACAATCCCGCTGTGTATCTGTCGCCAGCTCTTCTCAGGTCTGTGGGAATTATTTTTCCGAACTGGTGGTAACTTTAATATTGAAAAAATGTTTCGTATAGAACTTTCTTTCAATAAAGATTTTTGATTTTGATTTTTTATAGGCTCTTGTTATGTGACAAAAATTATAATTAAAGTAAATCATTCTTAAAGAACCACGCCACCATACCATTAATACTAATGTCATACCAAAAGTCTTTGATACTATTTGTAACCAATAACGAAAGCGAGATTAAGAATTATAATAAAACAATAATAAATAAACCATCCTTATAAAATGAAACAATTAATTTCTGGAGCGTGAATTTTAGAGGGAAAAAAGATCACCGGATACCGCCATTTTGATTCAAACTGCGCAGAAAATTACATGAATTATACATTTTATTATTTATCGTACATTCATCTTGACACCTGGAAGAAAATAAAATTACAGGAATGAAATATTTATAACCGGTTTTTGGTTTAGATAAAATATATTAAATATTTATAACCTGTTTTTGCTATAGATAAAATATGTTAAATATTTATAACCGGTTTTGTGATAGATAAAATATATCAAATACTTGGATTTGTTATGCTTTCTGAATCTGTTTATTAATTTTAGAGGGTCTAATGGTTTAGAAGGTAGTTGCGCCGCGGGTACAAATTTTCTAAGTTTGATTTCCGCAAAGAACAGTTTGTGTAATTCACAAATTATTGTTTCGTTTTAGGATGCACATTTCAATATTAGTTGAGAGGGATTATATCTGTAATGCAGTTGTATACAGGGTTATTTGTAATTAATTGACCACCTCTAAAATAAATTAAAATTATTTAAATTTAAGTTTTAAAAATTTTGATTTCTCCATACAAAATTTATTTGTTTCCTCTGAACTGGCATTAACTCTGAGCGTAGGTGTCCCGCCCTGGCGTTGACCTGTTAAGCCCTTTTACAAAATACAGAGTAATAAGTAGGAGAGGGATCAAAAATATTTTCTTTCGTCGAAAAAAGTCGTAAAACAAATGTTGTTGGGATTGATGTAGAGAAACTGCATATAGGAGGTGGCCAATCAATTACAAATAACCGTGTATATAACCTTTTCTGTCTGTTTAACGCAATGAACTCTGAAACTACTTACATCTTCTACTTAGTCTATAGGATAGATTTTCTTTTGATTAATAATAATAATATTTTATTCCATTGGACGTTGTCGGGACAGCTAGTATATATGTTCCTGAACTCTTCTCTTACTTTAACCTAAAAGATAGTATGAGACAATTCAAATTCAAAATATCTTTATTCAAGTACACATTTACACATACTTTTGAATCAATGATTACTTTAAATTGGTCAGTATAGTCAGTCTGTGAGTAAGCTACCAACAGCTCGGAATTGTGTTTTGCTTAGAAGAACTGGCCAGAAACTCAACAGTTGCTCTTTTTTAATGAAACTTAACAATGTTTGACTTATACATTATAACATCAACCATGCAGATGAATCAATGACTCGAGTGCCACACATTTCGATCAATCAAAAACTCTTGAATGTTATAGTAAGATTTATTTAATAATATATTTTAATTATTATTAAATAAATCTTTATAGATTTGAAGAATAGATTTGAAGCTAAGAAAAGGAAGATCTAAGATATCTTGTGGAACTTTATTACATATGCGTATACTCAAGCGCATGAAGGATTTGTTAACTTTTTGAAGTCGAAATTTAGGTGTTACGAACCTATTTTTATTTCTTGTAATGATCGTATGTCTGTCACTGTTTCTAATATAATCATTTAAATTTTGGTGTATATATAGTTAGATATTAAAAATGTATTGTGAAGCGACCGTAAGAATACCGAATCCTTTGAAAACATCTCTTAGGAAGTCTCTAGCTTTTAAGTTACAAATAGCACGTAGGTATAGCTCTTTTTTGTAAAATAAATGCTATATTGTGTTGCTGTTCTATATAATAAGATTATTTTTATTTTTTCTTAAAGTAACCACTTTTTCATTTAAACTTCTTTCTTTATTTTAAAAAGAAATAACATTTAATATGTTCTTCTTTTTAAAATAAAGAAATTTATTTAAATTTAGAATATTCTACAATATAACATAATAAATCTCATTATCCAATTGTATTTTGTACAGGACGCTTTTATATAAAAAAATTAAAAACTAAAAATATAGCAATATATTTAAATTTATAGTTTTGATACTAAATTATTTTAAAATTAAAAATCTAAAATTATCAAGTAAATATGGCATGTTGCGGTTCTTCTTGTGGCCCCTGCTTTAGCCCCTGCTGTGGCCCGTGTTGTAGACCTTGTGGCGGCTGCTGTGGACCTTTTGGGGGTTGCGGACCTTGCGGGGGCTGTGGACCTTGTGGTGGCTGCTGCGGCCCTACTGGGAGCTGTGGACCTTGTGGGGGTTGTGGACCTTGTGGGGGCTGTGGACCCTGTGGTGGCTGCTGTGGACCTTGTGGCAGCTGCTGCGGTCCTTGTGGGGGTTGCGGACCATGTGGGGGTTGTGGACCATGTGGGGGCTGTGGCCCCTGTGGGGGTTGTGGACCCTGTTGCTGAGCGTCCTGTGTAGAGTCCGGCAAATAATGTCTTGGTGCAACAGTCGTGGTGTTTTTGGTTGGAAATGTCAAATAAAAGAAATGTTATATTACATATATTGTATTTTTAATAGTGTTAACGTACTTTTGTTAAGCAGCTATTACATTATCCAATTTACTAAGCCCTAATAAACTAGGGTATTAATTTGCATCCTGTAAAGAAGACTGTTAATGAGCTAGTAGTATCATCTGATTTGACACTCGTAACTTGATACTTTGAATCAAATAGTGCGCTGTAGATTGTATAGCGAGATGGCAATATAATAATTGTAATTTTTAATACAATATATTAAGCCAAATCCACTGAAAATGTAAGCCAGGGTGAGAAAACTGTCTAGATGAAGAATTAGTTGATTACTATATTTATTCAGTTCATAACTTGTACAATATAAGACATATATGATAAATATTCATGTTAGGTACATTATCGCCCCGTTGGTCGAATGGTTAGCCCAGACGTCTAACGTATAGCGGCTCACTGGGGCTCAGGTTCGATTTCCGACAGGGACAGGCATGTGTGTGGTGAGGATAGATGTCTGTATTTCTGGGATTGGTCGTTTGTTAAATATACTCTCAGTATTTATAATGTATATTTCTATGCATTCCTTTCGTTGTCTAACACGTTAAGGGTGTTAACAAGTTAATAAGCAAATAATTTTCTTACTTAGAAGTTAGATCAATGTGTGTAATTTGTCCTGTGATATTACTATTATCATTTTTTCCTGGAACAAGTATCAAAAATCTTTAGCTTTTAATGAAATAAGAATAAAAGCAAAATTCGTATATTTTCGGTTATACATTTCTCATAAGGTTTTTTTTGTAATCCAAGATAAATTCAACAAAAGATATCTCTTAATAATACTACTAAGACTAACATCGGGCTTAGACAATATTAAATTTGTCCTCTCATTTAATAATTATAATCCCAAGACTATTACTTTAAAAATATATTCTTTATAAATTACGTGAAATAAATCACGTAATGTTATAGACATGCGCAAAAAGGGAAAAAAAACACAATTATTCTGCCAAGTATTTGACTATATAAGAAATATGGATTGCTATTTCTTGTCCCAAAAATATCAGGTTTAGTTTCCTCTTGCGTTAAATGCAGGTAGCATTTCCAGCTTAAAGGCTCGCCTTTGATATGTCAACTAGACTCAGGTCTAGCAATTGATGAAGTAAAACTTATTATTACCAAATTGCACATTTACAAATGTTAAGAAACTATTAAACCAATTTATTCTCTCTCAAAATGAGTACGTTTCTCCATACACGGATCAAAATAGAAATAAAGCATGAAATTTTGTGTTTCTGACATTGCTACTACAATAAAATATTCTTTGGGTGACATTCTGCCTTCTTGCAAATGTTTTGCAAAACAATCTGAGCCAGATAAGCAAAAAGTGTATTTATATTATTAGGAAAACAAATAGCAATAAAATCACTAAATATAGCTAACATGCCGTTAAGTCGACAGGAGTTTACACAAAATAAAAAAAAAAACAAATAAAAAAAACCCTAACCCCTACAAAACCTAAAACCCTAATAGATTATGTAAATTATTATTAATATTTTTTAATATTATTTCTTGGCCCATTTACAAGATGAGGCATATATAATATTTCTTGGACCACTTACAAGATGAGGCATTCGTACTGTTTCTTGGATATAGTAAGCTTCAAATAGGAAAATCTTACCTAGGGAACTAATAAAAGATTACAAGACTAGGCATTTACCATATATCCGCACGAACATAATATTTAAAATGAACTTATCATTTAATAAATCATTGATCCATACTAATATTATATATGCGAAAGTTTGTCTGTTTCGCTTTCACGGCTAAACCACCTTATTTCGACCCAGGGTGAGGCATAGGCTATTTTTTTTCAACAATAAACCATTGAGGGAATTAAATAAATAATGAAAGTTTGTATGAAAAACCACTAAAACGATTGTAATGTATTTTGATATACACATCGTAATAAAATGATTTTTAAAAAATCTAAAACGCCTCTATCTATAGATAATTTAGTAAGTAATAAAACCAGTTTGTTAAAATAAAACTTTATTTAAAAGACGTAGTCCAAGAGTTCAGTATCAATTCTTGACGCAAGTAAAAACTGTACCTGTAAATTTTATAGTTAAACTTTCGTGAAAAATTATCATTAAATGTATATTTACCCTGCTGTATTCACGTTATTTTTCGTAATTAGTTTGGAATTCTGCGAGTCCGCCACACGTCGAGCTCATACATAGGAACCCCGAATGTGTTCGAAATTAGTCAGTCAAAATAACGGGAATATGGCCGGGTAAAAATACATTCAATAATGAAGCTGTAAAATGTAGAACGTTTTGGAGATCATATAGCAAATAAGATGCCATGGACCTACCATCACCACGAGAGTGAGCAGCAAGGTCCAGGCAAAGGTCCGCAAGGTCCACACCCTCCAATGCAAGGGTTGCAGCATTGGGAATACAGGCAGTATCCACCCCCATGAGGACCTCCAACAAACCCTCCATAGTATAGCGGCATTTTGAAGAAATTTGTAATTATTAAGAACTAAGTCTTCTTTTTTTGTGATGTCTTTCGCAAATATTAAATCTTCTGTTGGTTCAACTTGAACTGACTGACGTTGAAGTCTTCTATATTCTATATTCTATAGATGCTTTTTTGTTTTTCATGTTTTTTCTTCCCAATATGGTTTTTATTCGTCCAGCTATAATTCTCTTTTTCTTTTTCTCTTTTTCTTTTTTTTTATACCATTCCGTAAGCCATTCCAATATTCCATTCCTAAGTGTTAAATATAAAAAATATTTTAGTTTGATAATTTTCCAGTACATTCATAAGTATATACATACTTTCTTATAATTACTAGAATAAAGCTATTATTTCAAATAAACTCTCGTATATACTTATTCTTAACCTCCGAATAAGAAGAGGGGTGTTATAAGTTTGGCCTGTTGATCTGTGTATCTGTGTGTCTGCCTGTGGCAATGTAGCGGCCAAACGTATTGACGGATTTGAATCGGTTTGTTTTTAATCGAAACCTATGTTCGTCGAGATGGTTCTTAGCTATGATTGGTCGAAAAGACACATACAAAATTTTTTCTAGCTTTGACCTAATATTCCCTTTTATTCCAGAACAGTCTGCTGCCGGAAATCATCTATACTAACAAAATTTACCTGTGTGTTACCGGTATTGACTATTACGAGTATACTCAAGTCACTAGTGCTATTTATATTTTTAATAAATATAAAATTAAAAATTAATATAAATTAAATTAATTTTGTGCTTTTACAATTAATGTTTTCTTAAAATTTAAATAAGCTCAAGTCTAATACTGGTTAAAAACTCTATGTACAAAAAAAATATAACAATTTGTCAAAATTAATGACAGCAGCTATAAAACTCTAAAAAAATATTAGGAAAACTGAAAATTTACAAAAATATTAATAAGAGAAGAATAAAACAGAAAAATGCCGTATCAACACGGGTGCTACCGGGACTTCAACATCGGGACCTTTGCCAGATGCCCTGGTGGGTGTGACCCCCCCATGGGAAGGTGCTGCATGCCCTGTGTTCAAGGGTGTTGTTGTTCCCCCATAGGACCTTGTTTTAACTGTCATTAAAATGAAATATATTATATTTTTTATTGTTTTGTTTATTTCTTAACAAAGTTTATTTTGGATATAAAAAGCGTATGTAATATATCTATGTATAAAATTATTTATTATCATTAGGTATTTGAATCATAATGCAGTTAACCTCAATATAACGATTTCTTCTATTTATATAATTTTTCGAAATGCCCCTAGAACTGCCTAAGAGGTAATGCAAAATACATCTTTACATTACAATGTATATGTCAAAAACCTTTTATAGATTAACATAGTTATTATACATTGTGTCCATCTTAAAAAAGAAAAAAAAAGAGAAAGCAAATGAGGCTACCTATCTGTATCTCATTCTTGCATGTGTGATTAGACAAAGATGAATATCTGTCTCTCATCTTGCCTCTTTATTTTTTGTCAGACACTGACGACACTCATAGGCCTACCTATGGCTCCCTTAATCTATGCATAATAAATTTATGATTTTAAATCGTTGGAAAAATATAACTAGGAATTACTATTTGCCTCTATTTATGGAATTCTATTAGCAGATTATTATCTACGTAAACTTGAGAATATGTTTTTGACTTGTTAAAATGAATTGTAGGCCAAACTAACCTCATGTATAACAAACCTCATTGTAACTTATTACTCGATATAACGAATATTTTTTTAATTTCCTTCAGTTTCGATGTCTCAAGGTATATTCGGAACCATCTGTCCTCAGTTCCAACTATTTGTCCCAATATGTCAATTTCATCCACTCTCTTCTATGATACGACATCTCATTTCTTGCTTCTTTGACATATCATTATTCACACTACATACATATCTTCTACTGCCTCTTCACTTAAAATCCACATAATTACGATAATAATAATACGATAATTTTTAAACATATTATAAAAAAATAGTCAAAGATATATTAGGAATTTTTTAGTCGAAAATATTTAGATTTCAATGTATTCCTAAATAACTGGATAATTATTTGGCTTTTTCTGAATTTTGCAATTTGCTAAACAAAAACAAAAAATAATGTAGCCCAATAGAAATGTAATTTAATTTAGAATACAGATATAAATATCAAATTAATGTGAAATATACGAACAAACAAATTAATTTCGTGGGGTTTATTTTCGCGGAAGGCCTCCCTTGCCTACTTCATAATTCTTTGAAAATGTCAGCCGTTAATGTTTTCTAAAAACCATTTTGCAATATTATTACCACCATATTTTATTTAGACTTCATAGAATTAGTAATCGAATTATTTTATACAATATGTATTCTTTTTATAAAGATTAATTTTATGTAAAATATAAAATATTTTTTGTTTTTAAACTTTCGTAATCCATATTGACATATTTTTTCCCGGCTTTACTAGTTTTTAATCAATTTCAATAACTACGAAATCAGTTTCCAAACAGTCTTTTAGACAATAACCACACTATATATTTATATCTAGGTATTTAGGCTCAGTCTATAAAACATCCTAAGTAGTAGATTTTGTAACATTTTTTTAATGAATATGTTTTCATTTAAAGAGTGTAAAATAATTCTGATCTGATTTTACGATTTGGTAAGTGTCATAGTTTTCGTCAAGTAACGTCAAAAGTCGTACAAGAATAATGCAATTACTTACGAAAATGTCCAAAATATAATATTTAATAAAGTATAAGCAAGTATTTACTGATAGGTTAAATTATCAGTAACGCAGACACCAACATCATATCAAAATGGCTTCCACGAACTAATTTACTTCGTAGAATCTTGACATTATTTCGGCCCATTCAACCTCAATTCTCGTAACTGCTAATAAGTGACAAGCCATAATCGTTTGGGGAATAAAAAAACACTTCGATAGATATATATGGTGTTGGGGGAAGGGGGGGATGCTAGTCATTATGCTGACGCAAGCCCCACTTAATTTTGACTTGAGCAGTATAAAATTTATCATTTCGCAATATTACAGAAATACCCTAAATATTTACGGTTTTAATTTAGTACATTATTTAGATTTACCGAAATGTCATTTTACTAATATAATAATAATAATAATAATAGAAAAACAAAATTTTACTTTTAACCACCTCGTTGGTCAAGTGGTTACCGCAGACACCTAATATTACGGCGCAAAGGAGCTCGGGTTCTATTCCCTGCAGGGACAAGCATGTGATGAGCATAGACGTCTGTATATCTGGGTTTTGGTAGTTTAATAAATGTATTTTCAGTATATATAATGTGTATTTCTATAGATTTGTATAGTTGTCTAACATCCTTAACACAAGCAAATAATTTGCTTACTTTTGGTTCGATCAATTTATGTCATTTGTCCAGTTATTATTATTATTATGTTAAATAATATATATCTGCATATTCATTTACTATTATTAAAATTATTATTTATACTCAATGGCTGACACTCACTTCCTTTTTCCTGTGTTATCAGATGGAGACATCCCAAAATAAACTTCCTCAAGCCAACGCCACTGTAAGTATATTGGACACTTTGATCTTCCACAGAGTATATTATGTAAGTTTATCTTTAACAGTTTGAAAACATTTTTGATTTAGGTATTGTTAACTTTTCAAATTTAGTAATTATTCAAATTTTAGTTTTCCTATACAAAATTTATTTGCTTCTAAACTGGCATCAACTCTGAGCGTAGGTATGCCGAGCGTTGACCTTTTAAGTACTTCATACAAAATACAGAGTAATACCTAAAAGAGGGAACAACTTGTAAAAAGTCGTAGAACAAAATATGTTGTTGGGATTGATGTAGAGAGGCTGCCTGTAAGAGGTGGCCCATTAATTAATTACAAATAACCCTGTATATGTAACAAAATATAATATGTAAAAATAAATATTCCAATTTTATTAAATTACTAGCTGTGCCTGCGACTTCGTACGCGTAGATTTTGATTTTGATAAAACGAACCCTTTGTACTTACAATGTATGTAAAAACAATAAACCTTCAAACTGGTAAGCAGCAATGGTACGACAATATGAGATTATTAACTTCTTTATTTGTTCACCGATTGTTAAAAAAAAACAAAATATAAAGTGAATCCCATGACGATATATTCCCGAAAACTACATCCAAATAGATTAATTCGTTTCTGAGATTAGCATCCACAAACATACAGACAAACAGAAATAAAATTATTTTGGGTTCTCTTGCTTATATAAAGGTCCCCCTTTATGAATTTTTTTTTCGTGTTGTGTGCACAACTAAAAGACAAAGATATAAAAAGACAAAGATTTTAAAAATTCTGTTAGTTATCACTTCACATCCTGGTATATATTTTTTTAATATTTTCAATGTACAAAAACTACTCCTCTACAGATTTATTACATGTATAGAATAAGATTTGCATTGTACCTTTTACGTGATTGACATAAATTGACATAACTTTTTTATTCCCTATTCAATTTAGATGAAATAAACACTAAATGTTTGATGTGGAGACTGTTATAATATATTCCTAAAAACCGCATTCAAATTGGTTAAGCCGTTTCTGAGATTAGCCTGCACAAACATACAGACAAACAGAAAAACTGAAAAACCATCGTTTTGGGTTCTCTTGCTCTTAGAAAGCCCGCCGTTGATGTTTTTTTTAAATAATTTCCATTTATAGAAATGGATCGGTGACAATTTTATTATATGTATAGATATTATAAATTAAATTAGTATAGATGAAAGTCGCTACACATAAAGTACATGTACTTTATGTGTAAATTAAAAATTACACACAATGACAAAAGTAAACAATTGTTTATGAATATATATTTTTATTTACCTGTTTGTTTGTGCGTCAAATGTGCACGGATTTTGTTACTTTAATTACAATAATACTGAACTTAACATTTGAGTTTATTTATTTTCATATACAACATTTTCACTCCACAATATGTTCTTGGATTCGAAAAAATCTAAAAACATTTGTTATGTTATACCACACGGAAATATATGTACTCGGAGTATAATACTTTAATAATAATTAAATTTAACTTTTATACGTTTATGTTTGAAAATATCTAAAAACCTTAAATATCTATTCATCGTACTGGTTTCTTGTTCAACTCATTTACTGTAGCTGCTGTCAGACTGTGGAACGAATTACTGGAACATGTAAGAAAAGAAAGAAATTTATCTCAAATTATTTATACAATATATATTTATATATCAATAAAAGCTAATAATGTAATGTATATATTATACATCCCATTATAGTTACAAAAATTGTATCAAGTTAATTATCCTTACGCGTTAATATCTTGCCATAAATATTGTAACAAAGAATTTTGTTTTTTTAATTGTAAATATCATTTATTACTTTTACAGTGTGTTAGTTTAATACACAAATATAAAACAATTAAAAAATATAAAAAACTTATTCGAAGTGGTTTCCATTAGCTGCAATACAGTCCATTAAACGTTGAGGCCAGTTATCAATAGAAGCACGCGCTCTTTCCATGGGGAAATTCTTCACTGCCAATCGTATGGATTGTTTTAGGAACTCCAAATAATCATGGCGTTTAGAGCAAGCTGTATTATCCTAAACTGACCATAAATCATAATCCAGCGGATTAAGATCGCGACTAGACGTAAGACGACGGCCAGTCTTCAGCTCTGATGGAAGTCCGAGACGTTCGCTTCCAACCAACACTGTGTGGACCGAGCTTTATGACCCGGCGCCGAATCTTGCTGGAAGGACCATACTTGGTTATTGAACTTGGTGTTATTAAGTGACTTAACTACCTTCTCAAGAATGGTATCTTGATAAACTTGTGTCGATGTTTTGATACCTTTTTCACAAAAATATGGCTCAGTAACTCCTTTATACCTAACACCCCACCAAACCATCACTGAAGTCGGATAATGCCCACGTTGCACTCTGTCGACTGATTGGGAATAAATAAATAAATAGAATAGATAAATACAGTCATTTAATTTGTTAAAATGTTGCTCAATTGTAAAAAAATCTCCGTCCGTTAACAACTTTTTTCTGTGACCTCTCTTTACGTACCGCTTCAGTAGTTGTTTCGATTTAACCACCATATTCATCTTTAATTTATCAGTTAAGAAATGACCAGTGCGTTAGTAGTTAGTAGTTAGAGTGCGTTGACTTTTATAGGATGCAAGTCCTAAGTCATCTCTTAAAATAAGCGACATGGTTCTAGGTGCTATCTTCATTTCCCGAAATAAAATCTTTTGCTTTCGTACAGTATTTCTTTGAATTCTTTGCCTTACTGTTTTGACAACCTTTTTCGTACGAACACTACGTGGACGGTCAGATCTTTCTCCGTCACATATAGAGGAAGTCTCATTGTACCTATTAATAGCCCGGTACACGAACATTTGACTAATAACAAGTGTATGGAGAGTTTTAAAAATTGCATTTGGCTCCATACGTATTTTGTGTAATGCAATTACACCGATTCTGTTCTCTTTATCATCTAAAAAAATACAATGAAAGATCGTATAAAAATGACAAATTCCAAATTCAAATGTAATATTTTTTTTATTTGCAATTGTAAAAATATTTATGGCCAGACTAAGTATGCACCTATATTTATTTGTATCCGTACTTTTATTATAATTATATATTTTCTTACTTTTTTCTTTATTATTTTTTGTGCTTTTCTGTTGTTTTTATTTTATTTTTTTTTGTTTTTGCACGTCTATATACCATCATTCCTGTACAGATTGGTTGATAGAGAATGTCTAATTGGAATTTAGCCCTCTTTTGTACATTTTTTATTTTTGTGCAATAAAGAATTAAAAAATAAATATAATACAGCCATGTTATTTGTTAAGCTTATTTAAATTTATATAAATACAGAATGAAAAACAAACCGACACGGGCAAGGATACGGTAGCTCAATTGGTAGAGCGACGGGAAGGTTTCCCAGTGGCATCTTTTCAATGTTTATCGATACTGCAAAGTTAGAAACATTAGTTAGGATTGTCGAAAGAAGCCTGATAGATGTCACCACTGCACGGTCCCGATAAAGACGATCACATATAGAATGTTTAGTTCACCGAGGCGGACAGCGATACGGTAGGTCAATAGGTAGAGCGACGGTATCCCAGAGGTCGCGGGTTCGAATCCCTGCCCGTGTCGTTTTATTTTTCATTCTATATTTATATTTTTTTTTTATACATTTACCGTATATTTTTATTTATGGAACTTTCGTTGAATCATATTTTAGCGGAACTGCATCTATGTATAAATAACAACTTAGGGAACAATGGAGTTCTGTATACCAGATGCAGTCAATCAGAAGGTTGAGAAACAGAAAGCGCGCGACAACTAATTATATACAAACCATTGAAAATCATTTTTAATTGTAAATACTGAGCAGAGGTACTGCAATCGATTAATCCATCAAATCGAATTAATCCATCAAATCGGTTTACTAATTACAGAGGAGTTCAGGCATAGAATAATTTGACATAACAACACAGATCTTCACTATTCCGAATCTGTGTGAAATTTGTGTTTGTAATTTATTATATACTGCAAACTTTCTGTGTTTCTAACATTGATTAGGATTCGTTGGAAGTCTAATAGATGTCGCCTCAGTCAGTAGCACATATATACATATCTTTTCCCTTTTGCATCTACACCAAAGATCACCTGTGTACGTCAAATGGAAGTATAATGAGGGTCTATTTGACACCATACTTATAGAAATAATACTTTCTGTAAAGACACTCCCGAGATGAAATTAATCTACGAGGATTCCAAGCCCGCCCTGGTCTATGAAGAACCACATAACATAACTTACCCGAGTATTTTTTTATTGTTATCACTGTTTCACAAACATCAATATATTGTTAAATCAATTCAATAGGAAGTCTTATTATGGTTAGTGTAAAATTATGTAAAAAAAACTAAGTTAATACTTAATTTGTTTAATGTCAAAAAAAGATAATAAAAACGAAACAAAAGTCTAGAAATTTATCAAAGAAAGAAAACACGCACGGGCTTTTAATATTATGAATCCAGAATAGATCTGAAATCACATTGGGTTAGCAGCAGCCTCTGTAACGCCAGCTGTAAGTGCCGAAGGGTCTTCCGCATGGTCCAACGCAGACACCACAGCAGGGTCCATGGAACGGTGCTGGAAAAGATGCACCTGCAACTTGTCCGCAGCAGGGAACACCACAAGAACCGCAACGCATTTTAAAAGGTATGATATAATCGTAAAAGATATATTTTTTGTCGCTTTTTGAATTTTGAGTGATGAATAAATGACAGAAGATTTTAAAATACAATAGAGAAATATCTAAAGAGATCTAAAGCTAGATTATTGTTGTGCCAGGATATAGAGTTTGGTAAAGGAGGTACATTTTTGGGAATATTTTACGAAAGTTTATAAATCTGCAAGAAAATTCGTTTTCTAGGCTTAAAATAAAAAAATATTTACTAAATAAAAGTTTACGACGGCTTTTGTAATACTTTTTAGGGTTTTGTACCTAAAGGGCAAAACGGAACATTATTCCTTCGCTGTCCATCTGTCCATCTGTCTGTCTCCAGACTCTTTGTTTCTCAAATGATTAATGTCTATTGCCGCTATAAGAACAAAAAGTAAAACAGAATTAAATAGATGTTTAAGAGTCCCCTAACATCAAACGTTATTTATGCTATTTTTTATAAAAAATAGTACCTACTACTGGTAATTCGTGCTCGAGTAGTCGAATATATAACAAAACCGGCAAAATTAAATCCGATCCGATCTTATATATAATCTTTATTTACCAGAAAAAATAGAGAACTAACTCTACAAGAAATTCTTTACTTATTTACCTAAAATAACACTAAAATGTAAAATACATCTTTGACGAATAGTTATTTCCGTCTACTTAAAGTTATTTATAACAAACAACTACCTTATGATATTTTCTATATTTGTTTAATAAAAAAAATATCGATAGAATTTTAAAAATAATCGATACGAGCAGAATTTGAACCCACAACTTTGGACCGTTCCGTCCCTCTAGTAATACAGCTATTCATCTCTATGAATTAAGCATTCTATATATAATAGTCTTTATAGGGAATATCAAACATTGTTATATTTTTACGACCTCGATTAGTTAAAATCCAAGGAATGTACAGAATATTTCAAGTTATCAAGTTATCAAGGGATGTTAGAGTAATGGCCGGGAGCGAAGGGTAAGTGTAATGAGTTAATACTTTGCTATTTGTACCCAAGTGCATCAGTAAATAATACACACACATGTTACACAAACATTTATTTTTTTAAAGGTTTAATCTAAAGAATTTTCGTGTGTGACCATTTCTACATCGATTCGATTTTCAATATAGAGAAGAAAACGCATCTTTTATGTTGCTAAATGGATTAATGTCAGAGTCATAATAGCGTTAGATTGCGATGAATACATTTGAACCACGTAAACAAACATTGTTCTAAAACAGAAAATCTCAATTTTTTTCGTGTTTTGCCTAGTAGAGTTTCTCCAGATTTTTGATTTTTTTGTTCAAAATAAGAAATCTCTGAATTTATTGCTTGCATGTATTCATACATTGTTTTGTACAAATCCCTTGAAACTGTAATTCTAATAATTCCATTCGAAATTACTGTAATTGGCAGATAGTTCATTGAGTCGAAACACGGAAATATTTTTTTATTTTTCGAGGTTACGTATTTTATTTTATAGTGGTTTTGGTTCTAAGGGTGAAGAGAAGAGATTATTTTTGAAGTTACAGAAATTTTTAATCTATTTGAGTTTTAATTTATCGAGGTTCTATGTACTTAAATAAACGTAAAAATATTTTCAGCCTGATATTCTTCTTTACATGGCAAAAAAATAAAAATAAAATTATAATTTTTGGCAGAAATGTGACATTATCAATTATTTTTTTCAGGAACAGTAAGTTAAGAAAAAAACCAAAAAAACTAAACCATTTATTTATTTTGCAGTTATATTTTTTATGATATTTATATCACAATCACCACTATTTTGTAAGTTTTAAGATTATTTGATTATAAATATAAATTTATATATTTTTTATTGATTTTAAATTTCATTGTATTATAGAAATTATCAAGAATGCCAGTCCGAAACTGTTGTCTAGGATGCCAGGGGCCGATGTGTGGACCTTGTGGACCTTGTGCCTATAGGACGGACCCTGGCTGCTGTGTTGGACCCTGCTGTGTCCACTGCATTGGTGCCAATTGTAGTAGCCCTTGTGGGGATGTTGGATGCATACATGGGTTCTTATTTCTTCATATATATTATTTATTAGTAATACAATATGGACGCCATTTTGTACTATTTTTTGAGGGATTTCTACAAGTTACCTACAGAGGCTACGTCCGCACAAACTGTTGACTTGTTTAGCTCTTGAAGCTTACCGAGCCTCGTTGAGCGAGTAACTCAGTAAAATTAACGTTCTGGAATATATCAATATGAGATAATTTTCGGAAAAATATTTAAAATTGTATAAATATAAAAAATTTAGTACAATGGGATTTGTATAATATAAATGACTGAAATTTGTAGTGCTCGTGGAGGAGTAGCTGGTTCCTTCTTCAGTTGTGGTCACGGGTGCATCGGAGGGTACACTAGTGGTCTCTGTGCTTCTTGCTGTGGACCCACATGTGGCTAATATACTCCACTACTACTAATGTAAATGTGTTTCGAATTGTATCTTTACGATAATGTAAATTTGAGACGTGTTTAGAAAATATAAATTTTAAATGTGCCTTGTTTATTTTCATTAATTTACATATCAATTACATACCGACAATTAATTTTTTTGTAAATTGATTCGCTTGACCTACTGGCAGTAGTGGTTTTCGCAAGGATAATAAAATTATAGCACGTTTTAGCAAAGATTATAGTTTGATAGGGTGGAGTTTTTTGTAATTGGTTAGGGATAGTCGTCCGTCTTTGAACTACTTTGCCTTTTATATATTAGAGAATTACCCATATAATTTTTTTACGTAGAATAGGGCAGCTATACGGAGTTATACGACCGTCAGTGCCTGACAATGGCTGGTTTCGTTACAATTATTACCTTCGAGTACCGTTAAATATGGAACAGTTGGTTTTAATCCATAATTAAAAAATATATTAAATTACTAGTGCAAAAGATATTTCATTATAAATAAATAAATCTACATTATTCTCCAATTTGTCTTGATAGGCGAGTCCAAACTTAGTTCATAAAATATGCCTAGTATACTCCTGGGAAAATTCAGGAGCAATAAATTACGAGGGGTATAAAATACTATGCCCCCTTCAATAACTGTTTTTGAATTTCCACAGAGCATTTGGGCCCTTGAAATAGCGAGTATGTGAATCCGCTAATCAGATGAGAGTACTAGCTCACTAACAGTTTTTAATACACTAGTTGAACTAGCGCTCAGTAAATTGAAATAATGTAATAACTAATAAAAAAACTTTCGATAGATAATAAATTATAATAACGGGTTACTTGTGACCTGAACGTTTATTTATTAACACAATGTACAAAATAGACACTTCAAAACTTGATAAGCAGATACAGCGACAATTGTGCCGAAAGCAGCCAACACGAAACACCTGTGTATTCCGTTCCTTCACAGCAATATTAGTAAAAAGGCCCTTGGAGCTCGCAAGGGCCAGGACTTCGTAGGCGACAGAGTGAACCTCAACATCGCGCAGTCGCTTCTACGTCTTACTCTTGACGAGGAGCTTCGCTCAACGGAGCGACACTACAGAGTCCGAAAATACTAATCTGCTGTAATCGTCTGCTTCCGCAAATCGCGTAGCCCCATATTGCTTAGCAGCAGCGATAGTAGCAGCCGTAGCAGGGCGAACAGCATGGGACGCAGCAGGAGTAGCAGGGCCTGCAGAAGGAATAGCAAGGACTACAGCATGGGTAGAAAGGCATTGTGCTGCTTTTTTTTTTGGCAATTATCACTTATCACTTAACAGAAATATGGGAAGCTTGAAATATTTTTTTACTATTTTGTTTTCTTATTGGTTTTGGCGTGTTTGTTATTTGGAGTTTGTGTTTTAATTGAATTGTATTTCTTACTATGACACTAAAGAAGACTTATCAAGAACGCAATTGTATTCTTCTTTTGAACATTCAAATACCTATATTTTACTTTTTAAATCTTTTTAAATCTTTCTAAAAACTTTTTAAATCAGTAAGTAGTTTGTGCTAAAACTACATTATCATTATTTAACTACAAAAATATATTTTTTTATTAAGCATTCAGAAGTTCCCGTAATAAAAATAATCACACAATTCCACTAAATAGGTTGATACCTACCTATTAGCTAAATTATTATTTATAAATTGTTATCTCAACGGAAATAACTAAAGAGGTTTTAATACTTTTTATTTAATTTTCAAATAAAAGGTTGTAGTGAAATAATGTAATAATTATATAAACAATAACATTAATGAACTCAGAAGTGTAATTTACAAACAAACATCAACATGATATTTCTTGTTAACGCGCTTATTGCAATTTACGCAGAATCGGTTGGAGAGTTGATATAAAATTATTTTTCCTAGAATGTCTCTATCAGTAGTACCAACTGCTGAGTTACAAACTGGGCTTACCGGGAATGCCAACAACGAGTTCAAGGAACTAATAAACATTGCAAAATAAATTGAAATGTTAAAATTGATGAATTGGTTTTATAATTATTAAAAACACGATTACTTCTTCAGTGTTGCATTTTTTTTTTTGTATATTATGTAAATTAATATTATAACAACAACTTACGGTTTCAATACTATTTTATGTAAAATGAAGAAATAAAACTACTTGACAAGAATTAGGTATTTCAGTTGGTAATTTTTTAAGTTATGTTTAAGACTTGTATAATGTGAAAAACTAATGTAAACGAACACATTTACTAATAAGTAATAAGTATTTAATGCACTAAAAAAGCCATAAAACGATAAAAAAAATGTGTGTAATTGTGTTTCGTGCAAAAATAGTTAAAATATATTCACTTTTAAATGTTAATGCTATGTTGACAGAAAAAATAGAAACTATGAGATCATGTTAAAACGATTCCATGGAATAGTTTTTAAAGCAACTAATTACGTTAGCAATTTCCGTAACATTTTATTAATTACGTATATTATGTGCTAACTATACATATATTTCCAAACTAAGCTGTATGTCAATTGCTAAAATCCGTATCTTTTTTATTATTTCAAGGAAACAGATTCCTCGTTTTAA
The DNA here is from genome assembly GCA_959347355.1 of Napeogenes inachia. Lineage (NCBI taxonomy): Eukaryota > Metazoa > Arthropoda > Insecta > Lepidoptera > Nymphalidae > Napeogenes > Napeogenes inachia. The sequence goes on along the minus strand of OY365793.1, from coordinate 8,016,628 downwards.
AGAATTATTATTCCTTCTAAATATAAAAAAAGTAGTTTTTTTTGTAAACGAGATTAATGCAAAAAGTCTAGATAAAACAACGTGAACGAAAATAATTGATGTTTGAAATTATCTATAAGGATTTTGTTGTTTATTATTATTTTTTTTATTCGTTGAAATAACCTTATTACGGACAGGAATTGAACTTGCGAGGTCTGGGACGGTGTTTTGTTCATTTCAATGATATAAACCCCAAAAAATATTTGTATGTATTAATTAGGTCTACTACAGTTTATAGGTACTTATTTTTGTTTTTTTTTTTTGGAATGTATAAAGTGATGTCTTCTATCTGGTATCAAAAAAATATCGATATGGAAAAGTTCATAATAATGTTGGTTGTTGAAAAAATATAGATATGGAAAAATTTATAAATATTTATACACTATTACTTATAAGCCCATTGGCTTATAAGTAACAGTGGAAGTAAAATGATTTCGTTAGTTTCACTATAATAAAAACATGTTACTTGCAAGTAGTTTGTAACATAATCACCATATGCTGAACCAATGTATGTGTTCTTAGAAAGCCATGATTATTAATTGAGCTTCTGAATAGTAATGCAATCGAGTTGAGTAATCCCTGTTACATAGAATCGACAACCCGGTTATAAGTTTCTTTGAACAGTCAAACCTCTTTGGTAGATACTAGATAGTGTTTTGAATTAAGTTTTTTTTTAATATGAATTATTCCTAGGTTGGTAATAGGTTTGCGTATAATAAATTTTATATCAGTCTTTGTTATAAATATGATTATAATATACAGATTTTGGACAGTAACAACTACTTCTATGTATAATATTATAATTGGACAAATTACACAAATTTATCTAACTCCAAATTATTGCTGGTGTTAAGACTGTTAGACAACGATACAAATATTTACACAATATAAATACTGGAATATATTTTATAAACGGCCAAACCCAGAAATACTGACGTCTTTGCTCATCACATACATGCCTGTCCCTATCGAAAATCGAACCGCCCCTAACCACTCGGCTAATGGGGCGGTTAAATGTATATAATAATATATTTTACAGTATTACAAATGAAATACTTATTTACATACATAAATTATAGAGAATCATAATTATAATGATAGCGATTCGTTTACACTGAATTCAGAATTTCCAAGTAAAAATAAATTGTAGGTTATACTGTTTACTAGGAAATAGCGGGAAAACAAAATGCAACGTATAACGGCGGGAATACCTTAATTGCAAAATATGTCATATTTCACAGTAGTTTATAATTGGAATTAATAATCAAATCATTTTAAAACGTACTTAAATTATAAAATCCGATTATGTAACTAATCAATGATATTTTGGTTGGGTTTTTTTAACAGACCCTTAGACAGCTTTTTAATCATTAGTCCTAGTAAGAGTTTTGACCTTACGAAAATTGTGATAGTTTTACTATTTAAAATCATAACTTATAACACTCTATGAATAAAATTCTATTGACATATTTAAAAAAATCTGTAAAAAAAAATTTTTGGTTATTTAGGATCATTTTATAAATAATCTTAAATATTTTGAGCTATAGAGTGTATCATAATGCTATGTTTTGATTTGACGATTTAATAAAATGACATAGTTTTCATTATGTCAAAACTCTAGATGTCTTAGAGTATTATAAGTATAAGGATATAGTTGTCCAGGAACGAACGAAAACTAAAAAAAAACTATTAAAGATATTTTTGTCTTAATTTTGGACCAATTTCTTAACATATTTAGGTATATTTATTTGGGTTGAGGCGTTGTAGTAAAGGCAAATATGTTAATTATTTACTTACTAAATTATTTATTTATTCAGATTTAGATTGTCGTGTTGAAGTGAAAACTATAGGCTTATAAATAAAGTACCACTTCTGTATTTATATACTTAGCAATAAAAAAATATTAATTTATTATATTAATAAAACAATCAAGAAGTCCTTTTCTTTTTCCTACCAATTTCTTCTTCTGAATCAGAGTCATCTAGGCGTGTATCTGTAATATTGAAATATGATATTCATTAAATGTATAACAGTATATTAAGAGATAATTAGGAAAATGTTTATTTTACCCGGTTGTTCCAATTGGGTTTTACCCAAAACTGCTGTTGCGGCATCATCTAAAGATAATATATGACTATTTATAACATATACAACAAAAACTTCATATACATATATACATGGTTATCTGTAATTAATTGGCCACCTCTTGCAGGCAACGTCTCTACAGCAACCCCAACAACATTTGTTCTACGACTTTTTACAAATGTTTTTTGTTGCCTCTGAACTGGTATTAACTCTAAGCATAGGTATGGCGCCCGGGCGTTGATCATTTTAAGTGTTTCTAACAAAATACAGAGTAATAAGTAAAAGAGGGAGCAAACATTTTTTGTTTCTTTTTTTGTGTTGTTTATCAAGATTTGTGAAAAGTCGTAGAATAAATGTTTTTAGGATTGATGTAGGGAGGCTGCCTGCAAGAGGTGGCCAACTAATTACAAATAACCCTGTATATATATATATATATATACATATATATATATATACATATATATATATACGGCGTACATATATATATATATATATATATATATATATATATATATATATATATATATATATATATATATATATATATATATATATATATATATATATATATATATACGTTTGTGAGTGGCACCAGTGATATAATGAGTAAAAGGCTTATGTGGTATGGGCATGTTATTAAAAGAGATGAATGCCAGAAGAATGCTAGATATGAATGTGGAAGGATATGTGGGTCGAGGTAGACCAAAGAAGAGATGAATGGATTGAGTGGAAGATGACATGAGGAAAAGAGATGTGGCTGTTGAGAGGACGGCTGATAGTGAAAAGTAAACATATAATATATCACATATTACTTTCTTAACAGTAAGTATCACAATATTATATTAAAAGATAAAAAAAATTTTAACCTGAATCTTCCAAATGAGAGTTATCCAAAACTACTGTTGCGGCATCATCTAAAACAAAATATAACTTTAGAACAGTAACTTATTAAGTATATGTGTACGTGTGTGTGTGGTCGGCACTGTGTGTGTAGTCGGCACATGTACTTCTTCTATTCTTGTTATCAGCGGTCATCTCAACAGTCACTTCCCTTTTACTTATGTCATTTTCCACACAACCCATCCATCTCTTATTTGGTCGACCCACATATCCTTCTACATTAATATCTATCTATTCTATCTGTTTTGTTATGTATACTAGGGCCGCCACTGCCCACGGCGGGTGTTTCACTGAGTCTTTCTTACATCAAATTGCTTAACAGCATCTTGTGAGGTATAGCGTAGTAAGTTGTGACTATTATCTCAAGCCTAATACGAGCTTAAAAACATACCACACGTTAACTTTATGAGATACATTTTTAAACTCAAAAACTATAATCAATTAAAAGTTAATATGTTGAAAGTGTGAGCCAGGGAAGATGCTAATAAAATTTTATGAATGTAGCTCCAAGGTAGACAGAGTAGGGTAACGAAAAGAGATCCAGTTGGTGAAGATCTTCACTCAGCTCATAATATTTACCATCATCAACTGTTTCTTGAGTAATGGAAGGTTCCAATTCTTCAATTCTTTGTTGTGTTATTGCATTTATCTTGAAATCCCTGGCCGTTCCCAATGAGAGATATTTTTGGTACTCATTCTGTGAATTATAAAATTCACAATTATTTGTCAGTGATTATTTAGATATAAATATAAGAAATATTAGTAATTTTCTATAAACATGTTATACTCATTTAGTGTGTTATATAAATATACAATAAAAAATTTAACAGACAGGTTTTAAAACTATTTTATTATTTATTTATATTGCAATGTTGTTATATACTGCATACATGTTCATAAAATAAATAAAAAATATATAGAATGCCAGATTCATCAAGGTGGGTAACGACACGGTAGCTCAATTGTTAGAACGACAGGACGGTCTCCCAGTGGTCGTAGGTTCAAGTCGAAGATGATATACATATATTAAATTACATAACTTCTTACATGTCTCATGAGCATAACATTTGCGTTGAACGCCTCAGCCTCCCTCACCAGGCGCGGTAATAGTTTGGTATCTCGTTGAACAGTCCGTGGGTTCTGTGATTCAGTCACGTAGCTCACCAGATCATTACACACGTGGGATAACTTGCGGCCAGTCACCCTGAGAAGACGCTCCAAACTAGTAAATAGAAAAAAAACTTTTATTATTATATTATATAATTAAATTTAATAATATCGCTGAAAAAAATAGACAAATTGATCTAACCTTGCTTGTGTTAAGGACGTTAGACAAGTCTGCACTGACCACTCGACCAACGGTTTGAATAAAAATAAAATTGAAAAACCAAAAATAAATACATATATAAAAAAACATTATTGAATGAGAAATTAAAGAAAAGAAAAATAACACCACTTTATTCTTAGTCCTTGGTGATTTATTAGTCCTTGGTGATAACTAATAATGTACGTTCATAGACAAGTAGCGTTAAAGGTTGTCAAATATAATGTAAAATGTATATATTACAATTATTATCATCCCGGCTGTGTTGACGTTTATTAAATCGAAATTTGTCCGACTTGTTGTTATTTCGAAATGAAATAGTTATAAACACATATATACACAAATGTTCTAAATAACAAAAAAAAATATGTTTGTTGTTTAATAAATACCCACTGTATAGTCTGCGCCATGGTCAGTCCCAGTTGCTTGACGAAGACAGCCAGCAGCGAGTACAGCCTCACGCACAGAGCCAGCACCTTGTCGCTGCCGGCGCCGATACAACACCGCAGCCGCGCCACGCGCGACGACCAACACGCCAGCTGACACAGCTGCACCTGCACCGCCGTGTACAGCTCCCTCAGCTCTGGACATTAACATTGTGTGTTTTTGGTATTATCAGAGAAAAATAAAAACAAACAGAACAAGAAACAGCGTAAGATAGCATAAGAGAGGGAAAATAGAGTAAGAGAGAGAAAAACAGCGTAAGAGAGAGAAAAATGGCATTACAGAGAGAGAAAGAAGCATGAGCAAGTAAAAGAGCGTCAAGGAGAGAAAGATAGCGTAAGAGACAGAAAAATGGCGTAAGAGAGAAAAAGATAGCATGAGCGAGTGAAATAGCGTAAGGAAGAGAATGGTAACGTAAGAGAGAGACAGATAGCTTCAGAGAGAGAAAGAGAGAGGGCTATACCTCTCTCCACCCGTGGTCGTCGCGTGTCCGTCGCGTACCCCACAGCGTTGTTGAGATCCTTGGCCCGCGCCAGGAGGTGCTCCGTGCACTTGTAGCGGTCCCCGAGGTGGACGCACACCAACGCCAGCATACTGTGACCCGTCCTGGAGTCTATGCAAGGGAAGTCCTCGGTGTCTTGTGAAAGTGGTGTTTCATCATCCTGTTAAGTAAAAATAATGTTGGACTAAAACCTTTTTCAATTAATATTTATATTTTTTGTGGTTCTAGATAAATAAAGCTATGGATGTATACTTAGCTAAGAAAAAAATCATGCATGCGTTTGGAAAAGTTCATCATCAAATATCATAAAAAAGTCAATACTAACGCATACATTATACCAGTCTTACACAAGTCCTTTCTGTCCCTCAAGGAAAAAGAATAAAATAAAAAAAAAACTATTTTATGGCCGTCCGCAATAACGAGATGTACTTAGACAGCATGATTGCAGACCTTAACCTGTCTGAAAGGAAAAACTTAACAAAAAAACCAAAGATCTATTTTTACAGGGATTTGCACTTAACCATCCTACACCACTAAAAAAATCCACTATACTAACGCAGATGTAGTCCAGCGCGGCGGCCAGGCGGGTGAGGAGGCGCTCCAGCAGCGGCGCGTCGCAGTCGGCCCGCGCGCCCGCACGCAGCACGCCCGTCACCAGCGGCAGACTCTCCGCCACGCGGCTGGAGCACGACAGGGACTCCATGCGTGATACCGCCTGTATACCAATATTAACAGAGGTTTTTTTTAATTTTAATAAATGTAGAATGAAAACAAGCCTATTAGGACAGGTATTTGAACCCGCGACAAATTTTACTTAAGACTTATTCATATATCAATTTTAATAAATCTGGAATGAAAAAAAAATAATACGGGTAGGGATTCGAACAGGAGAACTCTGGGTAACCCTCCCGTCGCTCTACCAATTGAGCTACCGTATCGCTACTTGTCTCAGTGAATTTATCATTCTATATGTCATCGTCTTTATCGTCGTCGAAGGGACGGTTTCCCAAAGGTCGCGGGTTCGAATCCCTACCCGTATCGATTTATTTTTCATTACATATTTATTAAAATTTCAATAAGCTTAACATGGTTATTTCTTTTTTCTCTTTTTTGAATGAATACCCTCAATGGTTTTCAAGTTTTTTTTAGTTAAAAGGAGACAAGGTATAGAAGATAATTTTATAAATAGGTTAATAGAAATCCATGAACTAGTTGTAGTTCATGGATTTCTATTAACCTATTTATAAAATATATGTATATATAGTATGACGTTTCGTAAGATCAACATATGTCTATATGAAATTAAAAAAAAAAAAGAAAGTTTACCAAATAATTAGTCTATTTAGATAATTTATGCTTTTTTGTCTTTTTTTTTTTTTTTTTTTTTTTTATACAAAACTAGGTTAATGCTTGACTACATTCCACCTGATGGAAAGTGAAATGTAGTCTTAGGTGGTAAAGCGCATTAACCTAGAAGCCTATTCACTCTCCTCTTGAAGACACCCACATTATATTTTTCCGGAAATACCGACGCCGGCAGATTGTTCCAGTCCTTCGCTGTACGCACTAAAAAAGATGAAGCATAGCGCTTCGTTCGGACAGGTGGAATGTCCACAACAAAAGGATGAAAACCTGCCGTGCGTCGGGTCGTCCGGTGATGGAAGGGGGATGGGGGAATTAGGTCGTGCAATTCCTGCGCACACTCACCAAAATGTATCCTATAGAATACTGAGAGGCTGGCAATTCTACGCCTGTGTTCAAGGCTGTGGAGTTTGGCGTCAACCAATTTAGGGTCGCCAATAAGCCTCTTTGCTCGCCTCTCAATTGAGTCCAGAACCGCAAGATGAGTCTTTGCGGCACCAGCAAATATGTGGCCACAATACTCTACACACGACCGGATCTGTGCTTTGTATAATACAAGAAGCTGTCCCGGTGTAAAGTACTGTCGCACCTTCGCAAGTACGGCAAGCTTTCCTGCAGCTGCTCTTGCTCTGGACTCAATGTACCGACCAAAGTTGAGGTTCGAGGAGATCTCTAAGCCTAACAACTGAAGCCAGTCACTGTATTCCAAGGATACATTCTGGAAAGTAGGAGCCAAGGTGAAGGGGCTCCTTTTGGCGGTGAACAAACACGTCTGCGTTTTGGTGGCGTTGAATTTGACAAGATTGGCATTGCCCCATGCGGAGACTGCCTGAAGTTTGTCATTCAAACGTTGCACCATGGCTTCTCTTTCAGATTGTACTTCATCTCTACTAGCCCGAGAACTTGGCAGATATCTTTCTACAACTGTGCTGTCGTCTGCATACCCATAGATACCGGGCTTCAGCAGATCGTTAATGTGCAGCAGAAAAAGAGTTGCAGAAAGAACGGACCCTTGAGGTACTCCGGAATTTATTGTCAATGGTTCCGAAGAACACCCGTCGACAACAACACGGAGAAATCTCCGGCTCAAAAAGTCCGTTATCCAGCCAATCAGACCAGGAGATATACCGTACGCTGAAAGCTTGCTTAAAAGGCTCACATGCCAGACCCTGTCAAAAGCCTTCGAGACGTCCAGAGAGACGGCGACCGCTTCTCCGTTCCTCTCGATGGCTTCGCCTAAAATGTGTGTTGCGTACGCTAGAAGGTCCCCAGTGGACCTATTTCGGCGAAATCCGTACTGTCGGTCACTGAGGAGATCGTTACCTTCTACGTACGCTAGAAGCCGCGAGTTCAATACACGCTCCATAATCTTGCAGAGTATGGAGGTGATTGAAATGGGCCTATAATTAGCAGGATCGGCACGGCTGCCTTTTTTGGGCACGGGTTGCACGTTGGCAAGCTTCCAGGATTCCGGCACTTTTCCAGTCTTGAAAGAGAGGCGATACAGACGTGTCAATACAGGAGACAACTCAGCTGCACATGTCTTGAGCAGAATGGCTGGTATACCATCAGGACCACTGGCTTTATTCACATCTAAACGACACAATGTTCTCCATACCTCTTTGTTAGTGATGCGGATTTCAGGCATCGAAATACCGCAGTGAGGAAGATGTTCTGGAGAAGTATTGCCAGTGTCTAGATGCGAATTCTCAGCAAACAGAGAAGCAAATACATTCGCTTTCTCTGTTGCTGTGTGGGCCAGGGATCCATCAGGCTTCAGCAGAGCAGGCAGTGAGGGTTGGCAGAAGTTCGACTCGATCGTTTTGGCAAGAGACCAGAAAGCTCGACTGCCAGTTGGTCTGACAGAGAGCTTTTCGCCATTCTTAACGATCCGATCAAGACGAGCCTTCCGCAATGCCTTTTTATAGGACTTGGCAGCTTGGTTAAAGGCTCTCTTCTTTGTACTTACATCCGGAGTTTTGCGGCTTCGAGCATCAGCCCAAATGAGGTATGCCGAATGTTTTCGGTCATGTGCATGACGACATTCGGCATTAAACCATGGGCGAGCTTTGCCACCGATGGGTACGTCAGCAAAAGGAATAAAATACTCCATTGCCTGATGCACCACATCGGTTATAGCATCCGCGCAACTCGACGGATCCAAAGAAGAGAAGCAGACCTGCCGCCAAGGATAAGACGCAAAAAAGTGCCGCATCTCATCCCAATCTGCTGATTTGTATTTCCATACTCGCCTAACACCATGTGGTTCGAAAGCTGGTGGGGCATATGTAAATACAGATTTCACCAGACAGTGATCGGAGGTTCCCAAGGGGGACGTGACCTCTACACGATACCTGTCCGGATCAGTTGTCAGCAGAAGGTCCAGGCAATTTGCTGTATGGCCTACCACATCTGGTACCCTTGTCGCTTGCCTCACCAGCTGAAAGAGGTCCAAGGACAACGCAAAGTTCCGCGCTTCTCTTCCAGCATGGTCGGTCTTCTGGTACGGGAACAGCCAGTCCTGATGACAGGCATTAAAGTCCCCCAGAAAGACGAGCTGCGCCGAAGGGTACTGATACAGAGCCATATCTGCAGCCTCACTGAGATACTCAAATAAACGAGTTGTCTCCTGGTCACCGCTATGCGAACGGTAGACACAGGAATACAGGATTTTTTCGTTTCCTGTGTCCACTAAAACCCATAGGGAAGAAAAAGTGGGGTCTTCAAGGTGACGGAGACGCTGAACACAGAGGTCGTTCCGCGCGTACACACTGACTCCGGCCCGTGAGCGAAAGTTGTGCTCTAACGAGTAACCGGGATAATCCAAGTATGCAGCGCTCAAAGGACATTGTATCTGCGTCTCCGTCAAAAAGAGCAAGTGCGGCTGCTCTGTCTCCAGGTGGTGGTGGACAGCTAAAAGATTTGAGTGCAAACCCCTGATATTAGTGAGGTGCACTTTATATGAGGAGGAGTGCAACCGCTGTGTAACCTTGTTCCTTTTTCTTAACTTTTTCATAAAAAAAATATATATAAAAGTGAATAGGGATGGGAAATGGCAGTTGAACGAGACGGCACGTATCGAACCCGACGTCGAAATTGGTGATGTCTTGCCACTGGGAGGCTAGTCTGGAGACTGCGGGGACGCCCGAACCCCCCCAGGGATCGCCATCGGGCCTCCTCGTCTGGTCGCCAACCAGCACGATGGAGCCACCCTGGGATTTTTCACAGCTGGCGGGGCAGCCTTTCGTGGTTGACTATCCCACTAATTGGGCCCCCAACTATCTGCGGGCGGCCAGCGGAAAGCCGTCGCTTCGGATCCCGCTACCCTCCTCGACTAGACACCCGACAAAACAAACACCAACCCGACGTCAGACCGGTTCGCCAACGCACCGCAACTGTTCAGACCCATTTCCCATAAACGGCTTCATCGAGCAACGTGCCGGAACACGACTAGGTCGCTTTGCGGCACGATTCTGCCCGATGGGTGGTAACTTTGCCGGCGACCGGATGTTATGATCTACCACCAAGTCTTTTTACCCATTAGTCTTTTGTTGACTAATGGGTGTATTTGAAGTTTTTTTCTAGACCAATTAATTCTTTTTCCTTACATAATAGTATATATAAAAAATATTCAAATATTTTTACCTCGCTAAGTTGAATACAAGCTTTAACGGGCATCTCCAAAAACATTACAGATAGTTGTACTAAAATAGTGAACGTCTTTTTCCCCACAGCATCCAAACTGACTTCAGCGTTCTCTGCTTCCAAATGCATCAAAGATGAATGTAACGCGTCCAATATATCTGCTAGAGACATGGACTCTGTACTGTTGGATCCCGCTGAAAATTATTATTGTTATTTTTTGAAATATAAAAACAATTAATTTATTATTTGTTTATTTGTGTGCTAGCTCACTCGCTGGTTCGTGCATTAGTTCGTTTGTTCGGTATTATTTTTAGTTTTTCTTTCACAAAAAGTGAAAGAAAAAATATATAATATTTTTTTGTAATGTAACTTTCGTGAACAATGATTATTAAATCACACCGCGAATGATTAGAAACCCCGGAACTAGTTAAACAAAATTACGATTAAATTACGTGAACATATAACGGGTATATACGGGTTAAAAATATATTTAATAATTTATGATAGTATATATAATAATGCTTACTTATTCCTAATATAACCAGGCCTGTTTTAAATGTATAATTGTTTGACAGCAGCGTCGTGAGACACGTCTTGAACAGCTCGAGGCAGGCGAACGTCACGTACTCGTCGTATCCGTACACATCATTGAACCTGGAATGGGAAATATATTACTATATTCTCTCACTATCGCTCTCCCTATCTCTGTGGGTGTGTCTCTCTCACTCTCTCTCTGATTATCTCTCTCCCGCTATGTGTGTCTATCTTTCTCTCTCTCTCTCTCTCTCTTTGTGTGTGTCCGTCTCTATCTATTTCAGTGTCTGTTTCTCTTTCTTTTTGTATGTGTGCATTGTTTGTCTCTTTCTATCTCTATACTTGTATTTCTCTGAGTGTATTCTGTGTACCTAAACGTTTCTCTCTCAGTGTTGTCGTAATTATGCAAAAGATTATATATTTATAAGTAATTTATTTCAGAAATTACTATTCTTTATTTATAAATATCACTCAGTACAATCTCTACCCAACCTTATGTTCCCCTATTAGCTGTAAGTCAATTACAAATAATACAACCATAGCCAAAATGTATATTTCATGATGTAAAGTAATGTGGCCGAAAAAACTTTTTGTCTCTTGTTAACTGTGTTAGTTAACATGATTTAAAAATACTACCTACCTACCTAATACATACTTTAAAAATCTACTCAAAAATATGTTGAAAATATCATTAAATTATTTTCACACAAATCCATATAGTAGTAGTATCCATTATATTATTAAAAAAACCCAAATTTATAAAACTAACCTGCAGATACATCTGGAGTATATCAAAGCCGCACATTTCAACACTAGTGTGGACACCAGTCGTCTGTCCATCTTGTCGTTTATTATACTATGAATAGACCGTAAGGCGAACAAATGAAACTCCCGCTTGCTACGAATTTGATTTCTCTGCTCCAATGACGACCATGACACCTCCTCGCTAAAAATATATAAAATTAAATGTCAGGATTCGAATCCTTGACCTCTGAAACCGTTACGAAACCTCAGCTACAGTGTCGCTTCCAGCTATAATGTATCTAGCATTCTATATATTATCGTTTTTATCGGGAGGCAACTTTTATTCTTCTATTAGGATTCTTTTATCATAAATGAAATTTGTGGCATACTTTTATATGGGACACAAAAAGTATTTATAGGATTTATAGGGATTTTAGACACATATCGGCCAAGAACATGAGTAGTCATGATTTTCTTTGCCTTTGATATAACTGTTATTAAAATTATATTTTTTAATAACAGTTATATCAAATTACATAACATTTGTAGCTCGTATATATAAAGTGCCTCATTTATTTAAAAATATAACAAACCTGTATAATAATTCCAAAACTCTCAAACTTAATTGCAGGTCCCACAGACAAGGCAAGGGTTTGAAGGGCACTGCCTTATCTTTAGAGGCACTTGCGAATGTCACAGGAGCTTTTCCCTTATTCTTATTATTATTAACTGCCTTCTTTTCAGTAACCTCCCCATTTTCAGATCCTTTGGATATTTTACCGTTTTTTTTAGTTTTTTTTGGTGATTTTTCTGATTCTTTTGTTTCATTTAGTTTAGCTTTCTTGCTGAGTTTTGAAGGAGTCTGAAAATAAAATATATGTTATACTAAACGAGCGAAGCGAGACAAACGTAATTTATAAAAAACTAGTGAGAGTTTTTTTTATCTGTAGTTTACATTTCTCAACCGAATGAAACCTTTGTATTCGCGTTCTATTATTACCTGCGATGTTGACATAACCAGCAACATAGGGTCCATAAAACAACTACACAAATAAAGATAAAAGTTTTAAGCCAACAGTCAAACATACAGAAAAAAAAAAAAACTTTTTTGTTGCATTATTTTGTCGACTTAGAGGGTGAACTTCCCTCCCCCCTACCCTACCCTCTAATGAGTATTAATAATATAATAATACCTTAGTGCTATCCAGCAATTGATTGTAAGCTTTCAGCATGGTCTGTACAGAGTTTGAGTTGGCGTTTATTGAGCTCCATTGCATTATCTGATGACCTATCAATGCTTCGTAGCAGTGCAGGATCTGCTGCACCTTGACATTTTTAATTTTGGACTCCGGGGTCAAATTTGATATGGGTTCTTCCTGAAATATGTTATAAATTAATATTTAATATGTAATTGGTGTTTTTTTTTGTTATTATTAGTTGGAAGTTTGTATGTGTAGGAACTATTCTGCAAAAATACACTCCAATTTTAATAATAATTTTACCAGTATTTATAATAAACTAACAATATTAAAATGGTCATAAAAACATTCAACAAATATTTTTCTAATGAAACCTTTTGTAATGAATAGAGCTACAGACAACAGCTATATACATAAATAAATACATATACATAAATATAATAAACATATATATATTTACCATATCAATCATCACAAGCCAGTCAGCCTGGCACAGCTTCTGCATAACAGTAGTTAGTTTATTCTTAAGATATAGTAAAGGATTGTCACTCTGACTGTCCAATACATCGTCTGAGTCCTCCTCTTCGATTTGTAGAAATTGGGATATAGTATACAGTAAGTGACCGATTGGTTCCTGTGAAAATAATGTTATTATTATACATAATAAATTTACTTTAATATTAATAATTATTTTGTACAACATTTTTTATAACAATGTTAAGACATGGAAAGTTTATTTAGATAAATATAGAATGATAAATTGGATATATTTGCTAGATTCGAACCCGTGACCTCTGTAAAACTGTTCTGTACTAGCAAATGAGCTAACGTCACTACACGCCTTAAGCAATTTAGCATTCTATATATAATAGTCTTTATCAACACTAAGACCACATCTGTTAGGCTTTTTTACTTCTATACTATATTACACTATTATATATTCTTTGTATCGTTGATAAGCAAATTAAAACTAATCTTACTTATCTTAATTTGTTATTTACTCTTCTAATATTAATATTGTCTTTAGTATCACACATTATTTTTACTATTCGGTCATCAGTATACTAATATACATACATATATAAACAATACAAAATAATATTACAACTTAAATTGAAAAGGTAAGTTTGTTTGTTTATTACGAGTTCACGTCTTAACTCCATATAGAAAGACATACAGATACAGAAAAGGATAGGTTACATTACATCCCGTAAAATATTCCCGAGGGATGGAAGTTGAAAAAGTCTGGTATAAAATATTTAGACTTACAGATAAAACAGCATTTTTGGTAACACATTCATCCAGCAGTACAGGTGCTTCATCATCCTCTGATATGTACTTGCAGAGGTGTTCGTACAGTAACTCCAGGATGGGTTCGTGTATTGCCTTCTTGTCCTTAACGCAGGAGAAGATTTCTGTTGATAGATATTTGAATTAGTTTAACTTTTTACGTAAGAAAGTCTTGTATATAAACCTTTGTAGTCTATGATTATTATTATATATAGAACAGACTGGTATTATAATATACATATACCAATACTCTTTTCATTTTCATTTTCTCTTTCAGAGCTTTACACAGATTTTTATTTGATTATACGTATGGATATTTAAATATTTTTATTTCATATTATATTTCTTTACCATTATACAAAAATTGTTTAACAGCGGCATCTTGTACAAAACATCTTCTTAAAATGGAGACGATTTCTAAACAGACTATTTCATTCCTGGCCCGTGATGTCACACTGCAAAATATAATGTAGAGTTTAGTTTCAACTTACACACTCTAATATTTGTAGAAATAGATAAATAGTAGGTTCTTTTGATATCTCAGTGCCATTGCACAATGCATTTAAAATCTCAAGTCGAATACTGTTTATGTGATATGCATATCTTATCCTAGCTAAAAGTCAGACACATTTAAAAAAAAAAACATCATGTATAGTTCGGTAAATCCTCAAACAATAAAAATGGCAGTTTCTCAACTAAAAAGAAAACTATACTATAAAACTTCCTAACTTAAAAGGTACAGTATTTCAATAGTATGTATATATAACACTGAACATTGACTGCACAGTCTATATATAACATAATTTATAACATTAAATTTATTTTAAGTAACTATAAGACAAGAGCTGTCTTAAAACTGGGTTGACAGCCATTGTGACTGTTAGTTGAGTGTAGATTGAATGATTATGTTCGTACATTTTACAAAACTTTGTGTTTAGGTAATTATTCTTCAAATATATGACCAATCACTGATATTTTTTTGCTAAACCTTCAATGATAATGATGATTGCTCGCATTGAAACCAACTATATAAGCTTCGCTCAGCTAGTACATAGGGCTAAAGCAACTGAGAGCTACTGTACTGACGCGCCGGCCTGGTCGTGCAGGTCCACTGTGAGCTGTGTTAGGTAGGAGTGCTCGTCCACCACGTGCGACTGGCTGCGCTGCCAGCTGCCCGACGGACGAATGTGTCTCAGCACCGTCAGGAAGCCAGACACCGCCAGCTGACGGTGCTGGGAGTCCCTGGAACATTTATATTAATAATAATAATATCACAGGACAAATTACACAAATTGATCTAACCCCTATAAGCAATTATTTGATTGTGTTAAGAATGTTAGACAACGATACAAATACATAGAAATACACATTATATATTTACACATTATTAGTACTCTGAGGACTCATAAGACATCGATTTTATTTGAATAGCTTTAAGTATAGCTAGGTCTTATTTACCTGGAGTACAGGTGTTTCCTGCAGACCTGGACCAGGGTGTCTCTGGTTCTCTCACTGAAGGCCAGCAGTGGTCGTAGGGCCTCGTAAGTTTGCGAGGCGTCTGGTCCCTGGCAGCCTTCCACTATTAGAGTGACTTGAGAACACCTTTCTATAGACACTGGAGCCCTCTCGCAGAGAGCATGGAGACAATCTAGAACATTGTAAGCAAAATAACTAATATTAAATCAGGAAATATATAATATATATATATATATATATATTTTAGGTATTAATCTATTAAGGCAAGTGTCGGCAACCTTTTGAGTTGGAAGAGTTAAAATTTATACAAACCTTTATTTTCAAAATTCTCTTTAATCAATTCAGATCGATTATTTATTGATTGTTTTATAGTACAATTGTACGTATAAAATTAATGTGTCGTAGCTTTATATCCAAAGTATATATGTTTATTACATATATATATATATATATATATATATATATATATATATATATATATATATATATATATATATATATATATATATATATATATATATATATATATATATATATATATATATATATATATATATGTAATTATATATATTAGTAAACTAACTGTTAACGGCGACTTCGTTTAGCAACATAGGTGACTTTTATATACACTTTTTATTTACATATAGATATATTTTTATATACTGATATATTATTTGATCGCATTCAAATTAGTATTGTTCGCAATTTTATTAATTGTAATTTATTTTTGTGTTTTTTTTTTCTAATATAAAAGTAAAGTAAAGTAGCTTAACTTACTCCTTATAACATCAGCGAAGCGTCTATAAAAATCCTGTTAAAATCGGTCCAGTCGTTCTAAAGATTAACCATAACAGACACATAAACAGACCAAAATAAAAAAATAAAAAAATATATGTAATTACTATATGCGTTCATTAATAAGCTGTTAATTTGGGATGACTAACAAAGGCTTAAATTTTATTTATTATACATAGATTATTCAACTATAATACCTGCATATTGTGTGTGTGAGGTGTCCCCGGCCAGGGAGTCTGCCAACTGACTCAGTATGTGTGGAGCTGTCTCGGACTGTGTCTTGCAGAGCGCCACCAGCAGCATGCAGCCCAGCCCGTGGCAGCGAGGGGCGGAGTCCCGGGACCGCACCCTCAGGAGCGAGAACGATAAATCGATCAGCCCCAGGACAGTCAGTGGACGGTGATTTGCACTGGAAAGACATTTGAAAATAAGTTATGTTTCATCAAAGAGTGTTCAGCAACTTTTGACAGTAACAGTGACATTTAGACAGTGTTTAAACATTTCTATTTATATATTTATCGGTTATTTACACTCTACTAGGTTAGTTATTCTTTACGGTGGAGTTATTTGCAAATAAAAATGCAAGTTCTCATACTAAACTTATATTAGATATTTTTGGGGTTTATACACTTTTAGGTAGACATCTAATCAAATACATAGATATTAAAGTATCCTGAGTGTGAATTTTGACATTACGACAATTATGACTGTTTACTAAATCCTAAAATTAAAACAGAATTATAACTATCGGCATGAAACAGAATTATAACTATCGGCATGAAACAGAATTATAACTATCGGCATGAAACAGCATACTTGGACTAAACTGCGCAGATTCAAAACTAAGGGACATGAAGGGAATGCGAGGGATGAAGTACGGGGCTACGTAACGCTGACTGGCTCCAATGGCGTTAAGTAACCCATTTTCATTATAAATTTATTATATACCTCTCAGTTGCGAGTGCCTTAAGTACAATAGCAACGTCTACATCCGGCGGCAGGACAGAACTGACCCACGCTGATTCTTTACTTCTTAGATCATCTTGTATTTGTAATTCTATTGCTGATTTGATGACCTGGAACAATATTAATCAATATAATAATAATAAAATCTCTGCACAAATTACACACATTGTTCGAACCACTAAGTAAGCTAATTGCTTGTGTTAAGGATGTTAGACAATGATACAAATACGCAGAAATACACATATAAATACTGCGAATATATTTAATAAACGACCAAACCCAGAAGTCCAGACATCTATGCTCATCACATACATGCCTGTCTCCAAACCCGAGCCCCTATGCGCCGCTATATGTTATTATATTATATGAATAATAATAGTGTTAATAATATTAGTAATAATCATAGGTGGTAAACCATAACATCGGGTCGCCGGGAAAGTTACCACCCATCGGGCAAAGTCGTGCCGCAAAGCGACCTAGTCGTGTTCCGGCACGTTGCTCGATGAAGCCGTTTATGGGAAATGGGTATGAAGAGCTGCGGTGCGTTGGCGAACCGGTATGATGTCAAGTTGTTGTTTGTTTTGGGGATTTGAAGCGAGGGTTGCGGGATCTGAAGCGACGGCTTTCCGCTGGCCGCCCGCAGATAGTTGGGGCCCAATTAGTGGGTTAGGCACCCACGAAAGGCTGCCCCGCCAGCTGCAAAAAATCCTAGGGTGGCTCTATCATGCTGGTTGGCGACCAGACGAGGAGGCCCGATGGCGATCCCTGGGGGGGTTCGGGTGTTCCTGCAGTCTCCAGGCTACCTCCCAGTGGCATAACTTAACCAACTTCGACGTCGGGTTCGAAACGTACCGCCTCGTTCAACTGCCATTTCCCATCCTTATTCACTTTTATTTTTTTTATTATGATGAAAGAGAAAAAAAGAAAAAGTTTTTAGACCGGTCGCACTCCTCCTCATTTAAAGTGCACCTCAGTAATATCAGGGGCTTTCACTGTAATATCTTGCCTGTCCATCACCACCTGGAGACAGAGCAACCGCACCTGTTCTTTTTGACGTAGACGCAGATACAATGTCCTTTAGGCACTGCGTACCTGGATTATCCCGGATACACGTTAGAGCACAACTTGCGCTCACGTGCCGGAGTCTGCGTGTACACACGGAACGACCTCTGTATCCAGCGTCTCCGTCACCTTGAAGACCCCACTTTTTCTTCTCTATGTGGATACCAGGAGACAACTAGATTATTTGTGGTGAGGCTGCTGAAGCATATGGGTCCTTCCGCTTCAGCTTCAGTACTCTTCAGCGCAGCTCGTCTTTCTGGGGGACTTTAATGCTTGTCATCAGGACTAGCTGTTCCCGTATAGAGGTCACCTCCCCTTTGGAAACCTCCGAACACTGTCTGGTGAAATCTGTGTTTACATATTGCCCACCAGCTCTTTAACCACATGGTGTTAGGTGAGTATGGAAATACAAGTCAGCAGATTGGGATGAGATGCGGCACTTTTTTGCGTCTTGTCCTTGGCGGCTCAGGCAATGGAATATTTTATTCCTTGTGCTGAAGTACCCATCGGTGGCAAAGCTCGCCCATGGTTTAATGCCGAATGTGGTCATGCTCAAACCCGAAAACATTCGGCATATCTTATTTGGGCTGATGCTCGAAGCCGCAAAACTCTGGATGTAAGTTGAAAGAAGAGACCCTCTAACCAAGCTGTCAAGTCCTACATAAAGGCTTTGCGGAAGGCTCGTCTCGATCGAATCGCTAAGAATGGCGAAAAGCTTTCTGTCAGACCAACTGGCTTGGCTGGTTGAGCTTTCTGGTCTCTTGCCAAAGCGATCCGTACTGTTTCCAATCATACTCTGCAAGATTATGGAGCGTGTATTGAACTGGCGCGTTCTAGCATATCTAGAAGGTAACGATATCCTCAGTGACTGACAGTAAAGGTTTCGCCGTAATAGGACTACTGGGGACCTCCTAGTGTATGCTACACACATTTTAGGCGAGGCCATCGAGAAGAACAAAGAAGCGGTCACCATCTCTCTGGAAGTCTCGAGGACATTTGTCAGGGTCTGGCACGCGAGCCTTTTAAGCAAGCTTTCAGCGTACGGTATATCTCCTGGTCTGATCGGCTGGGTAACGGACTTTGTGAGCCAGAGATCTCTTCGAGTGTTTGTCGACGGGTGTTCCTCGGAACCCTTGACAATAAACGCCGGAGTGCCTCAGGGGTACGTTCTTTCTGCAACTCTTTTTCTGCTGCACATTAACGATCCCGCCCGGTAAGCCCGGTTAAAGCCCGGTGTCTATGGGTATGCAGACGACAGCAGAGTTGTAGAAAGATATGTGCCGAGTACTCGGGGTAGTAGAGATCAAGTAGTCTGAAAGAGCGGCCATGGTGTAACGTTTGAATGACAAACTTCAGGCAGTCTCCGCATGGAGCAATGCCAATTTTGTCAAATTCAACGCCACCAAAAATTAATTCTTTTGTTGTGGACATTCCATCTGTCCGAAAAATGCGCTTTGCTTCGTCTTTTTTACTTCGTACAGCGAAGGATTGGAACAGCGTGCCTACGTAGGTATTTCCCGCCGAAAACAATGTTTGTGTCTTAAAGAGAAGAGTGAATAGATTGCTAGGGTAATGCGCCTTACCACCTAAGACTACATTCCACTTACCATCAGGTGGAATTTAGTCTAGCATTGCCCTTAATTATATATTAAAAAAATAAAATAATAATATTAACATTAATTCTTTCAGAATTGATCCTTGTTGTAAGTAAATATAATAGTAAGGTACAGCATATATTTAACTAATAATAAAAAATATGAATAGGAATAATACTTTCTTGCATCAAGATAAAACATACTTACATCAAGACACACAGATTTAAAGTCAGAACCCTTGACAGAGATGGCCAAAGCCACATCTATTAGGAACGGGCATTTTAGTATCTGTGTTTTCGGCCACTGTTTTATATGT
Organism: Napeogenes inachia; assembly: GCA_959347355.1. Classification (NCBI taxonomy): domain Eukaryota; kingdom Metazoa; phylum Arthropoda; class Insecta; order Lepidoptera; family Nymphalidae; genus Napeogenes; species Napeogenes inachia. The sequence continues at coordinate 7,996,350 of OY365793.1, read as the reverse complement.
TTCCTTATTAATTCTGGATCAGCCATGCCTTGGGAGAAGTGGTACAAGCATGTAGACAGGCACTGGCTCAGCTCTACCGGACTGTACTCCGCTGTTGGTAAAAAACAATTCAAATATTATAAAAACTTTTGAATCAATGATTAAATTAAATTGGTCAGTATAGTCAGTGTGAGTAAGCTACCACCAGATCGGAATTGGATGCAGTTTTCGGGAATATATTGTCATGGGAATCAATTTTCACTTTGTTTTTTTTTAACTGTCGGTTAAAAAAATAAAGAAGTTAATAATCTTTTATTTTCGTACCAGTGATTAGACAAAAAAAAAATACATAAATAAACTAGACGTACTCCTACACGCAAAAAATACTTGATTGAGTTTGATGAAACTTTGAAGGTTAATAGTTTTTACATACATTGGTAACCCCAGGCAGTAGGAAAACTGCAACGCTAGTTGTCGATTCTACTTTAATGTTTTGACATAAGCATTTAAATAGCATGTCGATTCTACTTCAATATAATTATACATTTATTATTTATTTATTTATTTATGATGTATTAAAATACATATATGCATTTGTCTTTCAACAGCTTGTTGTCGATACTACCTAAAAATGTAAAATTAATTTCAAAGTTTAAATATTTATATAAATATATTAAAATGTTATATAGAACAACGACTTGTTGGTTAAATTTGACGTTTTGTTGTTTTAAGCTATGTATATCTGATACAGTATACAACAGAAAAAATAATAATTAATTTTATATTGTAATACACATAAGATGCGATAACTCAATTGATAGAGCGACGGAACGGTATCCCAGAGGTCACGGGTTCAAATTATGGGTATATTATACATTCTTTTTAAAAAAATATATTATGATAAGCTTGACATGGCCATACATGTTTATAGACATCATACATGTCATTTAATAAATGTTATAAAACTAACCAATATCATCAATATCCATGGTAGTTGACTCCGAGTCCTGAGCTGGAGTCTCAAGCTTACTATAGAGATACACATTGAAGTAGTTACTTAAATAAGACAGAACTATCTCCAGATTGTGCATCTTGCATAAGCTGAAAGAAAATAAATATATTTTATATAATAATAATATCACTGGACGAATCACACAAATTGATCTAACCCCTATAAGCAATTATTTGCTTGTGTTAAGGGTGTTACACAACGATACAAATACATAGAAATACACATTATAAATACTGCAAATATACTTTAATGTAATAAATACGGAAATAAAATTGAATACGGAATGGAATACGGTATATGGAAAGAGCGAGTGCTTCTATTGATAACTGGCCTCTACGTTTTAAAAGGCTGTATTGACACTACTTCAAATACGCTTTTTATATTTTCAATTGTTTTATATTTGTGTATTAAACTAACACACTGTAAAAGTAATAAATGTTATTTAGCAATTGTTTTTTTTTTGTTACAATATTTATGGCAAGACTAGGTATGTACATAAGATTATTAAGATTGTTTCTTACTATGGCAATTTTAGGAATATCTGTACGTCTGATATAGAATTATGTAACGTATGAAAAATCGTAGCGTGCCTTAGGGCCCTGTATTAAAATTTGATAGGGGAAGGCAAGTGGGGGGGCCTTAGGGATGCAAAGAAAATGCAATCAAAAATGCTATAAACGTTCGGGGCCAATCGAGCCTGGGGTCCCTGTATCATTGATATGGTTGATAAGACCTGGGTATGATGATGACGTATACCTGAGCAGTTGTGGAACCAATGGTGGCAATGTGTCCGGGCTCAGCTTGACTATGTACGAACAAATCTTGTTTACAACTTGCTTGTGGTTACTTTTGGATAATTGCATATCTCTGAAACAAACCAATTTAAAGCTTAAGCTTTCCAATATTTATGAACTATGAATTAATTGAAGTTTTACTTTAACTGGGTTATATAGCTTTTGTAATTTATATATATTTGTATATATGTACTCGTAAAGATCACATTTTTCAACCAATTTAAATGTTTCTTTGTATTTGTGTTCTACAATTGTCATCCTCCCATGATGATATAAACAACATACGGTCCATGGAATAACCACTAAGGTATATATAAAAGTTAAGACATTTAACTTGAGAATGGACAAATCTATTTTAGAAATATATTATACTTTTTGTTGTGCTTAATGTTAAGTATCTCTTTGATCTGAACAGTTTTTTAGTTAGGAATTTGAGGGATGCCAGTCAGTCCGTCAGTTGCAATCTACCTGACTATTAGTTTATAAGTCAAAATGTTTTTATTTCTATTTATTATAAATAAGCAATGATTTTAAGACTAACTTGAACATGGCTGTCAACTGCACCAGTTGTTTTTCTTTCCACGGACACTGACACAGAGTGTGTATACATTGGACCTTATAATCAAGTCCTGACATCTCCCCACCAGACTGCTTGACGGTTTTATATGTACATATAACATTAAGGCACTCAGGTAAGATGTCTCTCCAACTGGAAATTATTATTATTTATACAACATGAAATATAAATAAATTTTGTCAAACTTACAATGGCATTAGGATTGCCACCTTTATGGTATTTTTTTAAACTTAAGTAAAAATAAAGAAATATTTTACATGTTGTTATTATTGTTGGGTTAGGTCATCCAAGATCTTTATTTTATTTATTATTATAAGATTCCTAAAAGAAATAACTATTTTTTTTTATTGACTTTCTATTTCATAATGCTGTAGTGCATGATATTTTCAGTCACTACAGTTGAATTATCCATGAAGGTAGAGTAATTATCGTTGACTAAAATATAGTAAGATACTACATAATACCATACAGGTAGCAACCCTAAATAGAACTAAATAAACTTTATATACATATGCCTCAATAGACTTCAATTTCAAATAAAAACCCTCACATCATATTGATATCATTGTCATGCAACACTGACTGAACACTATCATTGCTCCATTTTAAGATATAATCTATTGGCAGCCTCGACAATTCCAGAGATATCCTGCTTACTATATCTCCACAATAAGTGAGGGGCATTGGCTTTTCCCTTAATAACCTTAGAACCAATTCTATTACCTACGGCAGATAATTCAAAACATAATAATAAGAGGTAAATGATATATTGTTGCAGGATTTCATGTAATTAAAAATATTATATAGAGCTTATATTTGCATTATATATAATGTATATTTCCATGTATTTGTATCTTTTTCTAACATTCTTAGCACAAGCAAATAACTTGCTTACTTAGGGGTTACAGCAATTTGTGTAATTTGTCTAGTGATATTATATTATTATTATTGAAATTGTTACCTTTATCTTATTTTTAGAATTCTCGGACAAGCCTTTGAGAATACAGTCAATTATATACCCACCATCACTATTTAGTATCCTTGCGGGTAAGAGTTTTAGTATCTAAAAATAATATAATAATTAAATATAAATAAAGATAAGTCATTATCAGGTTAAGATTAAGATTTACCTGATCTATATTTGAATCACAGTATTCCCGCAAGTTCTTTTTAGTATTTATATTACCAAATTCTTTAATTGTTTTAAAACATTGACTTGCATCCATTTTTGAGTATTATAGTATCACTAAACTTTTCAAAAAAGTTTCAAGTAACTTATTTAACTTCGAGGATAATCGAAATTAAATAATGTTGAATAATTTCAATGCTTATCAAAATTTATTTACACATTTACGAATTAATCTACTTAAATTAATTAAATATAAAAATCTATCTCTATCTATCTAACTAAATCTATCTATCTAACTATCAGTAAATAGTAGTAACTAAATAATACATGAATGAACATGAAGTTTTTAAATCTAGAAAGATGTCATAATAAATAGATAAGAATAGTTTGAAATCTAACAGCTGTCACCTGTTGTATGGATAAAGGATATAAAGGAGTAAAAATTATATGGGTAAAAACGATAATATACTCTATGTTTCTTTATATTTTCTGAAATTAATTCTATCCTCTTGCCTTTTTATTTTAGAATTTATGCATATACACAAAACAAATAGACGTCGATAGTATTGGTCAGGAAGGAAGGGTCAAGACAAGCTAGCACCTTCAATAATAAGAAGTAAAATAAAAAGTACTTTTTTAAAATAAAAGTATTTTTAATAGGATTCATTGGTTAAAAAATTGAACAAATAATTAGATTTTAACCTCGCATAGTCATAAACTTTTATTTATTTAAAATTATAAACATCATGGTAACATTCATAACGTCTTTTTAGTGACGTCATCCATCATCACAGTTTATGTTTAGCGATAAAGATGTTACTATCGACGAAGTTAACGTTATTTTTACAATTATTTTGATCATGCACAAGTATTGTACTATTAAAAGTGCTATTTACAGTTGGATCTGCAGCTAGCGTAACACTGATATAATCTTTAACGAAAAGTGTGTATAACCGAGACGATACGTAACGTAATATTTTGGCGGCATTGCTTAAAGCCACCGAAATAGATCGCTTGTGCAATATTATGTTCAAGTCCTAGACAAATATATATTTCTTGAAACGAAGGAAGGCCAGTTCCAGTGAAGTGTTCAATGCCATGTGTCACTAACATAGGTTGAATTTTGAAGGTTTTAACATGGAGAATCCCACGATCAGTGGATTGAGATCAAGGTCTCGTTCCAAAACTCCATTTTTGCGTTCGAGCTGTGACAGAGAGAACTGTCCCGAAGGAGAGGAACACACCCACAAGTCTGGTCGCAAAACACCAATAAAACGAAGCACTCCAATCAAGTAAGATTATTATAGGTTTTCTCTTATCACTTAAGCCTGTTTTTTCTAGCAAAATCAATAATTTTATTTTAGTAATTAGGGATTCAAATAACATTATTTTATAAATAATACAATTTAAAAGAAGGTCCCTTTTATTATACATAGTTATCATTTTCTCTGACAAAAATGCAAATCTGAGAAATGATTGATATTACTGATAAAATTGATATAAATAAATATTTCTGTACTATTTCCTATTTTATTTCAATGTAAGGGTTATCATAATATTATATTTATAATATCTACAAATATAAGTGTTGATTCATCATACTAATAACATTTTATAACATCAGCTTAAAATTTAAAGTATTTACAAGATAAGGTATAAAGGTACAATTTGGCAAGGCCAAAGAACTGTTTTGTTTATAATGATGTCATGTTAAGCCGCTGAGAAGGTTACCCATGGTGTGGTCATGATGACCTTAGAATACCTTTCTTGTTAACATAATTTGTAATATTTCCAAAATTTATTGACACAGTTTCATAAAAGACATTGACATAGAACACCACAGTTTTAGAAAAGGTATTAACATTGATTGCTACAGTTTTTATAAAATATAGTAACAATGAATGCCACAGTTTTTATAAAAAATATTAACAATGATTGCCACAGTTTTATAAAAGGTACCGACATTGAATGCCACAGATTTCATTAAGATATAACAATGAATCCCAGTTTTTGTAAATAAATTTGCAATAAATGCCACAGTTATTATTAAAAAAATTAACAATGAAGCCACAGTTTTTATAAAGAACATTAGAGATTTTATTTGTCATTTCTGTCAAAAAATAATTAAACTTTATTCTTTGTAGACAACTTCTGCATGTCAATAAAACAAGTAAAGAATTGATACATGAAGAAGACAGTGAAGAAAGTTCTCCAGTTCACCGAACACGACAATCATCACGGCAGATGGAGAAACTGGTTAAAACATCCGATTACTCCTCCGAAGAAAGTCTTGATAGAATAAAGGGGAATAGAAAGGAAATATATCAGGTATGATTTATTATTTAGTTAAGCATTAATTTAATATTTGTATTGATAGATTAAGATTTTCAGAATTTGATCTCACCATTACCAAACAACCAAAAACACAGATTCATAGAGGCACACAACGTTTTTAACTTTAACATAATTATGATGGCCCCATTGGAACTCTGTTGGAGTCAATGTTTTATGATAACCACAAAACCTGTGTCTTCCAATCCATAGTTAATAGCTGCCTTTTAGATAAATAAAAAAGCCTCTGACAGGAACATACAAGGAGTAAAAAGAAATCTGTAAATGTTACTATTAAAAAACACTTTTCCAATCAAATATTTGATCAAAAATTTCCAGTCTCTTATCATATCTAGATAAAAAAAGAAACAAATATCAGTTAATGATCATGTAAATAAATGTAAAACTGCATTTCTAGATATAATTATCAGTGTTATATATATCTCGGTCATATTGCGTCAAGGTCAAAGTACCACGTGCTCGCAACGCGAGTATTTGTCGTGTATGTAGATTCTTATATGAATATGCAAATAGGTACGTAACCGCTAACAGCTAAGTAGCGTTCGAGTTTTCGGTACGATAATCAGTTTTGGACCGATAGTAATTCGTTACAATTTTTATGCACCAAAAAGATATATCAAATTAAGAAACTTTTTGGTAATATATTATTAAAAGAAAAGTCATAAATTTGTCTAATTTTTATTTGTCTCAAAAAAATAAATAGATTATATTTTTGAAAAAATACTTATATCTGGCTTGTTTATTTCTTAAAACTTAATCGACTTAATAAATAAGAGGTATTGTTTTTTCTATAAAAGAATGCAAATAAGATTTATAGTTTATATGTATAATATAATATACCTAAGTAATTTATATCTAATAGAACAAAGCCACGTACAATACTTAATTAATAATATACCATTATTTGTAATATTATTATCAGCAGGTGCCACCATCAGCCATTTATTTTTATCAGCAGGTGCTATGGTGCCGTATGGCATCTACATACACATAGATACTTACATACATGCACACTTGATGCACCAAACCTACACATCGCATCTACACAACTTGAAACACCAAATACCACTTGTCTATTATAAAAGCAATCCAAATAAGTGGTCAGTTCGTTCAACCCTCATACATGCGCCTGCGCATTAATTGAATAACAATTATTATGTACCATAAATAACAATCCAACTCCCACTACTAATACCCTTTTCCTTCCTCTATTTTACCAATTCAAAGTAATTCTATTTATTGTTATGGAAAGTTAAGGTATTTGTTATTTTAGGGTATGTACATATGATTTTTTACGTTTCTGATTTTCAATAATAACAAATTGTATTACTTTTTTTATGAAACTAAAACTCTGGTTGAATGTTTTCAAAGAGGGAAATAAGAAACTCCATGGATACTTAACTTATGAATAAGTAAATAAAACTTACTAACAACATTACTTGCTGTATTCTAAACCTCACATAAGAATAAGAAACACTTTGAACTTATTATTCATAGTATATTACATATATAGTAAAATATCAATTATTATATTCCAAGCTTTATTTTAATAAGGATAAGTCCATAATTCCAAATATAGCTGAGATAAAGCTCCCGCGTTGATATATTTTTAAAATAACCGTTGGCTACATATGGCATTATTATTTCAAACCGCGTTCTAACGGTCGTGTTTGTAGTTCCTAGCATTGAATACTTAATTACGCCGAGCCCAATATTCAATCTTGACCCAGTTTGTTATATTTAGATTGCTGTGGATCTGCAATGTGAGGTACGTTGTTTCTATGTGTGTAAAACGCACCTGCTGTGTAAAATTCTTTTCCTGTAAGTACAAGGTCAGGGTTATAAATAAATTTCTTTAAGATACACCTGTCAAGATATTGTTTTTATTGCATTTACGAAATTGTTTAAATATTTATGTAAAATTCCTTGGAATTAAATTTTTTTTGTGTATATATTTATTTATATCAAGGAACGTGAAACAACTATGACTTCTATTACGAGTGTCTTAAGGTCATTGACATATTCACTTTTATCGTATTCGTCTTCTAAAACAATATACATATTTTGCATATTCTTTACAAATAATTAAAAACAAGTTTATTAAATTAGATAGGTAATTAAAGAGTTCTTTGAATTACCGTAATGTACTAATGCTGTTTATGTAAATATGTAGTAAACTAAGGCAGTTTGGAACGAAAACAAAACGATGACTATGACTTTACGAACACTATGACAGTTTACCAAATCGTAAAATAGAATATAGAATTATTATACACTCTGTGAATTAAAATCTACTAAAATGTTTTAATAGATCTGTTAAAAATTTTTCGTAACGTTAATACTCGTAGGGCTAGGGGTACTAAAAAAAGACATACAAAGCTCCACGTGCGTTTATTTTATGTATTTATAACTGATTCGAGCGTCTGTTATGATACTAAACATCGTTACAAGTATTAAATATTATTGTATTGAAATAAAGTAAAAATATATACATTTGATAATACTAGCAAAATTTACAATATAGCAGTTAAGCATGTTTTTATATATACAAAAATACAATGAAAAAATTAAAATCGAACTGGCGACCTCTGGAAATCCGTCCAATCGCTCTGCCAACTGAGCTATCGAGTCGCTACCAGTTTCGATGAACCTAGCATTTTATTTTTAATAATCTTTATCTGGGCGAAAGCAACTACTATTTTACTCTCACCATGGTTTCACATGTTTATAAACAATTTCAAACATGTTTAAACTAGGTTGACAGCCATTCTGACTCAATGATTATATTCGTACATTTTGAGAAATCTTGTTTTTCGGTGATTATTCCTCAAGTACATGACTGATTTTGTGTTTGCTACACCATCGATGATAATGCTCCCACCAAATAAAAAAAAACCGAAGACAATCAGTTCAGTAGTTCAGGAGAAGAAGCATCACGGAAATCACATTGAAGCCAAGTGCATGAGCTTAGTTCCTCCTTGCGCTCAATTATCGTATTATAATAATAAATGCAGCCTTGAAATCGAGATAAATTTAGACGCATAGTATTTTCTTGTTAACATAGTAATTATTTGTTACTATAGATAAACTACTATAAGGCGAAACAGTTGGTTTTTGCGTCACTATGAATCACTTCATAGCTTGAGTCACGTTCAATCAAGAAATTCTATAACATAGCTAAAGAAATCGTATTGAATGTTTGATAATGGTCAGAGATTCCCAAACTATTTTGTGCTAAATTGGATTGGCGCCGCAGACGTCCTAAATTAATAATTACTTTAAAATTTCTTGCTAGGTCTGTCCTTTCGTGTTGTTTATCAAAAAAATAATTAACTTAATTATGGGTTCATTTTTAACCGCTAACCCCCCTTGTTGACCCCTAAAAAAAATGTTTGTTTTGGTCGACGTACCCCCGAAACGGACATAGTATATTTTTTTTATTCTTGCTAAAATGAGGGGGATTATATCGACTAATTTGGGAATCTCTAACTAAGGCTATTAATAGTATTTTTGTGATTGCAGCTACAATGAGGGGTCGATATCAACCGTCTTAGCAGACTCAGATTTAGACAAAAAATATATTTGTATATTATTACTAGAATGAGGGTTCCATATCGATAATTTTTTCAAACTATGTCTATTTGTCTATGGTTAATATTATTGAATATTATTACTAGAAAGAGGGGTCGATATCGTTTACTTTCGAATCTCTGACTTGTATAATTAATGTTTTTGTGTTTTCTTACTAGAATGAGATCAACAGTCAGTATGAACGCGTGTCTACCAGCTCGCAGAAGTACAGCACTCTCGCAGACGTCACCCTCAGTCCAATTCTAACGCATCATGTGATACAAGACAGGTAGGTTTACTATCCGAAATGAATAATCGATCTGAGATTGAATTCTATATTAGGTTATAACACATATATACATTGGTTTCTCACTGGCAAAGAATTGTAATTTCATTCTTTGGTTGCAAATACGATCTAATTTATTTTAATTTTGTTAGGATTTTTTTAAAAGTATCTTTCATATCATTATATTTAAATTTGATATAAATTTAGAACGATAAAAAAAGGATAAGGAATTTTGGGAAACCGTCCCAACGCTCAATTTAAATATGGCTATACATTTTTAAATATATTTTCAAATATTGTGTTACCATGTTTTGTTTACTTTTTTGTCGAGATGAACATAATGTTTGTTAAATGATATACACTTGTTAATATAAGTATATTTCTATGACCTTAAGACACAATAAAGAAATATAATATGTGTGTATTTTTATATATTATATTTCTTTATTGTGTATTTTTATATCAAATTATCGCGTAAGATTATGCAATAAAGAAAAATATTGAACTTTAAATAATACTTCAACTAGAAACAAGACTAAAAAATATAACATAAAGCGTTGTAGGTAATTGAGTAAGCAAAATATGAAGACCGCATAGTACTGTGGATAGTTTTGAACTCGAAAAGCTTGCAGATTATAACTCTGGATGTTGCCAAGAGCTGTATTTGTCCAATTTTTTTTACCTCACTCCCTTGGATATTCATATAAATGGACTGAATAAATACTTTGAAATTATTTTAATTGTTGCTTTTGCATTTTAAGTTGTAGATGTTATTAGGTCTGACTCTGAAAGGGAAGAGACTTATTATTAATATATAAATATATTAATAATAATTCAATTTGGATAATTTATAAAATGACCAATTTTATCATGTTCCTGCTACGTTTATACTGTGATTATGCAAATTACTGATTTTATGATGTGTCTTTGTTGTTTCCTTGTTACTATATAAAATATAATTCCATTTAAAATGTCAAATAAATGTTTAAGAAAATATTACTAACACGAACGGCACGAACTTATAAGTTGTAACCTCTGGTATGTTATTTTCGTCGCTATAACAACTGAGCTACTGTGTCGGTGCACATGTTGAGATTTTTAAATATTTATAGACACTTTCAATTCTAATGATAGGTTTACAAAAATCTGATTGATTAAAAATAAAATGATGTAGAGATTCGAACCCGCTGCCTCTGGGAAACCGATCCGTCTTCATTTTTGTCTGTATCTTTACCCACATTATTCATTGTGAAATTATATTTTTATATATATAATAAGTTTTTTTAAATAATATGTTAAATAATTAAAGATAATAATAAATAAGTCAATGTTATTTCATTGACACTAATAATATGAGATATTAATGTTTTATAATGTTACAAGTTGGATATAATTTATTTATTTGTATGCAAAACCATTATTTTTTCATTACATTTTTATACTAATTATAGTTATTAAAATTACTTGTTATTCTTATATACATATTACAATTGACAGAAGCTTATTTGTGTAAATAAAACAGAAGTTTATTTGATGACCTGTTGGTGTAGTGGTTAGTGAACCTTGACTGATGAACTAAATGTAGTGGGTTCGATTCCCACAAGGGACAAATTCTTTGTGTGATCCACATATAGTTGTTCCTAGTCTGGGTGTACTTTGTAGCCATTATTTATGTTTGTGAAACCCTTCATAACATAGTTAAAATAATTTTAACCGAAAGACGTTTTCATTTACGGATTTTTTATTAGTTTTAAATATTATAAACTCATGATAAAAACACGAAACAACGAAACAATAAAATTTTTGCGACCTCGGTTATTCATTATTCTATATTTTGTAAAAAGTACCTAAAATGACAATACGGGCGCCACAAATACGCTCAGAGTTAATGCCAGAATTTTTTTTTTTACTATTAATTATATATTTTTAATATAGTAAATATTTCCCAAGGTCAACCCGCTACAGCAGTCCGGCAGTCAGCGCGTGTTCCACAGACAGCTCGTTCGCGGAGCAGGCGTTGGCGGACGCCAGCGTACTGCTGGAGAGAGACCCAGCCCAGGAACACCTGCCGTACAGGCTGTATAAGATGGCTGGAGAGTACTGGAAGTAAGTTACTTATATATTAGTGTTGCCTTTGAAATACAGTCTTTTTTTTTCACAACAATATAGTATCTTAGTGATTTGTTCTAAAATCAATATTAACATTTTTTAGTTCATTTTTTTTTCATTAATGTTATTCTATTATTTAAAAAATAATAAGTATCTCAACAATTAATTTAATTGTCATAGTATTTTTTTTCATTTTTTTGTTTTAATTTTTTGTGTTTCTTAACAGAACTTAGTCTCTATGCTAAATATTATTAGACTGATTTTGATGAAAATTATTTAATTATTAAAAAATTGTTTGGGTAATAATTAGATAAAAGTTCAATCTATAGATTTGAATGACGCGTGGTAAACGTCATATAATTTGAAATAGTAGAGAAATTATATAAAATATATATTAATATAAAAATAATTATTCTTATAAATTAAGTACTTATAAAAAGTTTATCACTTAGCAACCTACATATACATATTGTGAATAACTAATGTAACCTTGAATGTAACTATCGTATCAAATATATATAAATAAGTTTTACTAATGATTAGTTGAATTTGGCATATCACTGGACAAATCTCACAAATTGATTTAACCCCTAAGTAGGAAAATTATTTGCTTGTGTTAAGGGTGTTAGACAATGATACGGATACATAGAAGTACACATATAAATACTAAGAATATATTTAATAAGCAACCAAACTCACAAATACAGACATATATGGTTATCACATACATGCCCATATGGGATCGAACCCGAGCCTTTCTGCGCCGCGGTACGTTGCGCTAACCACTTGACCAATCAACTAAATATTATAAAATAATTTCATTCTTTTGTTATATTTTCATCAATTTAAATACCAAAATCACTCTTATATATATATATATTATACTTTACTGATAGATTGATTCTTGTAAGTAAACTAGACAATTAGCGTTTTGTAGTTGAATAACATACGAGTCATAATGACAAAAATATTATTGTCATTTTGACTCGTATCGTAAGAATGAGGGTACATAGAAAAATAAATAACTTCATTCTCGCCTTGTTAGCTACGAATATTTGACTGCGATTATTTATGTGTTATTAAATATTGTTTATATCTGAAAATAAATAAAATGGAGAGTTTAGTGAAAGTAGTACATGTGGAGCAGATTGAAGAGGAATTTATATTAAGGTAGAACTTTTAGTACCAATGCTATGTAATATTTATAGTTTATCTTTTGATGTGATGATGGGTTTATATATTAGAGTGAGTGCCCCTTAAAATTCTTCTATTCGATTTTTTTAAGACAAAAAGATGGTTTTTAATCTTAAGAACAAAAGTATTTTTTTCAATAGGTTTGACCGTTCTCGAGTTATGAATGTTTTTTTTTTAACATTTATCTATAGTTTAGTGGTTATTTCATGGGCTCTATGTTGTTTAAGTCATCATGGCAACGTTGACAATTATAGAACACGAAAGTTTCAGCAAAATTGGTTGAGAAATGCGATCTTTCCGAGTACATATATAAATTACAAGAGATTTTCTAATTTCGAAGTAATTACATTCACTCCGTGAATAACAATTGACGATTTTCACACGAATGAAACTAAACTTTTACCTTTAATTGTTCCTTATCTTTTATCTTATCTTTTCTCTGTATCAAATTAAAGACAGTCTATTATTAGATGCTTTTCTATATTTAATTCTTTTAAATGTCAAACTCGCAAACCCAACTTCATTATACACAGACATCTTCGAGTATTATAATAGGTTAATTTACAATCAATTGTTTTTATTATAATAATATTATAGTGATTGTGTTGATCTGTTTATGAATATTAAAAAGGTTTGTCTTATTGATTTTAATATCTAGTAAAGTTCAACTCTTATATAGATAATTAAATGAAACCATAAAAACAGTTCCTATAATCTAATTGATCTTTGATATTGCTGACCTGACCATCGGAGGTCTACGAACAAACACACACACACATACACAATTATTATTACTATCATTTCCAAGTCCAGCTCTAAAACTATAAACAAGAAAAACACGAACGAATTCTAAAACAATTACACAATATAAAAGAATCAAGACCTTCGATTGGCTGTCCATTAAACAATCAGATCAAACCATAATAGTACCCAAAATCATTTTGTAACATATGTCTCCCATTCCAGCAAGTACCCCAAAACGGACTACACGTACTCCCCTCTGTCCCGGGACCGCGTGGAGCTGGCCCCGGGACAGGTGGCCGTCCCCAACATGTCGCGACGGTCTCTGTCGCAGTTCCGGATTCAGGGACCGGCTACCGATGAGGCAGACCTTCCAGCAGAATGGAGGACCAGCACCAGGAAACGGTTCACTGTCAGTCTTTATATATATTATTTAAATTATATATATAGTAATAATTTCTTCTATCATACCTATACATCCACTCTCTTCTATCAAACCTATACATACATATCTTCGATTACCTCTTCGTTGCTGGGTTATCTTATCTTGCGGCAATAGATCTTCTACTTCAAACGATGTGGTGCGCAATACCTTGATGTATGCTGATTTTCTCCCGAACCGAAATACCTCATTTCTGCGGGAGGGGTTAAACAGTGTCAGGGCATTACCCTCTTCCTGTGGTGGCTTTCGTTGTGCATCAAAATGCATGTCAAAATTGTGTATGTGGTTTAAGTCTCGTAAAGGTCTACAGGACTCCGTGAATAAGTCCTTAATAAAAATGTATAGGTGTTGTGGGTATTGTACAGTGCAGGGGCGGTCCTCCCAGCCAGGTGAGTCCCCGTGCGGGAAGGCCCCCCCGCTAAGCGACCACAACACTAACTCAGGGAATGGGAGAGGAAAAGAGGGAGAATATCCCTATACTTCCGGCATCGGTGTTGTCTGGTGGGCGAGTGTGTCACGGGGCGACGCTCTCCCTTAGAACCCTTGTTATATATACTCCTATCCCTACCTAGGTTCTTGCGTGTCTCATCGACCGGTTGCGTTCTATTTTTGTCAGGCAGGTGCCATCGCCACCTTTCTTCCCCGTCCTAGGAATATGTAGGTGTGTAGGTATTGTGTTGGTATGAAGTAATAATTAACTTGGCCCATTCTTTAGAGGTCGAGTTCCTCGGTCGCTAGGTCACGAAATTAGGTCACTGTGTCGCCATCTTTTTCACTTCCGGTCTTTGTTTGATTTTTTTGTCTTTTCCGTCTCCTTAATTCATTACGCAGTAGTGCAGAAGTATTTTTAATTAGTTGACAACCTCTTGCAGGAAGCTTCTCTACATCAATCCCAACAACATTTGTTCCCTATATATTTAGTTATTTTTCCATATATTAGCATTGGAAATAATACATTTACATTCTTTCCAGACTATAGACAGTTCAGACGATGAAAGCGCGTACATACACAATGGACACGCAGAACAGCGGTGGTGGTTGGCACAGTTGTTGACGTCCATCATCACCACCATTACCACATCCACCAGGAACACCTACAGGAAGGTGGTGGGACCCTCACACAGATACCCGTACACTGAACGGAGACCTGCACGAGGTTGGTGAAGATATATAATTCTGTTTATACTGTTAATAATCACATATTTTATAAAAATACAGTTTTATTAAAATATGTTTAACCACTATGGGGTCCAATAAAACGGGACGTCTTAAACCCTCCCTCCCCATGATTGTACAAATTACTGAGGTCATCCTCTACCCAAAAATAACATGTACTATGTTGACACAAAGTATTAATATTATTTTAATTATAATTAAATTATATGTCCTACTAAAAATTATAATCATGTGATTTTCTCATCACTACCCCCTTGTGATATGTCCATTTTTTTTTTTTTTAACTTTTTTATCTTTCCTTTTTGAGTCGTGTGTTTTTAATGGCAGATTCTCATGACGTAATAAGATACAGAACCCACTAGAAGTATAGACAGAGTCACATAAAAAGTTAGGTTATTTCATAGAGTTGGGAATACACTCAAACTGTTGGTCCTTACTGTAATGCGATTTCATTATCCAATTTGCAATTCACTATTTGACCCAAAGAATATTGAAAAAGAATGTCCACCACCACAGCTAGTGCTCACTTATAGTATTTACACAATGATATGTTAGTACACTAGTTGACCTAGCGGTTAGTAAGTTGGGTAATATAATAGCTGCTTAATAAATATCTAAACTTTCAAATATTATAACAAATAATAAAGTTTATTTACATTCCAGCTGGTATCGTGTCCCGAGCCTCCTCAGTGGTAGTGGCACCATTTTATTGGATCTACACTGTTATTAAAACTATCATCACGACCACCACCACTACCATCACTGAAACTGTAAGTATCTTACATTATGTATTCATTAATTATACGAGTATGTTAGGATTTCTGATAAAGGTTGCAACATAACTTGGTTGGTTGGCAAACTAGGGTTGCAACATAGTATCTTATTATTACATATTATTACATATTAATCAAATGTATAGTAAAAACAATATAGAACCAAAAATACTATATTTTCACTGTTCATTCCATTGTTATGATTGTTTGTATACTTTGATTGAATAGGGCATATATTGAATTGATTTAAACATAATAATTTGATTCATGACTATTTAAAAATACAAAAAAGGCAAAAATTCATAATAAATATTCTTGGAAAATTTAATTGACGACTATATTTATACCAATATTAAAAAAGTAAATTAGCTTTAAATATAAGATTGCAACTATGGTTACAAATATATAAAAAATACTAATAATATACCTATTTCAGGTATCACCGAGTAAATCCCAAGAGAATGAGAAGTATTCCAGCAAATATAAAGAAGTCACCAAAAGAAAATGGTGGCCTTGGCTGCTTCTACTGCTTCTACCAGCTCTAGGTTATGGATGTAAGTATATATATAATAATAATTTAATTTCGTAATTAAACTTTTGTGAACCGGGATAATTATTAAATATATATTTACCCGGCTACGCTCAATTTTAATCGGAATTTGGTCCGACCAGTTTCGAACCCATTTAGGGTTCCTATTGCTTGAAGCATGACAAGACATAGCGAGGTAAATATATATTTAATAATAATAATTTAATTATATATAATGTTTTTATTATTAAGCTAGTATCTGTAAGTTTCAGGAATTGTAACAATTTAAAACCCATTCCTTTCAGTGCACTACACATATGAAAACGAATTATTACCAAACTTTACAGATATCAGTATAGATTTAACTGAATTTTCATCAAAAATATCAAACAACCTGCCAAATATAACAGATATGATTAATTTTACTCTACCAGAGATTGATATATCATTGTCAAATATGACGGAGACTTTACCAGCGGTTACCAAGACATACAAGGTCTACAGACAGGTGGTTCAGAACAGGATGTCGGATGCCTCGGAGTACATTGGCACAGTAGCTGACAGCTGCTGGGAAGAAGTAAGAAGATTCTGGTTGGGGATAGTTGGAAATTAATATTTACAATAACTTAAATTATTAATTTTATAAGGATATGTGTTTATTACGGAATCCGCCTGTATATACATCTCAAAGGAATATTTATTATATATATATAATTTTTTATTATTTCCTTAGGCTATTGTTGTGAAAATATCTATAAAAATTTTTAGCTATGTTAATCTTTTTAATATTAAAAAATGATTGCACGACAATTCGTAGAGCGACGTAACTGTTCCCTGGAAGTAGTGGGTTCGAATCCTGTCCATATAAATTATTTTTATTGAATGTTTATTTGAAATCTATTATCGTGATTTTTAGTTTTGTTTATAAAATATTAGAAAAAAAGGTAACTTTTATCAAAGTATTAAATATATACTGTTTTATTTCAATACCTTTTAGATCTCAAATTAACTAAAAAAAATATTGTAATGAAAATTAAAGAATGCTTTAAATGTAGAGAATATAACTGTTTTTTAATCAGGAACTATTTTTTTTTTCTATGTTTATTATAAGTACTTAAAATATTGTTTTGAGATTTTCTTCTTATTATTATTTTTTTTTATATAGTTAAAGTTATTTATTTGAACATAACATTATTTTGTTATTAATATTTTTGATGTACAATATTAGTACAAAATTTCTATTTTTAATACAATATTATTATTGTTTTATACATGTTGTATATACAGGGTTATTTGTAATTTATTAATGGGACACCTCTTGCAAGCAGCCTCTCTACATCAATCCCAACAACATTTGTTCTACGACGGATTAAAATTAAGTTTTAAAAATTCTAGGTTTCCCATACAAAATTTATTTCTTCCCTCTAAACGGCCATTAACTGTGAGCGTAGGAAAGGTGCTCGGACGTTGACTTTTAAAGCACTTCTTACAAATACAGATTAATAAATAAAAGAGGGAGCAAAATTTTTTTGTTTCTTTATTTTTTGTGTTGTATATCAAGATTTATAAAAAGTCGTAGAACAAATGTTGTTGGGATTGATGTAGAAAGGCTGCCTGCAAGAAGTGGTCAATTAATTAGAAGTAATCCTGTATGTATAATTAAAAACCAGCATATATAGCAATTAGCTTTAAGTATTACATGTACCTTAAAATTATTCAGATGCCATATTGGAATTTAATTGATTTTTGTTTTTCAACTAAACTAGTCGTAAATTAACAATTATTTAAAAAAAAATGATATAAAATTTAATGTTTTGGTTTTATTCTATTGTATAAGTATTTTTAAATTATTAATCACAAAAATTTAAATAATTTAAGAATAACATTGGTGGGCTGAAATATACTAATAACTAAGAGATTGATTTAAATATATATTATTTGGTATGCAAAATGTGTTTTTCTTGGAATCCTGTTTTTTCCCACTCATATATTAATTCAGGGAAGGATAGATGGAAAACTTATAGGTGAGTTATTATTATATTATAATAATATTAAATATCTGTCCTTCCCTGCTTAATATATATTATTTTGTTTCTAGTTTGTGGGAAGGACAGGGGATGTACTGAAACTAATATTTAATTCTTTATTTCAGGTTACACTTATAAAGAATTGATCCTGCCTGAAAAAAATCTCATAGTGGATAATTATAAACCCCCTGAAATATTACAAGATTCAGATTTAAATAAACGGGTAGCAGCGCTGGAGACCTGGGCAATGACTGTTGATACTCGCTTGAAATATTTCGATCAAAAGCTATCCAAGATTGATAATTTGGATTCTCGAATAGAACATTACTCGTTGAAGCATTTACAGCAGAATCTCATCCAGATCTTTAATGAGGAGAACAGTGACGCGGTGGCTGCCAAGTTGAAAATACATTTTGATAAGAGCTACGTCTCGAATGAACAGATGCTGGTATTGAGTCAGGAGATCCACGACCGTCTCCTGAACTCCTGGCAAGCGGAGATGAATGAGGATAGAATACGTCAGATCGTCCAGGAATATCTATATGCTGTCGAGAAACGACAAATGGAAACCGTCGTGGAAAAGGTCAGGGATTACGTCAGAGAAGTGGAACTGCGGCCAGAGTTGAAGTCGGAGTCGAGTAGCGTCAACCTGGAGGAAGTCAAGAAAATGGTGGTTGGCATGCTCCAGGTGTACGACGCGGATAGAACCGGCCTCGTGGACTACGCTCTCGAATCGGCTGGTGAGTTTTATTAATACCAAGCATTTAATTTACAACTATCAAAATCTTTAAATCTTCCTAAGATTAAAATTCTCAATCCACGTGTAATCCCAGGTGGTCAGATTCTGTCGACGAAGTGTACGGAGCTGTACCAGATCAAGTCGAAGCAGTACTCCATCCTGGGTGTGCCGGTGTGGTGGGTACACACGTCCCCACGACACGCGCTGACGCCAGGCGCCATGCCGGCTGAGTGCTGGGCCTTCCAGGGCTTCCCTGGGTACCTGGGTGAGAGCCACACGCCGGAACGAACAGATATATAAAACTAGTTAATTTTCTAAAAAGATGTCCATGTGATAGGTTTACATTGTATAAGCATTGTGCTTAGATTCATGCATCATTAAGTGGGGTTTTAGTTATTATTCATTAAGAATGCTCCGACACATTCGTAGATGATTTACACAAATAATTATAGCATCTGGCTTTGTATTGTCATATGCCATAGAGTATATTAGTACCAAAATTAATATGATAATTTAAATACTTATATGTATATTTTTTTTGTCATTCAATATTTATAACTTATAACATATATAATATTTTTCAGTGATCCGTACGTACGCAATAATTGAGGTGACTGGCTTCTCTTTGGAACACATGTCAAGATTGCTAGCAGTTGAAGGAAAAATAGAATCTGCACCCAAAAATTTCTCTGTATATGTAAGTAAAAACAATTTTAATTAAAAAACACATGTGGAATGTTTGTAAGTATGATTGTCAACATTCTAAGTTACTATTTTATATTATTTTACACTAAATTCTAATCGCATGGTTTCAAATCTACTTGGAGAAGAAACTTCATGGATACTCTTCTTATTTATTCATTAAATTACTACTTATTAATTAAATTATAATTATATATAAAATATATAGTATCGACAATAATGAAAGCAAATAATAATTAGAGTAGATCGTGTTACTAAAAAAGACTAAAATAATTAACCTCACCACCACTAAATCTATGATACTTTGATTTATAATGACTTGATTAGCTCTTTAAATAATAAAATAATAGTAATTATATAACGCCTCAGCAACCACAGAATTATTAAAAGATAAAATGGTTTCAAGTATAGTAATTTGTTTTATAATTTATTTTAAAACAAATTTTTTTATTTATCTTATATTAAAAACTATTAATCTAATATATTAATAATAATTTTAATTTTAATAAATTATTAATATTAATAATGGTTTAAAATAATTTGAATTTGTAATATTTATATAGAAAATAACTAAATCAATATTCCAGGGTCTGCACGGAGAAATGGATACAGAACCACACCTCTTCGGAGACTACATGTATGATTCGAATGGAACTTCTATTCAGTATTTCCCAGTGAAGCACCCTAAAACAACCAGCATTGGAGGTATAGAATACCCGGTAGCTTATGACACCATTGAATTAAGGGTTGAGAGTAACCATGGAAACCCAACCTATACCTGCGTTTATAGATTCAGGGTTCATGGCAACCCGCTGACAAATATCCGACAAGCAGATGACAGTGTAAGAGACAGTGAATCTTAGTTTAAAATGTGTTCATAAAAACTTGTGCCTTGGTAAGTTTAAAAGTACAAATATTGACTAGAATTTAAGTGTATTCTGACTGCAATGTATGTATCTTAAAATTCAAGTTATAATTTCAAAATTAATATTTATACAGGCAATATAGACTATTTGAAGATTTTTTCTATATAATATTAACTCATAATTTATTTGTTCAAACTCTATTTTTTAAAACTTATACCGAAAATTTTGTAGTTTCATTACGAAAATTTAATGAAAATCAAACATATTTGTGTAAACTCATTCAAAATAATACCGGATTTGAATATAACTGATAAAATAATCATTTTCTTATTTTGGAAAACTTACCCAATTTTTTCATATTTGTCAAAAATCTATATTTTTAATATAAACATTGCAACTCAGATACATTTACCAGTGACTATAAATTAAGATATCTCAATAAGACCGCACAATAATTGTAATACGCTTAGTTATTATGTACTTTTCAAATTAATTTTAATATTTTAAGCCTTATTATAAGTCTCCAAATTTACTTTTTATTATTTTAATATGTATCAAGACTTGTTAAACCTTTAAAGGTTAATGAACTTTGATTATATTGACTTTTAAGTATTGCATGTTCTCTAAGTTTTTAAAACATATTTGATAAATAATTTTAATGAAGGAACTAGTCCAAATAGATTTTAATAAATTTTAAGCCAATTAGATTTAAGTGTTTTTAATTTGTCTCAAACTTAGTTATTTTTAACTCTTGAATCTTTATAGATATTTTAGTTAAGTTGTTTTTGCTAACCTTGACTTATAAGGAACGTCTGGAACATTCCTTATTATCTAAATTATATAAGTGTGTCTTTTATTTATCTAAAATGTTGTATTCTGCTTTTTTGATCTAACATAGTTTCATAGGGTTTCATTATTAGTTACCACATTTTGTAGATTTTCTTCATTTATTTCTTTATTTTAAGGCCAAGACTTCTCTAAGGCGGCTTGTAATATTATGTTAGTTTAATATTTATTTCTTTTGATTTTCTTCTACCAATGAAGTATATGGTTGTAACCAATCATTTGTTTGTGAAGTAGTATCAAAAAATTTTTAACTCCTATAAATTTAAGAAACTATGAATTTTAAACTTTAAATCATGTCGAAATATTTGTGATGTTCGAAAATAAAAATTGCAATACAAATTTGTTTTAATTATTACTCTATACATTTTTTTTTATATATTCCCGCCAAAACTAAATTAACTGACCGTTGGCTGATGTGATCATGGCACCGACAGCTATAGTAATATTTTGTTAAGTATTTTTGTTAAAATTCTTTTTTTTTTCTTTTTCCTCATATGAACCTTCCTCAAACTATAGCTAGAATGGTCACGTCGTTCTCAACTAGGCTCAATATTACCAAGAAATAGATTGATTTTGAAGTGTTTTAAAACAGAAATTGATAATGAACCGGATATAACTAAAAGGTGGTTAAATAACACTATAATTTGGTAATCAATCAAAAAAACAATTAAGAATTGGTTGGTGAAGTTTTACATAGCTTCCTTTACTCTCGTTAGTTTTTCTTGGCATTGTACTTTTAGTTCTTAAATTTTAAACTTATTTACTCTCCTAACTTTAAAGATCGGAGAGCTGTCTGAATATAATCCAACAATTCAATGTACAATGATTTTATGATGAAGCCTTAAATGATAAATCCATCAAAGACCTTTTCAAAATCGACAGATCTTTTGTAACAATTGTTTTTAAAGATTTTGTTATTGAAGGTACATCTTATTTATACAAAAATATCATGATTTTAACACGCTTTTATTATTTTCACGTGTAAGTTTGCTTATTACCGACTTTTTCGAATGCGATTTTGTCACATATTAAGAACCGATAGTAAATTATAATAATTCGATGAGGTTATCTCATTATCCTGATTAGGATCTCCAGGATTATTAGTTATCTTAAGCTAATTTGGCGTCTTTTTTAGTTTTTTTAAACTATATTTATTTATTTTATTTATTTACCATCTGCAATAAATGTAATTTATTGTAGACTTTCAATGTCTTCAAATCTGTATGTTCTTCGTCTATTTATAATATTCCTACCTATGACTCATTTGTTTTGTATTTGGTCATCAGTCACTGAACCAAACAAGTTCAGTTGACGTCATTTATTAGCAATTTTGAATTGGTTACTCCTATAACAAATAACAATACTAAATCGGTGGGCTCTTTATCGTTTCGTTCTCGAACATTGTATTATATAAATAAAAAAAATGATATAACATATGGAGCCACCGAAACCTTCATTTTGCCGGTATCAAAACAAGACTGAAGGTATATGTAATATGACGCATATACTAATGTATATTAGTTAGTTTCCCTCCAAAATTAATTGCATTAACGAATATCCTTTCACTTTATAATATTAAATTATAAAACATATAGTATATTTGAAAGTACACACGAGATCATAGTATCATTTGACAAATAGTAATCTTTCTGTAATTCATACGTGACTCGGTCAAAAAATAATATAATGTCTCTATCAGCTTGTTGTAACTAAAGAATTTACTACGTCATAAAAGTATATACCTACTCATTTAGCAAATCTTTCTCTTTTAACTTAGTAAAATATGAAAGAGTTTCATTGTAATAATAACCTCTGCCTCAATCAATATAGTAAACTTAACTTTATATATCATAATTTTTTTTAGAAAGCACTACTTAAAATAGAAGTATAATATAATATTGATCATCATTGTAGTAGATTAGGCTGTAGGCATTTTGTTTTACTTTTTAGATCAACTTGCAAGCTTACTACCGGTTCCTCAAAATTTATTACGAGAAAATCAACGAAGGCAGGTTGACCTCATTTTAATTTCAAAGCCAAAAGGAAATTTTATGAATCGTAAATAATTTCGAGTTACCTACTAATTACCGTTTATAGCAATTAAAAGATTTCTTTGTTAATTCAGTTGACGAGTACTCGTAACCTTATTGCAGCATCAATTGCTACGAATATGCTACTACGACTGCAATGTATCGGTTTGTAGTAAATATGGAATATAAACTTCTAGTTCGCTATGAAATGAAGTTTTTTTTTCCAATACAGTTCATTGATCTTAGTAGAATTTGATTGTGACATGGAACTATTATTATTATAGATGTGAGGGTTAAAGGAAAAACAGTTTAATTTTTCAGATTTTTTTTCTTTTATTTTTGTTATTTTATAATTTATAAATGACCTAGTAAGAAAGTAGTCTTATCCGTTTCAGCACATACAATCATCATTCATGAGATTACAAAAGATCCTTTGGCGAGTGCAGTACCGAGGCCGGCGGTCGAGGCGCGCCCGCGGCGGAGCGCTCCGCCCTGCCGTCACTATTACGATTTAATTACAATAATAATATCTTACGTACAATTAAATTAACGGAGATTACAAGCCTGAGTTCAGCAGCCGACCGAGCACGGCCGGGCCGCGGGCTGCTTCTGGCGGCAGCGAGCGCTTCCAGCGCTTAGAAGCACTTCCTGTGCACGATCGAGGGACCGGACTCGTCGTACTCCTGTTTCGAGATCCACATCTGTTGGAAGGTGGAGAGAGACGCGAGGATTGAGCCTCCGATCCATACGGAGTACTTCCTCTCCGGGGGAGCGATAATCTTGATTTTCATGGTTGAGGGTGCTAACGCTGTGATTTCCTTCTGCATACGGTCGGCGATACCGGGGTACATGGTGGTACCACCGGACAATACTGTGTTGGCGTACAAGTCTTTACGGATGTCGACATCGCACTTCATGATGGAGTTGTAGGTGGTTTCATGAATGCCGCACGCTTCCATACCCAAGAATGAGGGTTGGAATAGAGCCTCTGGGCAACGGAATCGCTCATTGCCGATGGTGATGACTTGTCCGTCGGGAAGTTCGTAGGACTTCTCGAGGGAGCTGCTGGAGGCGGCGGTGGCCATTTCCTGCTCGAAGTCGAGGGCCACGTAGCAGAGCTTCTCCTTGATGTCACGTACGATTTCTCTCTCGGCCGTGGTGGTGAAAGAGTATCCACGCTCGGTGAGGATCTTCATCAGGTAGTCGGTGAGGTCACGACCGGCCAAGTCCAGACGCAGGATGGCGTGGGGCAAGGCGTAACCTTCATAGATGGGCACCGTGTGGGAGACACCGTCTCCGGAGTCGAGCACGATACCGGTGGTACGACCGGAGGCGTAAAGGGAGAGCACGGCCTGGATGGCGACGTACATGGCGGGTGTGTTGAAGGTCTCGAACATGATCTGGGTCATCTTTTCTCTATAACAACATGAAAGCGAACGTTACTTAACTGCAATCCCAAGAACCTAAAGCCGAAAAGGACAAAGTCGAAAGTTTGGTTATTAAAGAACTTGTACCAACCTGTTGGCCTTAGGGTTGAGGGGGGCCTCTGTGAGCAGCACGGGGTGCTCTTCGGGGGCCACACGCAGTTCATTGTAGAAGGTGTGGTGCCAGATCTTCTCCATATCGTCCCAGTTGGTGACGATACCGTGCTCGATGGGGTACTTGAGGGTGAGGATACCTCTCTTGCTTTGGGCTTCATCGCCTACGTAAGAGTCCTTCTGTCCCATACCGACCATGACGCCCTGGTGACGAGGGCGGCCCACGATCGATGGGAAGACGGCACGAGGAGCGTCGTCTCCCGCGAACCCGGCCTTGCACATACCGGATCCATTGTCCACTACTAAAGCGGCTACTTCTTCGTCGCACATTTTGAATTAGTCTGAAAATATTTGAAAATTAAAAAAAACGGTCATAATAACGGTTACTAATTTAAATTAAAGTTAAAATGGCCATTCTTCACTTCTTACGATTCAAATTTAAAATAATGTTGAACGAATATATACTATAGAATACACCATAATTGGTAATCTTTGCTGAGGTCACCCACGCCACACACTAAGTGGGCGATGGCGCTGCAGAGACCAAATAAGGTTATGTCTAACTAGAAATCTGTCGAGACCTTTGCGGATGTGGCGTTTTACCGCTTACGAAGCGACACGGAGCCGGGCTCGGGTTGGATAAAGTCGAGCTCATGCTATGGCTTGTTAATTGAATCACTGCACTTGTATTTTTAATGCAATTTGAAAGCAAGGCTCGACCACGCCCTACCGCAACCGGCGTCCCGGTATCCCGACCGGCACGCGGCCTCACACGGCTCCATGTCACTGACCCTCACTTAATTGTTACACTTAAATCACAAATCACAGGTAGCATGCACATAAAATCACAAATATATGCACATTTCTAAACTTACTTTAATTTAAAAAGTCCTATTAAATAAATAAATTAATATCGCTATTGCACAGCCTCGGTTATGCTGCACAACGCCTCAACTCGAGCACACTTCGTGGAATGTTAGTGGACGGGGCACCCGGAGTATATAAATGAGGCTGGTTATCGGGGCCCCCCTACCCGCGAGCCCGCGACCGCGGACAGCTCTCCACCAATCGCAGAAATCCTGAGTTTTCGTTACCATATATGGTATTGCGCTGCAGGGAGCCTGCGCGTCCCCCCCGCCCCTCGCCGCGACGCCGCAGCCCGCTCGAACGTTGATAGAACGCTACTTGATTACGAGTAACGACATCTCAAACCTCAGCCTCCAGACTTACAATTCTTATTTAGCATTTCAGTGTATGATAACCTTTTGTGTTAGAACAGCTGATTTCGATAACATTTTCCTCATGTTTACAAACTAATCACTATATATCTACTTATAACGTTTGTAGTGAAAGTACATACCTATAAAAAAACGATAAATAATAATCAATATTGGAATCTTGCCAGCACAGCCATAAAGTGTTTTTGGTGCTTAAAATTTGCAAAAGCAGATAATAGTGTTGTACAGTATTTCAGAAATCAGAACCTATATTACTCAATACATTTATAGGTAAAATAAAGCCCAATGAGTTTTGATTGAATATCTTTCTTTTGTTACATTGTCATCGTCATCATTACTTGTATGTAACATGTTATTTTCTTAATATCATTATCAGTTGGTAATGGTTTATGATATTTAATACTATTAACCTCATAAATTGTACTTTCTAGAAATGTATGTATGTAAAACTTAAAACCAACTTACAGAGAAATCAAAGCAATGTAAAAAAAATGAGATCGTCTGATCTCTGAGAAATGCCGAACGCTTCAGAAGTAGTCTGTCGTACGGCCGCTGGCGAATGGCGGAATGTGACACTGCGGCACGCCAGCAAAATTAGACCCACCTTATCAACGGACTTAACAAACAAAACCTGCAAAATTTTAAATTTCTACTTCGACGGTAAATAAAATGACCTACAAAATCATCTACTGACAGTACTTCATTAATGTCAGGCAATTGTTCATAAATCGAAATTGGAATGTAGTTTTTTCTTGCATTCAGTACAGACCTCGCCAGTCGCCACAACTGACGGGTTTTCCCATATATGGGCACAGGATGCTGATTGGTGCACGCTCCCAACGGTCGCAGTATGCACAAGAGCACACAAGCATGTTTAGTAGTGTTAGAACGGGTAACGAAATTGTTTTTTTTTTATTATTTTTGTAATTCAAGGAGTTTCTAGTGGTATTATCTCGGGACAAATCGTTTGTGAAGTACCTACCCAAAACTTTCTGAAAGATTTACGATACATTTATAAAAACATAATCCTACACCTTGTTTGATATGGTATTAAATAAAGCAGTTTATTTAGTTTTTTATATATTTATATATTTTATTGGATTAGAAGAACGTATAATGTATAGGTATATTTTTTTAATAACGGTATATGATGTTTTAATTAGAATATTATTTGCATATATATAATAGGTTTGTACAATGAGAATAATTATACGTAAACTTTCTCTACAGAGGAAAAATAAAACTAATTTATTTATTTATTAATACTTTAATGTACAAGATAAAATACAATGTGTAGACTTAATACTAAAGCATTTTTTATTAGCCAACCAACACAGCGAACAAAAAATAATACAACGAGGGTACCTACACAATTAATGAACAGAATAGAAACCAATTAAAACTAAGAATATCAATAGTGCTATAAAAACTAAACTATAGGTAATATACAATACATATACGACAATAATATAAACAATCTATACTAATAGAATAAAAATTTTGCACCTAATTTTCTTTCTCAAAATGTATTGACAATAATACATCCAACCACTAACGCTAGTGTAAAAAATTCTAAGATTTAAACTGTAAAAAGTTTATATATAAAAATATAAATATTTATATTTAAAATTACCTACCTATCTGAGAATAAAAATAATTTATGCAATAATTCAATATCGGAAAATCGGAACTGCTCTAATGATATCCGATGAGTCACGACTGACGGACGCATGCGTAGTGAGTACTACGGCGCTGACTCAACCCTCGGAGGTTGCCCCTAGTCCACACGATTTAATAAGTCAAGGGTCATTATTGAACAGCCAAGGACAATGCTTTTTGACTTGGCAAAAGAATTATTTACGGCTTTTAATTGGTTCTTTATGTCAATATTATTGGGATAAAACAAATATATTTAAATAGTTCAATAAAATCTGATCTTTTATATGTATGACCCCACGATAAAGCCGCCATATTTTAGCGTATTTAATATTAGTATTTCTACTGGTGTGTAAAAATAAGGTAAATTCATAACATATTGAATATAAGTTTCCGTTGGCAATATCACATGAGTCAAAGGATGCTTGATACGACACTTAGAATTACAATAACTATTGTATTGCAAGATGGATTCGTCAAGAATACAAAATTTCTACGAACTGAGTCATTTGTATGTTCATAAGGTTTGCCTTCAGCTTTGTGCAGTGACGAATTACTTCCACTGTTTAAGGTTCTATTTATTTAATAAATGTTTGTAAGAAAAGTTATATCAAACATATTTGACTGCCTGATAATACATGGTAATACAACGTTCTACTATAGAAACTAGATTTGTGTTATTTACCTCTTATACCTATTTTATTATATTCTCAGACTGTATGTCACTATGGCTTTACTTTTTATATAATTAGGAGGAATTAATTTTATACATTAAGGAGGAATAGTATTGCCTAAATTGAGGCTCTATTTGTTTGAAATGGAGTTAAATACCTACCTATTACATCGTTACTTTTCGCTCGAACATTTTTGCAGGAAGGAAGGATGTTTTTATATAAAATGGTAGATAGGTATACGGTTTAAAATCCACTGCATATATTTATTACGAAACAAGTTTAATTAAATATTATTATACATATAAAATATATTACTAGGATATCTGCTACACATATGTCTAAAATTATATTAATTACATTATGATAAATATAATTGAAAGCAATAAATACCAATTCACAATAGTCCGTAATTATTTAAAAAAAATGACAATCAAAGAAAGTTTCATTGAGATGAAGACTGTAAATAGATCTATACTTAACTACGTAAATTAAACGCGTTACGATGTGTATAATAGTAAAGTCTATATTTAAGTGGAATGTACGGTGTACGTAGAATGTCTTTCGTCTAGCGTCTGCGTACAGGCGAGCGGGGCATCGATCGCCTCGCCCTTGAACCTAGATGCATCGTCTACACGTGCATTCTCTATAAGTTATTTTTGGATTCAATGTAACCCTTGAATCTTAATAAAATCAGAATGAATTTTCATAAAATGTTATTCACAGTTTGTAAATTAACAATGTATTTTAGGTAAAATTAATTATAGATATCATATTTATACAAATGCGTAATGGTTATGACAAATACTATTGTTATATGCTAATGAATTAACAATGCATCTAAAAACAACAAACAAAATAGATTGTAACCAATAATGCAATTCGGATGCGTTGCATTACTCCCATATCGTCTTGAAATAGCACAAAATGGTTTCCACGGATGCATTACGTCATGTGATAGACGCGGGTGTGTCGGCACTAATTATAGACCAACATTACGATGGATACTGGGTCAGTTAAAAATAAATATCCGAATTTGACTGTAGGTCAAGTTCGTACAGCGCTCACTATACGTAGATTGATGTAAGCCAGGAAATAACATTTTTATTTATATATTACTTGAAATCAATTAAAAGTAATTAAATTCAACTTCTAATATTACGTTAAGTATTTAAATAAAGTCGATACGATTTAAATTAAACGTATTTAACTTAAATTGGGAATTATTAATTTTAATATTGCTGGAAATTTTATTTCTAATTCCAACGAGATTACATCTCGGACAAGATTGATTTTATTTTCATTAAACAGGTAGGAAACATATTTTCAAAGGGTTTCGGTTAAAAAAAACCGCACTCATGTTGTTTTATACGTTTGAGAGCTACAAAACAACGAACAACGAACGAAATGAAGGGTTCATTTCTGTGTTCTTAATCGTTCATTTCTGCGTCAGTTAAAAAGAAGTAAATAATTATTAGTATTATAAACGATACTACACTGATTACTGTTATTGATACCTAAAAATAGATTACTTTACACAAAATATGTTAACAAATAATATAATTATATAAATAAACAGTTTGTTAACCGATTTCCTTTTAATTCTGTTTTCGGTGTTATGACCGGAAAATAATATCATTAAATATAATATAAACCCAATTAAATGTCTAGCAGGTAAATATTCAATGTAACTAATTTGAATTTAATTTATATATAATTAGGATACATTCTGATAAAAGACAGGATGTTTTTACACTATCGCTGTATGTATGGGTGATATTTGTCACGATATGTGTGACATATGTCAACTATAGTCAATATTAGCATTTATTTTAATGTTATTTAAAATCAAAATATTTTGTTAGAAATAAAATGCACTTTTATACCGGTATAAATTATTTTATTAAAAATGTTAGTGACTTTAATAAATAAGTTAAAATCTTTGTCAAAAAAATATTTTACGTAATATGCATATTACGATACCTTATATCCTATTTAAATACTTCACTTACATTTATAATCACAAGCGTAATTCTTGCCCTTTTGGGATCTTGGTGTAGGGCATCAGATATTGGATAGAGTCTTAGACGCTTAGAAGCACTTCCTGTGCACGATTGAAGGACCGGACTCGTCGTACTCCTGTTTTGAGATCCACATCTGTTGGAAGGTGGAGAGAGACGCGAGGATGGAGCCTCCGATCCATACGGAGTACTTCCTCTCCGGGGGAGCGATGATCTTGATTTTCATGGTTGAGGGTGCTAGCGCTGTGATTTCCTTCTGCATACGGTCGGCGATACCGGGGTACATGGTGGTACCACCGGACAATACTGTGTTGGCGTATAAGTCCTTACGGATGTCGACATCGCACTTCATGATGGAGTTGTAGGTGGTTTCGTGAATGCCGTTGGCTTCCATACCCAGGAATGAGGGTTGGAATAGAGCCTCTGGGCAACGGAATCGCTCATTGCCGATGGTGATGACTTGTCCGTCGGGAAGTTCGTAGGACTTCTCGAGGGAGCTGCTGGAGGCGGCGGTGGCCATTTCCTGCTCGAAGTCGAGGGCCACGTAGCAGAGCTTCTCCTTGATGTCACGTACGATTTCTCTCTCGGCCGTGGTGGTGAAAGAGTATCCACGCTCGGTGAGGATCTTCATCAGGTAGTCGGTGAGGTCACGACCGGCCAAGTCCAGACGCAGGATGGCGTGGGGCAAGGCGTAACCTTCATAGATGGGCACCGTGTGGGAGACACCGTCTCCGGAGTCGAGCACGATACCGGTGGTACGACCGGAGGCGTAAAGGGAGAGCACGGCCTGGATGGCGACGTACATGGCGGGTGTGTTGAAGGTCTCGAACATGATCTGGGTCATCTTTTCTCTATAACAACATGAAAGCGAACGTTACTTAACTGCAATCCCAAGAACCTACAGACGAAAAGGACTAAGTCAAAAGTTAAAAGTTTGGTTGACGTGTACCAACCTGTTGGCCTTAGGGTTGAGGGGGGCCTCTGTGAGCAGAACGGGGTGCTCTTCGGGGGCCACACGCAGTTCATTGTAGAAGGTGTGGTGCCAGATCTTCTCCATATCGTCCCAGTTGGTGACGATACCGTGCTCGATGGGGTACTTGAGGGTGAGGATACCTCTCTTGCTTTGGGCTTCATCGCCTACGTAAGAGTCCTTCTGTCCCATACCGACCATGACGCCCTGGTGACGAGGGCGGCCCACGATCGATGGGAAGACGGCACGAGGAGCGTCGTCTCCCGCGAACCCGGCCTTGCACATACCGGATCCATTGTCCACTACTAAAGCGGCTACTTCTTCGTCGCACATTTTGAAATAGTCTGAAAAGTAACAAGTATAAAATTAAATTGATATCTTTTATTTTTATTATGTAATGGGTGTAATTCAGTCCGTGTTATCAACGCGTAATCCTCGATTGTTATCGCTATGTAAATTTCATATAAATTCTTCTTAGCCTTAGTAACAGTTTGTGATTTTAATTCACATTCAATTCAACATAGTTCTTTATTTATTTCATAATGATATAACTTATTTAATTTATTTAATTAAAATAAAACCACGCCCCGGAAAATGTTACATTGAAAACAGATAATTCCTTGTTATCACTGAGTATAGTTACGTAACATTTTACGTAACAAAAGACGACACTTCACAAATATAAACACGAAAACATTCTAGAGTATTTTTTCAATATTTAAATGAATAATTATGAATAAAATAATAATAAATAAACTTACTTTTAAATATAAGTACAAGCTGAGTAAATGCGACAGCCGCTACGTTCAACACGTCTCTCTAAAATGAGTATAATATGGAGTGCATACTATATAAAACGGCCTTATCAGAGTTCATACACTATGAGCATTTAATCTGACCAATCACGATTTTTGTTACCTTATATGGAGACGTGTATCCACATGTGATAGAATCTGATAAGGAGTGATGTGATAACGTTCGCAAGTGGCGCATACCAGTCACGTATTTATGTGATAATCATAAAATTCAACATAAAACTTATTAATAAACCATTAATCATTCTGTCATATAAACGGAATTTGTAAAACTTCTTCTTCTCTACTTTGTGACGACTTTAAGTTGCGTGAAATTAAAATTTATTACTTTGAACTAAGACATTATCTATTTATCTACAAAACAATCATTACATGTCAAAAATAGCCTAAAAATATGAGTTGCAAATATCTTCAAAAGTTTAAATATTTTGAAAATCATTAAAAATTTCTTTTAAATTAAATAAGCAATGAAAATTGGTAATTTTCATAAAATAATATTGGTATAATTGATAAATTGATATCACGATAAGCATAAATGTAAGTGTATTTAATAAGTGTGTGACTGTTGTGTGTGTGATTGTTGAGACTTAGTAATAGGTGTTCAAGCACATTTCACTCAGTGAGAGACACAGAAGTCTATACTTTCTCTATGAGTCTGCATTTTTATCTGCTAGCACATATTAACCGATATATCATTGTAGTTTTAATTGGATATACTTTTGTGTTTAGTTTTTGCGATAAATATTAGATTTTCATTTTTCGAAAGTTAAGTATTCTTCGCGCCAAATAACTCGTGCATTTTTCTATAAAAAGTTGACGAGCTAGTTTAACGTTATAAATTGTTTTGATTTTAATATGCTCGCTTTCTTACTGAATAAATTATTTTTAAGTATACTTAAAATACCGTATAATCTTCATTTGTAGAAAACTTGTCTATTTAATTTAAAATTCTAATTTCAAGTGCTTTATTGCACAAAGTTTCATTATGAAAGTGTAGGTATATAGGTACTTGGTTTTCTGATAATAAGCATTCATTTATTAAATCTGTTACGATATTCAAAGGATTTTGTTTTTTTTTTAAATAAAGTCAAAGGAATACTTATGTTGCCTTTTACAGTTAAAATTGAGATGATTCACGTTTAAAAGATTCTATACTAGCTTATCCGCTATACCTTGTCATGGCAACCAGTAACTATAAGTAAATATGTTTTTTATTTAAATATATAGTTTTACGTTTTCCGGCCCATTATCCTCTTCATGAGAACAAACCTGAAACTTAATTAAACTTAAAGCACTATTTAAATAGCTAAAAGGTTGCACTTATTCAGAACTCATCGCGTGACCAAGGGACATAAGGTTTCATTTTAATGTACATAAACGCATTATGCAGAAGGATACCCAGG
Source organism: Napeogenes inachia (assembly GCA_959347355.1). Taxonomy (NCBI): domain Eukaryota; kingdom Metazoa; phylum Arthropoda; class Insecta; order Lepidoptera; family Nymphalidae; genus Napeogenes; species Napeogenes inachia. The sequence continues at coordinate 7,962,165 of OY365793.1, read as the reverse complement.
GTATAATGCATTTTACCTTTTATTCATTATTATTTATTTTATTTAATTATCTATAAGTGATAGGTAATATAAATACATTTAATCATTATACCTAATCTGAAACCATTTATAATCGTAAAACAAAATGGAGGACAAAATCAATACTAACTGCATTAAAATTGAATATATTAATATGGCGTCTATGGCATAAGAGTTTGCATTCGTCTGCCAGTATCGATCGTCCTACCCCTGCAGTTGTGACGCACCCACACTGACTCACCCCACGCCCTTCTCACGAATTAAACTTATAAGGATAGTATTGATTTTTTTTCCTGTGTTGTTTATATATACATATATTTAGCTTATTCATTTTGCAACTGTGTATATTATATAGATTAAGTTATTAAACTAATTAAAAGGGACCATCACGGGGTATATATATATATATATATATATATATATATATATATATATTTATATATATATATATATATATATATGAGTGTCAGTGTGTGTGTGTGTATATGACTTATGAGTGTATTTTCATTAGAAATAATAAGCAATGTAATAATATTTAATCTATTTCATTTAATTTGTTTTTATTTTCTATTATTCTATAATCTATAATTATATGTTCTATAGTAAATACTTTTTATTATCAACATCTATAAAAATATTATTTTGTTTCATAAAATCCGAGAACTATGAAGAAATAATATTTTAATTGATGAGTCATTTCTTTTAAAAAAATGACACACATATGTATAATATGGTTATTATTTCCTTATAAAATTCGTAATCGAACCTTAAGAAATATTTGTAAGACTATCAATGACTCATGCTCCGATATCCGTATGAATCAGCACTTGACACGAAAACGGAAAACTAAATATTTATATTGAACAAGTTACCAACACATAAAATGAAATAAACAATGTTACTAACACGACAAAATGAATTCTGTATAAATAAAACTTGTCAACTCGAAAGTATTGACCTAAGTCTCAATATAGGTCTGAACGATATATATATTTTGTGTTTACGGAGTCGTATAAGGAAACATGGCAAAATAATAATGTAATTTCGAGAAATATTTATTTATTAATACTAATAAATGGAAGGCGGGGATTCGTCCGGGACTTTTCTAGATTTCTAAACTTCTGCTTAGAATTAGGATAATATACTAAATACAGTTCCAACTACCTGCTTTTTTATATTTATGAATTGTGTTAAACGGGAAACAAAATTATAAGTATGTGTTATGTATGCTGCGAAAGAAATACGGTGAGAATTATTGGTACTTTATAATTATTAAATTTACGCTATTGAAAACATTCAAAATGATGAGTAAAAATTAAAAAAATATATATAATACTTATAAATATATGATTATTGCTCATATAAATATACATATTATTTTTACAATTAACTCTTGAAAAGAATGGTGCCATAAATAAAAAGCTTATCATGCAACAAATATGTTATAATTTAATTATCTGTATTATTTTCGGCTAGCGTATTATCTAGGAATGCTATAATTATCAAAAAATTTATCTGGGTGTGTCTTTCAATATACATATTTAATTAATTTGTTATTGCTTCTAGGTTTACTAAAATACTTTTATTTTTAGACTGTTTTATGTTTTACCCCACTAAAGCGTTGCGGGGGGTATTGTTTCTATCTGTCAAACTTTATCATCGAGCACATGTTTTGATTTTAATTGCTTTGTGTCTGTGACCTGTGTTATTGGACAAGAACTATGTTTGTAAATGAATAATATATATGTATTTACTGTTAAATTAACGAGAAAAGTGAAAGTTTTTTGCCCAAGTTTTAGCTAAGTAACTGTAATGAAATTTTACGAGTCATATTACTTAGCAATAATTCTAATGATATTTAAATTGTGATAAATGTTTTCCTGAATTTCAAATTTGTAATACGTTGAATATCTAAAGATAAAGAATTTTATTTTATTATCGGTGTAGGTATCTAAAATATTGGCAGATCATTACATAGTATAAAGCAAAGTAGCTTTTGACGTCTGTCCGTATGTCTGTATGTATACTTAGATCTTTTAAACTACACAACGGATTTTGATGCGGTTTTTTTAATAGATAGAGTGATGCAAGAGGAAAGTTTATATGTATAATAACATGATTAATATACTAGAGATCTGGTAATTTCAAGATTTCTAATGCAAAGTCGTAAACAAACTCATTGTTTTGCGCTTACTTTGAATTTAAATGAATATTTTCGAAGATACTACAGATTTAAAATATAGGGACATCGCGTTTGCGGCGGTACGGTCGGCCGGCGCACTCTGGTATGGAACCGTGCAAATCGTGTCAAAAATGGTTTTTGTGAATGATCGGTCTTGAACATGTTGTTAAAGCTTATAGCTAACTGAATGTCTCATACATATTATTTAGTGTTCAAAATATAATTGTTTACTTTAATAAAGCCAGCCCTGCAAGATCCCTGATGATCAAAATAACGTCGGTTGTGTAGCTCATAATTTCTCAAGTTTCCATGGTCATATTTTGATTATTTTTAAATTACAGTATCTAATATTGTATCCTTGTTAAAAGCTTTATATAGATTTTTGAGAGTGAGCGATGTCTGCCGATGTCATAATTATGATTGTATCAATTAAAATGAGTCATATAAAAGCCAATACAAAAAAAGGGAAAGGGGAATTGTTTTACTACGAGTTTAAAGCGTGCGAAGCCGCGGGAAAAAACTAGTTAGGAATAAAGTATATAGGTGAAAAACTTCTTAAAGAAACGTAGGTATATAGATTGTTGTAACTTGTATGTAAGTATATATGTATATGCTAGAGTTTTAAACTTTCTTACCTTTGCCTTTTAAATACCTCTTTTGAGTTCATGCTGACGTGAATGAATTTTTGGGTTTTTAAATTTTGTAACATAACTCGTATATATATAGGTATTTACCCGGTTTTACTTATGTCATTTATATAAATAAGAATTTAACTAAAATATTTATAGTTATTTTAAAACATACTACCTAATAAGTAAATAAAACTAATTTTCCTTATAATTGTTAATTTACGTATAAATTCATAATAAAATTTATCCTGTGTTTACAGGAAATCTTTACACGTTAGTCATAATAAAAAAATGAACATATTAAAATAGATTTTATTGTACACATTGTTTCCAACTATTTATTACTTACGTATTTAAAACAATCAGTGTGATGGGAATTTATTATTATTTTTCTATATTTATATAAAGTTATTATTATTACAATGGAGATTTATAAGTAGGTATAACATATAAGCCTGTTACGGTCAAAGTAATACATATTTTATCCAGCCATTATTTATGATATTTACTCGATTTAGACAAAGTTATAATTTTGTACAGAACTAATCACAATAACTAGACATTTCATATAAAATTTTGATAAAGTATTAAAACAAGTACCTACCTATAGACAATGATAAATTTATAATCATCAATAGACTATGATGATGTAGTCTATTGATTGACTGATTGACTTGGCTATAGGTTAGGTGAATTCTTCAAATTATTCTATCTTATATTATTCTATCTAGGTTATTTTCTATAATGACTATTTACCATAAATAATAGCTATATCATCACTATGACTGTAACATACATTTATTAATACCAGCCGAACCCGCAAACTTCAAACAATCATTAAGTTTAGTTACACTCAAAAATTGCATGAAAAAACACGTTAGTGACGTGTCAATCCATGGACTTAGAATTTAATAGTTGAATTCTTCATATAACTAGGTTGAAAGCCATTCTGACTGTCAGTTGAGCGCAGATTCAATGATTTTATTTGTAAATTTTGTATTTCCGTAATTATTCCTAAAGAACATCACTAACTTATTTTTTGTTACTAAACCATCGCTCTTCATTTCGCTCAATAATATTTTTTTATATTTTACCGAAATTCAGTTGTTGCATTGTTAAAAACTATATCCTAAAAATAGTAACATATATGTGTAGTAAGATTACTTAAACATAATATAAATAACAAATCCGTACAGTTCTTGAATTATAAATGGTGTAACTAACATTACTTATGACTGTTTTATATATACATATACTTATGTTTACCATTTGATGAGTTTAATAAGGAATAAACAATAATTGTATTTGATTATTTGTATTCATAACAGGATATTTTGTAATAATATAAAATAGAAGTATGGTTTGAATATTAGATTTTTATTCATTTACCCTGTATTGTATTTTAAAAAAAACGAACTTAACTAATTCCTAAAGACTCTCTCCCAGTAATGTATATAGTAAAAAATAATAATAATAGAAAAGGAATAAAATAATAAATATTATACAAATCTAGATTTGTACCTTATACAGTACATAAATATATTACAATAATATACAACTTAACATATTTATTTATGTACAAATACTAATATGTATAACCTACTAGGTCTATGAGGAAGTCTATGCCCTAAGACAACCTGACAAGGAGTATTTAATAACTAGGCTAAGGTGTAAAATAAAGACTATCTTTATTTTATTTTACACTAATAATATTATAAAATGTTTGTTGAAAATAATTATTTGATAATGACATATAATATGTTCATCTTGATGACAAAGAAGTTTTCTCTGTCTTTTCTGGAAGTTAAAGCTATTTTCGTAAATAATTACCATCTGACCTGATAACCGCTGTCATGGCAACGCCTGTACCATATATATTGTAAAAGGAAATACCTTTATATAGTATCAATAGAGTAGGGAAGCCAGCTTAAATTAAAAAAAAAGAGAAAGCAAATGAAGTTACCTAGTTATCTCTCTTTCTTGCAAATGTGATTAGACAAAGATAAGTATCGGTCTCTCATCTTGCCTCTTCTTGTCAGACACTCACACTCGTAGGATTGTCTATGGATCCCCTATTCTAAATACATACATATAATAATTCTATGGCTTTTTTACGTTCAAACTTCAGGGACTCGTAAAAGATGCTCGATTTTATATGAATTATTAATATGATTTTTCATTAAAATTGTTTATTACTTTTGAATACGTGTCTATCTCAAATACAATAATATTTTATATCTACAATCAATAAAATACTACGAAATTACTGATATTACGTCTTTAGATATTTTGTCATCGGTATTTATATTGAAATATAACGTCATTGAGATAAGGTTACAAAAGATATTATCGAACTAACTGTTCGCCGCCATTTTGTCTGCGATCTTTATTACGACAAATATTATTAAATTTGTTTTAGTTATATCTTATTATTTTTAGTTATTACTTAGCTGTAATTAAAACAAAGAATATCAAAATTCTTGTAGTAGTGGAGTTGTGAACAAGCAAACAAATATAGTATACATTTGTCGTGAGAAACAGTATTTAAACATAGGTATAAAATAATGAGATTTTTCCCGGTTCTTAAGTTTAATATAATTACATTTATAAAATAAACTTTATAAGAAACTCGTATATTTTTATAACTAAATATACTTGTAGGTATATGTATTATATATTCTTTAGGTTTCTTTATCTATAATTTCTGGCCTGTCTTATTCCTATATGAAAAAGTCAGTTTATTCATCATTTTAAAAATTTCAGCTTTTTCCTTGATATTTTGGAAGCAAAAAATAACACATTCAAATATTTCTATTTATTTATGAATAAATATAAATATGATGAAATAATCTTAACATGTTTCTAGTATTTTATTCTGCAAATTAGATAGGTACATTGTTTAGGATTTTTGAAAGAAACCTGTTAGACGTCACAACCGTCCCGATAAAGATCATATTATATAGAATCATAGGGTACTCAATGGCCCAGTGACGGAACGGTTTCTCTGAGGTCCCAGGTTGGAGCCCTATTCGTGTCAACGTGTATGTTTAATTATGGTTTTATTCAGTTGAAATATTATGTACATACTAAGTGGTCATTCATACTAAATAAATATTGAAGTTTAATATTTTTCATTAAGTCTTATTTCTAACACCTAGTGAATAATACTTATTATGTCAAGTTAGATTTTATGTAGGTGTACTTATTAATAGTATATTAGTAATCACCAAAAATATATATATTTTTTCTGCTCAAATAAATAATGGCGGGTCGTGGGTCTGCAATCAGGTCACAGATTCAAAAATTGAATATTACTAATTTATCTAAGGAGATTATAGTTAGGTCATAAAATAGTTTTTTAATTAACTACAGATCAATAATATTGTACAATTTAATAACTGTATCATAGGGAAAATGTAGTGTAAATGTAAAAAAAGTAGTGTCAGTGTCTGACAAGTAATAAAAGAGGCAAGATGAGAGACCGATACTAGAAAGAAGAAAGACACTAGAAAGTGAGACAGATAGATAGCCTCACTTGCTTGTTCTTTTTTCGATAGACACATTTTAGGCTGGCTTCCCCGCTCTATATAATATAATAACTCTATGACCTGTATAGTCAAACTCAAGGTCATGCCAGTCTGGAAATGGCCTGCTTAATGGATCAGAGCAACGATATAAATACACGCACGGTTGCTATTGGCAACGATTAAACATCTATTGACATGGCTAATATATGAATTATAATAGTTGAGACAGAAAATATCATTGTCCCTTTCCTTTTCATGATTTATGTTCTCATCTCATTACAATACAGTGCACTATTTGACCCAAAAATTACGAGAAAGTTTCCACCAATCAGATGAGAGCACTAGCTCATTAACAGTAATTTCTACATACATTAGTTGACCTAGCGCCTAGTAAATTGGATAATAATATGACTGCTTTACTAAAAACTTTTTTGATGACTAATAAACTAGTCGTGATAGGCACCGGAGACAGCGAACAGCGGGGATGAGTGACCTCAAAGTCCTCTAATAAAAAAGCTTTTTATATAACACAGATGCTTAACATTAAAAACAATAAAAAAGTATAAGGCGTTTTTCCAAAAGATTAACCGTTCTCGAGTTACGAATTTATACTTTTTTTATTCTTATGCTCGCAATCACAGAACAGAAATTCAAAGTAACATCAAATGTAATTGACAAATCTACTATATATATACCCATACACAAATCATCTTCGCCTACGTCTCAGTCAACTAACAAATGGTATTTTTTCAGCCTGAAACTTCTACGACTTATTAAGTAAGTACTTATAACCATACATGCATATGCCAAAAAAAGAATATATTAGACACACGTAGGAACGCTCTCACTTACAATTCAATATTGTTAGCTCGTTTTCTCAGCCACCGGACTCTCATGCTGCCGAACATCTACTGTATTAGGTCAATCTAAAATCCTTCTTGGTGTCTTGTACTGTCCCCCGTCTATCTTGAATGTTTTTAATTCCTTGGAAAGTATTAGAAACATATATTCCTTATTATAATCATTGCATTATCATGGGAGATTTATTACTTGCCTATAATAAAGATAATTATCGCAGTAAACAAGTTACTACATATAACTGAAGCCTGTAAATTGCAGGTTTTATCCCTTAAGAATACTCACTTCTTTCCTGGCAGTGTCTCTCTCTAGATCTTATCATGGTTTCTTCGCCTAGTTCTGTTTTAAAGCACGGTCAGTACTCCACTGATGCGTTTCCTATCATAATCTGATTTATCTTTCTTATAACATCCGTCCTCCAAAACCCAAAACTAGTATACTTTTTTTTAAAGTAGTTTTGGAGGAATTGATACTAATTGGCTTTGTGAGGGTTGGATTGATCTGCCGTCATTAATGCTGACTATATTTATACCAAAGTTGAGGTATTCAATCACTTGCTAACCCAACTATACGAGACATGCCTCTGTGCGTCCAATCAAAATAAAAGACTTACTTGGTTAACTGTCGAATTAAAAATTTTAATGGAGGAAAAAAATCAACTAAGCATAAATTTTAATTGATGGATTCTGAGACTAACTGTATTAAATAACATAAAGCTCTCGAAATCGCTGCAATATATCGTGTAGAGACGCCCACCGACGTCACATTTCAATCGAAAATGGCACTACATCCAAATACTACTGTCAATCTCGACATTGAATTTCTTAATAAACACTTTGCTTCTTCAAATTTAATGGACAATGCTGATAAAGATCCAATAATTAATTGACTTTCATCCCTCCCAACTCCAGATTTTATCCATTTTTGTTTTTGAGCTCTTACTTAATGTGATGTTAAGAAGAGCGTACTATCCATGATTTCGAATGCCGTTGGTGCTGACAGTATAAGCCGTAATATTATCGTATTTATCCTAGATATTATCTCTCTCATATATTAAGTCACGTTCTGAATCAATCCATTACCAGTAGTGAGTTTCCTGACACTTGGAAGCATGCTCAAGTTATTCATATATCAGAAAAATCCAAACCTTTAATTTGTGATTTCCGTCCTATCTCCATTTGGCCCTTCCTTTCCAAAATACTGGAATAAAAATATTTATGAGCAATTGAACACGTTCATTAACAAGCATCAACTGCTCAGTCCCTTACAATCTGAATTCCGTCGCGGTCATATTACGGTTACAGCCCTGGTTAAGGTCGCCGCTGATATTCGGTCAGCGATAGATAAAAAACAGCTTACAGTATTAGCATTGTTAGATTTCAGCAATGCATTTAACACTGTTGATTTTGATATTTTGTTGAGTCTGTTAGGCACTCTTAACATATCTCCAACAGTGTTAGACTCATTTCGGAGTTACCTCAGGATAAGTACCTCTCGTCTTGGTGTGATGTCTTGGCTGGGGTACCTCAGGGTGGCGTGTTATCTCCCTCACTCTTCGCAATTTTCATTAATGCTATCACTCAATATATATCTTCTCTCTATCGCATGTATGCATATGATATTGAAATTTACCGCCATTCTAATCTTGAAAATCTTAACTCATCTATTTCTGCAATTAATGACGACTTGACTGCAATCTTCAGATGGCGTAGTTTCGACAGCAGCTCAAGTGGCTTCCTATTAGTCGTCGCCGGGATTTACATGCCCTTTCTCTGCTGCACTGTATATTATTCCACCCAAGTATTATATATTTTTCCACCATCATATCTGAAGGAAAGATTTGATTTTTTAGAATCTTTCAATTTAAGATCATCACAACTATTAATAATCAGAATGACTGACCACAATTCCAAATTTTATAAATACTCTTTCACAATACATGCCACTAAACTTTGGAATGCTTTGCCTATGTCTATTCGAAAGTCCAAAATTTTAAATTTATTTAAAAAATCTGTATAGAAGCACTTTATAACTAAAGACATCTAAGACAACTTAAGTGTAATAATATAAAAAAAACTACTATGAGCATATTTATGTATTACCATTATTATGTATCAATCTCCTTGTATAATAACCCTGAGTATAACCATGACAAATTTTATTGGTGTGTAGCCCTCGACATGGCAAAATTTATCCTTATTTTGAAGGTTAATACTTAATTTATTTAGAGTTTAGAGAATATCACTTGAATAATTTAGATAACATTTACGACCTTATGTTTAATCTAAACCTTAGTCTTTAGTTGCTATTATTTACAATATGGCGACCGAGACCATGTCAAAATTCAATAATATTGACTTACGGTTAACCAAATATAATTATTGAAAAATATATTGTTACTATTAGTATTTACATAAAATAGTATTATTTTATTAAAAAAAAACTCTTACAGTACATATTAAATCAAATGTATATATAATTAAGTCGCGAAAAAAACCAGTTGTTTTTATAATGGAAAAACACAGGTAAGCTTTCATCATTCAACGCAATAAATGTAATAAGATAAACATTTAATTCAACGATGATCCATTCTACTTTAAACTGAATATTCAAACGGCATTAATAAACTTCTCATTTTGAATTATAAAGTATGATGCACTGTTTGTCGTGCTATTTCAAGTTTGCCTTCAGTCAAAGCAGCAAGCCCTCTAAAAGGCACTTTGGAAACCTTAAAAGGCCAAGCAGCCGCGCAGGCGCGTTGAATCGCTTCACCGCCATTTTTGGCGTCATTACCTTGGACTGTGTATCTAGATAACACATGTTATATTCCATAATAAGACTCGAGAAGTTTCTAAGGCGAAATCTTAGCAAAACAATTGTAGCGAATGTTCTCATTAACGTATAAGGTATTTGCTTGTTTACTAACCTAGATTCCCACAATGTAATTAAGAGAAATGTCAATTATGACTTACCTCCTTGGTTTTGTTCTGACATTCAACTTGATTTGAACAAATTTTCTTGTTAAAACAAAATTAAACTGTATGATCTAAATGATTGGAAGTTTAATTTTCATCCAATTATATACTCGAAAGCAAGAATATATGAGAGACGAGTTGTTATTTTTTTATTTACTTCACAAACAAAAAAGCACCTTTTTTATTTACTTCACAAACAAAAAGAGTCTTCATTCTCAATTTTTTTACAAAGTTTGACAAGTTTCAAAAAAGTTTATTTTTAATCTGAAATCCAGGAGAGCTTTTTTTTAGCTGTAACAGGATTTCCAGACAACGGAAATGGTGTAAAACATGTGCAAACATGTGCAACTAGCTGAGCATCTGTCGGAAGGAAGGAAAAGTTATAGTCATTGGTGTCAAGGTATTCGCGTAACCAGCACAAAATTTACATCCTTATAAGTGCTGGGTTTAGCCGCCTTGAACATGAGGTTACGATAAAAATATAAATATACTAGTAAGTTTAAATTCATCTGTCCCTTATGTTAATGTTGATCATGTGATGTCTAGGATAATTTCATACTATCCTGTGTGAAACTTCGAATACTCAGAGATTTAAACACAGGTTAAAGATAAACAAAAATGTAATAAGGCTGAAATATTTTATACATCTAAGGAAAACTTTTTTTTTTAAGAAATTAAAAATACTCAACTTAATATTATCTCTATAAATGTGGATATCTGTAGCAACAGAATAACTATTATCTGTGGAAAATTCTTAATAGAATTCTAATCTTATATCAATCTGAAATGGTCACGAAGTCATTGACCGGTGCGTAAGTTGTCCTTGATAGAGAGGTCCAATTATAAAATAATTATAGGATTATAAAATACAAATGAGTTTTATATGTGATCTCAAAATATTGGTAATAGATTTTTAAATTAAAAATGTAATTAAATTGTATATAAACTCTAGATACTCCCACGGTATACGCTAAATATTTAATGCATTTCATTAAACTTCGCTCATCTCTACACCATACAAAACCTGTTTTGAATGCACAACTTGTCAGGACACGACCTTCAACACAAATTTAAAAAAATCATGCACAAACATACAAATAAGTTTTAAATAATGATTAAATAACTACTAAATAACGTTTTTATCACTGACAAAATTATTAATTAGCTTGTGCTATCACAAAGTCTTTGGCCGCGAGTTCATTGCATGTCCGTTAGGAATTGAAATTCAAATCATCGCGTCTTTCGTTGGCTAGCGGATATAGATATGATTCAAGTTTGGCGGGAATATAACTTTATATTTATATCATTATATAATGTTATAGTGAATTTTACGGTAATTTACAGCTGCAGTTCGGTTCTCTTTGGAGAAGGAATCAAGTATTAGAGAGAAAATTCGTATTTCATTGTCAAAAACACGATTTTTTAAGCGCAGATTTACGGAGTGGGGGGGGGGGGGGGGGGGGGTTGTGTGCTATTGTGTCTAGTAGCACTTGATTTTTACTAATATTACTGCTTTTGTCATAAAAGTAATTTTATTCGCATTCAAATATCGTTTGAGTATTTGAAACAACAGTTCTTTTAGTACAGAATTAAATTTTGTTTAGTAAGTGGAATTGATTTTCTGGTAAACATTAAAATTCTTATAAGAATGCCAATCCTGAATAATAAATCCTAGTAGAACAAATCGCGTATCCATGCCCCCAATAAAATCAAAGAAGACACGTTTCCAATAAATACTTTTAATAAAAAAAGTCCACCTGAAAACATACAATATTAATATAATAACTTTAAATAAAACATAACGCAGATTATTATTATTTATATAAACAAAGTCATGACAAACGATGACGTGATATACAGAATAAACTATTAGCACGTTTGTAAATTCCTCGCCATATTGACCTTCGTTCGAGAAAGACGTTTGTTTCAAATTGAATACGTTACAATAATGGCCGTTAGCACGCTGATTACGTCACTAAGAAAAAAGCACGTGTGGACTAGATAAGAAAATAAATAATTAAGATAATAAGATAATGTATTATTTGCAGGCTTTTACATTTTTGGTAATTGAACTTATTTATATTTTGACAAGGACAATTAATGTTCTGCAAAAATATTCGCATGCTAGGACAAGTGCTATTTTTGCAATTAAACTTTCGTGAACCATGATGATTATTAAATATTTATTAACCTAGCTATGTTCACATAAACTAATCTGAATTTTGTCCTATTATTTAAGACTTTCGAACCCATTCGGGCACGCCGCGACTCCGCTATGCTTGGAGCGTGTGAATAGGAACTAGGGTTGCTACCTTTTATTTTGCAATAAAAGTGCATTTGTTATTATACGTAAGAAAAAAAGTACATAGTATCAAAACAAAGTACAGTCCATTTTTCTTTGTTATCATATTTAAAAACTATATTATTTTAACATATAACATTATAACAGCCCAAACTTTGTAAAAAAAAAGAATTCCCAAAAAAACTTGTATTGGTTTTGAAGTATTTTATAGAAGTAGTTTTCATTTTGATTTGTGCGAGTGAATACTTGATATCATTTGTAACACTACCACTAACCAAGTGTAAGAGAGAAAAAGTATAAGTTTACAATTCTTAAAAATGTTGCTTATTTCTATTTCATGCAAAATAAAGTATTTTTGTGTGCTTTATTGGATTCATAAAGTATAGAGTACAATTACGTGAAATAACGTACAATACTTTTTTATAAATTATGGGTTGCCACCCACACCAATAAGCCCTGAATGGGTTCGAAACTAGTTAGCAAAATTTCGACTAATTTACGTAAGCATGGCCGGGTTAACATATATTTGACAAGTGTTATGTAACATAGTTTTCCAAAAATCCAATGAACATAAAAAACATAAATGCGGATTAAAAAATAAATGTAATAAAAATAACGATAATAAAAATAAGAAAAACAAAGAATAAGTCTAATTCTATTATAATTATCAATGACAGATATAATAATACATATTTGAAAGATGTTATATGTATATCTACCATTCAGATTGACATGACATAAGTTGAAAAGCTGTCGTAAACATTAAAATATGAAGTAAATGCGTATATATATTTATAATTTTAGGGTTCCGTACCCAAAGGGTAAAAACGAAACCCTATTACTGAGAGTTCGCTGTCCCTCTGTCTGTCCCCAGGCTGTATCTCATGAATCATAATAGCTACAAATTCACAGATTGTGTTGCCGCCTTAAAAACATGAACTAAAAATAGAAAAGAAAATAAATATTTAAGGGAGCTCTATACAACAAACGTATCTTTTTGCTCGATATTAATAACGCCAACAGGTAGACGCTTGAAATATTTACAGAATATGTAGTTACACATTTACTAAAAAGAAATAATTAATTTAAATAAAATAAATTACAAACGTGATTAATTTGCCATTTTTTTTTCATATATACTTATAGCAGATTACACATTTAGTTATGCGACATAGTTATTGCATATAAACTTAGATATATATATATGATTTATTACATTTAGTTATCGGTCCAACGCTTGACACGTGATGGCTCGGCGGCCATTGAACATCAACAGCTGATCATTTGACTCCTGTACTGTTGTAATCTGTAGATGTCACAGTTCTATTTATTTTACAATTTGGTTCCATATTGTTCTTAATATATTATTTTTATAATTACTTACGTAATGTTTGTTTAGTGATGTCTAAGTTATTTGAATATTAAGAAACTCAAATAGATTTATTATTTTACTGTGATTTTATAAATCTTATTAAGCAACTGTATAATCCCGTTCATCTAAATGTAATCTGTGTGCAAGCTGCCATGACGCAATTAATCTACAGTTAACATATTAAATTATTTCAGTTGTTTCTTTTTTGGCTGTTCTTTTTCAGCTCTTTCTTTTTTGAGGATATGATAGGTATGGATATTTTCTTAAATAATATTAGCATAGCTTTCCTACCATACAGGCAATGAAGCGACAGCGGCGATGAAGTAAAAAAAAAAAAGGCCTGACAGATGTGCAAAAAAGTGAAATAGGGCTTTGTAGTCATAGATATTGTATTACATTATTAGTCATAGATGTTGTATGGTTCTAGTTGACTTTTGCGCCTAAAACTAAATTCAGGACGCTGGAGAGAAGATTGAAAATTAAACGATTATAATACTTTAAACTTTTAAAAGTGCTTTCTCTAAATAAGATGTGTGTTAGATTCACCTTATAATACAATGTTGATTCAAAATCCATGATGTGAACAATCTCAGTTCACAACGACGACGTGAAAGTAAATATGTATGAATAGAGAAAGTACTGACTATCTGAGAACAGCTGGTATATTCTAGAATTCACAGAATATACCAAAAAGAATTTACTGTATACTATTTTGACATGTCATTCATTTTGGCATTTTATTTCAAGATTGGAACTGAAAATTTCATAGAGTTATATATACATAGAGTAGGGACACAAGTTTAAAAAAGTCCATCGAAAAAAAGAAAGCAAAAGAGGTTACCTACTTGTCTCTTTCTTGTATGTGTGATTAGACAAAGATAAGTATCGGTCTCATATCTAGCAATTTTTATTATTTGTCAGAAAGTGAGACTCATAAGCCTGCCTATTGCTTCCCTTTTCTATCTTTATACATTGTATAGAAATTTAACACTTTTTGACTAGTAAATAGCTAAAAGCTCAATTTTTCTTCTAGTAACTATAGAGAGTTAAATGTTCCTTAATTGTAACTTTTTGTTATGCAAAAATAGTTTTTAATATATCGTAATAAGTTTCTTAATTGTAACGTTTTGTAATACAAATATAGTTTTTAGTATATTGTAATAATATTCTCAACATAAATTTTCAATAAAATGTTTGGTTTGTAACAAAACTTTTCAAACTAAAGTAATATCGAAGGCAATTTTAAAAGCTAAAATTTTTATCTTATTATTTCTGTCTCGAATTAATAAGCAAATAACTGATAATAATGAATGAATCTGCTATACATTTATTTTTTATCTGATATTATTCCTATAACCGGAGAAAAAAAAGATTTTTTTCTTTTAAATATGAGTAATTCTGTTATCTCGTAATAAACATTGAATTTATTATTATCTAACTATCATATACGGTTATATAAATATTATAATATTATTATTAATTTTTTCTAAGACATAATATAACTGTTTTAGTATTTCCGTTGCAAAAAAATATACAAAAAAAATATTTTAAAGATATGAACAACCATATATGTAATTATTTCTACGCTCCATTGTGTAACTAGGAAATTAAATATGTCATTAAATGTCACGCTGCGTGCTTCTGCCCTGTCAATAGGCGTGTAAAGGTGTGGAGGCAGATCCTGCCATATTTGGCGCGAATTCCTCAACAGCTGGAGCGGATAAGCACCATAGTTCACGCATCGCTGCGCTTCGTAGATAAGATTTCGTATATAGGGCTGTCATTCTATTTCAGATTGTGTGCTTATGTTAGTAGACCTTGGGAGGTAATCCAATTATTTTATTGTATTGGTACAAGGTTTGATCTGTTACATATAAATGTCAAAACAAATAACAGATTATAGCATTTAAATACCAATGTGAATGCATAAAACATATTCAGTTTAGTACTATTATAAAAAAAAATATAAAAAATAAATAGCAAGCTCAAACAATTCCAAAAACAGAAAAAAAAACCGGTATTAAAGTAGAAGAACTTATCCACACACATGACAACCCTATTTCTAAATTATCTCGTAAGATGTTATATAGACCGACACTGCAGCGTTAATTTAATAATTTTAATTAATAGAAAGAGTAACTCTCTCTTTGCCGTTTTGGAACTGGTGAACGTCATTAACTAGATGAAGATGCGAGGTGGTGTGTTAGTTTGACAGTTTAAAATAGTGCACAGTCAGCGTCAAATACAGCCAACAATAGCCAACAGGGCCAACAGTATAGACAAACAAAAAAAAAATTTAATAAGCCTGTGAAAATAACATAAAAAAAATATTTTTAAACATACAAAGACATTCACAGGTGTATTTTTTTACATATTATGTAGCTACTACAGCAATCAATTATTAGTATGTAAATTTAATTAATTCCTATCCAAAGTCTATAAAACTATTTAGAAATTAGGTCAAGTCTACAAAATATATTAGGTTATTAACTAAAAGCACAAAGGAGAGAGATCATCATCATATATTGATTGAGATGAGAGATTTCCACAATTACTATTATAATTTAAAAAATATAAAAGTTGTTTGCTTGTTAATACTTAAAAATGACTCTGGACTTATGAGTTTTTAAAGAGGGAATATCCCCACTAAGGGATAAATGATACCAAAAAAAAAAAAGAGGGAATATCTTCAAATTATATTTTTATTTGAACGTTCCTTTGACAGTTCTCAATTTAAAAAAAATCAGGCAGTCATTAGGGTATATTTTATGCTTACTAACAGATATCTAGTTATTTATAATATAGTCTAAAAGGCGATGACTACCTATAACATAATAACATTAAGGTCACCGGACGCCAGTCATGTGCATTATCGTTGTTCTTGTTCACTAACAGATATACAACCTTGTTTGGCTTGCCTGTAACATCGGCGCTGTATCCATAAATGCGATCAACTTATATAGGTGTAAGGTAATTGGACTTCGATGTTGAAAACAACTCGAGAAATGTTGTAACACTTTTTACTTTAATGGTAATAACTTGAAATTCGAGTGTTGGATGGCGCGAATATCAGTTGGAAGTAAAATAAGGTCAGATATTGCAATTATATCCAAATAATTCCAAATACAATTTAATAACAAGTTCGATGAAGAAGGTTGCAACTTTATTTTAATTAACCATATAATATACTCTTTTTTTAATATATATATTTTTTTACAGTGAATGGCTGAATCATTAAGTGTAGTCAATGACTCGTTCTTTGCGGTATTTTCACCGTGCAGTTACTTCGCAGTTCGCAACAGAGACCCCTAGCCGACTCTATAACAATATTCAACCTTATTAGTTGAATGAACTTAAATATATTCGAAAAAATGTATAACATTATATATATTAGAAACTCACTATAATGAATTATCCAAACTTTCAATAAATATTTAATTAAAAATTATAAATTTACATTATTTCAAAATAATAACAATGCTAACGTAATTGTAATTGTTGTTCTTATTATTATTATAAAAATATACAAAAGTATTATACTAATATATTTAATTATGACCTGCTAAACGAGACATGATTTTCTTTAAAATCTGCTTTGTCCATTTTTAAAATAAAAAGACGAAAAATATTTGTTTTGTTCACAAAAACCCTACACCTACGGTCGTACTTCTAACGCCATCTGTGTCAAATATGAATTGAGAGTTTCTCTAGTTAACAAATCTGGTGGATGCCAAAATTAAACATAAATTATAACCATAGAACCTATTTGAAATGAAATAACTATACACATTAATAATTATAATGTTTTTTATAATTCTTATAAGCATATAATATCGTTGACTTAACTCAATTCTACATCTTATAACTATTAGGTTAGGTTAGGTTGTTATAAACACGAAAAACGGTAAAGTTACTTTTTTTTTAAGATTGCTAGTTCCAAAAATGCGACACTCAGGATCGAATTATAATAAGTGCTCTACAAACTTCACTAACAGGTACATATTATGGAATAAAAACAAAAGAAACGAAGTAGTTTTTTGAAATTATAACAACGCCATCTTTATTTTCCTAGCACAAAATTCTATTCCTTTTATAGTTTTTAACTTTTTAGAATATATGGAAATGAAATAAATCGCATGTAATTGTAAATATAATATATTTTTTTTTAAATATAATTTTTAATAAACACCATATGGCAGTTATTTTTTTTATAATTTAAATGTTGCCAATTAGAATTTTGAAATTAAGAAACAGCTGATCAAATTGTATGTCAAATGTCTGATCTGTTAAATTGCATTCAAGACGTCATTCCTAATAGTGATTTTATTATCGAGCTTTAAATTATATCTTTTGTTTGTTCATTATCTTATCTACATTCATTTAATTCTCTAAATGAAAACTTTGTTCACATATACTAATGTTTTATACTGACAAAGAAACAAATAATTGGAACACAAGTTTTGAAAGCAATGGGCATTATACAT
Source organism: Napeogenes inachia (assembly GCA_959347355.1). Taxonomy (NCBI): domain Eukaryota; kingdom Metazoa; phylum Arthropoda; class Insecta; order Lepidoptera; family Nymphalidae; genus Napeogenes; species Napeogenes inachia. The sequence continues at coordinate 7,943,818 of OY365793.1, read as the reverse complement.
TTAGAAACATGACAGAAAATAGGTATTAAATGCTCTGAACATACATTTGTACTATTTATCTTATTGGTTGAAAATTTCTAGCTTACATTATGAAATAAATTTCCACTTTATATGTATTTTATATAGTGCTTAATGTTTACAGAAAGAGATCCCGAGAAGATGACACTTGTGAGTTTATGCCTTTGTCCAAAAGAATCAATAATCTGCACATAAACAATAACATGAATGGTACATCATCACAATCATCAGATTCTAGTCATAGTAATGGTATAAATGAGAATGGAATTTCACAGCCATCTTCATCAGATACAGAGAGACGACCGAGTTATGATCCCGGAATCAATTCCTCAGATAGCAGATACTATTATGATAACAAACTATTGTTTGAATTGCATTTAGAGAGGATACAAAGATCAGGACAGCAGTTTCCGTTTTAAATTTAGTATAGTATGTTTTGTAAGTTTGGTACCTGTATTATTATGCCTAATAGAATGTATTTAATAATTGCATCTCAATGTATGTTAATAAATAGAATATTTCAAAATGTTTTTTATTATTAATATTTATGAATGTAAAATTTTGTAACTTTAGATCACAAAATATCAAGTATGAATAATATACTTTTAAGTTTTCCATTTATGTTATTCAAAACTTCAATTAGGTACTTAATATCTGTATCTAATCAGGTCAAATGAGAGATCAGAGCAATACAAAGAAATACATTTATTAACATATTTTTTTAAATATTTCAATAGATTTTGATTCCTAGAGTTTAAAATAATTGTTTTGATTTTACGATTTAGTAAACTGTCACAGTTTTCGTAACGTCAAAACTCGTAATAAGGTTACTGATTTTGGATAAATATCTCAATAAAAGGAAAATTAAACAAGTTAACTACCTAATTAAAATATAGTCTTAGTAAATTATAGATAAGTTTATAATAGTAAGTGTAGGCAAATACTTGTTGATATTGTTCAATAACGAAAAGGCAGCCGGACCTACTTTATTAAAATGTGTCGCATGTCTGTCTGTCTGTTTGTGGTCACGGAACTTAATGTTCCTTCCTTCGCTACTTAATGATATCGTGTTTAAGGGACAAAGTTATTATTGTTAAGCTTAGACTACTTTGAGTGTTTTAATTATCAAAAGGAAAAAAGGAGTGCTGACAGTCGTACAATCTCTGTCTGCCTGTCTGTATGTGTTGAACGCTCTTAATTGTATCTATCTGTCAATGTCCTTGAAAATACTTGGTACCAACAAATAGTATCTAATACTAAAATCCATGATTTCTGAAATGTGACAAAATCTATACCTACATATAAATTTTAAAATTTGACAATGGCAAAAAAAAATTATATATATATTTTTTGTAATCAAATTAATTATGTAATTTAGGTAAGGTAACTAAATTATTATGCATTGACTTGACGATCATAAGATTGGGAGCGAAATAATGTCGGAAGATGTAAAAATAAATCCTTCATTTGTCCTTGAGTATATTAAGTAATATTCACATATATTATTATAAACATCCATTAGAAGTTGTCAAATTGACTGTCCGTAACATACTAGGAATGAAAAAAATGAACCTTTAGTTGGAATAAAAAAATATAATAGAAATAAGAAGCTTTTTTTAAATAAAATTATGTGAGGTTTGTAAATATTTTCGAAAATCAGACCCGTAATGGGCGATACCATTAATAAGTATGTACATTACTACTTACTAGTCTGTGCAGAACCCTCGGTGCACGAGTTAGACTCGTAGGTACCCTTTATCTTTTTATCTTGTCAAAAAACAGTTTAAGAAGGGACTAAGATATTGTAAAATGAATTTAGTAGCCGTGCACATAAAAAGAAAACCTAATTTTAAATATTGAATTTGATTAAATATTTTGTGAGAGCCGATTTTTTTCCGTTAGATACGGAAATTGATTTTTAATATACCTAGTAAAGAACCTACCTAATTAATATTTAATAACCATTTTCAATCATCCTCAATTATTAAAAAAAAAACAGTGATAATTTTTACATCAGCTGTAAAGATAACTGTTTGGCATATATTTTGTATATATAATCACAAAATCATTTAAACAAAGTTATATTTTGTACTCATAATATCCATGAAAAATTATCAACCTAACAGGACAGTATAAGTAAAAAGTTTTATGAATTAGCAACCATTGAATAATATGCACTATGCAACTACGAATTACGATCTGCATTTTGCATCTCTAATCTTTGTAGTTTGTAGCAAAAATTCGTTCATTCACAAATCACCAATCACATCAAACTATTTGTGCGCCACCTGGCGTTAACTTGGCTAAACATCAAAACAGTTTACAGTAATGGCGGATTTCATTTGTAGTAAAGAGTGGAATCGTTAATGTTTATGTCGTTTGTAATCAAAGTGTATTAATATTTTATGTGATATAATTTTTACAAAAGTATCGGAACACTTTAGGTGCCAAACAGTTTTTTGACGTGTGAGGTAAGTGATTAATTTGTGTTTTTGTCGTAAACGTGTGAATATCCGTGACCTTATTTTGGAAGCGGTACTTTGTTGTACCGTTAGACGGGCGCGTGGCTGTCCCTGAGCGTTCTCGAGAGAGTGCCGCGAAAGAGGGCCGTACAACCCCTCCTCTCGCGAATTTTCCTGGCGGTGGTGGAAGGAGTCTAGAGCGGGAGTGATTTGGTGTAGTATCAAAAGCATATGGAGGGGATCCCGTATCTTGGTGGGGATGCGTAGCGCGACGCGTGATGGACACTCAGCTGGGCCAAAGGAACTGGTAGGGGTGAATAACCTTCTATCTTCCGTATGATCCGCCGACGTCTATGACCTAAACAACTATTTTATGAATTAAAACAAATGAAGTACACATTGCATAATGCGTCGATACATTTATTTGTTAAATTATTTTCTTTGTCTCGATCGCCTGCGTTCGGGTGACCTTGTACCAAAGTTCAAATGATCGAAAGGTTATTTTTATATGTTGATGGCCTTGTAGAACAATGTTAAATGATAAACATATAATAATTACACATATACAACATTTTCATTGAAGGGTTAAGAATTAAAACAGAAAATTAAAACCTAACGACATTATTTTAAATTTTCGTTTATATTTTGATAATGATCGAATGTATACATTTTTTTTAAAGTTTGAAAATTTTACGCAATTACTAAAGATAAATCTAAAGAGTAAGTAACAAGATGATTACCAAACCAACTCGCTTCGAATCGTTATTGAACCAAAACCACACCTCGTTTGTGAAAGTACGCAAAGAGAAAGTGAGAATTATGTTTGAGCACGGAACATACTGTGGATCGTGGAACTGTGTGTGTACAACCAGTCGTAGCATAAAAACTTTCTTTACCCTACTTTCTTGTCTCGCCTCTCACCGTGTTCAGTGTGTAGTGTCTGGTGGGTGCTAGTGGTATGTGCCCTACCATTGGGATCCCAGTGTAGTCCCGTTGGCTGTGGTGGTGGGAAAGTGTGGGGGAATCGTATGACTCAGTGGGACAGTGCTTTTTATTTTTTTTCTCCCGCTTCAGCGGAAAGTAAACGTAATATGTGCGATATGCAGAAAATGCCTACAAGAGATGATGCTTCTTGGTAGGAATATTATGTATTGAAATTATTTATAGCATTTATCGTATATATTTTTTATTTATTCAGTAAATATTTCATCTATGCTTCAAAACTTATTAAAAATAGAAATAAAAATATTCTGTAGTCTTAAAAAGACCTAAAGACACTCAATTTTACTTCTTATAGGGAGGGTCATCTAAAATATGATATATTCAAGTAAAAATATTAAATTATTTACAGTGACGAAGACTCAGACATGAATTTTGCCGCATACCCTGCAGGGACACACTTTGTGACAACGGGTGGACAATTGCCCGTCACTAAATTACAACAAAATGTCTCCAACAACGGAACTTCACTATCACAGGTATATAACTACATTAACAAGCATCATACTAGGAAAGTGTCAAAAGTCTAAAACCTAATTGTATTAAGATCATCCTCAATAATGTCTTTATTAAAAAATAGATAGTATTTTTTAAGATTGTACTGTTAATGTTAACTTGTTTTTAAGTAGAGTATGTTAAAAGAAAAACCAAATGTCTATATATTTGTTATGGGTGCAACAACTTTCACCTATGAAGTGATAGATAGTGTTGTCGGAAAGTCTCAAATTACTACTGCTAGAGAATTGTCATAGAACATATACCCATTATTTAATTTAATTTATTGTTTTATTTTCCTTAATAACTTATAAATTACAATTTATTGAGATATTTGTAAGTATAATATATATAATATTACTTCACACATAAATATAAATAATTAGAATATCAGACTTTATTTCAGTTATTGGCAAACAAAAACCTATCTACAGATTTAATCTTGTCTCCAGGTGGTGGGTATGGTGAGTGGTGTGAACATGGGTGAGGGAGTGCAGTATGTCCGTACTATTGACTCTTCAACTCTGCAGGCTGCTCCTCAGCTCATATCTGTTCCCATAGCTCTGCCTGGTGTTAAACCTGGTAAGACCTGGATTCATACACTATATAAATAGTATGTTTTATTTTTTTTTGGTACAACTAATTTATTTATTTTATTTATTTATTTAACACAGTATTTCTAGGTAACATAAGTAAGAATTAATATGGCACATCACAAGTAAATTGTGTATTCTTAAATTGTTGACTAAGTATAATGACTTAATTTACATACTATTTATTGATGTTATAATAAGATGCCAGTAAAAAAAACATGTATATGTATGTGAACAATGATAATTCAAAGAAGCAAGCACTGAAATGATGTATGGTAGAAGAGAAAAATAGATTGACATAATATATTGACATAATGTTACAAATAATTTGAATGGTGGATGATGTTTACTTTAAATAACTTTGAAAAACTAATTATTTCCAACCTTCTAAAACTTTTTGGTAATATTTTATTATCTACAACAACTTGATAATCATTACTACAATAAAGAACTTAATATCACCAGGAAAATAAATAAAATTATAATAATTAATACATGTAATATTTTGTTAAAGTCCTTGCAGATAAAAAACCTTTGAACAAAGAGGTTTATATAGATTTTTCCTATTACAAAAATTTATTTAAAATCCAGGTGACCCCCAGCCAACTGTGCAGATCCAGGTCCTCGGACCAAACTTAACGCTGCAACAGCAACAACCCAAGTACCAGATGCAGATACCTATTCAAGGATTTCAGCAAGGTGAGATAACATTCAAAATAATAAAAAGGTGCTTGGGTTCGATTCCTGATAGGGACAGGCATGTATGTGATATAACACCCTTAACACATTATAGAAAGATAAGAAAAATAGGATAAAAAGATAATATAGTGTATATGTATAAAATATATATATACATATATATATTTATAGAGTAGTAAAAAGTTAAAAATGTCAATATACCTTTCAATAATTGTCTGTTAAAAAACATTTTTCAATAAAATGAAATACAGTATGTATGTGATAAAAAATAATTATTTTCATAGAAATTTATGCAATGAAATTCTAATTATGATATCATATATGATTTTATTTCTGAACAGGTGGCTCAGTACTAACAGTTGCATATTCACCGGACGCAAATGAATCAGGAGGCATACAGCTCATCGGAAACACACTGCCAGATGGTAAATATTATATTATATATTTATTATACATATATATAATATATTTTATATGTAAATGATATATTTTAATATGTTCAGGTTCATTCAGGATACGACCAGGTGATTAGAATTATATTTATACATTTGTTCACGATTTCTTATTAATTATATGTTTTATGCACTTATTGTTATATCACTTGTACTATTGTTTCTAATAATGCACTCATAATAGTAAATAATCATAAACAATAATAATACTATATACATTTATTATAATGGGTAAACTAAACACCACATAGGTTTTTAGAATGTGTTATATATTTAAATAGTATAAGAGCAAAATCATCTTATATCTAAAATGTTAATAATTTAAGTAAGTTTACAAAATTGTAGTATTTGATAATTGTAATGAACTTCTAAATATTTCCTTTTTTGTGATTTTCCAGTACTCCAAGCAAAAACATTTTAAAAGTGTAAATAAAAACTGAATTCCAGATTTCATATAAAATACTTTCCATATTCAACAATATAGCCTAATTAATAAAAATTATCTTACTTCAAGAATTAATTTATTTCTTGATATTAGTGTTTAGTGATTGAAGTGGTTTTGCTTTTGTACTTACTTATATACTTAATTTAAATATGTATATACTTATTTTAAGTGAATATATAAAATATGTTGTAGGTCTACAAGTGCTGGCAATGCCGCAGGAGATGCAGCTGATGCAACAAGACAGCAAGGAACATGTCCAGCAGAACATACAGCATCAGGTGGGGGCAGACAGTTCATAACATATTAACATAAATCATATCTATTTTTATTTTAACTGCCCGTTGGTCGAGTGGTTACCGCGGACGCCTAACGTCTAATGGGGCCCGGGTTCAATTACCGACAGGGACAGGCTTGTACATGATGGTTATGGATGTCTGTATTGCTAGGTTTGTTCATTTATTAAATATATCCTCAGTTTTCAACATGTTTATTTGTATGTATTTGTATTGTTATCTAACATCCTTAACACAAGCAAATAATTAGCTTACTTAGTGGTTAGATCAATGGGTGTAATTTGTACAAATGTTCTTATATATATATATTGAATTGTTCTACATATGTTATTAGTATATATATTATATATATATATATAAAATTAAATTCTATTTAACTTTAAAATTACATGAAAGGTTTATTTATCAATTAATTAAATTCACTCTAAAAAGCGTAATAGATCAGTAAATAAGTTAAATAATAGTAATAATAATACAGGACAAATTATTTACATTGATCTAACCCCTAAGTAAGCTAATTATTTGCTTGTGTTAAGGGTATTAAACAAAAATATATAGAAATACTGAAAAATACTGAGAATATATTTAATAAACAACCAAACCCAGAAATACAGACATCTATGCCCATCACATACATGCCTGTCCCTGTCGGGAATAGAACCCGAGCCCCATTGCGTCGCTATATGTTAGGCGTCTGCTCTAACCACATGACCAACAAGGCGGAGATCAATAATTTAAATATATTAAGAATTTTAAACATATACATTATCCCACCTTACTTTAATAATTCTGTTCCCTCACCAGATCTTCATCACCCCCAACAACCAGATAGTTATCAACGGTCCGGACAAGAACCTCAACAACAACACAAACACCAATAATAATAATGAAATAACTACCACCAATATAGTTATTAAGGAGGAGTGTGAGGATAATATGGAAGATGTAAGTATATATATATATATAGATATGAGTATTAAATATAGTTTTAAAAACAAATACTGGCAGGGATTGGAACCACTGTACCGATAAAGACATTATATAAAATGCTATATTCATCAAAGCTAGTAGTGATATGGTAGCTCAGTTGGTAGAGCGACGGGACGGTTTATTTGGGTCTCGGGTTCTAATCCCAGCTCACATCGGTTTACTTATCATTTTATATTTATTTATAATTGTATTAAGCTTAACATGTCTATACATGTTTATAGATATTTTCAAATATGAAATACGTAGTTTAGAAAGAATGTGCTTGATAAATATACCTAGTCTGGCCATAAATACTGTTACAATTAAAAATAAAAAAATATTACATTTGAATTTGGAATCTGTCATTTTTATACGATTATTCATTGTGTTTTCTCATTTTGGCGCCAATACATTGTACAATATTTTGCGATATTAAAATGGACTGGGGTGATAAAGAGAACAGAATCGCTGTGTTTGCATTACACAAAGTAGGTATGAAGCCAAATGCAATTTTTAAAACTCTCCATACACTTGTTATTAGTCAAATGTTCGTGTACCGGGCTATTAATAGGTACAATGAGACTTCCTCTGTTTGTGACGGAGAAAGATCTGGCCGTCCACGTAGTTTTCGTGGTCAAAGCAGTAAGGGAAAGAAGTCGAAGAAATCCTGGGCAAAAGATTTTATCTCGGGAAATGAATATAGCACCTAGAACCATGTCGCGTATTTTAAGAGATGACTTAGGACTTGCAGCCTATAAGAGACGCACTGGTCATTTCTTAACTGATAAATTAAAGATGAATAGGGAGGTAAAATCGAAACAACTACTGAAGTGGTACGCAAAGGGAGGTCACAGAAAAATGTTGTTTACGGATGAACAAATTTTGACAATTGAGAAACATTTTAACAAACAAAATGACCGTATTTATGCTCAAAGCTCTAAGGAAGCTTCTCAATTAGTCGACAGAGTGCAACGTGGGCATTATCCGACATCAGTGATGGTTTGGTTGTGTGTTAGCCATGAAGTAGGCTTCTTCGGGCTTTTCAGTCTCGCAAATCTCGCGCCTGTAATCCCACAACACGCGGAATTGGAAAATAACGCGGGATTCCGCAATGCCGAGATCTCGGTATTCCGGGATTGGAAGCCCTGTTGTAGACCCATTCGGGTTTTCTGGTTATGAGCTCGGAGCATGATGGACTTAGGGAGTAAACAGTTCTTTTCGTATAGATATAAATGTATAATCCGGCAATATTCCAATATAATTGACGTGGGTACAGTCGTGTAAATATATATACGAATGTATAATATTTTATAAAAATAATCTGAGGTATTTAATATATTTTTTTATAAAATTTCTCATTTAATAATCGTATTATTTTGTCAGGAGAGTTCTCAAGGCACCACAGCGCAACAGGAGTTTGTCAAATATCTCAACACTTTGCGGCGACAGGTACTCTATTATTTTATAATATATAGTTATTAGAGATGCGCCTAATATTTGTTCGGTATCCGGTATCTTTATCGCTATTCGTTTTCGGCTGAAGTATTCGATTTTGGTGCAGAATACATTGGATTCGAGTTTTTCTATTCTTGTCTACACGCCACTGCACCGTAAAGAACTAAAAGACAAGAATGAAATATATGTCATATTAGAAGTCAAAGAAGTAAATAATGTGTTGAATAAAATATCTCAAAAAAAATATTTTTAAAACACAAACCTGTTCACGCGGCAAAACAATGATATGGTAAACCGAATAATTAGACCAAATATCCGGTATCCAAATATCGGTTATTCGGTAAAAACACTAAACGGCGCACCTCTAATAACTATTATTTTTATTATTTGTGAAATTGTTAGAAATAAATTAATAAATAGTTTCCATCACAGCAAACACCACCCTTGCCAGCATCATTGCAACAGTTCTTAAGGTTGAACCCCACCACTGAGTTCAAGAAGACAGAACCAGTCGATACAGACGTACCAATGAAGGAAGTCATCACGGAAGCAGTGTTGGAAGAAGGTAATAAGTTAAAAAATATATATATTCATAAATATACTAGTTGTGTTGTGTTTCAGATCAATCAAGCAACGGGGTGAGTAGCCTTCAAAGAAAAATAATAAACATTCTCAGATAAAAAATATGTTTAATATTAAGAACAAAAAAGGTTATTATTATTCTATTCAATAGTTTTAAATTCTCGAGTTAAGAATTTTTTATACTTCTGGTTTTGGGATTGTAAAGTGGACCCTATGTTGCTTGTTATGTTACCATTACAGCATAAACAGTTATAGAACTTGAATCTAAAGATTCATCCAAAATTAGCAATCTCTACATGTGTATTTATATATACTCATACACAAATTACAAAAGCTGTTTCACCTAATTTCAAAGGAATTGCCTTTAAAATAACTAATTCTTTCCAGATGGTACACTCCGGGTGCAAACAAAGAAGAAAAAGAAATACAAGAAGAAAGCGGCCCAGCCGGCGCGACCCAAGCTGGGTCAGGTCGTCATCGCCACCTCCGCTGACGGGACGCCCATCTTCTGCTGCCCGCAGTGCGACATGGCGTACCCTGAGAAGGAACAGCTGGAGATGCACCTCTCAGCACACAAGATAGAGAGACGGTTCATCTGCGGGATCTGTGGAGCCGGGTTAGCTATTTATATACTATGTGGTTGTATTGTATATGTTTAAATATCTTACATTAAATAAATAGATATATTTGAATATCACTTAACTCCGGCACTTCAATACACACGTCAAGTAATCCGGCACATTTCGCCCGCGCCTTTTTTTTTTTTTCTAAAGACATAAACTTTGTTACTTAAGAACTCAACGCAATGAACTGCATTTTGCACCTTGCACTTTTGAGTAATCCGAACATTTCAATAATCCGACAGCCTCTGGTTTTTAATAGTGCCGGATTATTTCTAGATTCTACTGTGCAGATCGAAACATAAGGACCAAATCTATAAGGGCAGGGATTCGAACACACGACCTCTGGGAAACAATTATTTTTCATTGTATATTTATTTCTTATTTAATGAAGTTTAATATGGTTATACCGGTCTGTATATATTTTAAAACATTATAGGACCATTATTTATGTCTACAGACTAAAACGAAAAGAGCATCTGGAGCGCCACAAGCTGGGCCACAACCCGGAGCGCCCGTACGTGTGTGGTTCCTGCGGGAAGGGCTTCAAGAGACGAGAACACCTTAACCTACACGCAGTCATACACTCAGGGGTCAAGACAGAGATGTGCGGGGAGTGCGGGAAGGGTGTGTTGACTTATATACCTACTTATACTAGCACATATACATACACACATGTACAACACTTATACATACATGCATGGAGTAGCTTATTTGCTAGCTACTCCATATAGAATATATAAATATTCTGAATGAATGTTGCAAGTTTACTTACAGTTGGGGTTAATAATCAATCTTCAATCTGAGACTTAATTTCAGTTAATGTCCTTAAAACTCTATTGATAAGTGTGTTATTGGCACTGTAAAATCAAGAAGTTAATTGTGATTTTTTAGTCGTCTAAAACTTGAACTGTTTGAACTTGTGTTCAAATTGGATTAGAGGTGATAATAAATTTTGATTGTTAAGAAGTGATGATAGAAACATTTATCATAGGTACATAACTTATACAAAAGCGTATAAAGACTATTCCATCTGATACATTCCATTTGTTAATTTAATGCAAGTATGTCCAATTATAGAATATTACCGCGTATTTAAAACTGTAATAATTCAAACCTAACATCCCACAGGTTTCTACCGTAAGGACCATCTCCGCAAACACACGCGCTCCCACGAGAGTAAGAGAGCACGAGACGAGGCCAACAACGAGGGGATGGACACCAACATCACCAACATCACCAACACCGCCAACACCGCCAACAACGCCACCACCAACACCATCCTACCAGAAATTACGATACATGTCAGTAATACATAATTATAAAGATAATATTCACATTACTCACAGACTATACATATATATATATACTGAATCGACTATTTTTTTTTTCATACCCATAAAAATTAACAATATTACTTACAAGTAATAGTTTCCGTAAATTTCTAATAAGTATATTTTTTTTTATATGAACAGGACACGAACCTGTAAACTTTCTGAAACCGTCTGTCTAATTAAGCTACCTTGATTAATCTAGAATTCATATATTAGGCTTCTTTCGACAATCCTAACCAATGTTTCTAACTTTGCAGAAAGTAACATTGAAAAGATACCACAACCTAAATTAATGTCCGTGAAGTGATTAAACCTTATATTCTTAATAAAAATTAAATTAATTTTGCAAATTTATAAACTTTTCAAACAAAAAAGTTTATTGTAGAATATTATTAACTTAAATCGCAGGTGCCGACGAGTTCAAACATGCAAGTACCAGTCCAGATCAACATCCCCCAACACGTGATGTCTTCCCTCGTGGCCGCGCAGGCCTCACATACGCACACGCCCGCACACACACACGCACAGGACGAGACGAGCGACGCGCACGCGCAGCTCGACGCACTGCTCGCGCAACACACGTGACACGACATGTGAAGGAGAACTGGGTGAGGATTTAAATTATATCCTAAATTATAAGATAGAAATATTATTTAAATAAATATAGTACTAAAATAAGTCCTCCTGACCCTTCCATTTCGTTAACCCCCGACTAAAAAGAAGGGTGTTATAAGTTTGACCTGTCGATCTGTGTATCTGTGTGTTTGTCTGTGGCAATCTAGGAGCCACACGCGTCGACGGATTTGAATGCGATGAATTTTATACGAAAGCTGTGTTTGTCGTGATGGTTCTTACATATGATTGGTCGAAATAGAAACAGTCTTTTATTGGTGAAAGGTTCTTATACAATAATTAGCTGTTCCCAGCGGCTTCGCCCTCGCTATATAGGAAAAAAAGCCTTGTTATGTAGGCCAAAAGGTTTTTACACTTATTTACTCAGGTAAAGTACTTTATTAGGGATAGCTGTTGCCCGTGTGTCTGTTGGTTCATTTAGTACAATTGAGAAACAAGTGATATAACTTTAAAAAATAAAAAAAAATAAAAATAAATAAAATTAAAAAAACCCACAATACAAATAGACCTCTAAAAAGAATAAAAATAATATTATTATGTATTTATTGAAGTCGTTGCGTCGGGGGACCGCTTAGTAAAGGAAGAAATTAAAACACAAGTAAGTTACCAAGGCAAATAAAGAAATTACGATATTGAATTATATAGTCTTAAGTCCTCAATGACTAACTTCGTAAAATAGACACCATCGTCAACGTACGTACAACGATCCCCCGACTCGAGTCGTTGTCCGAACGTACGGACAACGACTTCAATAATAATATTATTTTTATTCTTTTTAGAATTCTGTATGTATCGGGGGTTTTTTTAATTTTTAATATATACAAGTACACTGGTATTAGTTCCAAGTGGGAATGATATCTATACATATAATAAAATTGTCACTGATTCATTCCTGTACATGGAAAATATTAAAACAAAAAAAATCATACATCAATTATATCTAAATTATTCTCGCCAAAAATGTACGATCAGACCTATATTTGATATACAATCCGAGATATTGATCCATGATATTATTCTTCTTGGTTATCTACGAAGTCAATCTGGACTCCATTGTTAATTATGGACCTTAGATTATTAGCTCTATACTAGACTACATCTAGAGTATTTGTCGAATACTTCAAAGAAAGACATAGAAAAAGTAGTAATAATAGAAATAGTTTTTATATTATTTTAATATCCAAAGATGTAATTACATTATTTAATTTATTAATTTGTTTCAGATTTCAACAAAACCTTCATTCACACACGACTATAACTGTAGAAATAGTTATAAAATGTATTATAAGTGTCTGTAAATTATATTATATGTATCTTAATTATTTGCTTTTCTAACTCCGTTAAAAGATAAATAGGTTTTATGAGAAAGGTATTATCAATAAATACTAGCCTGTAGCCTGTACATGATTTGGCTTATAGTTGTAATATTTTAAAAAGTTATCTGACATAGATCTTTGACAGGTTTGATAATTGTTTAACGAAATATATTTAATAATATTCAAGAAGTATTATAGCAATGGAGTTGTTAGATACCTAAATGAATTTTAATTAAATATAAATAATATGGTACATACATTTCTAGTTAATAAATATTTGTTAGAATTGTTCTATTAACAACGTTTACACGTTTTAGTGTATATATACAAAATAGACGAAATTAAAAGCTTTCATTGCATATAATACAATCTGTAGTGATTAATTAAAATTATATCATGAATTGGTTTAATTTCAAAATTTAACAGTGATTATGATAAAAGATGTCGAAAACATATCATATGTATGGGGAAATCGTGGCATCTAAATATAAAATGTATGAAAACGTATGAAGAAACCAGTATGGCTTTTACATCTAGGGCAGAGACAAGACTAAAATACATTTACGTATATGCATATATATCTATATACATGAGTGTGTATATACATGTATGTGTATATATGCGTATTCTCGAATTTAAGAGACATGGACTATTGACAAATATAGTCCAATCTTGAAATATCTTTTATTTAAGATCTGTAATAGTTATAGTATACTTACTAGTTTTAGTTAATTTACTTATTTAAAATATTTTCATTGGCTGCTATTTTAATAAGCCCCTGTAATTTGTAAAGATATTTTTCTTCATTCATGTTGCTATATGTCGAAATGTTAGTAAATAACCACCCTATATGTATATTTGTGTTTATGATATAAAAAATATGGCAAAATGTATTTATTGTGCATAGATAGTAAGTACCACATAATAATTCATTTTATATGTATTATAATAACACTAGGTACCTGAAATTTCATGTTTTACTTTTAATCAAATCTCTGTAATAATTTAAGTAACACAATTGATGTGTATTTGTAATAAAATCTCATCAAATTGTGTATAATTTTGTATGGTGTGAGATTTTATACCATTCAAAATGTATGAAAAAATAACTATTGCTAAGTCTTGCAAAGTCATCGATTTTTCTAAAACTGGTTGAATTTACAATATATTATAGTAAATAAATATGAATAATGTAACAACTATTGTATGGATTTATAATTTGAACGTGTTGAGACTATTTGATTCAAAATGTGTAAAAACTAAATTTGCTACAAACTCATCGAACTTTCTAATACTGGTTTAAAATCATAAAATTATTTTTTTTATAAATTGTTTCTAAATATGAAGTTGTATGAAACTACATATTCCATTTTTTTGCCACACATTTTTTGATTTGTCTAATACTGTTTAAAAATTGTAATATATACTATTAGAACTAACATCATATTTCTAGCATATATATATTTATATAGCATGATAATGACAAAAAGTTGTTTTAAGTCCAACTTTTCATCACAAGATATTTTTATCAGCTTTAAATATGTAAATTGTTTGAGTTATATTTTTGTACTTAGGTATAAGTTATTATTAAATACTATATAAGGTGCGTATTAGTATTTAAATGTACATTAGTAAATAATGTTGTCTGTTCGTTGAACTTAGGATGATTTTTCTTTTAAGCATTTTTCGAATTTTTAATTCTAAGGAAGTTAACCAATCTAGATATTTTTTTTACATTTTTTTAATCTAGTTTCAAGTATTATTAAGGTTTAATAGACAATTCATTTCCCACTAGTTGTATTTTTTTATAAACTTTATTTATGATGAGATTACAATAAAGTTACTGATTTTTTAAGTGGTTTGTTTTATTCTAATACTAGCTTTTTTCTGCGGCTTCGCACGCCTTAAATTCGTAGTAAAACAATTCAACTTTCCCTTTTTTGTATTGGCTTTTATATGACTTATTTTAAGTGATACAATCATAATTACGACATCGGCAGACATCGCTCACTATCAAAAATCTATATAAAGCTTTTAATAAGGATACAATATTAGATACTGTAGTTCATTTTATACCCTGTCTTGTTTTTACTTAAACGTCCATTTAAATACTTTTTATACAGAGTACTTAATAACCATTCTAACCATATATAGTACTTAAAGATTGTCATTGAAAATAATTATAATATGACCATGTAAACTTGAGCAATTACGAGCTACACAACCGACGTTATATTGACTATCAACTTGTAGTTCTGGCTTTATTAAAAAATCTATTTTCAATGTTAAATAATATGTATTAGACATTCAGTTAGCTATATAACATTTTTTTTAATATTGAACTTTCACAAAAGCCTGATTGATTTCCTGTAAATTTCTAGCTGTAGTGAAGTTTAGTGTTAAAAACTTAAAGTAAAAACACGTGTTAATTTATACATTTATTAATTGAATTTAAATAAAAACTACCTCAAAATAAAATAACATAAGCAATAAATCAATATTTTTAGTGAGAAGGATGAACCTGATGCTTTATTAATAAATTATCAACATTTGACGTCAATTTTGTAAGGGTTAATCTTAAATCTAATCGGCTAATGATGTCCAGATTGTTTCTTTTTTTCGTTAGGAGACTGGTAACAGACCTGAACCCCCTGTCCACTAGGTATGACGATGGAAAGGAAATTAAAAATTTCCTTGCTATATTCCATAATATGAGATAAGTAACGGGTATATTGTTTTGCAGCCATAATTGCTGATAGGTTTTTACAAGTTCAAAATGTATTGCGACCACAAAGCGAATACAAACATCCTACAATTTACACAATTTTATAAACAAATATGTTTTTTTTACTTCATAGGTACTTTTATGAATAATGTATATGTTTTGATATTATAAGATAGTATGATGTAAGTAAATAGGTACTATCAGTGTATGTGTTGAAATCCACTATCGTGGACCCCCATTTTCATTTCATGGACCCCCAATTTTTTTTTCGCTGACGTAGACCCCTTGCAGGTTGTTATAGCCCTCTAGGGGCCGATATAGACCACTTTGGGAATCACTGGTCTCAGACAGATGTGTCGACATTTGTGTTGTGACAATGACGAAATGCCATGAACGCGTATACTGCCATATTAAGTATTAACGTAATGCGATTCGTGTGTGTATCATTGAAGTCTTTATAAATAATAATATCTCTGCACAAATTACACACATCCATCTAACCCTTAAGTAAGCAAATTATTTGCTTGTGTTAAGGGTGTTAGACAATACAAATACATAGAAATATAAGTATATTATAAATACTGCGAATTTATTTAATAAACGACCAAACCCAGAAATACAAACATCTATGCTCATCACATACATGCCTGTCCCTGAAGTCGGGAATCGAACCAGTATACGTTAGCCTTCTGCACAAACCACTCGACCAATTTGACTAATGGAGAATTTTTAAACAATTTTTTATATACGGTCGAACAATTTCTTGATTGGAAGGTTTATTTTAAGGTTTTTCACATTTATACTGCGTAAAGCGTATTCGAAGACTGAAATAGAATCTAGAGATCTGATTTAAAAACTTTATAAAAGTGAAATATATGAATAAACAAATAAAACCATATCAAAATATTCATATAATGGTATACCTACATAAATATTATTTGTTTTGACGTGACGTACTACCACACGTGGAGTTGGATTCAAGAACCCCAACGCAGAATTGTATGAAACATAATATGCTGGCAAACGGATTTGGACGACATATTTTTAGTTTCAGATTTTTATTTATTTTTTATTATCATGTATTTGATTATGTTTTACTTTACTAATTACTTTTTGAGGTATTTTCATAATTGTTACTGACTTTATTATTTGTTTCATTTTTATCCAAATAAAGATTGATTGTTTTGATTTTTGAGTCCTGAATAAATATAGAGTTGTAATTGTAAATTAGTACGTGTGGCACCCGATTTAAAACGACAAGTTTAGTAAAGTGACTTCTAAAAATTTTATCGAACGAAAATGTCGGCGAATTAGGTATTGCGAAGAGGCCGCAGAGAGGTGTTCAGTAGTAGAAGCAGCTGTGACATAGGTATAGGGGGAGGAGAGGGGGGAGTAAAAATGTCTCCCGAGATCCAGTCGTTGGAAGTAAGTATATGTCATATAAGAATATATACCTACATACCTTTAAAAAAAAATCTTAATACGCCCTCGAAACAGAAATAAGCGGTCTTCTTTTTGAATAAAGAGCATGTAATTTCTTTTCTGTACTTAGCATATTTCAAAAAAAGTATTTTTCTTTTATACCTATATATATTTTTTTAATTCTCGATTAAAATATATATTTAAAAAAAAATGAATGGTGTTACAAAATTGTTATCATTATTTACCTACTCTCAATAATCTGTTTTTATAAATGAACCAATTGAGTTGACTTTAAGTTAAATTAATAATGATTATGTTTGAGCTAATATTAGATTAAGAGGCTAAACTAAAGTAACTAAAACATAATCATATACTAGGATCCGCCACAATGCGCTGCTGGAGTTGAGCTGAGAGCCCTCTCCCTTTTTTATGCTACTAAAGTCGGTCCATACCGCGCCCAAGGACTTCCAGTGAAGTTGCTGGCACCGGAAAAGTTAAGAGTAACGATTGACGAGCGCGCGCAGGTTCAGTTAAGCTTAAGTCTATGGGAGATTAAGCTTTTGACCATATCTATAAAACGAAACAATATTGTTTCATTTTGTTTTTTGGAGTAGAAGCCCAGTCACGTCCTTGACATGCGTGCCAATTTTGGTTAAATTGGTCAAGTGGTTTCCCTGTGATGTTGCCTCAGAAAATTGATTCTCAAACGGTTAAGAGCTTCGCTTACGCTAAGCTCACAAAGTACTGAAAAACTTCACTTCCTATTTTAGTTGTACGCTAAATAATACGTATCACACATAAGTACGGAGTTCAGGATAGTTTGCATTTTAATTGAATAGTGTTCAGAAATAGAAATGAGAAAAAAATTGCGAAAGTTTCCATCAATCAGATATTAGCACTAATTTACTTAATTACTAAAATTGCTGTCAGAGCAATTTTACATTGCTGAATTAGTACGCTAGCTGGCCTAGCGCTTAGTAAATATTATGGAGTGGCTGCTTAACATGTGTACTTTTATATATATTACGAATAATGCATTGACCTACAAACGGTAGCACTACTCTACTTTTCTTTTGAGTGCATTGAGTGCAAGTGTACTAGATGTGTCCTAACGTTTAGTGCATGTTTGCCGCAGCAAAATACAAAAAAATCAAAAACGAACTATAGTCCAGCCGGCTACCCACTACCCCAACAACGACACGAATTACCCCATCCCCCATCGGTAAATTCCATTCATGGCGGTATACCCATACCCTGAGAGGGGTCCTCAACAAGTATTTCTTAAACACGTGTAGGCTGGGCCGCATCCCCGTGCCCACTCCGCAAACAAAGGCTCAACACGCATGCCCACCGCGCACCCCGCGCACCCCGCGCATCCTACTGCGCACCCCGCCATACATCCTACACCGTATTTCGGCTACTCTCAAGTAATAAAACGTTATAAAAAACCGCTTATCCGATCGAAACGAGGTAAGAATTCTTATATAATCCTCACCAACCCCCCATACTCGCCCTTTATCCTCTAAAAGCTGGGTTATCGAGCGATGGTGTGGGCACGCGATTAAAAATAAAGCGACAGAAATGTGGGATTGGGGTGAGGCAGAATGGCGGGGGTTGAGTAAGCGCCCTACGGGGCCGCACCCTTTTGTTGGCATACCTGGTATCGGGTGCACGCAACCTTGAAAATGTCGGCGCTTTCAGATATAAGCGGCGATGAACTTCGCACCGTTTTCCGGCCACATACCAGCGGCGTCAACTATACCAACCATCCATCAGTTCGCGGCGAAGTTCGGTTACGAAGGTAGCGGAAGTAGCAGTGGGAGTGTGGTCCAGGAGACGCGATACCAGGCTTCGGGAAGCAATGTCCAGTTTGCAGTCGCACCCTCGACAGGAGTCACCGTGGATGGGGTGAAGTTCAGACAGGCTGAAAGCGTGGTGGTTGTCAGCAATGCACAACCAGGAACTGTTACCCTGGCTGGTATCGCACCCATACACACCGGTAAGATGGTAATAATTATTAAATGAATAACATTTAATCTAATTTAATTAATTAGTGTATAATAAATTGTTAATGTACGTTTTTAAAACGTTCTAATATTTGGATATATTTATTACAAAACACAATTGTTCTTTCCTATTTTTAGATAAATATTAATAATTACTTCATAATCTAAATAACTGAAAATTTCAGTGAACACAGGAGTTAAATACCAGAGTATAACAGCAACATCATCAACGGTAAATGTCGGCAACATCGCCTATGGAGGCAGTGGTCAGGTTGGCTACATGCAGGAGACTGTGCTGAAGGGAGAACCGAGAGACAAGAGAGAATACCGAGAGGAACACCATGACCTCATGACTTCCATGATGCAGCAGCATCAAGGTAAGACAATCTAAATACTATGGAAAATGTTAGTAATTTTTTTTAATTTTAATTATCCAATAATTAATTAGATATACGCTATTAATTATTATATTTTAAATCAATTTAATAATATATTAAGAGTGCAAAAGGACTTACTAACATAGTTTTTAAGATCCCTACTAAGAGACTCCTTCTAAGCATGTTAAAATATGAAATTATTAATAATGAAAAAGTGTTAGGGCGATGTGTCCGTGGATAAAAGTTTAAAAGTAGAAACAAAAAAAAATTAAATGAATGAATCGTCTAATATCGCAATTCCAATCGTGTTACTACTAGTACTATATTACTACTAACTAACTAATTAACTTGCTAATTAACGCGGCATATATTGCAATACCTACTGTAAAAAGCAAACTATTGTTTATTATATTTTCTCACTTCAGTCTTTCCGTGTCATTACAATTAACTATAATTCTATTTTGTACCACAGAACAATAATATAAACATTGATGTATATTATATATATGTACATTTAAGAAATGTAAAATTTCTTATACTCTCAAAAATATGTAATCATATGCTTAACCACCGTATATGACTATAGGTAAACATATCATCGGACTTAAAATAAAAAGTGCAAACTCCTCGTAGTGTCCCAATCCCCGCTGCAGCCGGGCACGCAGCAGCTAGTGGTGGTGCTGCACGAGCCCAAGGAGGGTGCAGCCCTGGCCCGGGCCATCAAACAGGAGGGGCGGAGCACCCGGGACATCACCAATGTACCCACAGAATTTATTAGTAAGAAATTGTCTATAGATATGCTAGCTATTTTATGTACGTGTTGATTAATTCAACGACACCATAGCTTAGTTAGGTATTAGACCGACGTAAATAGTCTGCTAGAAGTTCCAGGTTCGAGTCCTGCTAAAATAAGATAATTCCGCTTATATAACCTCATTTTCTATATGTTTTAATCTCTAAATGTTTTTTTCAACAAGTATTCTCCCTTAGTTATCATCCCAAATGAAGTTCCAGCTGAATTCTTAGGTATAGGCGAGGTGGAGGGCACGTGGCTGGGTGGGGGCGTGGCAGACTACCTCTCCTCACTACCGCTACCTCTGCACCACCTCCTGAAGTACTCCGACAAGAGAGAGGAACCCACTATAGTCACTGTCACTAACTCCTTACCACCCATGTCTACTTTGACTTCAGTGAGTTATTAATATGGTTTTAGTTTTTGTACTTAGAAGACTCCATTTTCTTTTTAATGCTAAGTAAAAAAAAAATAAACATTCTAATTTTAATAAATACTAGCTGTTGCCCGCGGCTCCGCCCGCGTGTAGGTCGCTTTTCGCGTAATCTGTGTAAACTACAATTATCCAGACCTATAATAGACTATATTATATTATATTATATAATAGACGATATTATTTTAGAACTAATTTCATAACCATAGAAAACGTTATAGTGAGTCAACCTTAAAAGCTAGATATAACTTGTCGCGGACTTCTTTTTAAAACTTTTAAAGAGAAACAATTTCATAGAACATCATTTTTGCGTAACTTTCACCGTTTTCGTAGCGCACGAAGTTTTTTGTTAATTTTTTTACACCTTGCGTTAGAATATTCAAGTTTTAGTAATCATCCCTAATTTTTTGAAAATGAAACATAGCCTATGTTACTCGGGAATAGTGTAGCTTGCCAACGGTGAAAGAATTTTTGAAATCGGTCCAGTAGTTTCGGAGCCTATTCATTTCAAACATACAAAAAAATAATCAAACATTTCCTCTTTATAATATTAGTATAGATACATAGTAGATATATTTACCCGGTTATCTTCGAGATTATGAATAAGAACCCCGAATGGTTTCAAAAATAGCCGAGCAGAACTGCGTTTAATATACATGTACATAACTGGGTGAATATATATTTAATTACAAAAATTATCATTTTGTTAAACAACTAATAATTATATAATTATATTTAGGTGCCAACAAATGTGGTGAACAGTGTGGTTGTACAAACAGCCACCATAGTGAGTCCGGTTATCAACACTACCGTGAACTCAAGTATCAATGTGAATACAATCTCCCTCGCCAAGAAAAAGAAGAAAAAGAAAGCTATAAAAGAAAAAAAACCGAGACCTAAGCCCGGTGAAATAAGATTGACGACTGCTTTAGGTAAAAAACAAAAATAATAAAATATAAATTAAAAATTTGAGCTCGTTGACCGAAATGTGAGGAACTAGGGTTATTACTTATTGACTCATTTGCAAGGTTGATGTTATAATGTATAAGTCACACATTGTTAAATTTCATTTAAAAAGAGCAACTGTTGAGTTTCTGGCCAGCTCTTTCTAACAGAGCAGCATTCCAAACTGGTGGTAGCTTACTTAGACTGACTATACTGACCAATTTAGTGTACCACAATATTGGCGATTCAAAAGAGCGTGTAAATGGCTACTTGAATAAGGATGTTTTGAATCGGAATTAAAAACAATTTTTTTATTTGTAGATGGAAGTACTCTGTACTGTTGTCCGGAATGTCACATGGCGTATCCGGAGCGCGGTCTTTTGGATCAACATCTTGTGGGACATACAATGGAAAGAAGGTATGTACTTAGTAGTATTGCTTATGTTATAAAAATAATGTCTCATCTAAATATCGTAGTTTTAAACATCAGAAAGACTTAAGTATTAGTTTTACATGTTTAGAGAATTTAGTATCCTTCGGGAATAAATCACTAAATCCTGTATAATAATTATGAAGACTCATTGGCACAATGGTCGTAACTCCGACTATTACGGCAGTGATCGTGGGTTCGATCCTTACCAGAAAAAATATTTGGATGTAGTTAATATGTATTTCAGTAAATTATCAGTTGTCTTATACTCATCGTACTTTGCTTATACTTTAGGGTTTAGAAGTGTCCGAATATGTACTTGTTTATTATTAATTCTTTTTTTCTTATTATAATATATTCTCTAGGTTTATTTGCGACATTTGCAACGCGGCACTAAAACGCAAAGATCATTTGACGCGCCACAAACAGTCACACAACCCCGAGCGGCCCCACGTGTGTTCCGTCTGTCTAAAGGCCTTCAAACGCAAGGAACAGCTTACCCTACACTTCATAATACATTCAGGGGAGAAACGGCATGTGTGCAATGAATGTGGGAAAGGTAAGTGTACACAAGAAATTTAGCCATATAACAAGAATGTGTTCCAAAATTCTAAATATAGCAGGAAATTTAGACATGATATTCCATTCTTCTTGATTCTCTAAAATGTACACGTTGTGAGTCACTTCTGGGTCATAAGATGTGACCCAGAAGTATGTCAAAAGTCAAAGATCATTTGAAATAGTTGTATCGACGGTTCCAGAGACATTTCGTCTAAGCGACATATTTTTGCGAAAACGAATTATGTACCAATTTCTAATCAGCGAGTTTTTGACTCTACTTTTAGATTATTAAACCAAGTAGCCTTGGAACCGTCAATAGGTTTTTGCTATTGCTAAAATCAAATAAAATAAGTCAAATCTGATAAAAAAACCTAATATTAATGGAATCTACATACTTTATAACCAGGTTTCTACCGTAAGGACCACCTTCGTAAGCACACGCGGTCACACATCGCGCGACGCGTCAAGGCCGAACTGTCGCAACAGTCCACTTCGCCGCCGCTCTCACAGGTTCAAATAATATTATATAAACTAAAGTCCTGGTTTTCCTAACAAAATTATTGATATACATTTATATAGTATGTATATTATAGATTCTTCGCATATCGCAATATCAGAACAGCTCTTGTACGGTTTCTTTAGTTTCTAATGCTTTGGATGGAATGCTGTTACCAGTCGGCTCCGATTTTTGCTACTTTGGTTCCGTCCTTGGCTGTGTGGGGCAACAAGAAAGGATAGGATAAGAAATGAGTATATTGGAGGAAACTTGAAAGTAGCACTAGTGACAGAAAAAAATGTAGGCAGTCGTCTTCATGTTATGGGGCATGGGCACATGATGAAGAGGGATGAAAGGCTTGTTATTAGAAGAGTTTTAGATCCATATCTAAGTAGAGGGATACAGAGAAGAGAGCGGGCGAAAAAAAGATGGATGTTTTTTTTTTTTTTTTTTTTTGTTTGTCTATACTGTTAGCCCTGTTGGCTATTACAGCGTCACCGGGAAAACAAAAAAAAAAAAGATGGATGATTGCGTAAAAGGCAATATGAAGCAAAAAGGATTGTCTACAGAAATAACGAGTGGAAAAGAATGGAAGGAAAAAAAATACTGCGGCGACCCAAAAATTGGGATAATGGTACCTAGTAAGGTGATAATGGTGTATATTATATATTTATACCACTCTTCTGCTTAAGTTATTTCGATCTTATTAAAAAAGGGTTGTATGAAAGAATATACCCAGAATGTTTTCTTTTCTGCACTATACTTTTCTTTGTGCAAAATAAAAAAATTGTGTTTAAAATTGATATAATTTGTTATTGAAATTATTGTATTATTAAAAACAATTCACTATTCAGGTGTCGTTTCTCTAAAATATGTTAAAATATCTAATATTTCTTTATAGACTGTACCTGCCCCAGCCCTGGAGCCTTCATGACCCAACGACGAAAAAAATGACTTATTGACACTTATCGCAGCCGCCAAAGACGCCTTCTGACAGTAGCTCCGATATGACAGTTAAAATATATTTAATACTGTCAAGAAAATTATAAAATATAACAGAAATTAAATGTTGCTTTTATAAGTATTTCAAATTACAAACCCTTTATAGACTTTTTCTTCTCTATATATGTTTGTACATACGTCAGTTTCGATTTGGTAGAAAAAAGAATAGTATTTGGTATTCTAAACATAATTCCATGAAAATATTGTATATTCTGTATATACCTATATATTAATATTTTTTTGTTAATAAAAAAGCCTTTGTGATAGAAATATTTCTTATATTTGATTATTTATTCAATTTTTTGTTTTAAATTGAAATGTTTTTATTGTTTTAAGATTTTCTTTATTATTAAGTATTTCTAAGAACTAATATTGTATATATGTAGGTCTATAGATCTAATATTTTTGTAGAAATTAATATTTAATAGTTTGTTTTAAAAAAAGTACAAATGTTAAGAAGTTTGATGTTTATAGCTCTTTGTAAAATTGATCTTAATATTAGATTAGATCCAAAAAATCTTGAATATGGAAAATATTATTAAAAATTCATATCAAAATTGATGTTATTTAAATTTTAGGCCAATTATTTGTTAAATATTACATAAAAATGTAAAATAAAATTTTGTTATTTTGACTGAATTATAAAATAATACAATTATAAAAATGTATCCCATAGTTTAATAGGTGCTTCCAACTATTGCTTATTTTCGAATAAATAAAAATATTTAAAACCAGTGCAAAATATTTTATTTTGTACTTTTTGTTACAATTTGAACTTAGAAATACATCACAAGATATTTCGTGTGAGACGAGAGGAACTTTAACATTTATTTATATCATTGCTAAAAACAGTTTTTTCCCACAATTTTAAAAATATTAAAGACCTCGTCTTTTAAAATATTAATAAACCGCCAATGATATTAATAAAATAATATACTTTTAAGAAACATTACAACTATCAATATTATTATTCAAATACATTATTTTTAAATTTTCTAACTACAAACATTTAAAAGACAAAAATGACTATTTTATAATTTATATCTAAGATATGTACAGATTGACAGAATTTGTTTTTATCATTAAGTTCATTTTCTATACAATCAAATTTGATTATTATTATTATATTCTAGAAGAACTATAATTTAATAAGGTGAATGTTATTGCATACTAAAATAGTATTTATATTAAAAACAAATTATTGCTTATTGTTTTAAAAATAAATATTTAAAATGAGTATTGAAAAGTGCAATAAATAGAAACTATTTTCACAGTGCTTCTTTTGTTCAAACTAAAAAAACATGAGTATTAAAAATAAAGTTAAAAATAACACTATTTGAGAGGACCTTTTTTTCTGGTTAAACAACAAAAAAAAATAAAAATAATATATTTTGACAGGACTTCATTTGTTCTAACAATAGTCCATGATAAGTATTGAAAAATGAATTAAAATATTTGAAACTATTTGACAGGACCTCCTATGTGATTAAAATAAACAAATGTCAAATAAAAAATATTTTGACAGTACTTACATGTGTTATAAAAAAAAAATTACATAATACAATTTAAATAATCAGAGATCACATCTTAAGATCAAATACAGTGTATTTACACTGCCAGAGCCCTACGGCTATTGTATATATATATTTTTAAATATAAAACCCGATTATCCGGACCTTGGTTACACAGATTCGCGATTACCCGGACTACCGTGTGAATGATGCTGTACTTTAACTCAACTGCAACGAATTCGAGATGGTAGTAATTTAGAAAAAAAGTGGCTTACTTCTAGAATTACAAACCAACTAAAATGATTATTTTATTTCTTGATTCATTTGGCAAATTTCCGAATATATTTTCAACAAATTATATGCATATGCACAAAACCATCTTATCTTCACATATTGATTATCCGAATTACTAAGTGCAATTAGACCGGTTAACCGGATTTCTACATTATAGTATATTTAAAGTATTATTTCATCGCTATCTTGTGGGTCGATGGTGACTGCTCGTTTTTCTCCATTGTCCAAACTCATCACCATCTGATATGGCACCTTTATCTGAAGGGGCATTCTTAGTTTTGTGTTTGAAGGTGCCTGTAATGGGAGATTTATTTTATAATATTATCCTATAGATAAATAATATTGTAGGAACATGTATAATAAATTAAAATATTTATATATACAATATTTTAATTTAATATAAACTAGATTGACACTTGACAGCCATTCTGACTGTTAATTGAGCGCAGATTCAATGATTTTATTAGTACATTTTGTTAGTTTTTTTTTAGGTGTTCATTCCTGATTGACCAATCACTGATTTTTTTGTTGTTAGACCATCGATGATAATGCTGCTATCAAATATAAAAACTCGATGACAAACAGTTCAGAAATTCAGGAGAGATCGCGTTGAGGTCAACTACATGAACTAGTGTAGGAATATGTACAAACAAATTAAAATATACGCACAAACATTTAATTTTACCTAAAAAAGTGTAGATTGAAAAATTTCTAGATATAGGATTCGAACCTGCACACTTTTGGAAATCAATTCGTCGTTTTAACAATTGAGCTGTCGTGTCGCTATTTCGATGAGTCTAGCATTTCGAAAATACAATGTTTCTAACTTTACAATATATGTAGTTAAAATTTAAAAGATTGCCCATCCCATGTTAACTTAAAATATTTATAAACAAGTATAGCCATTTATATAAATATAGAATGAAAAATAAACCGATACGGACAGAGGTTCGATTTACAGATATTTTCAAACATGTATAGCCATGTTCAATTTATTAAATTTAAAATAAATATATATGATATTCTCACATGTATAGTAATTTCTGGTCTCACTTCCTTCTTATTGAGTAGATCGATGGGTACCAGGTCTGGAACCTCCTTCTTGGGTTTGGGCTTCAGCTTGAACTTGGCGTGAACTATCATGTGCTTCTGAAGATGATCTTTTCTATAGAAACCTTAAAAAATATATTATTTTAGTAAAAATATTGTTTTTATGAAGTTTTCGGCAATTAAGTCTCCGAGCTGGTGGTAGCAATGTTTAATATAATCCTTTGATTAAGGATTTTGTTAGTATTTTATTTTAGTACTAGACATTAAAATAAATCTATTTTTAATTTTTATTCTTGTGTATAATTATATTTACATTTTAATTATAATGAAACATTTTCATTATTTTGCAGTTAACATTATCAAAGACATTACCTCCAACGGTTTATAAGATTCTATGTATGGAGTTTAAGATATGGTTAGACCGTTTTGTACTTGTTTTGTGTGCAAGTCAAAATAGTTTCATTATAAATGAATTTACATACTTTTTTATTAAAATAATTCACCAATATCATATGGAGAATACAAAAGTATGCACGAAATAAATACATATTAAATTCGTAAAAACAACCAGACAAGAGATCAAATTAACAAATATATTATATATACAGGGTTATCTGTAATTAATTGGCCACCTCTCTACATCAATTCGAACAACATTTTTTCTACGACTTTTAAAAAATTTAAGTTTTTCCATTCAACATTTATTTGCTGCCTCTGAACTGGTATTAACTCTGAGCGTAGGTATGGCGTCCGAGTGTTAACCTATTAAGTATTTCTTACAAAATACAGAGTAATACTTAAAGGAGGCAGCGAAAATTTTTTCTTTCGTTTTTTTTAGTTGCTTATGAAAATTTGTAAAAAGTCGTAGAACAAATGCATGAGATAAGCAATAGTGTTTTAACCCACAAAAAGTGATTTTTTGAGATATTTTGTATTTTTATAATGGGTCAAATATTATACATTAAACAAAACCACTTTAAGTCATTTCAGTCCAAAAAGTACCAACATTACATTATTTAACACATTCGTCAATCAATTTATTGTCACTGTAAAGATGTTATGATAATATAAATTTTATTTCGAAATATCATTCAGTTGTTCAGTGAGTGACAAGAAACAAACTTCCAAAAGAATAAAAAAGAACTTAGTATATATTTTTCAAACAATGTATTTAAAATTCTTGTAAAATCTTTAGACACGTTTTTCTCAAAACTAAGTGTTTGTGGCTTGACACACTATTGCTTATCAGCATCCAAATGTGGTTGGGATTGATGTAGAGAGGCTGCCTGCAAGAGGTGGCCAATTAATTACAAATAACAATGTATATATAAAATGATGTAGAACCAGACACACCTTTCCCACAGTCGGGGCAGAAGAAGGACTTGATGCCGGTGTGTATGTGTAGGTGTATCTTGTAGTGGTCCTTTCTCTTAAACGGCTTCCCGCAGTACTTGCACACGTACACCCGCCGGGGGAGGGGGAGACGGGACTCGTTGCACTCCTCGTTGAGCTCCACCTGGGGGGTACTGGGTTAGTCTGGTCTGGTCTGGTCTGGTCTATGGCTCATTATGATAAGAGGATAACTGCAGATTTTTAAAGAATCTGGTTTGTTCTTATGATAATAAGTTTTGGGATGCCGTTTTCCTTGAGGGTTTAATTCTAATGTGATTTTTATTTGTTTCAGTTTTATTAGTAAATATAGTATTTGACATATTGTTTAATTTAAATTATAGTATATTTATTCCATTTATTTAGTTTTCATGAATTTAACTTTATATAGTTTTAAAGATTTAATGAAGATATTTAATACTAATATTATTACCTCTACGAATTCTATGGGGTTGTTTTCCTTCTTGGCGTCCTGTGGTGCTCCTTCAGGGGGGTCCTGAGTGGTCTCGTTCTCCACACTGTCTCCCATATCTTGATTTGTAAATAGACATTGGTGAGTCTCGAACTGAGTGTTGTCTGTGAAACCTGAAATATAATAATAATATCACTTGACAAATTACACACATCGATCTATTCCCTAAGTAAGTAATTTATTTGCTTTTGTTAAGGATGTTAGACAACGATACAAATACAAAGAAATACACATTATAAATATATTTAATAAACGACCAAACCCAGAAACACAGACATCTACGCTCATGACATACATGCCTGTCCCTGTCGAGAATCAAACCCGGGTCCCATCGCGCCGTGATACGTTAGGCCTCTGCGCTAACTATTCGACCGACAGCGTGGTTAAATTAAAAGTGTTTAATTTAGTTACATATATAAATATAAATTAAAATACATTAACACGGACATGTCTCGAATTTCATAAACTCTGGGATGCCGCCCCGTCACTCTAGTATGAAACATTATAAATTATAGTCGAATCGACGTTGACTTCTATTATTTTTGTTTCGAAAACACTAATTTTAATATTAATTTCGGTTAGGGAATCTTTATCTAGTTAAGCTAGTGAGAGTAGTATATTTAGCTTTAGTCCCGATAAAGACATTTATAAACCAGGTACACGATAGCTCATTTGATAAAGTGACGGGAACGGTATTCATGTTGTCGCAAGTTCAAGCCCTGCCTGTATTGGTGAGGTTTTCATTCAATATTATTTATTTATCATAAAAACAACAACTCCCGCATTATAGAAATAATCTGTCTTGCAGGCAGTTTTACATACAAAAATAACATAGACTCGAAACAACAATGTGTGGATCACACACACAACTGTGGAATTCCCGAGTGGGAATGGAACCCGCGACCTTTGGCTCAGCAGCAGGACCACTATAATACAAATAAGGAGGGAGAGTCAAAAGGATAGATGAATAAATTAAGACTGCTATTAAAAATGAGTGAGATTAAAATTTCTGGTAATCCTATCTTATTCTTATTCTACCTCATCCTTATCCCAGAGTGGGATAAGGACAGAAGAAGGATGAATGAAAGTTACCTTCATTACAGAGAGAGCACCAGATGGTGTGTGCTTGTTTGAAGTGTACGTTGGCATGTACTTTGAGATGCTGTTTCCTCTTGAACTTGCGGTGACAGATGGGACACTCGTGAGGTCTGCTCTCTGGACTTGTTGACTTCTTTCTCTCAACTAGCAGACTTTCTGAATTACTCTGGAATTTTATTAATAAAATTATGGTATATAACGATGACTAATATAATGCTAATATCATCGGAGTGTGTAGTGATACGGTAGCTCAAATGGTAGCGATGAACGGTTTCCCAGAAGTGGCAAGTTCAAACCTGCTCGTATCTATTATCTTTATTCTAGATATATTTAATATTCCCTCTACACTGTGGATCATTTAAATCGCTTTAAAATTAATGTTTCGTTTCATATTTTTCAAACAATTCTATTTTTTATAAAATATTCTAACAAACATACTGCAACAATATTAAATATGTAGCATTAAGAAGACTCACCAGTACCTCCACGTCTATCTGGTCTCCCAGGAGCGCCCTGAGCTGAGCTACACCTCCTGATGACTCATGAGCTCGGATGTGTACCAGGTTCACGTGGACCAGCATCTGATCTGCTGTATGGAACGCTGGAGACAATAAAGGGACGTTATGGCATTTTAGAAAGAATTAATGATAGAGAAAGATCATGGGAACAATGGAAAAATTGTTTGTTTGCGTAAGTGTATGTTGTTGAGTTTGGTACCTATGTGTAGTTGTGTTTGTGTAAATGTACGTTTTTGTGTGTGTGTGTGTGTGTGTCTGTCTATATGTAGTTGTGTATCGGTAATCAGAAATATGACGTTTCTAGATATAGTGAGATGATAAAGTCGTTGTTTTATATATATACTATCTGTATGTTGTAAGAAATTGTTTTTATACATGTCCACAAGTACGCATTTAAATAAAACATTTTTTAACTAATGTAACTTGCGTATAATTGGGATAATCTTAACCGTCGGGGAATCATTTTTTTGAGGTAACATCACAGCTAAACCACTTGACCAATTTTAACCAAAATGGCACGCATGTCGAGGACGTGTCTGGGCTTCTACACCAAAAAAAAAACAGAATAAAAAATATTGTTTCGTTTCAAAGATATGGTTCAAAAATTGAATCTCCCATAGACTTAAGCTTAACTTAACCTGCGCGCGCTCGCCAATCGTTTATTGGAAGTCCTTGGGCGCGGTATGGACCGACTTTAGTAGCCTTAAAAAGGGGGAGGGCACTCAGCTCAACTCCCGCAGCGCATTGTGGAGGATCCTATTTTATTTATATTTGACTTTATTAACTTAAGCCGATTTTTCCAATGCTTTGCGGCAATCATATTCAAGGGAAGACGAGTAGGTATATTATGTGTATATGTTATAACTAGAATGTTAGGATATGGAATAGAACTAGAATGACATATAGAAAATTTACTCTGGACATAATAACAAATTAAATGATTTTAACTAGTGATGCGCTGAATAGTGGTCTCACCGATTAACCGAATATTCGGCGCATCTCTCAATTTAACATTAAAATTTTATAATAAACATGTTACCCATGATAGGCTTATTTTAAGGTAACGACATGGTATCTCAATTAGTAAATCGACGGAACGGTATCTCAGTCAGAGCTTCGATTCCTGTACATGGTAATAAAGTTTTTATTCAATATTATTTAAAAACTAATGATTTTAGATTCTTCTTTCACAGATGAATGTAACTTAATAATAATGAAAGTATTAATTATTATTATAATAAGTAATAGCATATATTATATTTACTTAACTAAGCTAAGTAAGCTTACTGTTATTAATATAAATACTTTTATTTAGCATTTAGGTGTAAAATATATATATATACAAATATGTGAACAACAGACAGACATATTATAATAAGTATTTAAAATAAATTTGATATAATAATATAAATTAATCAAAAATTCCAAAAGATATTTTATTTAAAACCCAAGGAGAACTCGTATAACCCAGGTCAAATAATAAAACTGGCCGGCTGCCTACTCAAATTCCCCTATCTAAAAATACATTCGATCCAAAAGCCCCCAGCCGACCCTCCCCTCCACATTCCCCCTCATTGGGGTCCCCCCTTCAGCGCAGGGAGGGAACCGAAGGTCGCAGTTTAAGTTTATAATTCCTAGGATATATATATTTGATGAAATATAAATAACTATTTATTATATAAAACACATAGTTTTAAATAATTTTCAGTTTATAATAGTCAAGGCGCCAATCCAAATTTAGACGCCCCCTCCACGGTCCCCTCGTATGCCCATGGGATTGAACGAGGGGGGATAGAAGGTCAACACAAGGGAACGGACTGACGAACGGATATCAATAGATTGGAAATAACATTTTGAACATCATTTAAGCAGCTATTTCATTATCCTACATACTGAGCTCTAGGTCAATTAGTGTACTAATAGCATTGTGTAAAGACTGTTAGTGAGCTAGTGCTCTCTTCTGGTTGGTTGACACTTTTATTCGATATTGTTAGGGAACATTTTAAAGATCATTAAGCAGCCATTACATTATCCAATTTATCAAGCACTAGGTCAATTAGAGTACTTATATTGTGTACTATTTTTGGGGTAAAATAGTGCGACGGGAATTGGATAATGTATGTAAGATATAGGTTATAAGAGCAGCTTATATACGACACGACTGAGGTACCCTCTCCAGAAACCCATGTGAAGTAGCTATTAAGCCTTATGTACAGTGAGAGCCGGAAGCCATACCCCTCCTCCCTGTACCCCCCTGTTCCTTACCGGTCTGCCGTAACCCCCCCTGTTAGGGCGACTGCACATGATCGCGTATGATGGATATATCCTACTGACTGACTCATTTAAGTAAAACATATCCTGAATACTTCTAATATGACTGAAACACGGTAATTCAATTTTTCAGTGAGTTTGTTTGATAGTATTTGAACATATTTTTTTACGCCAAACATGGTCACAATATTTTTATATTATTATAATAATAATTTACAAATATTATTGAAATTAATACATATAGATAGATAGATAATTAATATATAGATAGATAAAAATAGATATAAATTATTTTATACAAAAACTATTTTCGAGTTGTTGCAACGTGAAAGTGTAACAATCTGACATACGTAATTACTACATAATTATAATTTAGTAATTACGTTACATTATCATAATAATTATTATTAATAGTTACATTTTGACTATT
Organism: Napeogenes inachia; assembly: GCA_959347355.1. Classification (NCBI taxonomy): domain Eukaryota; kingdom Metazoa; phylum Arthropoda; class Insecta; order Lepidoptera; family Nymphalidae; genus Napeogenes; species Napeogenes inachia. Next base: position 7,910,230 of record OY365793.1, on the reverse strand, counting down.
CAAATCAAATTTAATATTAATGTACCATACTTAGGTTACTAATATGTATTTCTTATTTGATATTGAATCCAAAATTATATTATTATTGGTATGAAAATTCATATTTAAATAGACTTTTATAAAATAGGGGTCATGGAATATAGTTAAACTTCAAAGCGTTGAAAATTGTACATTACGATATTAGGGGAACAGCTTACCGAAAAGGGGACACCCTAAGTCGATAGCAACAAAAAAATACACTGACGAGCAAAAAAATACCTGGCTGGGGTTGGCACAAAAAATATATTAGAAAGTTGGTAATAATGCAAAAAAAAATAAGTTTCAATACTTAAGATTGCGGACCAACATTTATGGATTCTTTTGACATCAGATGATGATGTATATTTGACATTAACTGTCAATAAATAATGTTGTAGTGTGTGTGTAGTATTGTTGTGTGTGTGATATTCATTCATTTTATTATTCTAATGCATTATATATAACAATATTTTTTTCTGTTTCTTTAAATATACTTTGAGTTTTACATTTGATAAACTTCTAGGTATAATTCGTAAAAATGGGTTCAAAGTTTTTTCTTCATTTAATAAATATAATATAAACAGTAACAAATACATATATACCTACTTTCAATGTCTTTTTAACAGTTGGTAAAAAAAATCCAATTCGAGAAACTTGTTAAGCAAGTCAAAATAGTTAGTTTTAGTAAAAACTATAATAAACTAGTAAATTACATGAATTATCTTTTGTCAGCCACAATGGAGTGACGATAAAAGGATTGGCCTTCAGTCCAAGGGTCTTGGGGGTCCCCCACCCTAGTCGCCCGTTTAGATATACGCTCAGTTTAGTTTATACACATAGATATAAAACCCAAAATAATCTATAAAATATATATTATTATAGTTCGTGAACGTAAATTTCATGTAAATTAATCGGAATTTTGCGCTACCAGTTTTCACTCCGCGAGTCGACGGATGAATGTTACCGCGATGAATATTATGTACCTGGTGGACAGTCATTCTGACTTGTCGAGTAATGTCAGAAATGACATGGCCTAATTTCAAACTGTTAATAAAAAAAAAATATCACTCCCGAATCGAGCCTATTGTTCGACTAATGTAAACGAAAAATCGACCAGCCTAACTCAATACAAACCAATGAACATCATTTTTGGTTTATTATTCCTCAAGGATATGACTTATCAACGATTTTTGTTTATAAACACAAGAACCACTCAAGCAATCGCAAAGCAATTAAAACAAAAAAATCAAATCGGTTCAATAATTACAGAGGAGATCGATTACACAGAATGTTATTACACAGAACATTAGACCCAACAACAGAGCTCTAACATAATATTTTTAACATTATACGTTAAATGTCTATTCTACATTTAGTCTTCACAAATATATACTTTACATATGTGTATATATTTAAAATGGCCGCCCCAAGATGGCGGGGGATAATTGCCTCAACACCCCCTTGATTTATCAAATGACAGGAACGATAAGGTAACACATCTTAGTACAGTGATTGCAACATTCAGACGAACCAAACCATGTTGACATTCTAATTGGGCCAAAAAAGAAGGAAAGAGAAAGAAACATAATCTACTCTCTAAATTAAAAACAATTGCACGATTTTTTTTTTCTTATTTTTTCAGTTAATTCATAACTAATATGTCAGAAACTATGCATATGTATGTATGTATATATGTGTCTACTTTACGTGTATGTGTGTATACTTTATGTATATGTGTGTATATATGTACGTGTGTATGCAAAATAGTGTAAGTCTGTAGGTGTGTAGGATAGATCGATATGTAGGTCGTGCAGGCGGTCAAGGGGATAAGACCAATCTCTATGTACTGTCCCTTCTTATATAAGGATCTATTTACCTCTTATGTATAGAAAAACTGAAACGAGGTATATTAAAACTCTTAAAAGTGATTTAAGAAAAAAATATATTGGATTTATTTCTATATTTTATTTTTTAGAGTTGAATAGTGAAATAGAAAACGGTTTTTAATAATTTTGTACATGTTTCCGTATGTATGTCTATCACGGTTTAAAAAGCTATAGGGGTATCATTTATGGGCTATTTCTTATGATTTACGTAATCTAGAACAAAATTATGATGTTAATAGTGTATAATAAAATTAGTAAGAAAATCTAGCTTTTGTAGCTTTTAGGATGAAAAATTAACCTAAAAACAAGAAAGTCTCAGGTTTGATTCCCGCATCGATCATTTTTTATCACTCTCATATCGTGATAAAAAATGATCTATATATATATAGAATATCATAGTCGTGATATATATAGTTTTCTAAAACACTTTTCATATATTGAATTTATTAGTTTAAGTAGTGTAAGTTGTCAGTCAATCTTAAGCTTTCCAGAAAATAATTACAATTCCCTATTAATAAATAATAACATTCACTGAAAATAATTATTAACATTGTAAGACATGAAGATATATTTATATAATAAATACAAAAGATATGTTGTTTGTAAATATCACCATTTTTTTGTGCGGAACCTTAAACACTCGAGCCTGCTCGCATTTTTTTTATCTAAAAATGTTTATTAAACCTATATTTATTACACAAATAATGAAAAACCCTTCGTACTTGAATCCAGTTCACGTTTTTTGTTTTCTAAAAAAAATTTACTACGTCCAAATATAAATAGCATCTATATGAATCGCAAATAAATTTATACAAGCGAGTTAATTTCTCTACTAGACTAAATGTTATCAAAAATATCCAAAAATGTTGTGGTACGGAACCTATTATGTCCGAAATCAACTCGCACTATTTCTAATCATGTGTCAATAAAATAAAAATAATATCACAGGATAAATTAAACACATTGATGTAACCCCTAAGTAAGCTAATTATTTGCTTGTGTTAAGGGTGTTAGACAACGATACAAATACATAGAAATAATCATTATAAATACTGAGAATATATTTAACAAACGACCAAACCCAGAAATACAGACATCTATGCTCATCAAATACATGCCTGTCCCTGTCGGGAATCGACCCCAAGACCCTTTGCGCGTACCACTCGACCAACGGGGCTATATATTACCAAAAAAAGATTACAACAAAGTATGAACCATATGTAGTAGTCGTTTGTAAGATTGCATTTTTCGTACGATATCGTTACGCAAGGTGTGTGTCAAGCGGCCTTGTATACAGGTTTATATGTAGTAGTATAACCACAAAACATGGATATTATTAAAATTACCTTTTTTAATATATTTTTTTCATGGACGTAATCTAACTTTAATTTGGTTTTTGATATATTTAACATAAACAATATGAAAAATTAACATGCTTAAAAAAGTTTATTTTTATATAAATTATTTTATTTAAAAATACTAGTAAGTATTTTAAGAATACATGAGAGAAATGTTAAGTATGAGATTTAGAAAAAGAAGGGGGGAAAGAAAAATGTTGAAAATTCTAAATTTGTTAGATATTGTAGCGGGAAGAATAGGACCGCCCTATATCTTCCTGAGGGTGCCGTGAGACGGCTAAGGGTTAAAATAAAAGTGGATCCCATTCTAGACTACTTATCGGAAATGTGGCGGAAAACCCACCAATACGTATTCCCAAGGAGGGTTGACGTCAGAAAGGTCCAACAGTTTTATTTTTTTTATTTATTATTATTATTCTTTATTTATTCTTTATTTATTATTTATTTATTTATTATTTATTTATTTATTTATTATTTATTATTTATTTATTTATTATTTTTTTATTTATTATTTATTTATTTATTATTATTTATTGTAAAATTTAAGTTTTAAGAAAAGTACACAAGGGTCAATGCTAAAACGATTGTAAGGATAAGGTCAAGATAACGGAAGTTATTTCTGGTAATATTAAAAATGTTCTATTAATTTTATTAAACTACCACTTGTACATTGTATACGGGACATTGTAACATTTAACCCTTAGTTACTATACAATTGTGATTTAGAAGATATTATTCGTTGCCAAAATAATTGTTTTAAATTCATTAGCATTGGCTCAAGATTATTCAATCAATCTTGATATTCTATATTTTTTAAATAATATTTTGAGTCAATTTCCTAATAAATAAATAAATTATAATAATAAATTATATATATAAATAATAAACTCCTTAAGCAAAAGCAAGCAGCGACACTATAGCACAATTGGGAGAGCGACGAAACAATTTTATAATGTCTCAAGTTCGAATACGGTTAGTATTCATAGCATCTAATGATAATTTAAATTTTAAAAATTTATGTAAATTAATTAATAATTTAAACAAAATTTAAAAATGTTTAGCATTACAAAAGAGTCCGCAAATATCAATCTTTATTAGATATTTTGATACGATTCCCTATTTTTTTTTTAATGTTTATAAATTCATTAAACCATGTTAAAAATATACAGTGTTATTTGTAATTAATTGGCCACCTCCGACAGGCAGCCTCTCTACATCAATCCCAACAACATTTGTTTTACGACTTTTAAAAATTATTAGTTAAATAAATTTAAGTTTTCTTACCTTTAACTTTTAAGCACTTCTTACAAAATACAGGGTAATAAGTAAAAGAGGGATCAAAATTTTATTTTTTCGTTTTTGTGTGTTATCGTAAAAATACAAACATCTACGCTCGTTATATAAATGTCTCTCGTTGTCGGGAATCAAACCCGAGCCCTTTTGCACCGCAATATGTTAGTCTATAATTTTACTGACCTCTTCCACATTGCCCACAGAGCACCTCCCTCTTGATATGGGTCCAGCTGTGTATCTTCAGATGATCTTTCCTCTTATAACTCTTGCCGCAGTCTGGACACATGAAGGGTCTGGTGGCGTCTAACACCACTGGTTCTTTGGGTCCTTGCTCTGATTGAGATTCGCTGGAGTTCTGTTCATCTGTCTGTAAGAATTAAATTATAAGATTATCATCGTAAATACATTTATAACCTGTTGGTGTGGTGGTTACTGAGTCAATGGTTGTGGGTTTGATTCCCGGGACAATTCTTTGTGTGATCCACATTAGTTTCGAGTCTGAGTGTACTTTGTTTTTGTTATTTATATATTAGTAAAGCCAGAGATATAGGGATAATATAATATCTAATACGGGAGTTGTGTTTAAACAATATATAATGATAATATATTTCGTTATGTATTATTAAGTACATATGTATAATAAGTATATACATATAATGTGTCGAAACTTATCAAAATTTCGATATTGTTGTGAGTACAGACGGGTTATATTATATATTAGCTGTTGCCCGTGACTCCGTCCACGTAGACTACAATAATACAATACAAAATAATATTTAAAATAAAAATATTTAATATTTATATTTAGACTGTTAAAATAATATTTATATAGCCTATGTTCCAAGTCATAATTTAAATATTATTTTATGTAATCGCTATCTAACGCCCTTCATTTTGATAGGATGGGTTTGCTTGTAAACATGACCGTGAACAAGATTGCTGCAAAGCATTCGAAGCGTCGGGTTAGATTTAACATTTAAATTAAAAAAATAATTCAATATACGCGAGTTAAATCTGTAAAAATAGTTTTGTTTCAATGTAAACATGACTTCCAAAATCGACATTTTCCTTTTTTGAATTTAACTTGTCACTTGCACCATCATGACGTATCTACTGATACCTCATACGTCAAAATACGGTACAATATAGTTTAGTTTAGTTTATACAACATAGTTTAAATTTTCAGTAAACTCAACTGCCTCAATAAATATTAGTTAACATTTAGTACTTATAATTCGGTTACTACAGTAACATTTTTTAAACAATTTCATTAATAAAAGATTATTGTAAAATATTTCAGGAAATCAAAATATGTATGTTTTCATAAAGATTTTAGATGTACAAATTAATAAGGGTCTTATAGTGTTGTTTTTATCTCATTTTTTTTGTATTAGAAATTATTTTAAGATATACTGCAGATCTTAAAGTTAGGATGTTCGTATTCTCTTGGGGCCCTTGAGGCTCCTTTTTATGGGCGGGTCCACTCGGCCACCCCACCCAGTGACTGTCAAAACCTTTACTGCGAATAGTTTTGGAACTCAAGAAATTCCAGAAGGAAATAGATTTTTTTTAGTATATTTAATTTTAAATAGTTTTATAAACTGTTGTTTTTTTTTATTATTTGCAGTCAGAAATATATGTACGAAATAAGATATGTATTATATGTGTTTATATATTTTTTCAATGTATTTTTTTTACCTTTTCTTTCCGTCTATAACATATTTTTTTTTGGACATAAAATAAATATTTTAGTATACTTTACATTGTTTTGTTATTTTTCCGTAAGACATAATTAGTCCATGTATTTTAAATAAATCTGAATTTAATAATTTCTTACAATATTTTTACACTTAAAATGCCCAGAATCCAGATTTTAACTTATCGAGCTTTTAATTCATAAAAGTCTTTCTACCATCTCTATAACAAAATAAAAGTTATTTAATAAGTCCTATTACTTATATGTACATGTAGAATGGTGGTCACCCTACTAGAAATACGAACTTCAAGATAAAAGTAGGGTGTTGGCACATGCTGACACAGAAAGAGACACACAAATATGTATATACATATGTCTCTTTCTCTCCTGTATATATGGAATTTGTTGGTAATATGCAATGTTAAGAAAGCAGGGTTTATGAAATTCATCCCCATATTTAAAAATAGGGTACAGGGGTAAAACATATTAAAAAGGTCAGTGTATGAAAAGCTTTTGAATATATTTAAAAATAAATATCGTAATTTTTTTTTTTTTTTTAATTACGTACCCGTTTTTTTTTTAATGATATAAGATGTTACCAAATTATTAATAAGATAATACACATTTATCCGTTCTATGTCTAAATTGCTCAAGTTTAAAAAAAATATTTTTTATTTAATTCAATACAAAAAATCATAATTTTAATATAAAATTCAAATGATACTTAAGTATCAGGTATTACTGAAAAAAGTATAAAAGATCTGTAACAATAAATAACTTAACAAGTAACTATTTTAAATAATTGTATAGTTTAATTTTAAACTGACGACAATACATTATAAAAAACCTACCGCTAATTTTGGGTATGTAGTTCGGAGTTACGGGCAAAAAAAATACTTATATTAATAAATATGTATGTGTGAGTTTTAAGTTAAGTATGAAGTTTGGGATATCTAGAGACGAAGCTTCTTAGCATTCCATAGATTCACCTTGCGGGTGCCGGGCCCATTGTGGCATGGAGAAGAGTGCAAACAGTACCTGGGACTTGTTACCCAGGAGTAGGTATAAGAGGCCCCTTTATTATGCGCATACACGCTCGCCTCCACTATCGACACTCCTCTCCCTACCTAACCAAATTTGGAAAGAACCTACTAATACCGCCTTTGGAATACGTTCTAAAACTAACCCGTTGCTTGTTCTAGAAAGGCCAAGGTCTTTAAGTAATTTATAGAGAGCTTTCGCTGTTATATCTCTCGCTCCCACTTTTACCGCGTACAAACTAACTATAAATTGATTCCTGGACAGTTCGTTGGTCAGTTCGAAATACTTATTAAGCTTCAATGTGTGATCCTTAGGGATGTGTTTCCCAGGGAACAGTAAGCTCCACAAGTATCACGCGCCGCAGATGTTTAGAATACAGGAATAAGTCCGGTCTGGATGACGAAATACCAACATCCCCAGGGATTTTGTAATGCTTTTCATACGTGTCCATCATGAGAGTCCAATCAGAAGCCGCGCCTAAAATTGAATAAGGCTTTTCTTTTGATTTTTTGGAGGAGCCTTCTTTTACGAATTGTACAGATCGTTTGGTGGTCGTTATACCCTTCCGCGCTCTTGCTACTGAAAGACTAACCATTTCCCGTATGATTTTAAATACCTTATCGTGACAACGCGACTATTAACCTCTATCAAGAAGTATCCTACACCCTACTAATAAGTGTTTCACGGTTTCTACTGCCTCCCCACAGATGTTGCAAAACTTTTCGGTGGCTTTGCCCCATCTTACTAATTTACTTTGATCTGGGACTCATTTGGAATGCATTAAAATAAAATTTTACTAATGCTGGGAACCACTCATAAAGCAAGGTGCGCCACCTCAAAGCTGTTGGAATACAAAAATCTCCTATGGTCACCCATTTGTTTTGAATTTCAAGGCTCATCGTGTGTAGTTGGTAATTATAGTTTTCGTCAACACAAAAAATTACTTACTTCCATAAAAACCTGTCCATCCTCGTTTCCAATAACACTTGTAATAATAGGATTGAATTCTTCATATTCTTCAACCTCCTCTTTGATATCTACATCTGGTTCAAGCATTAGATTTTGCTTAATAAAGTTCTTGTTGTGTGTTTGTAAGTGCTTTTGAAGGTGGTCCTTGCGGTAGAAAGCTACAATAAAACCATATTATTGTATATATTTTAAGTAAAAAGTTTTTATAACATAATAAAAGAAACTAAACTATAGAATTATTATACATAGAAAGAATAAGGGAGCCTAAGTCAGACTTGTGAGGGTCTGACAAATAAAAAGAGGCAAGCTGAAAGACTGCTACTTATCTTTGTCTAATCACACATGCAAGAGAGAGAAACAGATAGGTAGCCTCATTAGCTTTTTCTTTTTTATTTAATGGACACATTTTAGGCCGGCTTCCCTACTCTATGTACTAAACACGCTTTACAAAAAAAACTATATACATATGATATACTATATGTCACTAAACTTACCCTTCTGACAGAGAGAACATGTCAAATTCTTATCCCCTTTATGTATAGTAATATGAATGTTTAGATGTTCTTTCCTCTTAAATCCCTTCCCACAGTCTGGACAGATGTGTGGTCGGTACTCTGTATGTTCCTGCATGTGTCTATCTAGATGCTCCTTACGTTTTAGTCTGAAACAATATAAAAATAAGATAATTTGATGAGTTGGACATAATGTTTTGCTATGTGTAATTATTAAAATAATATTGTATGTACCCAGTACCACAGACACCACATATGTATCTATAAGTATGGTAGTGTGAGAATAGATGTAGTTCCAGCTTTTCTTTATCATCATATTCTGCTGAACATTCCACGCAGGTGAACTGAGTGACTCCCTTGGAGTTTGATATGGTTGCTAGCTTGCTCTTAGCTATGAGGTTCTGCTTCAACATTAACTCCATGGATTATATCTGCAGCACAGGTTCTTTTAAATTTGTATTTCTCAAATATTTTTACTTTAACATATGTTTTGATTTTTATTTAAAGTTTCGTCTATAAAGTATATTTCTCGTTAATTAGGTATAATAATATTTGAGACGTTTAGATTTCAACCGCACAGTAAACTGAATAACTTAATTAAAATGAAATCCAAAATGTTATATAGAATTTAAGAAATAAAGTTACAAGTTGCCCACACTCGTACAATCCGTTAGAAAGTAAAAAAGAAACTCGAAATAATAATCCCTTCCCCTTCCAATGTCGGTCGCCCAAGGCCTGAGCTCCCCTCCGAATAGGGGTGACTACCCTTTGTCTGCCTTTACTTCCCCTATGTAGGGCGGGGGACCCCACTTTAGTCAGAGAGGAGGGTGGGCTATATTTTGCTCTAACATCGATTTCATTTCTACCTGCACCAAAACTAGATTAACCCATTAATGTTTATTATCGTTATTATTTATTTGTTTTTATGCATTTACAATTTACGTACGTTTCTTGGCGCGAAAAAGTTTCTAAAGTACACTTCACTTTCTTAGACTTATATAATTAATTGCACTTGTCTTCTGTTTCTTGTTATTGCGATAGAAAATGAAGTGATTTTGAAGTTTTTCACAATGTAGTAAAGTTCATAAAAACATGTCTCAGGACATAATGACAACACGTCTTCTCCCACCAAGAGAAATCCACAAATGCAGAATGACGAATGGTTTGAAATTTGTAGCGTGAGTGAATGAATGATTACACAAGTGACAATTTATTTTCATTCATTAATTAAATTACTTTAAAATGTGTATTTTTTTAAAATGGTTCTTTGTATACATTTGGCAATTTAAAATATTAATTGAATAAATACCTGTTTGTATTATATAACTAGGGAGTAAATCTTTCGCACTATGTTGTAATATTAATACTTCAAATTTGTTCAAGTTATATTTAGTTAATCAAATCTTAATATATTTTTAAATTTAAATATATTTTTTAGTGTAAATGCTACATAAATTTAAAATGTTATAATTTGCAAATTATGTTAGATTGAAAACAGCAACATTTTTATATCTGGTAATATAATAAAAAAACTTTTGACCACAGAGTATCCTATGACCCACCACACACACATCCACAAAGAGAATTATAAACTTACGACATTAGTATTTAGTAGGATTGTTTATTGATTTTATTTGTATTTATGTCTAAAACATTTTAACTTATAAATATAATGTACTTTCAAGAAATGTGCGGCGTATAATCTGATTACTTACAATAAGCCATGTCAACAAATGGCAATGGAGGTAACTATGCACCGTTAAAACAAAGAATATCTGATTCTGAATCCGAAGAAGACCACAAATTGGAAAATGTTAATCATATCAAGGATTCTGAGAGTTACAATCATTTGGATTACAATAGTGGACTTCAGTCTTCTAAGAACTACAGCATGAGTGATATGGATGATTTTAATACTAACGTGAATACTGTTGAGAGTACAATGGATAATGTAAGCTTCCTTCAGTCTGATATGTCTAATACCATGTCGTTTCAGCGTCGTTGTGCCTTCATCGCTTCAATACTTGTCTGTGTTTTTACTGTTATTATATTTCTATGGGGAATACCTTGTTCTGATGTGGGTAGTTGCTCTAAGAGCGGATGGCAGGATAGAACAACAAATTGGGAACTTCCATATGATGAGATCGAATTATCCGGAGCTGTTCAAGTGGTGGATGGTGCTATTCCTCATACCAAAAATCTCATCTTCATATATCGTGGAAACCACATGAAGGTGGAAAGAAATAGTAATGATAATGTCAATGGAGTTCTTCTAATTGTGGGCAATACTGGTAAGGTAGGTTGGTATACTCGGGAGACCAGAATACCTACTGAAATTAATTGTCAAATAGTTGATGTTAACAGAGATAAGCAAAAAGATTGTATTGTATCAGGATCTGAAGGGTTACTTGCAGCATTGAACCCATTATCTGGAACATACTATTGGTATATTCATAAGCAAGGGAAGGTTTTTAGTAATATAGCGTCAATAGACTTTCCGATAGTTATGAAAGACATGGACAAAGATGAAGTAAATGATCTGTTGACAGTGGCTACTGTCTTTCCCAATACCAATCATAATTCATTGATAATCATATCTGGTGCCACTGGTAATATTATTGGAGATCCAATGACAATTGAGGAGTGTGGATCAATGAAACTGCTGACTGAATCTGATCCAATATCATATCTGTGCAAAAATGGAACTTCTAAAGCCATCAGGAAGATACCTTATCCTTTGTTGTATAGAAAAATGCTAAAGCTAGATGCATCTGTTAATCCCTCATCGGTAATATCCACGGTATCTAAAAGGGTTAACTTAAGCTTAAAGAAGAATATTGGTAATACCAGGGAAATTTTTACGAATGGGCCAGGTAAACTAAAAGTTGAAAACTCTGGTGAATGTCCTAATTCTTGTCGGGTCAATATAAAACTTTTACTTGAAAGAAATGGTACGACAAATGTTAGTTGGGAGTACTCAGCCAACCATGTGTATGCAATGAGACCAAGCTCTTTCGCCTTCGCAAATTCTATACGAGGATTTGTTTTAAAATTATGACAGTGGAACAGTGCACACTTAGCTAAGGGTGCACTAAAAGTTGATGAAATAAAGTATAACGTTCAAAACCAAAGCCCCAAAAACACATATGATATTTTTTACTACCGACCTATAAACATTGCTTCTATGTCCTCATTTATTAAGTATACAAATTTCACGGCTCATGATATATCAGAACGAATTGTACTGGTATCCTTTGATAAATTGCAGTCCTATGTTCATGTGAATGTAAGCCAAACAGATATAATACAAATATGTGCTCGTGGATCCATTGATGTGACTTCACCATTGCCAACCTGTCAACCGGATTTAGAATATCAGGAACGGTCATTATTGATAGCAGATTTGGACGGAGACCAGTCACATGAACTGATATCATATTACAGTACGTTTATGGCCCCAGACAACTATACCCCAAAGAAATCTGATTATAATGATCAGTGGCGTTTAACCTCAATAGTCAGAGTGATACGTCTGGAATCGGAATTGCCAAAGTTATTTGTCGCAGAAAATTAAATATACTCCATTTAATTAAATCAAATATTATTCTTAGCCAAAGTATCTGCTTGCTGTAGCTATTAGCCAACGGTTGGTGTTTTCTAGTCATAGTATGTCTAATATTTGTTAATCTGTCTGTTTAAATACAAATATATAAAGGACTTAGTATACCTTGTTCCATATTAATCTGTGTTCAAATCAATATCATCACAAAATTTATTGGGTAAGAAAAGATATTTATTATATTCTACTTTTAACTTTATTCAAGTTGAACTTCTTACACTATTAGTGAATTGTTATTTAGGAAAGCAAGCACAGAAATACTGTGCAAAGGGGTTTGGAATAAGGATTTGTTTTTTTAATGTTTAGTAATAATCTATGTCACAAAAATAATTTATCAACTGTAATTTATTTAAAAAAATGTATATTTAGTTAGATTGTGATCGAATTTTATATGATATTACATTTTTATCATTCTTGAATAAAATATAATATTGAGAGGTATTTTTATTATAGTGTATTTAAACCCTTTTTACATCATTGACGTCATTTTTGAGACAATAAATTTTGAATGATAAAATCCGCCCTTACGACGCACGGTTTTTTGCTGCTCTTTATCACCAAGGCCTGATACGACGCGACGGTAGAACTGGGAGTTGGGGCACCAACTGTCGATCTGGTGACAGTTACAGTGACCCCAACTTTTAGGTTGGTCCTGAACGCGCACACAGAGAGATGCCCCTCCTGCCACCAGTGGTGGCAAGGTGTGTCGCCAAGGTGCTACGGGACATGTCTTCGAGCTCGTCGAACCTTGGTAGAGTACGCAGCCTGGGACCGCCAGCGTACAAAGCTGGCGGTAGTGATGGGCAGTGAGTCTTCGTTGCTGAGGTTGTGCAAGCAATGATCGGTAGCAAGAGGTGTTGGGTCGCAAAGGTTTCCTTCTGCGACCGATTGCCACAAAGGAGGTCGCGGAGCAGACCAGGGAGGTAGCCTGGAAACTGGAAATCTTGTCATAAGCGCATTAACCTAGCAACCTATAGATCCTTCTCTTGAAGACCCTGCACATTGTATTCCTTTACCAATCCTTTGCGCCGTTCGTTCGGCCCGTGGGAATATTCACAAAATAAGGATGGATACCTGCCATGCGTCAAAACGTCCGGTGTTGGAAGAGGAACGTGGGAATTAACTCGTGCAATTCCTGCCCACACTAACCAAAATGTATCATATTCAACCAATTGTGGGTGGCTTATAAGCCGCAAGATGGGACTTTTCGGTACCAGAAATATGTATATATGACCTCAGTAGTCCTTACAGGACCAGATTTATGTTTTGTATAATACAAATAGCTGTCTCTGTGTAAAATAATGTCGGAACTTCGCAAGAACGGCAAGCTTTCTTGCGGCTGCTCTTGCTCTAGACTCAATGCACCGACTAAAATTGAGGTTTAAGGAAATCCCTTAGCCTAACGATTGAAACCGGTTATTGTATTCCAAGGATACATTCTGGAAAGTAGGAGCCTAGGCTCCTTTTGACGGTGAACAGACACGTCTGCCTTTTGGTGACGTTGAATTTGACAAGATTGGCATTGCTCCATCCGGAGACTGCATCAAGTTTATCTTTACTCAAACGTTGCACCATTGCTTCTCTTTCAGACTGTACATGACCTCTATTAGCTCGATTACTCGGCAGATATCTTTTTACAACTGTGCTGTGGTCGGCATACATGTAGATACTTGGGCTTCTGCAGATCGTTAGTGTGCAGCAGAAAAAGATCTGCAGAAGGAACGGACTCCTGAGGCACTCCGGCGTTTATTGTCAAGAGTTCCGAGGTACACCCTACGATAAATACTCGGAGATTTTTCTGGCTCAGAAAGTTTGTTACCAACCCGATCAGACCAGGAGATATACCGTACGCTGAAAGCTAAGGCTCGCATGCCAGACCCTGTCAAATGCCCTCGAGACGTCCAGATAGACGGCGACCGTTTCTCCGATCTTCTCGATGGCCTCGCCCAAAATGTGTGTAGCATACACTAGGAGGTCTCCAGTAGCCCTATTACGACGAAACCCGTACTGTCGGTCACTGAGGAGATCGTTACCTTCTAGGTACGCTAGAAGACGCAAATTCAATACACGCTCCATAACCTTGTAGAGAATGGAGGTGATTGAAATCGGTTTATAATTAATAGGATTGTCATGGCTGGTATAGGACCACTGGCTTTATTAACATCTTCATCATCTGAGTTTGTGCGGGATGCGGATTTCAGGCAATAAAATACCTACCAAGGGCGCAAGTTTTTAACATCGAGGAATTCTTAACATTTTTAAGTTGTATTTCACGGAAGAGTTAGTAAACGAAAAAGTTTCAGAAACAAATAGTTACGACCAAGAACAAATTGATAAATAAAACTTTTTCCATTTTAAAAAAAACGTTAAGAGTAAATTTGTAATATTAAATTTTAACACCGACAGTCTCTATGTATAGTTGCTAAATCTTTCATAATTTTTCGAAAAAAGCTACAGATATAGTAAAAGTAAGAATATCTACAACTTGTCTCTAGGTGGTTTGGTCGCTGTCTCGCCACCTAGCGGTTGCACGTTGCACTGAGAGAGGTTTCACAGTTAAAAATGTTCTCGGTGAAGTGAAAATAGATGGCGTTGTTGAAATTAAATAATTTCAAATGTGAACTTTATTTACAATTAGCTTTTACCCGCGGCTTTGCACGCTTTAAATTTGCAGTAAAACAATTCCCCTTTCCCTTTTTATATGACTTGTTTTAAGTGATACAATCAAAATTACAACATCAGCAGACATAGCTCACTGTCAAAAATCTATTTAAAGTTTTTAATAAGGAGACATTATTGGGTAGTGTATTTTTGATACCTTTCTTGTTTTTAGTTAAACGTCCATTTAAATACTTTTAAATAGAGCACTTAATAACCATTCTAACCATATATCACACTTATAGATTTTCATTGAGAATAATCAAAATATGACCATGTTCAGGAATTGAGGAATATAACACAATCGACGTTATTTTGACCATCAACTTGCATAAAACTTGCTGGTTATAAAAAAATGTGTTTGTTTACGACTTCGCATTAGAAATCTTGAAATTAGCAGTGGTTTTGTAATATATTAAGCATATTTTATACATATAAACCTTCCTCTTGAATCACTTTATTAAAAAAACTGCATTGTAATCCGTTGTGTAGTTTTAAAGATCTAAGCATACAAACATACAGACAAAGGGGCAGACGCGGAAAGCGACTTTGCTTTATACTATGTAATGATGTTGGCTATCCTTTTCTGGTACTTTTATTATTTTATTGTAATTAATTATTTTCATGCAATTAAATATATTTTTATTATTGACGACAAGGAAGTATACCTTCTTACGTGCGTAAATAAGTTTACACACTCTTTTTTCTTCATCACATTCTATGTACTTGTAAGTTGTATTATTAATATAGTGCTGGAGTTATTAGTATCCTCTATGAGTAAATAACTGGCTGGGTGCAAAGAGAAGGAAAATGAAATGCATTTGTAGTATTTAATTTGTTGTAATACTTGGTTTTTTCTTTTTCTTTAACTTTTTCTGGATATAATTCCTAAAAATAAGAAAACAATGTAATAATTATTTTATATTCTTCACTTTTGTTACAAAAAGTAAACATGTATTTTTATTATGAAATATCACCAATCTACTTATTGTTGATTTTCTATGACAACTATCGGAATTGAAGTCTTTGGTTATTATATTATACATGTATGAAAAAAACTTAACATATATGGAAATACTTTATTTCTCTAATATAGTGATGCGGCTCGAGTAGTAATTTGTTAATCGAGTCACTCGAATTGTACTGGAGTTCTCGAGTCACTCGAGTGGTACTCGAGTTTTCGAGTTACTCGTACTGACTTATTAATAATTACCCTAATTACATATTAAGAATAGGAAATAAATGCATGAAAGGACATCTAACGGCGCTAACAACAACTCGGTAACCCGAATGAAAACAGACTTGAGGTAGCCTTTTTTTTCCACTACAGTACAAGTCTAACAAATTTGCAGGAGTAATACGACTCGAGTCGCATCACTACTCTAACAATAAAGTACTCTGGAGAGTACTTCAATATGAGAGTAGTGATTCAAATTAAAAGTGTATTTTTAGCTTATTACATAAAATCAAACTTAACTTATACAATATAAAATTTACATCTTAAAAAATATTTTCAACCATATTAAGCTTATTTATATTTTTAATAAATATATAATCAAAAATGTATCAACATTTACAGGATTTGCTGCAAGCTCTAGATATTATCCTGTGTAAATGTTAGAGTCCTCCCTATGTTGATAAATTCTCATTTTATATATTTTCTAAATGCACATTTATATGTATTATATACAATACAAATTTTATTATATTTTATATAATAACAAAATTCCAGTCCTTTTTAGCACGAAAGTCATCACAGTCATTTTCTAGTACTTAAAAAATAACAGGCTTAAAAACGAATTCTGACTATACTTATTATATAGTAATTCTGACTATACTTATTACATATTCGACTTTTATATACATATTAGCATTTTACGATTTAGCTTACGTTTTAATGTGAAAACCTAGACAAATGTCATTAACGTTCATGAAACAGAATAATAAATGTATAAACTCGATATAAGTCTGTATATTTAAGTAGAATCGACCACTAGCGTCAAAACCCTAGACAAATAGAGAAATATATATAAATATGACCGCACCATTCTAACTCGCTTTAAAAACTAAAATTAGCAAAATGGTCCAAGCCGTTTTAGAGTTTTTTGCTTTAAAATCGGGGAAACGGTGAAGACACACATTAATGAGATTCTGGAGTATTTAACCAAATTATAAGTTCATCCAAAATATTCTGTAACTTTGTTCATACTTGTATTATGTTTAATAATTATTAATATCTAAGGCACAACTATCTTCTGTCTGACTCCATTGTCGGGTACTACGTCGTATTCCTCCAGCTTAACGTACGGACCGACGGCTAGTTGCTCCGCGATGCTGGACTCGTTTTCATCAAACAACTCTACTGTTATTTCGTCGTAATCTCGAGCACTGAAAATATTATACACATTCATTCATATTGTTATTAGACGAAAACTCCAGACGAGGGGGGCAGTGCGAGGGAATCATCATTTAGGGGTTGGGGGGGGGGGTAGCGGGGATGAAAGGAAGCCCGGCCCACTTCCCTGCCATCACGTGATTGGAAAATAATTGTATATAGTAATGTAATAATAGATTAATTGAGCACCAATAAAATTCCTAGAATTAATATATTCACATCAATCACAATCCGTCAGTGATAGACACACGGTCACTGTCAAAACATTGTCAAATTATTGGATCCGCAGTCACTTCGATCAACTCTCGTAACTACTTGAATAAATTATTGTGAAAAAGTTGAAGTAGTTTTATTTTAATTGTGAGAATAAACGGTAGAGATATAATTATTGTGTAAAATATGTTAATTTCTTTGTGTAAGTGACGTTTGGATTTAGAGTAAAAATTCAATATCCTGGTGTAATGGTTAATGAACTTAACAGCTAAACCAAAGGTAGTGGGTTTGATTCTCACTCAGGATTTTTTGTGTGTTCCACAGAGATTTAACTCTGCTATACAGAGATTACTTAATCTAGAATTGGGGAGATGTAATTACAAAAAGTATTTTGTGTGTGAGTGTATAAAGTGTTTTGTGTGCGTGTGTTTTGTAAATTGAACAATTTAACCCCGTTAGATACTGTCCTGCTCGAACATGCAATGAAAAAAAGAGTGCGAATACTGACACAACATGTGCTTGTAATGTTCGTTCAGTGATGAGTCGTGTGAGCGCGTCCCTGGCGGCGGCCCAGTGTTTGGAGTCCGCAGTGCGCGCCACCACGCCGGCCAGGGCGCAGCGACAGGCCTGCGCCTCCAGCGACCAGTAGCGGGGCTCCAGCTCACGAACAGCGTCCTCCTTCACCCATACCACGTTACCATAGTCTATGTATAGAACCTGTGGGTGTATGGTTTATAATTATGTACCAGAGACAAAGTAAAACAACGATTGTGTTGTGTTGAAGAGAAATCAAATTAAAACACTTGAAGTAACTGAAATTTAATCAATGCGTCGTTGGTACAACGCAAACTATTTTATCAAAACTAAAATCAGAAGCGGCTATATTATTTGGCAGATTAGCGTCTTGTCTCCACAGTGATTGTTAAACAGTTTAAGAGTTGTGTACATGTGAGATAGTCACAACGGGTTTCACTCCGAGGGCGCCGGCAGAAGTGAATATGAATATTAATATTGTGCATTTTTAATATTTTGCAATGGTTCGGGAATAATTTTGCACGAATTGCTTTAATTATCAGTATAAAAGTACTATTATTTATGTAATAAAATACAATTTATTTTGTTCTTTTGCTGTTTCTTAACTCTTTTTATTAATAGATACTCTTTGTTAATTTTCTATATTTTATACATTTTATATACTAAGGATGCACGATTTACTCTCACTCCGTCTTACGACTCTTCTATCAGGTCACTAAAGCGAGTTTAAAATTTACCGCAAAATTCGAAAATTTCACAACGCTCCTAAATAAGTTTTCTTTTCAAAAATATATGTACATAATAAAAAAAATATGCAAGTATTTAATAAGTTTTTCTTTTATGATATAACCTCAACGTTTTGGTCGGCCCTCGTGGAGGAGATGACTCTGGCGCGGTACCACATGCCGTCCAGGTACAGAGCTGCCACCAGCTCGCCCGGCGCTGGAACTATCTGTCAAACAGACATCTAATTATTAAAATCATTTAATATGGTAATACCAATAGTTATTTTACAGTACTTTTTAATTGTATATTTTCTCAATCTGTAAAAATCTAGACTAAATCGTGTTTTTGCAAACTTAATGTTAAAAATATATATTTCTTTAATTTAGCTTCTAACAATATGATTCTTCATAATTAGAATTCGCTTTCTTGTATTTAAGAAAAATATATTACTTAGATATTTTTTTTCTTTTATTCTTACTTACTTTTCATACATAATTTCATATTTTCATATTTTTTTCTTTCATACTACAATAACTTTAATATAAAATTATTTATATATAAAAAAATATTTATCATGGGGTATTTACTGTAGTATTATGTACCTGTAGTGGTTTGTAGGCCATCCTCGTGGCGGGACAGTTCATATCAGTCACGAGGTCCTCCAGCGTCACCGGCGGCAGCACCACGCCGAAGGTGGGCGGAGGCTGAGGTGCTTCTATATAAGAACAAATATAAGAATCTATAGTAACTTTATCCTTACTATAATATAATGACTTAAAGTCTGTACTTTGACCCAAATAAAATGCCTGAACATAACGTTCGAGATATATAAGTCAGTTACCATTCTAATGTGTAGATCACAAACACAAACTTAAGACATATATTTTGACTCTGGACCCTTTCTTGACCTTTTAATTAATCAATTAAATATCCTGATGTTTTGTTACACTTATTAGCGTTGCTAATTATTTGCTATTATGTTATGGCAGGAGTCGTCTCCGTACTTTTTAAATGTTTTAGGACGTTTTAGCATGCATACATATTCTACTTAATGGTTTTATTTGTATGCAGGGTCAAGAAAGATGTTAGCGGGCATAAAAATGCCGGGGCTCCGGAAGTTTCCTCGTATATATATACATATATATTATACGTATGCGGGTTATATATTAAATATATAAAATATATTGATGTTATTTTCATCGAAATTTCGAAAGAAGTTTAATGGATGTCGTATTTATTAATATAAATAATGCTAAATTCATGGCTATCCTTGCCCGTGTCACGTAATTTAATCGGTATTTTTTCCAACTACTTTTGAAACCATTTGGGGTTCCTATTGCTATGCTTCGAGTTCCTATTAATGAGCTCGAAGCATGGAGGGCTCGCGACGCTACTTCTCGTCTGACAAAATTACGATTAAATTACGTGGACATAGTCGGGTAAATGTACATTCTATATTTATTAAAAATTTTAATAATCTAACATGGCTGAACATGTTTACAGATAAATGTATCATGTGATAACCCTATTATGGCGGGATAATAAGGTTGTCACAAAATATTAAAAATACTCACTGTTATTGTTAACGAAGTGCACATAAAAGCGGTCAAAGTGCGCGACATGAGTGACCTTGACCTGATGCCAGGTGTCTGGAGCCGGGAGAGGCAGCGTCTTGCATCTCGCCACCACTGGGATCTGGTCCAGCGTCCAACCATCTGGAAATTAAATCATTTATTAAGTAGCGACAGCTACTTTATAAATATGGGATGTGGGGTGTCTGTCCGTCTGTACCCTCCATAACTCCTGAAGGCTTAGTTAAAACTTCCAATTTTGTACAGGTAGCCCATAGTCTCATGACCAATATGTGCTATTTAATATTTTCTTATTTTACCACCTCGGAGTTAGCAGTTTAAATATCTAAACACACATCTGCATACAATATTTTCGTCATTTGATGTTATGGATCTATAATTTTGAATCATTTCTTTCTCAACAGCTTTCGGTACTTCAAGAGTTCAACGGACTAAGTTAATAATAAAGTATACAGGGTTATTTTAATTATTGGTCCACCTGTTTTTAAAATAATAGTTTTAAATATTTAAGGTTTTCCAAGTTTATTTGTTGCGTCTGAACTGGCATTAACTCTCAGCGTAGGTATGGCGCCCGGGCGTTGACCTTTTAAGTACTTCTTACAAAATACAGAGTAATAAATAACAGACGAAGCAATCATTTTGTGTTGTTTATCCAGATTTGTAAAAAGTCGTAAAACAAATGTTATTGGGATTGATGTAGAGAGACTGCTTGCTTACAAGAGGTGGCCAAATAATTACAAATACCTCTGTATGATATTTCATAATCAATTAAGTTCTACCTGGATGTTTCATAATATGTTTCTTAGTACATCTTGATCCTTTAAAACAAGTTCTGTCTGGTCCGCCCTTGTAATGCTTGCATATGTCCATTTCGTCTCGATTGTGGTAGCCCTGAATGGTTAATTTAGAAGTATGAGTATATGGTTGCTGTGATTTAATGTGTGATAATTACTGCCAACAAAACATAAATGTTCATAACAAATTGTGATCAAGTGTTTGTAAAGAAATGCATATGTACAGGTATGTACTTGTAAAGTACTGCTGTGTACTTGTAAGTGTGATCAAGTATTAGTGTGCTCGCAATCATACATGTGCAGTACATTTGTATGAGTGCGATTGCTTGTGTGTTATTGAGTGCGAATGAGTGATTTTACCGTTACAGCCACAACGAGGTCGTCATGTTCTGGACAGTCTGTTATGTTAAAGTCATCATCATTCAATTCAGACAGACCTTCCCCTCCAACACCACATACCTTTGGTGACTTTTTATCATCTATAAAATAATAAAGTATTAAAGTATTATAACAAAACAAACCAGAAGTTTATATTAATTAAGTTTTAAATAACATTTAAAATTCCTCATTAATATGGTTGGAATCTCAGGGTTTGAAAATTTTTGAGTTTAAAAAATAATTATTTTAATATTACAGTAAATACCATGTTAATATTGTTTTAAAAGCTACAAACAAACCTGAATGTTTCATGTTATGCTCCTTGTTACATCTTTGTTCTTTGAAGCAAGTTTTGTCTACTCCATCCTGGAACTGCTTGCTGCTATTCATTTCTTCCCGGCTATGATGACTCTAAGATTTGTATAACTTTATTATTCATGTGATATGTGTATGGTGAAAGAAATGTAAGGAAATTAGTAATTCTGTGTGTGTGTTTTTGTGTAAGATTTGTGTGTGTGTGTGTGTGTAAAATATCTCTATGTGTGTGAGTTTGTTCATTCAAGTGTCAATACATAATTATTTGGATATATGCGTGTTATTGATGTTTTGAGTTCGAATTACCAAATGATATTACCGTAACAGTTTCTTCGAGATCACATTTAAGTAATTTAGGCAGACCTTTACCTCCAACAGCATCTCCCTGTGATTTTTGATCAGCTACGAAATATGTAAGCAATTAAAAACACGAATATAGAAGAACAAAATATTAAAATTATTTTAAAAAGAATTTACCTAATAACCTTTCGTTGATTATTTTTACGTTGAGTATGTCATGGTGTGAAGATGTTTCAGATTTTACTATCACATAAACACCCAGAGATTCGGATGTACTGTAAGAATAATGAATTTTAATTTAATCAATATAAAAATTTTAAAAATTTAATCAAGATGAAAAAAAAATCTAGTAACTCAATTGTTCGAGTGACGTTTTAACGGAGATGGCGGGTTCGCATCCCTGCCCGTATCAGTTTATTTTTCATTCTATATTTATTAAAACTATAAAGAAAGAGCGAAAATTTAATGATAATTTATTTTTTTGTATAGTATCTTTGTACTCACTTGTCATCAACTTTGATCTTGCATGATTGACCGACATACTTCTTCAAGTAACTCTCAATGAGTTCTTCACAGTTTAATAGTGCATCTGTAGCAGCCTGCAAAAATTACAAATTAATGTGTAAAAAAATATAATAATATAACATAAATTATGTTTTACATATCGAAGAATATGATAAAAATAAATAAATGAATTAATTAAATATTAACAGTGGGGTTAGTGCATAATAGTCAGGCCCATGTCTCAGAGCATTCACATATACGGAATATCCATGACACAGACGCTCCCCGGATGCGGCCCTGGTACACTTGGCATTCGCTCATCAGTTGTACCTTTTAGTAAGGACAATCAACAAAAGAAGACCACCACCTATCGGTCTTTTTCTTTTTATGTATTATATTTTTAAGCCCCGACTAAAAAGAGGGGTGTTATAAGTTTGACCCGTCAATCTGTGTGTCTGTCTGTGGCAATCTAGCGGCCAAACGCGCGGACGGATTTGAATGCGGTTTTTTAATCGAAAGCTGTTTTTTTTTAATTGAGATGCTTCTTAGGTATGATTGGTGGAAATAGAAAAAGACGTCTCCAAGATATTGACGTTTTATTAGTGAAAGATTCTTATGCAATAATTAGCTGTTCCCAGCGGCTTCTCCCTCGCTAAATAGAAAAAAAGCCTTGCTATGTAGGCGTCGGGGAACTTAGTAAAGGAAGAAATTAAAATGCAAGTAAGTTACCAAGGTAAATAAACAATTTACGATATTGAATCATATATTCCACAATGACTAATTTCGTAAAATAGTCACCATCGTCAACATACGTACAACGGTCCTCGACCTAACGACTTCAATAAGTACATAATAATATTTTTTTAGAGGTCTGTTTGTATCGGGGATTTTTTTTATTTATTTTTTTTATACTTTTATTTTTTTTTTATCTTTTATTGTTGGTGAAATTGTATGGTATATATAATATAGAATATATACAACTATAGAAAGTACAATATATTATTGAATATTTAACACAGTAGATTTTTGTAATAATGAACTATTAAGTTACCCATGCTAGATGGCAGCAGCGTGCAAATGGCGGACTGGTTGCGAAACGACTGACCAGCGGCTGCAGGGACGATGTCGGGACACAGCGGGTCTCACCGGTGTCCACTAGAAATACTTCCGCCATACTCATGTCATCCTGGAACAATAATTACAATTTCACTTGGTCAGTCATGACAGTGATGTGACCATGACCCGATGGTGACGTGGCAGTGACTTTATACCAAGACTATTAAGATAATCGTTTATATTTCTTAAATAACCTCAATAATTATAATAATAATAATAATATCGTTTTTAATAAAATCAATATCCATATTAAGATGGATAAAAATATAGATATATAATCGTCCTTTTTTGATTATAGGCTTGAATTCAATCCCCTTTGGTAATTTGAGTATCGTACTTACTATCCTTTTTGTTTCTAAACTGGCTCTTACAGCACTCTCCGACAAGATATTGAGCTACTACATAATATAGTCCCAGCGAAGTCCATGTGATAGAAGAGGACACAGTATTGCAAAATTTAATTATCCGTATTCTGGACTGTATTTTTTTAGACAACCCATAGGCAATATATTTATTGACATATTTGATTGGATACAAACAAGTTTGTATCCAGTGACCAACTCGGTAGAGGTTGTTCTATAGCCCTCAATATACTATCATATACTAATAATTTACAGAAAAAAAATTATAATAAGACTGACATCACTCAGTTTGATGAACAGTCCTCTATAGAAGCACTCGTTTTCTTCATTGTCATAGTATGCACAGTACGTCAGTTCCATCAGCTGATCCAGGTTCAACTCCACTATATTCTTTTTGTAGTATGTGGTCATATCGGTCATCAGGCTGAAATATAAATATTAAATATTTTCGATACCTGCTTTAAATAAGAATATCAATATAATTGTCTGATAAAATATGGTTTTTCAGGAAAATATATATTGAACCTGGGAGCACATACATAATAATAATAATAATATCAGGACAATTAACACACATTGATCTAACTTGTAGCTAGGGAACCCATGATTCTAAATGGAGATTGATTCGAGCGTCATAGAGACCTATAAGGTTGCGAAGATTAGATGATAAAAAGATAAAAATGTTATATAATGTATATCTTTCATCGGTTCGGGAAGCATCTATAGATTTTCAAAAGTGTACAAAAAACTGTTGTATAAACATTTTCTAGCGGGTCAGATATTGACAACATCCATGACTCGTGCATTTTTAGAAAAGTAAGGGTTGAAAATGAAAAAAAAAAACAAAACAGTTGAGTGTGTCAGATTTTCTAAGGGGATATTAATTGAACCTAAAAGAAGCCCTAATTTAATAATCAGCTGATTTGAATGTGACGCCAGGTCGTGGCCGTTACTTCCATATGATATCTGTCACGCTCAAATGAATCCCCAAACCCCCTCTTGGGCTCTCCTACTATTGAGGGTGTTAGACAACTACACAAATACATAGAAATAAACATTATAAATACTGATAACTACCTTCACTTAGTTAATCTTATTCTGACAACAATCAATAAGTAAATTCAGTATATACTCAGACACAACAATAATATAGAAAATAAGAGAAGTCCTTCAGTCTGAATTAAAGAGCAATGTGTAAGTATATATATACAAGGTTATTTTCATTTTGTATGGGAAAATTAAAATTTTAAAAACTCATCATTTTAAAAAGTCGTGGAACAAATGTTGTTGGGATTCATGTAAAGAGGCTGCCTGTAAGAGATGGTCAAATAATTACAAATAACCCTGTATATATATATATATATATACTTACACAAGTACATATATAATATAATGTATTTTGATAATTAGAATTATCAATTATTTAGTAATTAACATAAGATTAGAACTCACTCGCAAACCAGGTTCAGATTGTCGGTAATAACCCAGAAGGATATTCCATCCGCATGGACAATGACGGCTGGATATACATTATCCACTTGCAAGACTGATTGAGCGGGCAAGTTGTATTCTGTTAATGTACTTGAATCTGTAATCAATAATAAACTAGATTAACAGCCACTGACTGTTAGTTGAGCACAGAATCACCAAATTTATTCATACATTTTGCATACTTTTCATTATCTATTCAAGTAACAACACGTACCAATGATCATGACTGATTTTTTTTTTGCTAAACTGTTTATGATAATGCTGCTATCAAGTAAAAAACCTGATAACAATAGGTTTAGTACTTCAGGAGAAGAAGCATCAGTTTGATCGCATTGAAGCTAACTATGTGAGCTTCACTCCTAGCATAACTATGTAAAATTAGATGAATATCTATATATTGTTATAATGATGAAAAATTTAAACCTTGTTAACTAATAATACAATTATCTACAAATAAGTTAAGATTGGACGCAAGTTATTAATAAATACTTTTAAAGATATAACAATGTTGTGTTTATGTTTATTTAACTGTTTCTACTGCAGGCAATTCACACCGCTGGTTCATCCTGATTCAAGTTGAGTAAAAAACTTAAATGGTTTTATAACTACTACGGAATAATTTATATATAAATATTGGAGTCATCAAGAATAACAAAATATTCACTACAAAAATATAACAATATATATAACTTTTATTACCATCTAAAGATGTTTTCTTCAAACTTTCTGCCAATTCACATTGCACCTCCTTTTCAGATTTTATAATGGGAACACTTTCTGAAGAACATGAATTGCTTGAAAAAGTTATGAGAAGCTGATCCTCTTTGGGTATTTTTTTTCTTTTCGGTTTCTCAACAGGACAGAGATTAGCACAAGCTTTAGAGGTTGATGGTGTTGGTTCACTTAGTGTGTCCAGTAGGTTAAAGGGCATGGATTTTGGTTGAATTGGAAATGTGGAGACATCTTGCACAGGTGTACTGTCTACAGTGCAAGACGAGTCTGAAAAAAAAGAGATGTTTCATATCTGTAATAACAATAAATGTAACCTAATTGAGAGGAACATTTTAATGTATTATTGTTTAAAATGTTTACTTACCAATTTTACCAACAGCAAGATTAAAATCGGTGATCAGATAATTATACTCATCTAACTGTTTCATACAATTCAGAAATCTCTCTTTAAGATCTGTAGGCTCACAATTCAGGTGTTCCATAAAACTTTTTGCCTAAAACAGTGTAAAATATGTTACTTTTTCGTTATACGTATTTAAAAAAAATATTTTTAAAGCATACCTGATTTTTCAGTTTTTTAATTCCATGAATAGAAAGATCGCATTTCTCAACAAATACTTTAATTCTTTCATCCAACTCATGTCGACGATGCATTGCTAAAGTAGCAAGGTCCACGAAACTCCTAAAAAATAATAATATTTGAATAATAGTTCCGACAAATCTTTTATACCAAAGAATGCATATTGAATACATAGTAGGAATATTAAGTTACATTATTATTATATTATAAGAGCTCGATAATTTTAATCCTAATATAAATTATTCGTAAAATAAAAGTTACTAGACAATATTTATTTATTTCTAATTTTGATTTCTTGTCATCACATCACAACACAATCATAAAGCACATTTTAAAAATTTTGTTCAAACTTTCATAAACTGGCAATGTTGAATGTTAGAAAAATATATATTTTACAAAATACTCGTTTTTAATAAATCAATGTTATAAATAAGCAAAATAAATTATAATTATATTATTGAATAAAATTAAAAAATCATTTGTCTTAAAGAAAAATAATTTATACCCACATTTTCTGCATTATGTGCTTTATACTTTGTAAACTAGAGTAAAACTTTTATGAAGTTTCACTGTTGACATGTATTTATATATTATTTTAAGGTGGCAATATTTTAAAAATATCATAATGAAAATTAAACAATTAGTTATTTAAAAAATATAAATTGGTATCCATCGTAAATCTATTTTAAATATTCTTATTTTTATGAGTATGAAATAATATGTTAGGAACCTCACTATTGGTAATATTTAAACTAGCTACTAGTTTCTAGATGGCGGTAGTGAAAGTTTGACATGACTTTAACTATTCGGCAACAGATGGCATTGCATATATCTTAAGGAATAATTGATAACAAGTTGTTTTTATTCAATTACACTTCTCTAGAAGTTACTTTAAAGTAAAATATTAAATATTGTCAAAATTTATTGTTTTTATCTAATTACATATTATAAATATTTTTCTTTTCAGTTAAACCAAAAAAATAATATGAAGAATGCTATTGATATTTTAAATATTATAGGTATTAACTGACAGACGAAGAGTACAGTATGTTTCAATTAAATTGACCAACAAACTAAACAAGAGCTGCATAATAAATTCAGAAGGCCTGTTTCGCGCGTCTAATTGGATTCGGAGGCTCGAGCAACCAATTAGTGAGAGCGAGACAACAATATAAGTGAATAATAATATGTAGGCTTATATAGGTGTTACAAAATCTTATTGTGTCTCTAAGCCGTAAATGTATTAAAATTACAAATAATTAATTTGATCACTGAATTTTGGGATCTTTTCTTGTGCTGATGTGGTAAATTGTGAAATTTACAGAATATAGAAGTACTTATAAACAGTATACCTACTCAAATATGATCTTACTAAAATGATTGATAATGTAATATAAACTAGAGTAAAAGGATTCTTAGTGGAAAAGCGTAAAAGAAAGTAAGTACCTCACTATATTTTTATTGACAGGCTGGATATTTGAGTTATTATGTTGTTAAAATATATATCCCGAGGTATGTTAGAGATGTAACCATTTTTAAACATAGCCGAAATCGCAGATGACAGCTAATTTCAAAATAAAATATTATTTTTTGTATTATTTATTAACGTTTTAATTATTATCACTACACAGAGCTACAAATAATTATATTGTAGTTTTGTTAAAAATAAAAATTCAAAGCAAAGTCAAGCTGAAATCGCGATTGATAGCTAACTTCAAAAATAAAACACAGATAAGATATAATGTTTATCTTACAAAAATAAAGACTAATAAATATTAATTATTCGCCATTATTATTAAAACTAGCTCTAGATGTAGAACAGCACCCACAACACTTAACTAAAATGTCAATAATCAAAGTGTTGTAAACATTACATTTTTAAATCAACGATTATTTCTGATAGACATTGACTACTTTTTATCATTCCTTACGGCGGCCATTACACTGTTATTACCATTCCGTTTAACTTAATTTCAGGTAATACTAGATCGTTGTAATAGTTTTTATTGTAATTTAAATCTAGGTATTGGTTAGGGCTCGTAAATATCGTTAATATCTCCATTTCACGCGCTCGTGAGACCTTTAAATTGCTGGTTGTTCCTTTTGAGTTATTTGATAATTCATAGCTAGTGAGATGAATGTCATGTGGTTATATAATGATATAGTTTTGTTTGTCAGTTTGTATATACCGCTTTTGTCACTCAAATGTGCATTAATTATATTCTTGTTGCAGTTTATTTAAAGTTGCAGTTTTTAAAGATATTTTTAAAATGGAAGGAATACAGTTATACGGCAGAATTATAGACTAAATCTAGAAATTAAAAAAAAATCTTATACCTATATAAAAAGTTTTTAGTATTTGAAATTCAATAAACAAGTAAGACATGTTATACTGTATGTAGTAGTATACTATATATACATATATTCTAGATAAAAAAAATCTTCTATGTATATATATATATAAAAGAATCATTATCCGGACAGGAGTTGAAACTGAAACTTCTGTTGTACCGTCCCCGTCGCTCCATCAACTGAGCTACCGAGTCTGTAGTCTACATGTTTTTAGATATTCCGGGTATATTTATTTATTTATGATTGTGTTCATAAAGTAACAACCAACACAGAATTTAAAAATGATACTAATACTTGCCTACAAAAAGCCATTTTACAGCCAACAAGAAGCCGCTTACAGCCCACAAAAGCCATAAATTAAACGGATGTTAATATTATTAGAGTACTGTAAGTTCTCTCACTATTTATGTAATTTATATATTTGGTAGGTTAAATATACTGGTGAGTTAATCTAGTTGCTAATTACGAACACAAGGGCTAGCAAATGTAAGCGTTAAGTCGAAGGCGTCAGTCCGCCCCGGAGGAGTGTTTGGACGAGCCAGTGGACTTGCTTTGTTACTGTCGATAGTTAATAAAATGTACTCTTTGTAAGTAAGTATTCTTTGCTTGATTGGTCATAGTTTTACTCATGATAAATAACTCATTTATTTATAAGAGTCGAAACTGTGTAAAGAGAGTTCTTTCTTCATCAACTAGTTAAATTGTATATAATAAAATATTATAATTTTAATACGCACAAACATGTAAGTTTACTAGAAATATTTATAATTAAACTTGTTGTATATTAGGAATTCCATCTAAATGTTTACCATGTATCATGAATCATACCGAAACTGAGAAGAAGTAAGTCTAATAAGATAAAGAAAGAGTAAAGTTGAAGGTTTACTCAAGGAAAACATTTGTATCGCGCAAATTAATTTTAGTCTATTAATAATATATATCAATTATTTTGAACTATAAAATTAATAGTTAAAGCATCTATCACCCTCATCCAATATGTCAATTCCTTCCATGTTCTTCTATCATACGTCCTCTCAGGGCGGACTTTAATTCAATGTCAATAGTATTATAATGTCTCAGTATTTATAATGTGTACTTCTATGTTTTGTGTACTGAAAAACCGTTAACACATGTAAAAGAGGGATAATATTGGTACTCTTTTAACTTATTAAAATGTTTATACGAAAGAGAGATAGTATTATATATATCATTACTGGTTATCAATTAAACGAAGCACCATCGGCACCAGAGTCTGTAATTATGAGCAACATTCAGCTGCGCCCGTGGCCTGTAATTAAAACATAGTTAGAGGAACCAACGCCTCAACTAATGTCTTAATAGAAATATAACACTTGATTACAAGGCATCTAATGAATATTATTTATGACTTGTTTTTTACCGATATCGGATATTCGTTTTGAATTGTGAAATGCTTTGCCAATATCGGATATTCACCTTGAATGACATGTTTTTGAACCCTTTTATTGTATTCGATTTTGTTTATGACTTGTGTGGAATGTTTTACATTCCAATATCCGATATTCACTTGTGATTTTTAATTAATATTATAAATATTGTATTTTCGTTAGTTACACTTTAAACTAACTACATAATCGATTATCATGGAACTTCGTATTTTAAATTTTATCGAAAAAGTACAGTACAGTACGGGCGAAGTCGCTGTCATAAGCTAGTATCTTATACGAATATATTAAATTTATTTGTATTTTTGATGTTTAAAATAATTTTGATGTGATATTTATTAGGTTTATAGTATAGCTCTACTTGATATACCATCCTTGTATTTAATATTTATAGTTTTTATTAATAAGTAATTTTTGTTCTCCCGTAAACCGTACTAAAATACAATATTTAACAAAAACACGATGAAAAAATAATTATCACGTACTTATAATGATTTTTATATATTTATGTAAACAAACTAAACATGTCTATATATGTTTATAAACTTTCAAACATGTATAAAGTCGTCAGTAACAGACAGCAAGTGAAAATAGCCACAAAGGTTCAGAATCTCAGAAGCAAGCAACCGGTCTGACCCATCAGTGTTTATGGTTGCCAATGACATGTTCATAAACGCGCCACGCCCAGTCTGCCATCTTTATTGCTTGGTTTTAAATCTAGATTTTCGGAAGTAATGTCTAGATATGATTATGTTGGTTTTGTTTCTTTAAATTTATTTACATATTTTTGAAAATATATTTTTGTAATGTGCACATCACGGTTTGGATTCTAGTGATTTATTAAGTTTTTAAAAGCGTCTATAAATTTTGATTTTTTTTTAAATCTAGTTTACGATATGTGTCTAGATACATATGCTTTTTTATATTATTTTGTTTATTTTAATAAAATCACATCTTTGTGGGTTATGCTTGTTTTTATTTTGAAAATTATTTGTGCATTGTTGTCATTAATATTTTTAAATATGTTAAGGTCTGGATTCTTGTCTTTTACTAATATTTTAAAGTTATTAAGTATACATGTTGACTTGAATCTTCTCAGTCTTTTGTTATTCAGACGTCATAACTCATCACGTAGAAGTTAGGTATGTTTTGCATTGTCCTGAGAAGTTAGTTTTTTACAATTTTCTCTTAGTAAAATGCAAAAAAAAACTTTCTTTGTAAAAAGACAAATCCTAGATAATAGATAGATAATATGTTATTAAAAAATATAATTAACGGATTCATAGTACACCCCGATTCAAAACAACATTCGATGGATCACGCAAAGAATTGTCCTGTGTTGGAAAGGAAGCCACAACCTTATGTTCAGTAGACACTAAGTACACCAACAGTAGGTACTCCTAGTACGAGTTTTGACGTTACGAAAACTATGACAGTTTACCAAATCGTAAAATAAAAACATACAATTATAACACTCTCTATGAATCATCTCTATCAATCAAAATATATTGAAATACTCATAAAAATCTGTTAATAAATATATTTATCTTAGGTTATTTATTCCATCCTACATAAGTAAATATAATTTTTAACATCTTTTTGTTTTAAACATGTTAATAGATTCTGATTCATATAGTGTATTATAGTTTTTATAATTCTAGGTTTTGTTTTCGATTTGATAAACTGTCATAGTTTTCGTAACGTCAAAACTCGTATTAGGGGTACAGATATATATAAATAGTATTTTATTATTATATAAATGTCGGGGTCTATTGTGGTTATAGTGATATACAAATCGGCTCCCATTACCGTCTGTCAGAGCGTCTCTCCAAATTAATATGGGAACCTAGAACGATTGACATTTGTAAGAATAAGAGTAGGGATTCCATGGATTGATGAAATACAGAACAGAAGAGAAGAGAAGATTTACAGAATTTACCTAAAAGTCCATTAAAAATACATATAAATAATATATGTTATAAATGTATATTTTCACTCAATGTAGCCTTTTTGGAGTATTTTCTGGAAGATTCTTTATTATCGCTGTTTTAATAAAAAAAACTATGGATTCTCCATAGTATTCTTCTTAAAAAAAATTGTAACCGTCAATTCTTTTCCTAAGACATTCAATATTCATTAACGAAATAAAATATTAATATATATTTATTTAGAATCCTGAAAAATATTATTCTTAGTATACCCTATTAGCAGATCGTGAGTGAACGAAAGAACGAATGAACGTTCTCACGAACAGCTTACAGCTTAATGATTCGTTCATTTAACTTTAATGATTCGTTCGCGTGAATGAAATTGATTTGACGGCTGTTTTGACTTTTAGCTCGGTTATGAGATGAATATTATTTACGATAATTGCTTTATTTATATATCTTATTATTATTGCTTATTATATGTGACATGTAGGTATATACTAATTAAATATTAAATGACTTAATTGATAACTTATATACATATAGATAGGCTTACATAGACCTGTCTGTACTGTCAATTATATCGTATATTTAATAGTTTCGAATCCATTAGGGGTTTTACTTATGTTTTCATGAATTAAAATAATGTATATATGTTAGTATTATTTAGATAACTTCAACAAAAGTTATTATCTTTAATACTATTAGTTATTATAATATCATGTGGTGTTGCAAATTACACAGTAAATTTAGTATTTTATTGAATGTTTCCCATTGTGAATAGGTGGTTATATTTTTTTAATACTAGTAATAAGGAAGGTATGAATGGGTGTTGGATGTATCTCTTATTTCTTTAATTTATCAACAATTAAAAACGTTACATTTATTATATAGTAAAAGTATTGAATATTTTATA
Organism: Napeogenes inachia; assembly: GCA_959347355.1. Taxonomy (NCBI): domain Eukaryota; kingdom Metazoa; phylum Arthropoda; class Insecta; order Lepidoptera; family Nymphalidae; genus Napeogenes; species Napeogenes inachia. The sequence goes on along the minus strand of OY365793.1, from coordinate 7,876,528 downwards.
TATGCTTCAATTTATGACAGATGAATGCGTTAATAAATTTAACTTACAATCTCAATAAAGTTTTCTGTTTAAATTATATTAATAGAATGCCTTTAAATAATTATTGTTGAACGTTGATAACATTTCTATTTTAAAGTTTTATTATATTTTTTGCTCTTAAAATAAGTAAATACCGCTAACCATATTTTTATTGTAACTAAAATAGTTTAACATATTTATTTTTATTGACATTTTTTTTACTGATTTTTAGGTAAAATATTATTACCATAAAGTATCTTGATTTTTTTTTGCAAAAATAGACTTAAGAATACCATGGCGTAGACAGAACTAATAAATTACACACAGTACAATAATTTCTAACACAAATAATTAATATAATACAACAAAAATAAACAATATTAACTACTACAAAAATAATTAACTAAAATCTATTTAACCAAAACCGAATCCCAAACAATTGGATAATAAAATTAGAACAAAGCCATTGAATCGCTAGTTTGAATTTTCAAATTTGGAACGCCGGCCATCTTCCAAATGGCCGCCATAAACGTGATAATTGGATAATCTCATTGGCCGGTAGCTAACTGAAACCAATTTTACTATTCGTTTAATAAAACATACTTTTTACGTATAACAAATACAATACATTTTTTATTGTAATAGTATTTTTGACTTGGACCGATCCTGATATATAAAAAGGTTATTTTAAAATAATGTTTTGTACTTTTTTCGGGATGTAATGTAGCCTATGATAGACTGAGCAGTTAATATGTATAACATTTTTTAAAAGTAATTTTTAACGAAATAAATATTTTTACTTAAGTTATGCTTTTTTTAAATATATTTAAATCTACGACCTCTAGGATACTGTTTCATAACTCTATCAAATGAACTACCGTGTCGCTTATAAGAATCTAGGATTCTATGTACGTCAGTGTGATCAAAAATGAGGTGATTTTTTTTCAAAAAATATTTTTTTTCATCAATTTCCATTTTGTCCCCTTCAAAGTAATTCCCCTCGGAAATGCACTTGTGCCAACGTTTTTTCCTTTCCTCAAAGCATTTAAAAAAAATCATTTTTGTGATCTTGTTCAGCTCCTCTTTCGATTCCGTCTTCATTTCCTCAATCGTTGCAAAACTTTCATGGGCCTCTTCAATTTCGGGAATAAAAAAAAGTCACACGGAGCTAGGTCTGGGGAATATAGTGCATGGGGCATCATTCATGTGTTGTTTTTAGCCAAAAATTCGCGCACAAGCAACGATGTGTGAGCAGGAGCGTTATCATGGCCAATTTATGTTCTTCCACAATTCCGGGGTTTCTGTCTGGCGTATTGCTTCGTGCAAATTGCGCATAATTTTCAGGTAATATTCCTTATTGACCGTTCTACCCTGTGGTAAGAACTCATGGTGCACCATACCCTTGCAATCGAAAAAAACTGTTCTGCTTACAGTTTTTTTCCTTCACATTTGATCTAACTTGGCGTGCTTTTTTATTGGTCTTGGTGATCCAGAATGCTTCCAGTGAGGTGGTTGAGCCTTACTTTCCACGTCATAACCGTATACTCATGTTTCGTCACCTGTTATGACTCTTTTGAGTAAGTTTGGATCTTCGTTGACGTCATTCAATAGTGATACTCATGCGACGATTCTTTTGTTCGATAGTGAGCAATTTCGAAACCAACTTCACTGACACACGTCTCATGCCGAAAACATCCGTTAAAATTGTTTGGCACGAACCAAACGAGATGCCGATATCATCAGAAATTCTCTAATTGTAATTCCACGATTCCCCAACACTCTTTACTTCTTTAACGTTCTTTTTTACTTCTTTAAAGCAGCCATTGTATTATCCAATTTACTAAGCACTTTTTTTTAAAGCACTATATCAACTAGTGTACTAATATCATTCAAATACTGTGTAGATTTTGTAATGAAATGGGCATATAACTATAAATAGTATTCAAACTATGTCTGTTTTTTTGTAGAATTTCTTAAGTTAATTAATACCTAAAAAAAAACAAAAAAATATATAGGAATTATTGTGATATTCATTATTATATTTTAACATGTTCTAAGGTGTACACAATTTTATTTTAAGAGTTCAATATTTATAGACATTAATTTATTTTTCTAACATAACCTTAAATCTATTCGGTAGAGTAATAAATTATAACATTCCGACCTCATAGCGGAAACCTTTGTAAAAAAACCAAGCGTTCAAAATTTAATTTATTCGAAATTGAAACGTCATGGCGGACAAAGCAACGCGGACAATGGCGGGAGACTCCTCGCTAACAGGAAAATTAAATGCTGATATCATAATTAATCAAACCCCATATTAATAATTGACTATTCAGAACGGTGAATTATATGGCTCAATTAAATTGTTTGGTTGTTTTGTAAACTGTCAATAAAGGTGTAAGTTTTATATAATAACTTATACAAGACCTCTCATATATATAATATACTTTTATATGCCCCATTGGTCGAGTGGTTAGCGCAGACGCCTAACGTATTGCGGCGCAAAGGGGCTCGGGTTCGATTTCCGACAGGGACAGGGATGTATGTGATGAGCATAGATGTCTGTATTTCTTGGTTTGTTCGTTTTAATAATATATCCGCTGTATTTACTATGTGTATTTGTATTTCTATGTTTTTGTCACAACTACGTTCTGTCACAGAAAGTTCTTTGCGACCTGATGACCTGATGAAGAGCCGGCGACAGAAACTCTCATGTTGTTTTTAAACACCATTAAAGCCTAAATTACATATATATACATAAGAGTAGTCTGGATATCTCACACGAAGATGTATGAATGATGATGAAACCCTATCTGATTCATACAAAAATGTAATTTCAAAAATAAAAGACTGGTAGAGTTTGGTTCTAAAATAAAAATAAACATAATATCTATCATATTCGCGTTTTATCGTCAGTTAGTTCATTATTAATTGCCAGCTTTAAAAGTCATTGGTCAAAGGTTTAATAACGGAATTTAGGTTCTTTTATGTGAATCATTTAAAACATACGCGAATAAAAAGAGAATTGTTAACATGACAAAAGGAATTTTACAATAATATATATATATATATATATATATATATATATATATACCTACCTACATCTAGGTGTATTATCTAAAATATTCTGAAATAAAAATAATTCTTTGCTTAACAAACAAAGATAAATACACAAAAAACTAAATACAGGTGTATTATCTAAAATATTCTAGAATAAAAAAAGCCAGCTGCAACATTAAAAACCAAAATTATTACATAACATACTAGTATTTCTAAATTAATTCCAATCTTTTTCCCAGAACATCACTAAGGAATCTCCAATACAATTACTTCATTAGTACCAAAAATGGATTATTGATAGAGACATTAACATAAGATGAGAAAGTGTTATATTAATAAAAACTAATACATTATTAAATATTCCTATTTTAATCTTCACAAATGTCTTTGATTCAGACGTACCCAAATCTATTTGTTGATTAGTGATGGGAATCAATATAGAGAGTTCATTTTTGTCGATAGTTTTGTTTTTTTATAGTATAAAATTATACTAGTTTTAGAATAAAAAAAAAATCGAACAAACTTAATTAAAGTAGTAACAATTAAAAAATAAAAAATAATTGCTTTGTTATAAAAATGCCTTTTAGAACAGTAGAAACATGCGTATCAAATATGATAAAAGCATATAAAAAAAATCGATATAATTCAGTCTTCCATAATATATAATAAAAATAATTAAATAATAATAAGTTAAACATAAAAAAATATATATAAAAAAAACATATTTAATAAAAGTATCGATACAATCAATTATAAAATAAGGACATCACTAAAATTCGGTGTTGGTTTGGACAGACGGCAATACAAGTGATTATTTATGGGCGATATATTTTAGATTAGTAAGAAAATTATTTCACTTCGGAATCGCGTTAAGGCAGGGTGAGCTTGACAAGGTATTCTTTTTATATCTTTTTTTTAACAAAAAGCTCCTGTTTGCGACGGACATACCTGTTTTAATATATATTTATGATCTTAAAATTTATAATGACATTGCTATAGTTATCTTATTTTTAATGTAATCTTTTAATTATGACCGCAAATTTATTATAAAAAAATTATAAAGAACTTAATTTTTTGTGTGAAATTATTTATAAACATTATTAGCACTTTTAAACAAACTAAATTTTAAATAAATATTTATAAAAATGGGCAGGATTCAAACCTGTGATCTCTAATACCTTCCCGTCGCTTCATGAATTGAGCTATTGAGACGGTATCCGCCATAATGAATCTAGTATTCTATATATCTTTTATTTTGTGTCATGTTTTTAATGTTTTTATTCTTTACTGCAAAGTTAAAAGTATTGGTTGGGATGTTTAAAAAAAGTCTGATAAATGTCGCTTATGTCTTAATAAGGTGTAATTGGCCATGTCATTGGCCATTTCATTGGCTATGGCATTGGCTAAGGCGTTAGCTATGGCATTAGCCATATCATGCAATTAGCAAAACGAAAGAAAGATATCCCAGGGGTCTCGAAATATTTGAATTAACATCATAACCCCATATATTATTTGTATGTAAATTAATTTAAATTTTATTATATTATTAAGAAAATAAATACATCATGTAATTTATGTGTTATAAGATTTTTTATTTAATTTATTTTAATAAGGAACTCTGTATTAGTTTTAATTTGCGAAATGGTATTAATTTCTTGATTATATATTAAGGGTAGGTTATTATAAAAAAAAGTTTTTTTTTAATGAAACAAATTCTTTCAGGCGTCTTTAATTTTATTATAATGTAGGTATGTATGTAATTTATTATTTAAGTATGTCTAAAAGTAACCCAAGACAAGCTGATTTTTTGTCAGCTCTTCCGAAATTTGTGTTAAATAACTCATCAAGCCGGTAGCTTTGCCATTAAAAAAATGGTATTGATTAATTGAATATTTTGCATAAAACATAAGACTATATAATACCTATCGTACTCATACTATTATTAAAAACTATTATTATTATATTTGAAACAACAGACGTTGTCATGGCAACGACAGGAAACATTTTTTATTTAAAAGTATTACGTTTTTCTTCTCGAATTGTTCTCATTTTTTCTCTTAAGAACCTTCCTAAAACTTTCAGGTTTATAAAAAATAGCTTAAGGTCCAGTATTTCTCCAGTTATGATGTAACCAAGGGAAATACAGTTAATTTTTGAATAAAGATAACTATTTTGGTTTAAAACCTCGCCTTAACGAGATTTAATCTTCATCGTTTGATTCAAATTTTTCAATTAAGTCATAGAATGTTAATTGATTTGTAGATATAGGTGTGTGAATATATATTTATGTTGAAACACTTATAATAAAATCATGATTCTTAGGCATAGACTATTTTTTATTATTACGTTCATTTGGTACATGTTTTAGTTTTGAAAGCTTTTCTTTCTAAAGTCAAAAATAGGCCCTGAAATCTTTATAATACACAATAAATATATAAACACGTAAAGATAAACATGCTTTATTTATATATTAAAATTTAATATGAAAATCTGACTCAGAATCCCATTGAGACAAGACTTAGTGTGGATGGTCTCAAGAGAAGAGGGAGAAGAAGTCCTAGAGTTATTATACATAGAGTAGGGAAGCCAGTCTAAAATGTATCAATCGAAATAAAAAGAGAGAGTAAATGAGACTACCTATTTGACTCTCTTTCTTGCATATGATTAGATAAAGATAAGTATCGGCCTTTCATCTTCCCTCTTTTATTATTTGTCAGACACTGACACTCTTAGACCTGCCTGTCTATGGCTTCCATATTCTATGTATAATAATTCTATATAAGAAGTTTATGTTTGGAGTATGTATAATGATATGTCAAAGAAGCAAGCATCGATGACGTATGATAGAAGAGAAAAAGAAATTGACATAGGATAAGTAAAGCTAAGTTCTATAGATACAATTGACAAAATATATGTTTGGTGACATACAAGGTTAAAAAATGCGTAATTATTGTTGCTTATTTTGTTTAAAGTGAACGTCAATAAAATTAATATAGAAGAAACTATATAATACATATATCATCTTAATTTTAATGAGATATTACCATGTTTTGTTACTGTCAAACAATCTGTTTGAGACATGACTGAGCTCTTTACCGTTCATTTCGCTGCTTTACGACCCCGATAACTTCAAAACCTCGAGTTAGAACTTTTATTTGAGATTCCGAAAAAAACAGAACTTAAAAATGTGAACTACAAAAAAAGTTATAGCAAAAAAAAATTCGTCTATGGGAGTTTCCGTTAAATCGTTACGCGCTTGCATCAGTGTTAAATATAACATTTTTGCTAAATTTAGTAGCATAAAAAAGTAGCAGATCCTAGTTTAAATCTGTTATAAATTTACAATCAACAAATCATAAAATCGTGCAATCGAATTTGCGACCTCATAGAATCCGTTCCGTCACTCTATCAAATGAGCTACCGTATCGCTAACCGCCATGATTTAGCATTCTATATATAATCATTATCTAATTATTCTTATAAAAAAAAAAACTAACCTTTATAATCAAGTTAATTTATACGTTAATGGAAATATATCAAAATCCCACTCCATTGATAATGATAAATTTATCATTACGTGGTTATGGATTTTAACGTAAGTTAATGAGATACAGCATGTTCGTTAGCACAGTGTTTGGAAAATTAATATCGGTATTACGTTATAACGTAAAACACGTTATTTGTAAATGTCAGATAAATAATCAACGGGTATTACGTTAACGATGACAAATTCTTTATGGAGGTTCAAATATATTTAAATTTAATACCGGAATCATTTTTGTTAGTTTAATTTTATTTCCAGAGTCTTCGAAGATAAAAATAAGCCAACTAATATGAAAGAGAATTTAGGTTTAATTTAGGCTTAAACCAAAGTTAAAGCTGCTATTACATTATCCAATTTACTAAACACTAGTTCAACTAGTGTACTAAATCATTGTGTAAAGACTGTTAGAGAGCTAGTGCTATCATCTGATTGGTGGACAGATATTTTTCAGCTATTTTTTGATAATTAGATTGTATAATAAAAAGAGTACATTTGTAAGACTTAAAAAAAAATCCGATAGGTGTCCTAAGTCTTAGTTAGTAAAGAATTTTGTTCTGTTACTTTGTTGTGATTTAAAGGAAGATACTACACACATAATAAATAATATCTTCTTATGAGGTAGAAGAAGAAAAAATATATAGGAACCTTAAAAATAGTGTTAGAAAAAAGAATCCATGACATTTTTATGGCAGGTAAATTTAAATTCACATAAAAAGCATAAAGAAGAACAATGGAAAATACTAGAAAATACAGCAACTTTTGAAATTGAAAAGGTATACCGTCCCGTTCCTTTTATGCTGTTCCGTTCCGTTCCGTTCTTTCCTTTTATTTTGAACTGCAATAAGAGAGCTGTCTTGATTTCTTTGTTATTTATAAAGCTGTCAATTCCAAAGCCATTCCAGGTTGAAATGGAAAGAAGCGAGGAGCGGCAGACGATCATAACTTAAGAACCTTAGCCGAGAACCGACTGGCTTTAAATTATTATGATTTATGTATGTCTGTCTGTAAAGCTTTACCTCCCTAATTATATATCTCAATCTTTTATTTAACTGAAACAACTATCAAGTTGTATATATATCATAGGTTAATCGACATATTTATGTCATGTTTTTATGCGACATATGTCGTGTTTTTTCATGTTTTTTTGTCATAAGAGTGATGAAAGTTGATATCATCAGGTAATACCGGATTGACACTAATGATGTGTAATATTTTAAAAATAATAAATAATCCGATTTACTCAATCTACTTACACGTCAGACTTAAACTATATTCAAATTGCTATTCTATATTTTTTTTATTAATATATTTAGCTTAAAAGTTAAACCTAAATGATTATTAAAATTTTCGTTTATTGTAAATTTCTATACTATGTAAATATATATACTCTAAGTAAAATGTGATAATAATAATCTTACTTGTCAATCCGATTCGCCACACAACAATAACGTGAATACGCTCTAACTTTTAAAATAGAGTCAATCAAAAAGCAGCTTTAAATCCAATATTTAGGCTTTATTTTTCAATACTTTACAAATATTTTGTGTTAATTAAAATTGAATTCTATATATATTAAGCTAAGGTACTAAATACAATGGTAAAATTGCGTTGATGGCAATCTCTACCCGCAAGCCGCTGACCGCGCTTGTAATGACGTCCGCAAAGAAGACATTATTCACTTTTTTAATACAGTGTTTTGTTGAAACGACATTTTCACTGTAATCATGATTTGTACAGGCAATACATCAAAGTAATAAAAGCCAGGTTATTACGGAGCGGTAACTTGCTGATGATTTTCAATTTGATGTCTTCATCGTGTTTTTCTTTACAATCGATAAACCAAATTACTGTTCCATAATTACTGTTATGTCCTTGGTACTGTTCCATAATTACTCTTTATGTCCTTCATATAAAAGCTTTACCTAAATTGATGTTACAATAGCCAAATGACTACAATTTAATGGGTGTAATTATTATAAAAGCAATTTCCTTATATATATTATTTTACATAAAAACTGAAAGCATTTAACTGACAATACATTGTTGGAACCACAAGAAATAATTTCCGACTCTACATGAGTTACGACGGAATGTTTCAGGGGTACAACTTTACGTTTGAACTCTAGCAAAATAGGTTTATGGGAATATAGGCTTTATGATGAGGGAATATGAGCTGGTGTTAACTATTTTATTTTCGTGGTTTAGTGTTGTGCGTAATATCCAGTGATGGCTCAATCAATGAGAACGTCCATGAGTGTTAGACATGTCGTCGAAGAAAACATTTGTTTTACAATGTAGCCTTCCACTCTCATGGGCTTTATTTTATTATTTGTACGGATAACAAAAAAATATTAATACTCTTGAAAAGTTTTGAATAAATATAATTTTATGATATTTTACATATTTATTTAAACACTCATGTAATAATATCAATCAAATATTAATTAATTATTTTTTAGATTTTTTTTTACATTAAGAGTTAATGTATTTTTTTCGTTTAGGGTTTGTAGAACAGTGGGCAGTTTTTATAATATTATAATTAATATCCGCATTGTGATGTTTTAGGTACTCCAATTATCATTTTTCATCAAAGATCCCTAAATGTGTCGCAAGAGATGTCACAGAAACATTTAAATAAGACACAAAATACACCCAAACTCCCAACAACATTCCGTGAATCACGATTTTTTTTATTTAGGAATCGAACCCGCAACCTTATCTTTCGCAGTCTACTATTAACTACTGAACTACTAAGCCTTGTTACATTTATCAGCATTATCTCCGAAATAAGTAACCGAAGGTTCTATTACTTATTGTCGGTCATAATATGAAACTAAAGTCATAGATAAGGTACTGACAAATTAAAGTTAATTCATATAGTAATTAAAAGATATAGACAAATTATTAATTGTATGTATACAAAAAGATGTGTTATCTTTTATTGTTAGGGCTATCAAATCATACGAAGCAGACAATATAACAGTACAAGTGGAACTAAAATATCTTTTATTTGTGATAGCCCTCAGTATTAACAAATTTCTTAACACTTTTATCAAGCGGCATCCAATGAAGGTTCGTGATCATATGATTACAGTTAATAGTAAATGGCAGTGAAGACGTCTTACTTAAAATAGGGTAAGTGCGTCAGGTGTGGGCGCTTCTATATATTATAAGAATATTTATAGGGCTATATTATAAATAATAATGTGTTATGTGCTCGAGTGTTTTCCAATATACGAGTATATGGATTAAAAATATTAATTAAATTTTTTAGACAAATTCGTTCTGAACTATAATATTATTGAGTTGTATAATGCTTTTGGGGTGGGTAGCAGTACGCTAGCTCAAATGACAGAGCGAGACAATGTTTCAGCAGAGGTCGCAGGTTTGAATTCCGATTTTGTTACATTTTATATTTATATAAAAAAATAAAAGAATATGTCAAAACATAATAACAAATGTATATACCAGATAAAGTTCCTCAACTGTATCTTTCACCCTGACATTCTTATCCCAGCAGGGTGCGCTTGCGCCGCGGGACGCCTCGTTATTAGCACCTCTCGGCTCAAAGCGCGCCGCTCCCCCTCCCCCCTCCAGCCCCCTCCCCTTCACAATCTGTCAGTCTGTCAGGTTGAATTAGGTAAGTGAAATAATTTTAATTAAGATCAAAGAATCGCTTGTATTTTATATCTCACTCAGTTTGCTAATTTCGGATAAATACTTCAGTTAAAATACAATTAAGTTTGATTTGTTTTGTATTTGTATTACTGTTCTGTTATTCTTGTATTCTCTTTTTTTTATTTATTTCCACAATTAGTATTAGTATTCATGTATCATAATTAGTTATAAATTAACAAAAGTACAGTATTAACAAAGACGACTCTTCGAGATATCATGAGTTTTGGAGACGAGGTTATAGAGGCTTAGGTTATTGTTTTTCAACAATACTATACTACCCAAGTCATGTCACTCGAATAGTCATAACTATGATAAAGTTTAATGTTATGAAGTCAAAAAGTTATCGACACATCCATGGAGTTTCTTGCTTTCCTTAATGGACCGACGCGGCGACGATTTGAAATCGAGCAAGTCTGAGCAAGTAAAATACTTTGACTTTAATCTTAAATTTAATTGAGTTAATTTTTTTTTTCAATTATATAATGGAAAAAGTGACTTCGACTTTAAATTTTCATAATTTTAAATTCAAATAATTAAACTTCAAGCAAAACTCATAATAATTTCAGTTCTGAAATAGTACCTCCTAGCATCGTAGTGTTTTTGAAATAATCTCAAAATCTTAATGATTTATTTATCATCCTGTTTATATCAAAATATCCCTTAGATAATAATCTAAACCTAAAATAGAACTTTATTATACTTTAATGTCTCTCTATGAAGCGTGCGTTGATTGGCTGGTAGCTGCCGCCCCTCGACTGGGCGTGCGCACGCGCATCCAAAACAATGAACTGACACTTTTCAATGTCTGATAATTAAGGCTAACTAATGGAAGATTCGTGATAGGATGGAGTAATTGTAACAGTAATGAATTGCCTCAAGCCTCGAAAATTAACTGTAATTAACACCTACTTTTAATTTTATATTCAGAATAATTTATGTAATATGTAATTAAATTGAATGAAACGTGCCATAAGGGAAGAATTAATTGTTAAATCACAAATAACATAAAATTGATTATACTTTATTTAATATTTATTCATCATCCTGTGTGACAGTTTCACACCTCGAGCCTGTACCTTTATTACCTGTAGGTTTTTATTTTCTTTACGAGGCTCCTTTGTCGGCGTTGCGTGAAATCACGTGCCCTGAATTATCTTTGTTATTTTAACTTGTTCTTGTCCTTGGCTTTGCTTAACTGATATGTTAATAATATTTTTTATTGTCTTCCAGTTGTTTAAATGTATGAATGTATTTCTAAGTTTAATTATAATTAGAGACAGTTTTATAAATAAATTAAGTTTTTACATAAGATATTGGTTATTAAAATTTAACACTAAAACTAAAAATATGTAATATTTTTAATGGATATTAAAATATAAATATTGTATCGTCACGTAGGCTGGTGGGGTGCTTAAAAACCGTAACCGATACGATTGCGATCCCAGCCCGAGAAATGTCGGTTCAAACTACCTGTAGTATTTGTATGACCTCTTACACACCGCATGCGTTGAGTTCGAGACATGACGGTTTGAAATATTTTTAAAATATATTTATTTTTTCGGTCGGATCGGTATTTTTAAAAACTAATACACACCGCATGCGTTGAGTCCGAGATATGACGGTTTGAAGTAACTGTAGTATTTGTCTAAACTCTTACACACCGCATGTGTCGAGTCCGAGAAATGAGGGTCCAAAGTAACTGTAGTATTTGTAAGACTGCTTACCCAGCACATGCGTTACGAGTCAGATATATGACATACCAAAGTAACTGCTAAAGTACCGGTAGTATTTGTTTGATTCATTACACACTGCATGCGTATAAGTCTGCTACTTGCTACTGCTATTGCTACACACCGCATGCGATACGAGTCCGAGAAATGAGACCGAAGATCCACAGTATTTATTTGAACGCTTACGCACTGCATTCCAGGTTTGTAAGCCGAAGTCGCTTGGATATAATGTTTTTTCTCGGTTATCGATCGAATACAGTGCTTAAACCCTTGCTTTAATAAAACTCAACACAATTAAGATCTTTATCGTCTTTTAAGAATTGTCCAATACCTCACGATTGGTTTGAAGAGCTCTTTTGTAAGTATCGCATTGTTATTGATTATTAACAACAGAGTTATTGTATTGTTAATTCGATTATACACAATTGTTAGAAATAAGCAATAATAAATGACAATTATATTTTTATATTGCCTTCTTTATATATGTTATAAATTCATAATAAATTACTGAATAAATGAGGCCTAAAATTCTTTATTTTTATTTAATAAACAATTCTCGTATTAGAGAAATAATTGCCGTGTTTGGATTCTACAATTGAAACAACGTACAAAAAGCTTTTGCACAGACAAAATAAGAATCATTTGACTACACAGATTATTGTCTTATTTGGGACATATTAATTTATTAATAAGTTATCATTTAAGCAATAAAGATTAATTAATTAAAAATATTTGTAAAGGTGTAATTAAAAAAGATTTATATTCAATTTAGGATTCATATCACATAAGAACTAAATTGGTAAAATGATTGAAATCAATACAACATTTAGTTGCCTCTAAAACCATAATCCAATTGTTACAGTTATTTATATGCTTTGTGAAGTGATTCATCAAGAGATTATTATTATTATACTTTCTACCTATAAATATATTCTTTACAATATAAATTATTATTAGTATATATACGTATTATTCTTTTAAGTTACGCGTTGATGTCTTTCACTAGGCATTATAATAAACTATAAACTGTTTGCTTACATCAATATACATATATATTTACTTATATATACATATATTAGAAATACAAATATACTATCAATCAATTTTAATTAATATATATAAATAAAATACATGGTAAATTGAAAACCAGTCTTGATATTGCATCTATAATTATTTCTATCCATAATATATTACTAACTAGCCTTGCCCAGCGGCTTCGCCTACTCTGTATAAAAAAAAACAGCCTTGTTATGTTGAACGGAAAGTTTGTCTTCTCTCCCTAGGATACAAAACTTTTAGGTATTAACTATTCCCTATATATTTTTTTTACCCCTGTCAAGCTGCGTGCGAAACAAAGTACAATTTCAAATTACCATAGCTTTTTGTTCCCTTAACCGATTTTGATGAAACAAAGTTTTGACAATGCTCCAGATTATATGTAATTCACTTGTGAAAACCGCCTTCAAATTCATTTAGAAGTTCTGACGTTATAACGTACCAGACAGACAGACAGGCAGACAAAAATTCCAAAACAATTTTTTTTGGTTTCTGCTACTCGTCTTTAATCGCCCCCTATCAGTTTTTTTGAAAACTATTTAATGTACAGACAATCGATTTGTACTGTCTTATTATATGTATATAATAACTATAAACTTATAACCAGTTCAATGTTCATAAAATTTCAATAATATTACAAAATATATCCAAATGACTACTTGTCTGTCTGTTTAGATTAGTGTCTCAAATAAAGCAAGTAGAGTTCACAGCGAAATATAATTTGTATTTAGTTTTAATACTAGTTCTTACTGCGGATTTGCTTGTTCAGGTCAAATAAATATAGAATGAAAAATAAACAGATACGGGCGGGGATGCAAACCTGCGACTACAGGAAACCGTCCTGTCGCTCTACCAATTGAGCTACCGCATCGCTACCCGTTACGGTGAATTAAGCATTCTATATATGATTGTCTCTAAAGATGATGGTGTTTTCAAGCACTTGATAAATAAAAAATATTATTAATATTAAATTTAGGTATCTCTTGATGTAAGTAGGTTAGGTTCTTATAGGTCTTATAGGTCATGATTTACGTAGGTATTCACAACTAGCTGTAATTTGTCTGTAATTTAGCTGTATTTTCAGTTTATTACTTATATAAAATAAGTACTTTTACTTTTTCAGTGAACATAATAACATAATAAAAAATATTTGATGTCAATTTAGAGATTATAATATTAATGGGAAAATACTCATAAAAATATGTATAGTAGTCTTATCTCTTAATAAAAAGGATACACATTAAAATTTACAATAACATTCCGAGATTTTCTGTCATATACATAACATATAGTACCTAATTACAAATTCACATATGACTGATATAATACATATAAATATAATAAATACAACTAGATTACTTAACATTATGTTTTTATATAATAATACTTATTATTCGTAAAGGTTGGATAAGCAAATAAATCTTTAAGATAACTTCTTTTGTGTGTGTTTATAGAGAGGAATTAACTTAAAAAAAGTTATGTTTTTTTAAAACGTCTATCTTTGTATGTCTGTCTGTTCTGTAATTTATTAAATATACTCGCAGTATTTATAATGTATATTTCTATGTATTTGTATCGTTGTCTAACATCTTTAACACAAGCAGATAATTTGCTAACTTAGGGGTTAGATAAATTTGTGTAATTTGTCCTGTTATATTATTATTTTATTTATTTTCCACCAGACCGTACCTTACATAGAAAAGCTAAATAATTACTAATAAATATATGATTCAATTACTTGTTTAAGTTAATTAAGTCGCCGGCTGTTTCAAAGGCTAATTTAATTATCATTTCTGTCAGTCGGCCTCGCTCGAGTTGCGCCTGCGCACGGTTTATGTTACTTGCAAAATATATATTATACTCATTTAATCATCAATTATACTTTGCAATATAATGAAAGAAATATAATGTTTATAAATAGATATGAATTTATTTTAACAGGTTTCAAATATAATTAATGTTTGTGTGCTAACGGATACTATTTCGTAATATTTAGAGAATGCATTGTGGGTATGAAGCGATCTCTCCCAAGCTATTTTATTTGTTACTATATATGTATAAAGTTATTATGTATAAAGTATGGTTATTAAAATAACAAGACCAGCTGGTTTCTTTCACAGGCTCGAATTGTGGCAAATAACTTTCAAAGCTCTGGCAATTAATAAAATATTTTTTTGTTAGCTTCAATGCGATCTCCCTGATACTTCTCCTGAACTACTGAATCCATTGTCATCCGTTTTTTTTATTTGATAGCAGCATTATCATTGATGGTGTAGCAACAAAAAAATCAGTGATGGGTCATGTACTTGACAAAAAAATCCCCAAAAAACAAAATTTCTTAAATGAACTAACAGTTAGGATGGGTATCAATCCAGTATAAATCTTACTTACCATAAAGATTTTGATTTTAAACAAAATTAAACAAGAACACCTTTTACATAAAAACACAATATAAATATGTATAAGTACTTTTATTTACAAAAATAAAGTATAATTCAAATATACAAATAGTTAACATTGTATTTAATAGCTTGTATAAAAACGTCCAAAGGTTGCCATAAATATACATGGTGTCCGTTGACAGGAGAACACGGGAACATAAAGACAAGCTAACACTACTAACAACTAGTAACAACTAGCAACATATTTGTAAAGGTTAATAACAACCGTCGGATACAATACAAGACACCGTGAAATATGTCTGTCCGTATATATGTAGTTTTAACATTTATTTCTACCTATTGTTAAAATGTTGTGGGCTTAATATTATTTATATTTTATTGTTAAAATGTTAGTTTAGTAATACCTTTGTTTTATACTTTGTTTTACCTACCTTTGCTTTACTTTTGTTTTACCAACTTTGTTTTATATCTTAATATAGGTTGCCTAAGTTTTTCAGAGGTATGAGGTGGTCTTAATGAGTCAGTCAAGAATATAATAATAATCGGATCAGTAGTCCGATAGAAAACAAGAAAATGGAGTTTTATTGGTCTTATATTGTATTGGTCTTACCAATACAATCGTCCCGTTGGTCGAGTGCTTAGCGCAGACGCCTTACCTATAGCAGCGCAAAGGGGTCCGGGTTCGATTCCTGACAGACAGGCAGACAGGCATATATGTGATGAGCATAGATGTTTTTATTTCCGGGTTTGGTTCGCAGTATTTATAATGTGTATTTCTATGTATTTGTATCGTTGTCTAACACCCCTAACACAAGCATACAATTTTGCTTACTTAGGGGAGTTACTAAGTATACTCATAGGAGTTCAATAAGATATTTAAATTACAGATTATTTTATTTATTTATTTCAGCTTGATTTGATTATAACGAAACTTATAAAACTAGCATTCTCTTTGTTATAGTTTTCGTTATAAGAAGAGAAGAAAAAACAATGACCTAATCTCATAAACATCATCTCATCTTTTTTTAATACTTAATTAAATTTTACTAAGTATTAACTAACTTTAGGCACCTGTTATTTTTTGTTGTGTAGTATTTGTGCTGTAGTTTATACACTTTAGGTTTTTTTGATCCCTTATTTTTTTAGGTACCTATTAAAGATTTATCGGGTGTTTTATTCTTAACAAATATATACTTACTTTTTTGGTTGAAATAAAATTTTAGGTCATAAAAAGTTTCTTGTATTTGAAATGCTCTTTAAATATGTAATGTCATACATGTTCTTTTATAAATATATGATAAAAAAATCGAACCTGGGATTTCTAAAACACCGTCCCCGTAACTCTACTAACTGAGCTTCCGGACGTTACCTGCTTTGATGAATTTAACTAAAGTTACAGTATGTAGTTCTGACAAACAAATTATCAGAATTGTCACTGTATTAATTAGAACATTTCAAACATTTATTTCATCGTCCTACCTGTACCTGTTAAATATTTAAAAAAAATATACCAGGATGTGAAGTGATAATTTATACATATAATAAAACTGTAACTTGTCGCTGTCTGTACATGTAAAATATATTAAAAAATTCTTAAGGGGAGACCTTTATATAAGCAAGAGAACTCAAAACAATGTTTTTTTTTATTTTGTCTCTTCGTCTGTTTGTCTATATGTTTGTGCACGCACATCTCCGAAACGGATTATTCGATTTGGATGCAATTTTTGGGAGTATATTGCCCTGGGATTCACTTTACGTTTGATTATTTTTTAACAATCGGTTAACAAATAAAGAAGTTAATAATCTCGTATTTTCGTACCATTGCTGCTTTTACCAGTGATTAGACATAAAACATATACATAAATAAACTAGAAATACTCCTATACGCAAAAACTACTTGATTGAGTTTGATTTAACTTTGAAGGTTTATATTTTTTACATAAATTAGTAATTACCAAGAGTATGTTTTACCAAAATCGAAATCTAAGCGTACGAAGTCGGAAACACAGCTAGTATTTAATAAAGACCTCGTTACATCCTTCATCCCTCATTACGTGATCAAACCAGAAACAATAAATAAATATATATAATAATACGTGTTCAAAGGTGTAAAGCTACAAAGACTTACCGACACTTGAGGCAAAGATGGAATTAAGAAATATTTTACGTTAAATGATTTAACAATTGCAGGTTCTTGAGATATGTGCTTCGTGACTTTCTATAAGGAGTGGTATTATCGAACACTGAAACCCAATTAACTGTAGGGTTGAACTTAACAGTTTCACCAATGTAACTTGAACCTTAATAGTACTAATAATTATTAATATATAAGGTTTTTTTTTTGGTTTTTAATAATATATACATTCTTATAAGTTTTAAGTTCTGATGATGTTATCGTTTCTACTTAGTACCAGTAAGGTTGCCAAGTTAAAGATATATCATCTTTTATATCTTTTCTAGAATACGTAATATTGAATATAATTTCATATAGGTAATATATTAAATTTGTATCATGTTCTAGTCTTTATTAAAACTAAATTCAGTTTAATTGTATTGTTATTAATAAAACCACTCAAATATTTTATCTTCTTAAGAAAACTTTCTACGGAACTATTCTGTAAACTTAGAATACTTAAGAAACAATAATTAATACAAGCACTTTCATTTAATTTGTAATCATAAGTCCATTTGTATTGTTATAAATGAAAATAGTACCTACTCTAAGAAATTAAGCTGAAATGTTTTGCATATTAAGATATTAGGGAATTATTCGTAATCGTAATTTAAATTAGGAATCCTCAAGAAATTATAACGAATACAAATACTGAATCTATTAATATCGAAATAATTACCATTGCTTATAACACCGTTGTAATATTATATCAATAAAATAACACTTCAAAACTTAATTACAAAAAATGGCCAGTCATTGATTGTTATCAGTTTTGTTACAAAACGGTACTTGGATGGAACATTTAAAATCATTTTATTAAAGAACTTTTAATAGTTTACTAAGAGTGGTAATGTCCGCATAATAAGCATTGCTATAACAGTAACAGTATAAAGTAACGATCTCCACGATAGGGATGTACCGACACATTTACCTTATTTCTGTAATTTTATTTTCCATCTTGTAATTTTATTTTCCATCTTGTAATTTTATTTTACTTCTTGTAATTTTATTATAATAACACACTGTAATGCATCTTCGTTTAATTATCTCGGGTCCTCTATTTAACGTTTTTATGGTGAAGTGAAGATGAAACTAGTATTTCGTGTTTCTTTTTATTCTTGTACGTTGAAGTGTTAAGTGTTGAGAACCATAATTTTTATACATTACCCGATCTATGTTAATTTAATATGAATTTTGGTGACTAGTTTTGAAACTATATCGTTTTTTTACTTAAGAGCTCGGAGAATAGAATTGGATGAACTAATTTGACGACAGTACAGGTAAGTATGTATGTATGTAAGTAAATATATAAATATGTTGTATGAAAAATTAATCCATCTTAAAGTAGGTGTTATTTAAATTCTAAAGAACCCAGATTATAAGATTAATAAAGGTTGAAGAAAAAAATCATTTAAGCGCAAAATCCGATACAAAACGTAATATAAATGGTTGGGCGGTACTGTTCGAGGCGTGCGGGAGATGCCCGATAGCGGGAAGAGTGTTAAACTTAAATGCATGGTGGGTTATGTGATTAATAATTTTATAGATTTAACTTTAACGGTTATGAACAGGTAAAGTTGTTGGGTGAAGGTGAGCGAATTATTTTGTTGGGGTTTAGTGATTTTATTTTATGATTTCTGAATATTGCAGTTTTGATTCGGGTGAAGTTATTTATTTGATATAAAAATGATTATGTTCGTCAAGATTTATATTAATTATAAATCATTTTTTTTATACATATTTTAAGTATATATCCTAAAATAGTAGTAGTTTAACCTAGCTTATTATCTTTATATCATTTTTTTTATTTGTCTGTCTGACTGTTTGTTTCATTATCACGTCAAAAGTAAACACTTTTTTATGAGATTTGGTGTAGAGATAGCTAGTATCCCACTTAATATATACATAACTTTTGACTCCGGAATAATATATTGTTTTTAGTGGAAAATACAAAACATGGTGCAGACTATTATTACCTATAAAAAAAATATATATGAATTTTGTTTTTCTTTTTCTTGATAGAGAGGTTATTATTTTGGATAGGTTTTATTTTTTTTTTTCAGTTATATCTTATTTATCTTTGAATATCACATGTAATTTTGAATATCACATGTAATATTATGGTAATAGGTAACTGATTTTTACAGTAGTTCTACAATTATGTTTTTATTCTATGGTTTTTTATTATTATTATTACTTTTTTTCTTTCATGACATTATTGATTAAATGTGAAATTGTTATTGTTTTTTAATATAGTTTTAGTGTTTGGTGTCAACGGATTTTACGAATTTGTTAAACTGTAATGTTAGATTTAAGTTTATGGTTGAATAAATAAATGTAAAAGCAAATATTATATAAAAGTAAATATCTCTCTTCGAAAGGGTATATATGATTCCTTCTTCGTATATAAGTATAAGTCGTTATATAAGTAAAGTAATTTTATAATACTTTTCGTTTAATTGAAAACTATAAAGTATTAATATCTATAAATATTTTATCTGATCTGATGATTTGCTATAAATATTTTATCTGAAACTTAAACTAAAAAAAGAAAGCATTTCTTAATATGTTATATCATTTTTTTTCTTAAAATGAGTACACGTACTGATCATACAAGAAAATATCATGAATTCACAGAATACAATAATAAAAAAAAAATTGTAATACAAATACATTTAACCAATAAATACAATTACTATTAAAATATACCATCATTGAGTAATAATTCTCCATAAGTACCCTAATATACGTATAAATAATGTAAGTTACAATGGCCCTAATATATCAGATACAGCCTCCAGGTATGGCGAAGTACTTAGTGTAATTTATATGTCATAATAATGTGTGTGTGAGAATTTTTCAATACATACCTTGTTAAACTAAGAATATGTGTGTGAAATTTTTATACACACATCTTGTTACAATAAGAATGTGTGTGTGAGAATTTTACAAATACACACTTCGTTAAACTAAGAATGTGTGTGTAAGTATTTTCATACACACCTTGTTAAACTAAGAATGTGTGTGTGTGGAAACATTTTTCAAACACACACCTCGTTGTACGGTGTTTAATGATAACGATGCAAAAATTAAATGTACTATATATGTATCTTGCATCTTAATGAAATATGTTTTTTTAATATCTGCGAGTTATATCTGTATTATTGGGTATTTGGAAATAGACATGTAGAGTTTGGTTCTTGAAAGTTTTAGCTTAAACTGTGATATAACTTTTCTTAAACGAAGGTTTGGTTTATTTGTTTTTATTAAAATGTGGTACTAGCAGTCATTGACCCCAAGACCTATCAAGGAAGCAAGCATTCTTCTATTTGTATGTTTAAAAGAAAAGGCTGCCGTATGTATGTATGTACCATTTCTCTTTTTAACATTATACAACATGTATTTGTATGCCATTTTATAATATAAAATGAAAAATTAAAAGATACAGGATTCAAAGCGGCGACCTTTAGGAAACCGAGCCCTCGCTAACAATTGAGCTACCGTACCGCTACCGTTCTTACTTGAATTTAGCATTTTAGCATATATATAATAATTTTTATTCTGAGATGATGTTTATTAGGCTTTCTTCGAAAATTCTAACTCTTTTCTAAACTTAAAGTTCCCAAAAGTGTCTAACTTAGCACTAAATAATATTGAAAAAATGCCACAACCGAAATTAATATTTAAAATAATCTATAACCTTCTTAAGCTTGTATGTATTCAAAGAATACTTATAGTTTATTTTAAATTATCAAACATAATAGAATATATCAAAATTTTAAATAATAATAATAATTATTACTAGACTCATGTTACGTTCAACAAAAACAAATTTTTGAATGTGTGTGTGTAACAAATTTTTGTGTGTCTGTATGTTACATTTAACTGTAGTTTAAATTTGGGTGCCGTCTTAAAAGTGCCGGCGGAAAGATATTATTGTGTTTTGTTTTAGACAGTGACTGACGTATTGTAATATATATATTGTAATTTTGGGCTTCCCGCTTCTAACAGATGGTTCAAATTAAGAATTACTTTTTTATGAAAATTTTAGGTGGTAATAAGCATTTTATTTTAGTTTTTATTCTGAGTTTAAAAAATATAAGTTCTTATTTTAATTTCAATCTTTCTTAATCTGAATTTTTTTTTCTTTTAAAATAAAAATTTATCGAAAATTAAAACGGGAAATTAAAATTATCACAGTTTTCTTGAAGCAGTTTAATTTAATTAAAATTTAGATGTATTTGGGTTTGAAACAAAAATTTAATTAACTTAACAAATGTCAAGATGGCGTTTACAAAAAAGGCGGCCATTATGAGTTTACCTGGATGGTAGATGGTACCAGCACCTTGTGGCAAATTGAAAAGAACGCGCTTGAGCGGCTAATAATAAATTCCCAAATAATAATAATTCATAAATAATAATCGTGCGGGAACCAAAATAAAAATAATATACACGTCGAAATGTTAAAGGATTCGTTGGACACATGGTCCTCACTGGGTGATTTTTGGTTTAATTTTTGGGGATTTATTTATTGTATTCTGTTTTGCAAGAGGACTAACGAGAGTATTGTCGAGCTTGTATTAATTTAGTCTAAATTTACTGTTGTTTTTGTCTATAGGAGAAACATAAGTTAGTTAAGAAAAATATATAGTAATGAAATTTGTCTAGTCTTTATATAAAACGTAAGTTATTATATTTGTTTTAAGAATAAGGTTTTAAGGAATAGGATAAATAAGATTGTTTCATTAACACTTTAAAATTATAAAAATAAAGAATAAATTTGTAAAGTTCTGTGTACCGTAATAATATATAAACTAAACCGACCCGTGTTGTTCTCTCGACGCTACACAAAATTGTTTTTTCGAACAACAGCTATAATTAGGCGATACGTTTTTGTTTGGCCCACATTTCCCAATCCTCTAATTTTTCTGTTTTTTTACGTTCCTTTTGTAGTCGTTAATATGATTACTTCGTTGGGATGATGGCTTCATACGTGTTTTGGGTTATAACTTAATTTGCTGGCTACACTTATTTGTTTTTTTATCGAACTTCCTGAGAGCGTCTGTTGGGCTTGTTTTAGTTTTTTGCGAGCGGTCGTTAGGTGAAGAAGATTGAATGTGACGGTCCGACCGGCATCAATAGCCTCACGTAGCAGGTTCGATTCCCGTGTTGACTCAGTGTAAATTGGATTGTAATAGCTGGTTTTTGTGGTTGTGTCGCATTGTAATGGAGGTTGCGTGTTGGAATACGCATAGTATTCTATGAGTAAATTAATTTCTAATTGGTGGGCGGGGCGTCTGGCGCTTTCGGGCGAGGAAAGTCTGAATAATGTTGAAGAGGGCTGGCTTGACAAGCTAATTGTCCTGGCGGGTGAGGCGACGAGCAAATTGGCCGACACCAGCGAAACCAAACTCAGCACGCAAGCTTCAAGAATGTCGCCGACAGTTGAGATGATATGATTACCTTTGGCGACGAGAAAATACATAAGAATATTTGTTGAAACCTTCTATTTACTTCTGTACGTGTCTTTCAAATTAATTATGTATATATATAATATGTGTATATCATTTTTTTTAATTGTCTTCAAGGATATCGCTGACAATTGATATAATTTTATACTAATTTTGGCGACGAGAAAAATATATTGAACTATTTTAAACATTCTATACAACCAAAGCTAAACGCTAATACCGGCTAAGGTTTTGTCTATGTTTTCAAATTAGTTATATTATATAGACGTATTATTATATAATATGTGTATATAATATTTTGAAATATAAATTTTCCGGAAATTCTTCCTTTATTGTACCGTCTTCTAAGCCTGTACATTCTCAAGGTTGTTAGAGAATGTTATATAACATTAATTGTAATTGATTGTAACACTTTTTTTGTTGGAATAATAATTTAAAGAAATAAATGTTATTTGCACAAAACAAGAGAAGTGCGAAAAAACTAAGATTTAAGTCATTTTTTAAAGCCACACATAAGAGTTATATTCTTGAAATTAAGTGATAAGTACTATTATTAATAAACTTTATATTTTTATAATTAACAAAATAGCATTCGCTATATCGTTAGTCAAATTTAACCTTGTAATTATTTAATTAATTGGATGTATTATTACAATAAATCATTTAAAGTGTGTTTTTATGTAAATATATTTAATATTTTAAAATATGTGACGTAATTAAATTATTATTTTTTTAAATTCATTTATATGATCCTGCTTATACAAAAAAAAAACTATATTTATGTATTGTAATGAACAAAAGGTTCCAGACTATTCTAGAAGATTCTAGAACATTCTAGATGGTTTCTTCATTTTGATTTCACCTAAGGATCCATCCAGTCAAAGTAGCCAGATACGGGACTTGTTCTAGTGGGGAAGGGAGTGATTTTGGTTTATGTGCAAATATGTGATATTAAATAATATGTATACATAATACGTTTTATAGAATAAAATCTTAATTAAACTTTAATTATGTTAAATACTTTATAACTGCTTGAATATATTTATAAACACTTATAGCGATTTTAAGATAATTTTAATTTTAATGAATATATAAAAAATAATCCAATACGGGCAGGGATACGAACCCGCGACCTCTGGGAAATCGTCCCGTCGCTCTACCAATTGCGTGATACGGTAATTCGAATCCTACCGTATCGGTTTATTTTTCATTATATTTGTATATATATATTAAAATACTTAATAACTGTAATACGAATAAATTTTGATAACCAAAGAAAACATATCTGGTAGCTGATATTTCAGTTACGTTTAGTTCCATTCACTGCATCACGTTCATGAAGTCAAAAGTTTATAATAATAATAATATCAGGACAAATTACACACATTGATCTAACCCCTAAGTAAGCAAATTATTTGCTTGTGTTAAGGGTGTTACACAACGATACAAATACATAGAAATACATATATGAATACTGAGAATATATCTAATAAACGACTATACCCAGAAATACGGACATCTATGCTCATCACATACATGCCTGTCTCTGTCGGGAATGGAATCCCTCTGCGCCGCGATACGTAAGATCTGGGCTAACCACGCGACCACGGGTGATTTAAATATATTAAATCTATCTAAATTAGAATTAAATTAATTAATAAATTAATGGTTATAGATTGATATTTATGATAACATATCAATTAATAAAACAATATCTATTGATTAGATTCTCCTTAAACGGAAAACAATTTGGTTAAGATTTATTGGACTGCTTCAGATCTACCTACGTAAAACTAAGACAAGGTTAACTTAGTTTTAGTTTTATTTTTTATGAACCTTTTGGTCTAGAGTTTAGTGGCACTCTTGAGTCAAAGCTTGTGGTATCGCATCTCACATGGGATATTTTTTTGTGTGATAGACAGATTTTTTTAAATCTGTGCCTGTACTTCGTCTTAGAGGCCATGACTCTTGAGTCTAAGGTCATGGGTTCGATTCCCATACAGGATATTTTTTGTGTGATAGTTAGATTTCCTACAGTCTGTGTCTATTATTTCAATGACTTAACGCAGTAATTCTCTAACGAGAGTTGTTTTTATTATAATAAAATACATTTATTTTGTGTTAATTGAATCGTTAAAAAACTATAACAATGTAAAAGGAATTTTATTCATTATCTTTGATATATTTTGTAAATTATGAAGAGCTCAATTTACACTGGTTAAAATTCTTTGTATGATAATTTAAAACGACCGATGAAAAATTGATTTCGGCTGATACGGTTTTGATTACATGGTACGAAGTCGTTAGATACAATTACTGGTTACAGACAGATTGACTTACAAATAGTTTATATAATAAAGATGACTAGAGCCACTTTAGATATCGCTACTAGTAATTTGTAGATACACAATATTTTTAATCTATATCTATAAGGGTAATTATTTTCTGTTTGGGATTATTTAAAACTAATAAACTTCATACTCTAGTATGGCCTATGTTGCTTGGTAATTTACAATTTGTTTATGGTTGTATACAATATTACGTTTTATTTAATTTAATTATTATTTTTAAACTATTTGTTAAGATCGAAAATAAGATGCTATTTTGAATCGCCGTTTTAGATTACAATATAAACATATATAAACATACATAAAAATTGTCACCGGATTAAATTATTTCACAAACCGCTAATTTTAATTCATAGATCTATTAAATTTTACATTTAATTTATTTTATTACTTTTTTTTATTTAACAACAATATTCTCAAGATTTTTTTATCAGATGGATAATGAGATAAACTTAGTACCTACATCATTTTGGATTCTTCCCTTTTGGAGAATTTTATTAAGTACAAAACATGTCAGCGAACTTAGTTAGGTAACCTTTACAAATTTTCAAATTCTTACACAACTTGAAGAAAATAATACTTGACGTTAAATAAAAGTTTGTAATCTGTAGGATATTAGCTTCTTAGGTCAGGTTTAACACCTAAAGTCTACTTTTACGATCGGTACAAGATACAGTTAGTATCAATCAGATTGATAAGACTATTTGTTATTATACAGAATGTCTAGTTTATTACATACGTTTATTGGGAGAAGCTCATGTAGTTGGCTTCAATGTAATCACTCAGATGCTTCTTCTCCTGAACTACAGAACTGATGGTCATATAATTTTTATTTGATAGCAGTACTATAATCGATGGTTTAACAACAAACAAATCAGTGATCGTACATACTTGAGGAATAATCACCGAAAAACAAAATGTCCCAAAATTTACTAATTTAAAATCATTGAATCTGAGCTCAACTAACAGTCAGAATGGTTGTCAACCTACTTATAAGAAATAGATTATAATAATTAAAATTAGTGTAAGTTTACAATTATTTATTACTGATGCAGTAACTCCAATCATTTTGGAGGTCGTAGATTCGATCCACACTAAAAAAGATTTTAATATTACTTGTATTTTATTGTTTATATGTATGTGTTATGTGTATTTATAAAAAATATGTACTTTACGTATGTCTATCAGTTTACTCATAGTATAAGCTTTGCTTAGATTGTAGCTAGATTATGTCATTAGATGTCTATACATTTACTTACTGGTTTTGATAGCGACTTCGCCCGCGTTGCTTTAATCTTTCAATATAACAATTATATTCAGAGATGTTGAAATGTTATTTTTCTATCTTAAAAACAGTACTTTTTCTCAGAATTAAGTATCCCCTGTACCTTTTTTGTATCCTTAAAAACGTATGAACAAGATTTTATGATGATCAGTTGAGTAAATAAAACTTAAATGCATAACAGACACACAAACTCACATTATGTATAATATTAGTTATAATTTATTAACCGAACATAAATACAAAATAATCAAGAACCTAAAAATACAAAGAACACAAGATAAACTTTATCATAAAATATAATGTTCAAACCATCTTCATCTCAGTTCAATGCTCGAAGACTGTCGTGTCAGTCCTTACTTAAAGAATATGTAATCAGTCTTATTAAATGCTACTGGTTATAACTTAACCATAACTTACAACTGTAGGGTGACAATGCTTTTATCAAACGGATGAAATATATAATTTGAGGACATTACTTAACAATATCTTCTTCAGCAAGGTAGAGTCGAAGTAATGTGTTTTATTAAAACAAACGGTCAGATTTTGGTCACCGAATGATTTGTAACTCACGAAGGCTAACCATATTTTTGTTTATGGGTATGAATTGTTAATGACATAATTTTAATTCACTTTCGTAGTAGAGTCAAACTAATGAATTTGCTATGAATTTAAATAATAATAACAATATCACTGGACAAATTACACAAATTGATTGATTGATTGATATTGAAACCACTAAGTAAGCAAAGAATTTCTTTGCTTGTGTTAAGGGTGTTAGATAACAATACAAATACATAGAAATACACATTATAAATCTTTTAATTGTACAAAGTTTCAATATTCACTTCATAGTTACCCTGAATACAGAAATTAAAATGAAGAAAATTATGAAAAATTACCCTGGTTACTGAAAACACGATAACTATTTCGTGCTAGTTCGACTGGTTTCTGAAACGCCTCCAAGAAACTGAATATTTTTTGTAATAAAAACGCAAAATCGCGGTAAAGTTATTATTAAATTCAACTTCTAAACCTTTTTAATTTCCTGCAAGAGCGCTAATGGAGTAAGTTATGACATTTATACACGAATAGGCCTTTTTTATTTAATTATTTTGGTTGATAACACGTTACCACACACACACACACACAGTCTTGGTTAGAATTTTATATGACGAAATTAAATAATATTTATTTTGCAAACATAAAGAAAACAGACAGTATTTTTGGTGCGAAATAAGAATCCATCAACAATTTTGTGAAAAATTTGTTCGATATATAAAATGCTCAAAATGTTTCACTATATTTAATACTTTCATAACATTACTAATAATAAATCACGAACAGAATTCAAACCCGCGACGGTGTACAAAACTTTCCGTCGCTCTATTATTTGAGCTACGAAACCACTACACCAATATCGGTTTTAACATTATATATTTATTTAAATTTCAAGCTTAACACGTTTGTAGATTATTTGAAACATGAATAAATATCAAATTAACAGATTTTTTATTAATAATGTTTGTAAAATTTTCATAAACATGGCTCCAATTAGTTTTTGCTCTACATAAAGATATTAGTTGGTTCAAATTCATTTAGCTGTTGTAATTATAAACGGATTATCCTAAAAATTGTGGTTTCAATGGGCCCAAATTGTTATAATAAAATGTGGCAGGCGGACAATATAATAGGGTTGTCTCTTCAGGTTTGTTTTTGTTTTTTATTATTATTTTATATAGAATTTTATTTGTACCTATAACTGAAATTGAAAGCATGTAATAATAATAATAATATCACTGGACAAATTACGCAAATTCATCTAACTTCTAAGTAAATTAATTATTTACTCATGTAAAGGATGTTGGACAACGATACAAATACATAGAAATACACATTATAAATACTGCAAATATATTTAATAAACGACCAAGTCTAGAAATACTGACATCTATGCTCATCACTTACATGTTTGTCCCTGTCTAGAATCGAACCCGAGCCCTTTTGTGCCGCAATACTTTTGGCGTCTGCGCCAACCACTCAACCAACGGGGTATGTAACATACATACTTTATAGACTGTGAGACTCAAATTTACAGACAATCTTAAGATGGACCTAGCGTTCAATCCTGTAAATTTTGACAATAGAAGCTTTTTTTAACTGTCAATTACAGTTTTTTTACTACTGATACGCTATTGTTTTTTTACATTGAAGTAGTTAATGTCAGGTATAACGCCATGGATCTATCCGTGTAGTATAGAAACAAGATATAGATATAGGTAGATAGAAAGATATAGAAGCGAGCTGAAGATAATGAAATTCAGGACTAACCGTATTATTGCGGTGGTTTCATTCTTATATTTAATGTATTTTTTATTTCTAATTAATATATCTTTAAATTAAGCCCTTTTAAGCAGCATGGATATGTTAGTGACATATAAAATGACACATTATTGTGTGACCATTACTTATTTGTGTTTGTGTGCATTATTGTTTGTGTGTGTGCGCGTGACAGATATCTGTGTGTTTATAATAAATTAAGCGTAATAAATTTGTTTTATATTGTTTTATGAATAACTATTTGTATTTTTTCAATTTTTACTTACATTTATTGTTTGCTAGTTTACCTATTTATTGAAATTATTATATAAGATACTTACCTATTATATTTTTTGTAAAGATATATAGCCATGTTAAAATTATTTAATGAATAATAATTATGGCAGGACTCGAAGCTGAGACCTCTAAGAAAACGTTTGTAATTACTTCCCGTATTACAATTTTTAATTAAATATTCATTTGAAATGAAAAATACCTACTCTAACTACAGATTGTCTTTCAAGGTTAGTAATATAATAAAATAAAATTCTATAAGTCAAGATAAATTAGATTAAAAATATATTATTAAAACATAAAAGTAACAACCCTGAACTGTAGGTGTTCCCTAATTAAGTGATTAGGTAAGGCCGCGTGTTGGTGCGATTTGTATCACTGTACGGTCACTTCGGTAATCATTGCTCAGTAATAAAATTACCCTCCGTCCCCGTTACATATTTTAGATTCATAATCTAGAATTGTCTAGATTATTTAGCAGCTAGAGTTAGTATTTCAGCAATGTTTGTTTTTAGAATTAATTGTAAAGATTATTTTGGTTTGAATATTTTTTCTTATGATTTTTTTTAGGGTTCCATACCCGAATCCCGATTGGTAAAAACGAATCCTTATTACTTATGATTAGCGGTCTGTCTCTCCGTCGGTCTGTATCTCTTGAACTGTGATAGCCGTTCTGATAAGGGCCGAACCGGGTTGTAACCCAAATGGTTACGCGACGGGAAGATTTCTTTCAGGTCGCGGTTTCAAATCGGTGTAATTTTTTTTAAACTATGTGTTTTATATTTATTTATCGATAATGCCAAAAATTTCAAGTTTCAAATAATCAAAATGACTTTAGTACAAATTACCGAAATGGAAAGTCAAAATAAATAACGCAATAATAAAAAAACTATTAACCTTAAAGAAATTTTTTAAATTAACGATTATCATTGCGAAATAAATACTTATTATTAAAAGAAAGCTGTTTAATAAAATAACATTAATATTTAATACGTATGGATATTACTTAAATGTACTTAAATAAATAAATGAGGTGTATTAACTTTGCCAACGATAATGTCTGGTTGACAGAATATTATTCATAATATGAAAGTATACCACAAAATCGTATGAAATATGAAAGTATACCATAAAAATTAAGTTCCTTGATGATATTGGTTTTTTAAAAGAAATTTGAAATTATTCTAATCTTTAAACTGGAATAAATAATAGGGATATTCTGTTAATAAGAAAGATTTTAGAAAAAGGTTACTTTCCGATATTAGACATTATGTTTTAATTTTATTAAAATTTTCACTTTTCATTAAACTACCTTATATGTTCTACATATAATGTTCTTATAAATTAAACTGATAAGCGATTTCGTCACATAAAAACAAAATAATAATGATAAAGAAATAAACATTTATTAACTGTATCTTCTTGCTTTATTCCATTATAACCAGTTTTCGTTTTTTTGCGAACCAACAAATCAACATACATCCGAAAACTTTTCTAAACCTTACATAACACGTAGCATTAACTTTTCAAATATAAATTAACAAATAGATTTTAGCCACGTTACTATTTATATATACCTATAGAGAAGAACCGACAATAAAAGATATCAATATGATTTTGACGTACAACACTAATCATGGATATTGATTAAAAATAGAAAAGAAATAACTATAGAAATATTCACACAGCAATGATAAAACCTGGGAGTCTTACATAAGACCAAACAAAAATTTTATAGATGAAAAATATACATAATAACTGTCAAATCTTGTATTATGATTGGTCAATAGCATGACAGTCAGCCAATCACAACTCCTCAAATACCTGTCAAATTTTTACCACGTCATCGAATTTGTAAAGTCTAATAGCATGTCATATTTAATCATATAATTATTATACATAGAAGGAAAGTCAGCATAAAATGTGTACATCGACAAAAAAGAGAAAGCAAATGCGGCTACCTATCTGCCTCTCTTTCTTGTATGTGATTAGACAAAGATAAGTATCGGTCTCTCAAATTGCGTCTTTTATTTTTTGTTAGACACTAACACTTATAGGTCTGCCTATGACTCTCCAATTCTATGCTCTCCAATTCTAAGAGTCATAAACTCTTATATTTCTATGATTAAATATCATAGAAATATTATATATAGAATATGGGAAGCATAGGCAGGCGTATAAGTGTCAGGGTCTGACAAATAATAAAAGAGGCAAGACGAGAGACCGATAGTTATATTTGTCTATTCTCATATGCAAGAAAGAGAGACAGATAGTTAGCCTCATTTGCTTTCTCTTTTTATTTCAATGGACACATTTTTGGCTGGCCTTCCTACTCTATGTATAATAATTCTATGTATTTAATAATTAACTAATGAATAGTGATGAATGATTCAACATAAGGTCTATGCCTCAATACGACACAGACGCAGTTAATTTGCTTGTTTAGATATGTGGGAATATATTATTAATGCTAATTACGTATGAATTATGTATAAGATATAAATATTTTATGAATTTTGAATCTTATGCACATGTCATTATGGTTTAAATTTTAATGTTAGTGATTACTTAGAATTAAGATATTGTGTATATTACCTGCAATGATAGTCTATATATGGAAATGGAAATTTGCCAAAATTATAACTTTATTCATATTTTTCCACAGACAGTCTAACAAACCATATATTTTTATTATATATTAAATATTTCAAGTCATAAATTAACTAATGCACATAACTATTAATTATTATTATTGGGAAGGTAATTTATTACTCTTTTAGCAAAAATTAGTAAATATTTTAGATACAAACGCGTTGACATATTTGATTAATATGTGGATTTTTTAGAAATTTAAATTTACCACAAGCTAATGAATTGGCTACGTAGGTCGACTGATTGCGTCGACGCCTAACGTATCGCTGTACAAAGAGGCACGGGTTCTATTCCCGACAGGGACAGGCATGTATGTGATGCGCATAGATGTCTGTATTTCTGGGTTTGGTCGTTTATTAAATATATTCTCAGTATTTATAATGTGTATTTATAATGTGTACATTTTAAAACAAGCAAAATTATTTGCTTACATAGGTTGGATTAATTTGTGTAATTTGTTTAAATATTATTATTATTAAATTATATTGATCTTTAAACTCCAAATATAAAATACTTGGAAAATAAATGAACTTTCGTCAAAGAAATATATTTTTTATTTGCTAATGTCACACCGATTCGCAACGCCATTACGACTCCATATTGTATGTCAAAGGCGGTCTTTCGGTTTTAAACATTTGGCAAATAATTTGAGTATTTAAAATTATATTCTCCATGCTTAGGGTTGCCATCTTCTAAAATAAACTGACTCTGCGCTGTATTAGGCCGGACATTTTTACCTAAAAGCCGGACGCACGTACGTAATATACTACTTTCTATATTTTGTTGTTTTACCTACTTTATCTAAAATGTCATTCTCTTTACAAATCTATTCATAAAATTCTTGACATGTAATTTGTAAATTACGCAATGTGTACAATTGATCTTAGCATTGATTCCGCCCGGACATAGAAATATTTAGCCGGACACCAGCTGAAAATACCAAATATGCTCGGCTAAAGTCAAACATGTTCGGCTAAAGCCGACTAAATGGCAACCCTATGCATTTAATAATTAGCTATGGATCTCAATGGCCGAAAATAAAACTGCCTCGAGTTTTTAAAATGTCAAAAAAGGCGCCAATGAATGAATATTTTTTTCTTTTTATTTTTCGTTAATATGCCATAACTTTTAAAATGTATTAAATATTAAAGAAGAATAAATTCAGTTGTATTTAAATAGTTTTTTCTTATAAGATAGATATATTTGTCTTAGTACCTTTACGATAATTAAGTTGCTACAAAAAACATGTTATAGATAACTTTAAGGAATTTAATAAGCAAACAGTTGAAATTATTTTAATTTTAGGTTATTTTTTTTGTCTATGTAAGCATGTTTTTCTTGTTTACATAATTATCGACAGTATTTTTAATTACAAATTTAATAATATCAGGTAACATTTTGCTATTAAGGAACCTTGTACTACGAAAGCTAGTCAAGCTAGGCTATATTTTTATTTAAGAAAAGATAGATTCCACTCACTTTGTAGGAAGATATTCAAGCGTGACTATTAAATAAAAAACTATAGCTTGGTTTTAATATTATATTTTGATTCAATAAGTTACATAACATACTTTTTACATCTTAAATATTGTGATATTTATTTTACAACTTCCTAAAGATAATCTATTTTGTACCTAATATATTGTTTACTACAAAATATACATTAGTATTCTAAAACTATTTCTATTACAAATCCGTTACCAAAATGCATACAAACGTCTTATATAATACAATAAAAATAGTTCACTTTTTATAACAACCAAATATTGGCAATAATTAACTGAAATTATATAAAATACATGTGTAATAAGATTATTGAAGCCAAATAAACATTTTTCAGATTTATAAGAAATAAGATATGACATTTAGTTCATCTGTCAGACGCTGTCATGGCAACGAAATCTAGTAACATTTTTTTCTAATATCTCTTTTTACAAGAACCTTCCTCAAACTAAGAAAATGCTTAACAAAGTTCAGTCGTTAACAAATAATCAATGTTTTTTTTAATAATTTATATGCCTGGCAAAGTTTAAAAAATGAACTGGTTCAATATAGAAGTTGAAATAATATGTAATCTGGATTTAGGGTAAACCTTTTATTATTATATAACGTAAATAATTGTGATCGTAATTCTGTCTGTCTGTGTATGTAGTTATGTTTGTATTTATTTATAATTGTAGTGCCGTTGATGAAGTTGTGTATTAACTTTATTATAACTGCTAAAATAAACAGTTGTTTTTATAATCAGTACTTAAACAACAAATTATAAATAATAATAATATTAAAATGACGAAAGATTTAGATCAGACAAGAATAATTATCTACTATATGTATATATTGGAGTATGTATTTAAAAAATAATACAAAACAAATTAATTCACAGATTTATAACTTATATTACCATTTTAGAGTTATTATACATAGAGTAGGAGAGCCAGCCTAAAATGTGTTCATCGAAAAAAAGAGAAATCAAATGAGGTTCTATCTCTCTTTATTTCATGATTAGACAAAGACAAGTATAAGTATTTCATCTTGCCTCTCTTATTATTTGTCAGAAACTGACATTCATAGGCCTGTCTATGGTTCCCCTATTCTATAAATAATAATTCTTTGGAACTCGAGCTTTAATTAACAATGTTACCAATATTAAATGTATATATATTGTTTTAAAAATATAATCCATGAGAACAATAAACTTCGTACTGCACTCATTAGCGCTTATCGGCCATTTTCTTTATTCAATACTTTATGACTGTTTTAACGATCCGAGATTATTTGCTATTGTATTTATTTAAATAATATATTATTTAATATTATCTGGATACAAAGGAGCAGTGAAAATTAATTTTATTATTATTATTGTATTTTTTATTTTAATTGTTTTATGAATTATTTATTTTTATGAAGTATTTATAAGAATCTAAAGTGTTTTTTATTATTTGAGGGTTCTTGAATTGAAATTAACATAAATTTATGGATAACCCCTTATATGTTTCTGTTTTTATATTTATCTTATATGGTATATCAATTTTATTATTATTTTAAAAGTTTATGAGTTATTTATTTTTATGAATTATTTATAATTTCTAATGTTTTTATCATTTGAAGGTTTTAGAATTGAAATTAAAATAAATGTCTCGATTACATATTTTTTGTCGTTGTTTTAGTAAGAGCACACATTGAATGAATATTATTTTAAGTACAACAACAATTGACTTTTCATGATAAATTTATTGACATTACAGTAATAGAAAAACTTGTATATAATTATTCATTTACATATAAAACTTTATAGTTTTGTGTAAAAACTTTATAGTTTTATCATGCCAAAAAATAAATAAAAA
The DNA here is from genome assembly GCA_959347355.1 of Napeogenes inachia. Taxonomy (NCBI): domain Eukaryota; kingdom Metazoa; phylum Arthropoda; class Insecta; order Lepidoptera; family Nymphalidae; genus Napeogenes; species Napeogenes inachia. Next base: position 7,841,154 of record OY365793.1, on the reverse strand, counting down.
TGTAAAAAAGCTCCATAAATAATAAAAAGAAAAATAAAATACCAAAAAAAATCAACAAATATAAAAAATATTGCCCCAAATAAAAACTCAAGATGAAAATAAATATAGTATCTATTTACACTACAATCTATATAATACAAATATTAATTATTATACACAAAGATATGTCAACTGGTATTTGTCTTAAGCAGATAAATCTAGTGATAGAGAACAAAGGAACATACACGAAATACCGGTATTCGAAGGAAAATCAGAGTAAAGCCTCTCTAGGCGCTTTGAGACAGTCATTTTCACGTATTCAGAAGAGATTCTATACTGAATGGATTGTGTTTTCTGGTTCCGTTCTTGGAAAGGTCCTGTTCTGTGTTGGAACTGCCGCTTAGGTCTAAAGATACAGCTCTTCCAGAGTCGAAGTCGAATTTGTCGTAATTCACAGCAGCTGTGCTGAACTGCTTGAAGAATGACGATTGTGGTTCTGGTAGAGGACTGAAGTTGCGTGCTGAATGACCGTCTGAAGTTGAACTATCTGAATGGTTGATAGCATCAGCACCAGATGGAGCACGAAGTCGTCCTGACAGTGAGAAGTCTTCAGGACCTGAATCATGACAGGAATCGCCTCCAACTACATCTATCATACACTCTTCTCCGTCTATATCTCCATCAGAATCAGAATACAGTCCACTATTCCTGTGCTGTGCTAAATACTCTGCCTTCAGGGCTTCAAGGTCCACTGCGATGCCCTTAGCTCGCAGCTTTCTTGCCTGTCTTTCTAACGCTTTTGCCAGCTTCTTTCTTCTTCTCGCCCTGTTGGAATTGTAGGGCCTAATTAGAATAGAACCAAATTGTATTAGGATAAAAGTAACTGATTAGCAGTTCGAGAAAAAAATGATAATGACTAAAATAAATATTTTTTAGCTAAAGTCATCATTTAAAAACTCTGGACTATTGGACTATTAAATATGGCCTGTAGTCCGCTCACCTCTCCCTGGCGCGTAGCTCGTGAGGGGGGATAGGTTCCCCGGAGCAGGACTGTGGGTGAGCATTGTGAGCAGGTCGACCTGGACCTTTCTTTGTATGCTCCTTCTTACGCCACTTGGCCCGACGGTTCTGGAACCACACCTATGAACAAAATATATAGTTTAGATTTAAATGCACCAATAAGAGAAAAAAATCATCTTCGTACTATTGACTGGAATTAAATAAGGAAATTATATGATCCGATTTAAAATTTGGTTGAATTATCTGAAATAATTGAATGATTTATGAAAGATACATTTCTGGTAGTTGGCAGTATCGTTTAGTTATATATGAAGTAATGATATTGGAACATCTTATTACTACTAACTGCCCTGTTGGTCGAGTGGTTATCACAGACGCCTAACATATCGCGGCACAAAGGGACTCGGGTTCGACTCCCGACAGTGAGAGGCATGTATATAATGTCTGTATTTCTGGGCTAGGCCGTTTATAAATTAAATATATTTGAAGCATTTATAATGTGTATTTGTATCTTTAGCTAACATCCTTAACACAAGCAAATAATTTGCTTACTAAATCGTTAGATCGATTTGTGTAATTTGTCCAGTGAGATTATTATTATTATTAGACGATAAAAAAATAATAATAATTCACTTGAAATTTGGATTATAAATAATTTCATAGTTCAATATATAAGAGAAAGGCTCTGTAGTTGGTACACTTTACGTGTATACGAACATTTGCCATTACCAATTACTTGCGCAGGCGCATATGCATCGGCACGCTTACATTATCATAAACGTGCGCCCATTGAAATATAATGTCTCAATTCTTGGATATCTTCTACTCCGCCACTCGGCGTCTTTACTCGCGTCATAAATTTATTCAATAAAAGATGTTACCAGCTTATGGGACCGGTTTGTCTGTATACCTACGATTATCATTTTGCGTATATTTATATATTACATTTTGTAAGTATATATAATAGTTTAGATCATTAAAAACTATATACATTTTATTGTTATAATTCTTTTAAAAACTTTTAAATAAATATAAATTTAAAAATTCATCTCAGGTAGATATCGAATCTGCGACTTCTGGAATACTATTTCGTCGCTCTGTCTATTGAGATACCAACCCGATACAATCTTTGATGATTCTATATATAATCTTCTTTATCGGTACGAAGGCAATATCTTTTATACTTACTTAAAAAAAACTTAATAGATCCAAATTTGCAATATATAATTAAATTGAAAAGATGCCACAAGAGAAATTAAATTTATTTATATAAATTAAAACTGTCTATAAACATGTTTAGCTATGTTAAGCTTAATTTATATATCATAAAATATAAATATTATTATATACATATATATTGTAAATGTAAATGAGGAACGATGGATAATTATTAAATACTTTAACCTATATTTACAAAAACCAACACGCGTCTTAATATCTCTGTCATAATTATAAAACTTCTATAAATTACAGTCAACATTTTATTTGGTATGTCATACGATAAATAAAATTAATTAAAATAGCCTTTATAAAATAAAAAAGTAGTTAAGTCATATTGGGGGAAGCTCATGTGGTTGGCTTCAATGCAATCTCCCTGAAGCTTCTTCTCCTGAACTACTGAACCTATTGTCAACGGGTTTTTGTTATTTGGTAGCAGCATTATCATCGATGACTTAGAAACAAATAAATTATCGGTCATTTACTTGAGAAATAATCACAAAAAATCAATATTTCCCGAAAGTACGAATAAAATCGTTAAATCTACTCTACTAACAGTCAAAGTGACTGTCCATCCAATTTAGTTTTATTAACAATTACAATTAAAATATGTTCAGGTATAACATATGCCTTTATAACTTTTTTATTATAATAACGATAAATAAAATTAAGGATTATTATATTTCGCTGCAAACATTCAGGTAAGCGACATATGTTTGAAGAATTTTACGACTCTCTCATCCCATTCTAAGCTAAAACATTAATGGGGTCCGAGTTGGGATTAATTCAATAAATATAACATTCATTTTAATAGCCTTTCAAATTAAACGAAAGGTAGAAACTTGACAATTATTATAATATTCTTATTTATGATATTTTATAAATAAATTAATATAACCTCGTGTGTGTAATGAGGTAAGTGCGCAGATTACAATTGACGGAACTAATTAACAAAGAGCTAAATAACTTCTTATTTATTAGAGAAACTATTATTTTTATTAATCGTATTGGCCGTAAATATACTGAGAAATATAATAAATATAATACGCTACGAACAAACAATCACAATTCATATAATCACCAGTATTAACGATAACTTCTGTAACAAGATTCCTTGCTAGTTATATATTCCCAGTTATAAACAACTATATCAATACAAATATTTCTTGCAAGTTATTTGTATAAAAGTAATTGCTGGCTAGTTACATATAATTCCAAATCATTAAGAACTAATTCCATATAGCAACAGCGGAAAATAAAGATAGTAGGGGACGATGGGGGAATTACGGACGCGGGGTAAATACGGACTAACATATATCTACGTTATCTCTGCCACCCAAGTCTTTCTGTCGCGATCACGTGTTACTTTCAACCATCTTTAGTGCATAATACACAATCCCGATAGAAGGCCTCACGCCCATTTTAAAGTAAGTGATTATTTCATTTTTTTGTGAATTAGATGTAATTTTTGGTATTTACTGTTTTAAATGTTATTTATGGAGAATAAGTGTTAGTAAAAAAGTCATATTTTTTGTCGATTGCAATGTTAATGACGAGTAAATAACACAACCGTTTAACTTGGTAAATTTTCTTATTTTAAAAAATTTTGATGTTGTACATTTTCTAGGTCGTTTGGGTCAATTGCGGACAAATGGCCTGGGGTAAATACGGACGTCGGTATTTACCCCATTATTTATTAAAACCTATAGGAATATTTCTTTAATACATATGCCTCACTAACACTTACACTCTTGAAACTTTAAAAAGAGCTGTGCAAGAAATTAAAGAGAGAAAGACTCCTTTTCGACAGGTGGCAGAAAAGTATGACATCCCCAGCTACCCTTTTTGATCAAGTGAAAAAAGTTTGTGTCAGTACCATGCCCAAAAGAGTACTACTTAGTGACGTAGTGCAAGTACCAACTCTAAAACCTACTCGAACTAAGCGATTGGTTAAAAAAAAGCATTATATTATTTTTTCACTAGCAGACCGGATAAAGTTAACCTAGAGAAAAAAGAACAAAAGAAAAAAGAAAAGAAAAGAAAGAACCTGGAACAAGAAAAGATCAAAACTACGATTAAAAAACCAAAAAGCACCAAAGAAAATCGACCAAAATGTTTAAGAAACTTAAATAATTTATTGTCAGGAAAAGTATTGTGACCCACCCACCGAAGACTGGATTATGACGTTATAAATGTATGAATTGGGCACATGAGAACTGCAATGCTGGCTGTTCTTCAAGAGGCTACGTTTGTGAATTCTACAAATAAAATAGGACCTCATCCGTAAATTCCCCATGTTGTCCGCAATTAACCCAGCACTGGTCCGTATTTACCCCAAGAGCTAAGGGTAATTACGGACATGTAAGTTTTTGTTTTTGATGAAAATTTTATAAATGTTGATTGATTTCATATAATAATTAATGTTGACTTAATAGGTTAATAAGTATAGTTTAATAATTAATAAAGACAGACTGATTATTATAAATAGTTTGTGTTTTATTTGTGATTCCGCTTAACCGTCCGCAATTCCCCCATCGTCCCCTACACACATACGAGTATAATCTAACTTTTTAATTAAACTCGGACTGTTCGTAATCGAAATACATTGATTAGGGAATAGAATACGAACAGGCGGTAATAGCCGGTACCCAGTTAATGACCGGACCGCCCCCCACCCTTGAATACCCCCCCAAAGTGTTAGCGGTAGAGATAAAATACGTTAGCCTATTTCGTAATTTATTTTGAATTAGGGAGGGTTTATTTTGATTTAACTGTATATATATATTAATACTCAATTGTCAAGAAAAAAACAGTTTTCTTTTCCTCCCACGAAATAGTTGTTTTTCAAAAAAGAAATAATCATTTTCGTAATTGATTTTGATAGACAGAGAATTAAGACTAATTTTGATTTAACTATATATATTTTAAATTATAACTATACATATAAATATATAAATATATAAGTACTCAATTGTCAAGAAAGAAACACGTTTGATTCCCCCACAAGCTTAAATAAACTTTTAACGCAATTCAAACAAACCATTCGTGAAAATCCCATTGTGTCCACAATTGGCGCCTTTACCCTAGCCCTCTTGTAAATAAGACTTCGATACATTTAGGTATTTTGTGAGGATTTTTCCCGTTTTTCCCGTTTGAGTTGGGAGATGTGTTTTGTCTCTTTCTAACGTAATGTTATGCGTCCTTTGATCTCAATGTGGTTTTATAAGGGTTCTACATGTTCTAGTAAATATAATTTATATAATATTAATATAATTTATATTGAATTTGTTGTAATAAATAATTTTATTCAACAGATTGTGTCAGATTGAAGTCTGTTAATAATATGATAATTTAGAAGATCTACATATTTTGACTTTAAATACATTTTATTGACCGCCATTTTGTTTTTATTATGTCTTTATTTAATAATTGTAAGAAAATGTAATATAAAAGAAATATATTATTTACGAGGTATAAGCAGCCCTGAGAAATTTCCCTGTCTATCTTTTACCACTAAGCCTAGGGCGGTAAAGGCTCTTGTCAGATATAGCGAGCGAGAAGGGATATACCAGGGATGGTAAGTGAGAAAGGGATGGACGGTGTATCCTTAAATTTTATATTCTATCCGCATTTTGTCGCCTAAGCGTGCCATTTAGTATGTCATATTTAAAGTTGCCGCTTTTTTTCTTAACCGAGCGGAGAATGTATAGCGGTTTTCTATTTTTTTTACTTGAGGGTGCGGATGTGTGCTGAATACTGATGTGTGCGTTAAGGCTCGGTTTGAATGAAATTGGCATATAAATGTAAATTTTATGCTATGAATTTTAAAATGAAGTTGATACTCGCTTAGCGAGGCTTTTGCAAGTTTTACGCTTGGTAGGGAGAAATTATATTAGAATTTGGTGTTTTGGTGAAAAAATGGGTTTTTAATGATATTCGTGGAAGCTTTAAAAGAATATTAGTTTATAGGTGTATGCCGTTTGTTGTAATAGATACCAAAAATATTTTATAGATTATCTATCTAAAAAAACATTGTACAAAAATTGTATATCTATATAGAATATAATATATATATTTATATGTATATATATTATTATTATATTTTATACATTAATACAGACAATAATGTCTTATATAATATATCCTCCCAAAACTATAAATATGTTACCTCCACTGAATACAAATCTTATTCACTGCCTACGAAACTTTCCACCCGAAATGAAAAGACGAAAAAATCCACTTACAGACAAAACAAGTCACTTAAACTTTATTGAGCTGTAATCGAATTGTGACATCCCTGCGCCGTTTCACTCCGTAGCTCTGGAAATATAGCCATCCTTATCAGACCCGACCATTTAAATCTATGCTATTCAATCGTGCCGTCTCGCTCGCGTCCCAGGGGTGCCAGAGATGGCAATCTTTTGATTTATACCACTATTAGGACTGGTGGTGCTAGTTCGTCTTTCTGTACGAGATTCTCTGATAATGGAGGATACAATCGACTACAGTACTGATCATATAAATAGATATCGTTTTAAACCTTAAAAGGACTTAAAATATAGATATTGATAATAATAACATCACAGGACAAATTACACAAATTGATCAAACCATATCTTAGTATGAATAAGTAAGCAACTTATTTGCTTGTGTTAAAGTTGTTAGACAACGATACAAATACAGAGAAACACATATTATAAATACTGTACTGTATGAATATAATAAAGAAATACGGACATCTATGCTCATCACATACATCTAGGTCGGAATCGAACCCGAGCCCTTTTTAACCACGATACTTTAGGCGTCTGCGCTAACCACCCGACCAATGCGGGGGCGGTTAAATAACTATTGCAAAGTGCAATATAATTAACTAATAGGAAGATATTTCCAATATATACGATTGTTAAATTATTTGAGCTAGTGTTGCCAGTTTAAGATTTATCCATAATTCTCGGGTAAATTAAATGTATTTGATTTATTTCTTTTTAATAAGGAAATAAGTATCCTTTTATTCAGATCAGGCAATATATTATTTTCTATTTTTTGTAGCTAAAGGTTAACTACTAAAGAATGCTGATATTAAGATGTTTTTTTGTAATTTAATAGTTATAAAGAAAAATAAATAATTACTTATAAGTCTTCTAGTGTAATGTACAACAAAAACATAATTTTATTTTAAGTGGAAACTTTAATGATCTCTGTTTCACGTATTTACGTATAAGTGTTATCTTATTTTTTCTTTTAAAATAAATAAACAATAAATAAATATATAAATAAATAATTTAGTTACTGTTACGTTCATTGTTGTTATTTTTGTTTTATCTAAGTTGTTATTCAGAGTGCTCCAAAGAATATTATATATCTATCTTTCTAACTATCTATTTATCTATAATCGTACTTAAGTTCAACATAACTGAAAACCATTTAACAGGTAGAGGTACTTTTCGCCCACCAAAGGTAAAAGCCACAGTCCCTAAAGACTGTTTAGAACAGTCCGTACGAAATAAGGAAAATAGCCCCTCATGTATATTGAAGAAATTTTGTGTTTTAGACGTTTTACTGTTTGGGAATTATTATTGTATACTATTTTATATAACATATATATATGCTTGTGTTAAAAGTGTTACACAAGGATACAAATACAGAGAAACACACATTATAATTGCTGAGAATATAATATAGAAATACGGACAACTATTCTCCTTACATATATATAGAGCATCAATGATTATTGTCAATAATGATTACCAGTAAGGTAGTCACTGACTTAATATAAGTTTTTATAGGACTCCAATATAATGTTTTGTAAATAACTTAAATAGTAAAAGGCTTTACTTTAGTTTTAACTAGAAAATTAACTAAAACAAATAATAAGGTAACGTGACCTAAAAAATCTTATCTTTATGTTTGAGTATTTAATAGGACTCTACAAATATAACAAACAGAAGTTATTTTAAAAAATCAATTTAATATATTAATACATATATAATAAATAATAATATTAGGATAAATTACTCAAATTGATCTAACCCCTATGTAGGCAAATTATTTGCTTTTGTTAAGGATGTTAGACAATAATGCAAATACATAGAAATACATATATAAATACTGAGAATATATTTAATAAACGACCAAACCCAGAAATACAGACATCTATGCTCATCACATACATGCCTGTCCCTAACGGAAATTCAAAAATGAAAAAATGTGGTGTATATAAAATTTTAATATAATTTATTAGTTTCCTTCATCATAAGAATATTTTTTATAAAATTTTCTAACGTTTCCGCAACCACTTATTATTCATACTCAAATTTATTGGGTCATTGAACCAGGCTATTACATTGTTAGACGTTCTGCCAGTTGCAACGGAAATTATGTGTATGTTATTAAATCAATAATGTTATATATAAATGTCAGAGATAATTGTCAGACGTTGAAATTTAATTATTATAATAAAAATAATTTATATCATATCTATTTACGAATGACGTCAGTCGTAAGTTAAAGGTGTGAAGAATGAAGGGTTATGGGAGTTGTAGCTTTTGTGTTTAAATATAACAACTAATGTCGTCTAACGACTGTTTTAATCGTGCATTTGGACGCAGTTGGTGTTTAAAGCGATGGTTTAGTCTTGACTTTTAACGCTACGTTAAATGTTTAAATGTCTGAGACGTATCTGATTACGTACAGTATAACACATACGTGTGTAAATAAGTATTTTACTTTAAATTTAAGTTAACGTTACTGAAGAATGATTACTGATAATAATATAGTATTGAAAAGATCTCAATAATGACTTTATAATATTATAATAAATTGTTTTTCAAACTAATTTCATCAATTTAAGTTCTATATATAAAAATAAGTATGTATAAATAAACTAGTGGTAAGTAAAAATCGCTTACAGTCTCTTGAAACATTAAAGGTAATATTGCTCAAGAGTTCTGAGCCTTAGAATAGTTAGCAATGTCATACAGTTACCTTGTAAGGACCTAAATGTGACTTACCGCAACCCTGCTCTCTTTCAGATCCAGGCGCATAGCAAGCGCCTCCCTCATAAATACATCTGGGTAGTGTGAGGCGAGGAATGCTCGTTCCAGCTCCTCCAGTTGCCAAGAGTTGAAATTCGTCCGAGACCGTCTCCGTTTACCACTGTCACCGTCATCATCGCCCAAACCACCTGGAAATAAGCAGCACTTAATAATTCTGATTGATGGCGAAATGACATTGTCATGACATAAAAATTACTCAGATTTGATGTACAATTATATAACTCCAAAAGCATGATATCAGCCAAATCATATTTATTATTCAATAAACGTTTACGGGTTTTGTGCTATAGGTCATGAAATGAACTTTAGTTAAAGTCCCCTTAAATATTAACGATAATAACTCCAATCTAAGTCCTAAAGCTTAAGATATAAGTTTTGATTCTTATTGCGAAGCGTTACAAATGCAAAAATGTTTTCGATCAAAGTCCAGGAATGAAGACATCGCCATAAAAGACACCGGTTTTAACATTGTCCATTTAGACAATCCTTTGGCAGTTAAAATAAAGCCGCGACCAGGGGCTCATAAAAAAGACATAATCTCCAACAAAGCGTCAGAACAAGTTTTTGAAAATAGAATATAATTTCTAATTTTCTCTCGGTGATTTTAATTAAAAATGGTCCCGAGAGGGAGAAGGCGACAAAGCGGTGTGCTCAGTTGGAGAGGGACGGCTATAAATTAACAGCTCTGCCTTTAAATCTAAATAAATTAGAAGTGATTAAGAGAAACACGCTTCTGTTGCACTGCACTGGTTACTTCGGCCCTAATTTATTAAACCGCTCTGAGTATCATTGGGTTAAAAAACGACTATATTCTAACAATATATTAATTGAAAAGTGTAACATTTAAATAAACATTCCTTATTTGATAATTTGCGAAAATTATCTAGCAATTTTTTTTTTCACTTACAACTGCCATATTTTTATTTACGAATTAGATAGAATCTAATACTATATCGATTCTTACTATAATAATCCAAACAATACTTTTGGTTGATAAATCAATGAATTACGTAGTAGCAGAGGACGCTAAATTACGAAGGTGTGAGCGTGACAGCGATACTCAGCTAATGAATAGAGTGAAAGAGATAACTTCGTTTATTGTATTAAAACAAACGACCGCCTTGGGCCCTGAGAGAACAGTTTTGGTGTGCTTTAATTTAGTCTCTCAATGTTTTAACGTCACCAGGGAGGGGGGAGGGGGGGCACTAAGTATCTATTGAGGGTAGTATAACGTGGTTAATAAATTCGTACAGTTAATAATTCTACTTTGTTTGCTGTTTCCGTATAAGTAATGACACAGATAGGACTGTTTTGAGTTCGGGGAAGGTTCGGTTTAAATTCTGTTATCTATGTCTGTTTTGAATTAATTAAAAATCGTTTTATTTTAAATTACTTTTTTGTATGTTTGTTTATGTAACGTTGGGTGTGAAATGAACCTCAAACTAATAATAGTTTGATATAATGATACACAAATCGATCTAAGTAAGCAAATTATTTGGTTGCGTAGTAGGATGTTAGACAACAATACAAATACATAGAAATACACATTATAAATAGTTCGAATATATTAAATACATTGTAATATATATGTATAATTGATCCTGAACAAATAAACATACACACAAATGTTTTACTAAATTTGTTAAATCAAGGCTTGTGTTAAAATAATTAAGTAATTTAAATCTATTAACAATATATTAGAATCTCAGCTTATGTTATATTCTTTGTAGGTACATAACAAAAACGATTTGTTTGTTAACACTTTTTCTCAGAATCACAAGAGCACAATTTATTTTACTTATGATAATAATAATGTGACATATTATAAATTTATAAGTCTTTGCTAACAGCTATATTAAAAATATTATATTCTTTAATTTATTTAAAATTAAATGGAATGCCATTTCCATACATTAATAACAACAAAGAACCCAACATAGATCCTTGGTAGACTTGCCTTAATTATTATTTTTAACTAAAAAGCTTATTTTTAAGAGAAATTTAAATTAAGAAATGTAAAATAATTATAAATTCAGTGTTTAATTATTATATGCTTTCCTTTTTAGAACCATAAAACTATCTGAGGTTTTAACTCCAGTATTTCAACTTTTTATAACTTGACACTGAATGTGAGTATTTGAAACAAGATCCATAAGATTGTTATCCATAATAAAAGAAAGTCATACAATTTGACAATCGCAAGATAATATCTAACGAATAAACAATAAATTACAGACAATGCGATTCCCCCTTGTAATAGAAATATAAAATGCAACTAATATTTTTGTTATTGAATTGAGGCGACAGTCTGATGCCGAGGACGATATGAAATGAAAATAACATTGTTATTGCTATTGCTTCATGCTAATAGAAAACTGTAACAAATATTACCAACCAATAAAAGGCACATTATTAAAATTAGATTTAAATGAAGAATATTTGCTTGTATATTATTAATTATTACTAATAAAGATTTTTTAACTTGTTATTGTGACTTTCTTCAATTAAATTTAAACAATTTATAAAAACAAACCAAAGATGAAAAAAAATAACAAAATTGCAACAAAACTTTTATGTGTGTGAGTGTGTGTGTGAGTTTGTTTGTGTGTGTCTGTGATGTGTGTGAGTGATCGGGGATAGTTTCCTTATTTATGTTTGATATTTATAAAATAAATAAAACATATAAGTGTTTTTTTGTAACTGCAAGAGTGAGTGTGTGTGAAATGAATTTCTATTAACAAAATACTTCTTTCCGTTGATCGTAAGCATCAAAAGCTTAATAAAAAACCTAAGTGTGCTAACAGCTACATTATGATAAATCGCAGGACCGAGGTACTTTATAATTTCATTTCCAAGAATCAATTACCATGTAGGATCATGTTCTGCTGTTTTTACCCATAATAATATACCGTTGGAATATTTAACGGTCAGCAAAAAAATTACATTAATTTTAACTAATGTGTGATTTAATTATGCTGTATTTAGTTTAGTTGTGATAAATCTTTATTATTGGTATTTTAGTTTTTTTTTGGAATCGAATATTTTATTTGTAATATTTTTTTGCTAACCGTACAAAAATGAAGAAGTGAAGAATCATTGATAATGCTCATGTTCACACTAACTGAAGGTTTTTCAGAATCGTATTAAACCTGGTCCAGCTTGGCCCAAGTGTTGTAAATGGTTCTTGTGGGTTCAAGTAATTGGATAATTTGTTCAATTATTCTCGTTACAGATTTCCGTTCATAAAGACATTATACCAATATTTTTAACCAAATTATAGGATAGCGTTCCAGTTTAGTATTTACTTTAAATTTTAAATCGCTTGCTCGCTCTTGTGTATTTTCTGCTGTGACCTGGTTTTGATTCAATATTTTAATTTACGAAGTTAATTCCATTAATTTGTCTTCCGCGTTTATAATGATGTTGACATTAACGAATATAGATCTTCTACCAATATTTGTTATTTTATTGCCCCTCTTTGATCAAGTTGGTTTAACCTGTCGCGAGGCAAAGGGGCTCGGGTTCAATTCCCGACAGAGACAGGCAAGAATATGTCTGCATTTCTAGGTTTAGTCGTTTATTAAATATATTCGAACTATTTATAATGTGTATTTCTATGTATTCGTATCTTTGTCTAATATCCTACTACGCAACCAAATAGTTTGCTTACTTAGATCGATTTGTGTAATTTATTCTGTGACATTATATTATTATTTCATTGATAATTGTCTAGTATTTTCTGTTGACAACAAACCTTCTAGAAAAATAAGATTTTACAAATTTATAAAAAAAATACTTAATTGCGTATATAAAACTTTAAAAAAATAACATTAAATTGAAACTATAATCATTATATCCAAAAAATATAACGCCCGGGGCAATGGGCTCGGTCGCTATCATTTTGCATCGATCCCGGGAAATTAATTTTCGAAATCACCGACATAATAAAGTAATAATTTTAAATCTAAATACGTGGCCGCCATTACAAACGAGTTTCTTTTAACTTTGATGGTAAGAATTACAATAAAATAGTTACTTAACTTCAGCGACAGTATTTTATAAATTATTAGGGAAAACCACTACTTTTTTTATTTGTAACATTAAAATGAAAACGATGATAAATATTTATAAAAATAATACCAACGTATCTATGTTAAAGTCTAAGCTGTTTTTTCTTGCCAGTTTTTTTAATCTGTATTTTATTTATTTTTTATCTGTGAGTCATATTATTTTAGTTAAAATATTTTTATTATTAATTCAAATTTAACTTTTACGTCAAAAAAAAAACAAAAATGCTAATTCCAAAGTTATGACCATAACTGTTACAGTATAATAAACTTTCATGTTAGTTATAGTACCGGAAAACAACCGATAAATTTGATATTTAAAATAGTATCCAAAACTACTATATTTAGTAAATAATTCGCCATCATCGCCCGCAGCTCAGTAGATTGAAAAATGATAAATTACTCCATACATTATATGAGGCTTTTTGTATTAAAATAGGGTGTAATACAATTTTATTTTATCGAAATATTGATAGCGATATAATAGCGTATGTGCGATATTTATTTAACTAAATGTATCTTCACATATCGAGTGCGATAATGGCCAAGACGTAAAGGGATTTTTGATTTTTCTTTTATATTTTGATTAAAAAAACATAGATTCTTAATCTTTGTTCAGGATAAAAGAATATTATTGAAAAATAAAATATCATTGTTTAGTTATATTACTTCTTAGGTTTATGTTTCTTCTTCGTTTACTAAATATTGTTAATGTGTAGGTTATCAATCGCAACTTTACGATACCTATATTTTTTTAAACTTTTATATCTTCTGTGATATTTGTTTCCAAATAAATATAAATAAATAAATTAAATTACTGAATAACATTGAATATCACAAAACTGTCATAACTATGTCCAAACACAGACAGAACTTATATATATTTTCTCGTAAAACGAGTTTATTCTTAAAATTATCAAAAACATTCACTAAATCTTTTTTATTTTTTATAGTTGAAAAGTATTCGTCGACAAATGTCAAATTTATCTCATATTTTTCCGTCTAAGTACTACAATTGACGACAACTTTTTATTGACTCTATAAATCAAATATTTCCATAATCAAATATTTTTATAAAATACTAATTATAAAAAAACTGTTTTATTAAAACTATCAAAAATTAAATTATAACATTTTTGATAACTTTAAATTCTTAAAAAAGTTTTCGGGTAATACCTAACTAATTTACTGCTACATTTAATTCTCCCCGTCTAAGTTCTACAGTGTTAAGAGTATGATGGGTAGGACTTCTAGCACAATGTGTATATTATTTTGTTAGCTCCCAGGGGGGTCGTAACTCACTTGTTCGCAATCTGTTTACTTGCGGTTACAGTTGAGTTTGATTCATCTTTTCCGAGTTTGAAAATTTATCAAAACTTGTAAACAGATAGTGAGTTTATGTTTTCAAAAGTAAATATGTTTTATTTTTAGAATTTCGTTAAATGTATTATGAATATATGAGTGGTTCAAAATGTAAAGAAATATGGAAATTAAACTTGTTAGTAAGTTTTTCGTTAGTCTTTAAATAACTATTAAAATTAATTGTAACTTTTATACAAATTACATAACTAAGTACTTCATAATAATAAAAAATGTTTGATAAAACTTAAATTATTTTTGTTATGAATGATTTTTTTAGTTAGTTTTTATTACATTAGTTTTCTGTATCTCAGATCAGTATCTAACATAAAAATAATCTAAATTAAAAGATAATGAGAATAAAGATGAAGTGGTATCTGATAATGAACCCCAAAACAGAGTTACAAGCAATTAGTATGGCATCTGAATGAACTTGCAGCGGGTTGCGCGATCTATCGTCGAAGGTCTCCCTAGGGCCTCGTTCATCTCGACGTACTTGAGGTGATGTACCTATTTATATACACAAGTGTATATTTTTATATATCAATAATTCGGTATATATTGGAATTGTTTTTACGTACATATTTATATCGAAAAGTGTATATTTTGTATTAATTAATAGGTACATACTGACGGTTATTTTTGTACATTATTATATGTAAGTATATTTTTTTAACTTTAGTAAGTAGCTTTACCATCTGGGAGATTTTATTTAAATAATCAGTTTTTAATATTTTATTAGAAAAACATACATATATTATAAGATGTTATATTAAAATATTTTAAATTGGTTAAAACATATTTTATTTTATTTATTATAAATAAAATTGCATTTGCCTTTTTTGATATCATTATTACCAAATAACTTAAGTATTTTATTTAATATATGCAAAACGTCGCGTCGAAGCTACCTGAAAAAACCTTATAATAATTTATGCACTGTTTTATTCCAGACATAATTTGAATTGTTATTACCAAAATTGAAACACTGTTTAATAAATTTACTTAATATAAATTTAATCAAAATATATCACAGTTACAGAGTTGCCTAATGTATATAAATTAACCCTCCACATGTTTACAGATAGAATAGACCCCGTCGGCTTTTACAATGGCCACATTATCAAGCGGCCACTCAGCAAAGATTTATTAGTCTAGTTATCGCTTGCCCTTTGAGACACGTTAAATAATTAAATCCAAATATAATTTGATATCAGACATTACGAAATATTGACCATATCGATAAACTTCAAAGCGGGCAATGAACTGTGGATATTTTCAAATAAACAAAAGCCATAAAGAAAGTGACCAAGCCCCGTGTTCTTCAGACCCCGACGTGCTTAAAACATTGCACGCATCGAGCGTGACGTAAGGGTTAATTTGATGCTACATTTAATACTAGAGGGTAGAAGCCACTTTTTAATGGAGTTAGTTATGGTATGGTCTCGGAGACCCCTTCGGTATTCTCAGGGTTATATCAAATAGGATTATTGAGTTTGTTTGTCTATTTATTTGTGCTAATAGAGTATTAGTTACGGATCAGATGTTGTAATTTTTACCCACGGTTGGTCTTTATGGTTTACAGCTAAATGTTACAAGTCGCAGGTTCGAATTCAGCCTTAACAAATGATTTTTATTTAGTTTAAATATAATATTCCAGTTTTCTGTTTTGGCTATAAATATATTTCTATATTTACCACAACAAAATCTCGACCCCAAACTAAGCAAAACTTGTGCTAAGAGTATTAGACTGGTGATAAACATACCTAAACTTTTTTCTAATCTAAATAAATAGATATCATTCGAAATAAAAGTTCTTTTTAAAAGCCATATTTATTATTTTTTTCCAACATCAGTAATATAATTATTTTTAATTAGTCATACTAATAAATTAGGGGTAGGGTTTTTTGCTTTAAACTGATGTTAGAAAAAACAAATACTTTTTCCAATGACTTTTTTTTTATTTAAGCGTGTAATTATTTTAATAAATGGACAAGGGTGACATTTTTGTATAAAAAAACTGGTCTCACAAAAAAAAAAACAATTACTCCAATCACAGCGTATCATAATGTATATTTTTTTCTGTATTTTTTAGAACAACAGAACTTTTGTAACCATTTTTTTGTTGTTAATTTTTTTTGTATATATGTATATAATGTTACTCTTATTAATCTGAGATATTTACATTAAACTCTGGACAAAAAAAGTCGTTGCAAAAAGTAATAATATAGACAAAACGTGTATACACAAAAAACAAACAAAATGAATTTTAATCAAATCTTGTAACAAGCCAACTACAAGAGACCATAGACAACATCTGCTCTAATCGACTATCTATAACTTAGACAAAACCCCAGAGTCCAATTTCGAGGTAACCATAAACTAAACTATAGGACATATTGGCGGGAAATCAAACAGTCTCCCGTGTCTAATCACAGAAAGGGTATTATACTGTGTAAATAGGAAAAGGCGTTACGAATCAAACAAATGCGTGTTTTGGGGCACGCGACCCGTGATCTGACACGCTCCGAGATGGAATACAGATTTCAAGTTAATTTCGATAACAGAATTTATATTTGGGATTTGATGGAAATTATGTATTATGTATTATAGAATTAATGTACTGTAGTATACTAATTCTGAAGTTTTATGAAAAGTAAGGTGTTTTGTTTGCAATCTTATGTTAATTTATTGATAGTTTTTACAATCTATTGTCCATTATTCGTCATCCAATTGAGATTAAGAATACTAGAGTTGTGAATGTATTTGATGGAAATTCTGTGTTTATAAGTTTGTAATATTGGTTTTAAAAATACTTTTGCTTTTTCTTTACTGTCATATGATAGTTGAGACGAATACTTGAATAATCGGTACTATGAATAATTGTATTTATAAATAAGTTAAAAGATTATAAATGGAGTTTCTTGCCAATTCTTCCGTTTATTTATCGTTTGGAAACGCGCAACTAGTCTGACGTTTCATAAGTGGTTGCACTTATGACTTATGTATGCTATTTTGAAATAAAAAAAAAACTTTAACTTCGAATATTGCATTAAACATTTGTGCTGAACAGATCATTGAAGAGATGAATAGTTTATCAAGCATGAAAAATTGATTTTGAAGATTTTTTTAACCGCTTGGTCGAGTGGTTAGCGCAGACGCCTAACAAAGAGCAAAGCAATGGGGCTCAGGTTCGATTCCCGACAGGGACGGGCATGTATGTGATGAGCATAGATGTCTGTATTTCTGGGTTTGTGTGTTATTAAATATATTTCAGTATTTATAATGTGTATTTCCATGTATTTGTATCGGTGTCTAACACCCTTAACAGAAGCAAAAATAATTTGCTTACTCAGGGGTGAGGTCAATGTGTGTAATTGGGCCTGTATTATTATTATTTTTAGAAACGACATAATTACTTCTCTTACTTTATTAGAAGACTTCTATAGCATCATTATTTCAAGTATTCAAATTATTTAACAGTATTCCAAGAAACTGTGATGACATCCCATCCCCATTATAAACTTAAAAAAATATAATATCAGAATAGTACCTACTAAAAAAAAATAGTACAAAAAAAGTATTTTTCTTCCAAATTATAAAAGCAATAATAATAAATATCCTATTGTAATTCAAATAAGAACATCGAAATATTTCATCAAAATTTCTAATTAGAATTTCAAAACTCCCTAACACAACAGCTGTGCAAAAAGTGGATTCTGGTTTTTTTTTTTAAGTTCGAGGTCGTCCCTGGGTGCAAGTGAAATGGGCCTTGAAATTGGCTCCGGTCTCTTACCAGCACCTTGACTTGACTAATATTCCTTATTACCAACCAAGCAACCTTTTGTCACATTTAATGAAGTTGTGAATAAAAAATTAATGATCTTTTTATGAATGTCTTGAAATCGAAAGGTAGCTCACATCCTTGAGCTGATTGGGTGATAATGATGAGGAAAATTTAAATTAAAAACAATTGCACGTATCGTGCTAAAGAGTTTTTATATCTTAAGTAGATATTTTAATGTGCATGTGTGTATTAATTTATGTAAGTGTGTATTTATTTATGTATATGATTTTTAGCAAGATTGACTGCATTTTATATTTAGTGACAGTTATCTAATACTCTATTGTAATGAAATTGTGTATGTTTGAATGTGAGTGTAATATGTATTTATTTGTTTATATATATGTATGTATGTGTATATAATATCATATATAAATCATAAACCACTTAACAGCCATCACTATTAGACTATTGGAATATAATAAACACATTCTAAAACCAAACAATTGTCTCAAAAGTCATAGTTATAAATGTAATATATTAGATTTTAAAAAGGGAGGGTGTGGTAATTTATGTGTACTTTCCCCCACGCGGGCCCTTTATTGATGTACTTTTGACTAGTTGTGATTTCTGTTTATTAGGCCATTTAGATTTGCTGGAGTTTGTTTTCTTATTGGGGGAATGTTTTGATATAACTTGTTAAGTTTTGATACTTTAATCATGGTATAGTTAATTGGCTTTATAATTTGGATATATTATATATTTTTTAATATAATTATCTTTTATTTATTTTATAATTTTGTTTTTTTTTTTCAGTTAGTCTTTTCATTTTCCATTATTTTCAGTTATAAATAAATATAATAAATTATTGTTTGTTCTTGTTTGCACCGTCTATCTGTAGTGTTGTAATGGTATAAAAAATACAATAAATAACATTTAAGATGATCTTAAGTTTAATAAACAGAATTTTCATAATTGAAAAATAAAATCAACAATCTCTTGAACGAATAAAAAATAAAACAATTAAAAAGTTTATAAGTATCTATTCAAAGTTTCTTACCAAATCAAAGTTTTTTCGAGCGGTAAATGACAGTTTGACAGTTGAAAAAATAAAATGCGAAATTAATTAATTGCACAAAGGTTTTGTATGATTTAAAAGTTAAATAATTGAAATAATTAGGTTATAAATAACTTGAAATTATTATAAATATTTCAATATTTAACATTTAACTTTTTTTTTTAACACAAACATACACACAGATGCATATCGTAACGTTATATATTTAACGAATTTTTAATCTACCTATAAAATAGCTATTAACGCTAAGTTAACAATTACATTAACTCAACGACATTTTTTACGTAATTTATGCTTTATTTTATTTTTAAACAAAGTACAAACTCCAATAATTAGTATAATATATATTTTCCAAGTATATATGTATCTAATAATATATTTAGCATCAATATATAATTTATAAATAGATGATTAATCAATAAATAATATTTACCTTCCCATAGTTTATACTATTTTTATTAAGTTTGAAAATATTATAATTAGCATTAAAGACAATTATATATAGATAGATATAGATATAGACAATTATATAGTATCATAGATTCATTGAGACTGGTATGCCACGGTAGCTCAAATGCACGATTTGGTCCGCGGTACCAAATATTCAGTGTCCAACCAAACAAAATTTGGTTTTTTTTTTTATGAATCCTTTGTAGGTAGGTACTGGACTCTTGTGCCCATCGTTTATTAAAAAAAGGAATGACATTTCTACGAGAGACTCACGCTTGGAACACTTGAATGTATTTAACATTTGGAAATTTAGTAAAGATACGTAACAATCAAACGTCTACTTAGTGTTATGACCAATTTTTAATAGCTTTATCAATTAACTTACTCTTTTTATATAATTTAATAGACAAGGGCAGGGACATTTTGTTGATTAGAGTAGTACTGCAAATTTTGTGCAAAATGTACACCCTGTTATCAATAAATAACTATATTTTTATTGAAATATACCGCAAACTAATCAATTAAATAGAACATTAGAAACCACAATAGATAAAGGTTTTCTGTTTCCTGACTTGTATCGAAGTTTTCGAGATAACTTCTATTGAAGGACGTATCTGCTGCAATTTTTTATAAATGTTATTTATGAATATATAGGCTACCTATAAAATAACATCAAATGTAAAGCATCGGGAGACATTGGTAACTATCAAAAATCTCTATGATATTGAACATGTATCTTTTTGCTCCTCATTTATTGCATTTTCTTAAGATACATAATTATAAAATCTACAACGTCATATTTTTTTAATCTATATACCATAGGCTGTTCGGAAATGTATAACACATTATACCTATTTGCACAAGTTTATTTTAAGTTAAGTTTAATGTATTGAAGCGAACAGACCTGAAATATACATTCACACGAATTACAATTTCTCACATTAAAAATTATATATTCTAAATGTAATTCACGCCAAATTACTACAATACATTAAAGTTTCACTCTAATACTACTACAAAAATATATAAAGTGCGCCAGTAACAACTTAAGTGTAAAACGTTTTTGATATACCTTGGTTCTACCATTTTCCATCGTGCGGTAGCTCAAATATCAGACCGACGGGACGGTTTCACAGATCACAGGATCGAGTTCCCACGTCTATGATTATATTATATAACTCAAGAGTATATTTACTGTTCATGTAAAAAATGTTATTTGTTCAAAAAAACATACAATATAAATCATCTTAAATAAGACCAGTCAGGTGTTCAATAACACCTTACTTAAACAAGGATCTATAGATCAATAGATCATTAAAAAAATGATATATTTATAAAAATCGTTACACAAAGGGGTCATGTATCCACATTTAACATCCTAATTTCGTGGCTAACACCTCAGAGATGCCGACAAAAGAGTTTAAAAATACGTCCATCCAACACCCAGCGGGGGTCAACTCGGCTAATTTACATTAGGATTATTATCGTTAGCCTCTTAGCACCTTGCCGCTTACAAACGACATATTTCGAGCATGTTATAATTTAAAACCATAGTTTATTGCTAGGATAAGTAACGTTATTTATTGATTTAATTTGCATATAAAAAAATATTGGATTATTTAACATATATTAATGTAATTGAGTTTTTTTCATTAAGTTCTTATACACAGAGTAGGGAATAAAATGTGTCCACAGAAAAAAGAAAGCAAATGAGGCTACCTATCTGTTTCTTTCTGTAACCTAAATTGTGTCCATAAAAAAATCAGAAAGCAAACGAGGCTATCTATCTCTTTCTTACATGTTAGACAAAGATAAGTATAAGTTTCTCATCTTCTCTCTTTTAATATTTGTCAGACTCTGACACTCACTCACTCTATGTACAATATCTAGATATTTCAAAAGCATATCTACAACTCTATAAGAAAAAATATAATTAGTTTAACGTTTTCTTAAACACTGTTTCCAAAGTATTGGTTATTTATTTCATGATATAAAAAGGTCTACAATATAAAATAGGCTGGATGTCTGTCTGTTAATCCGACAATTATAAGAATTTTATGCAATTTTCATCAAGTGTAAAAAAAAAATCAAGGGAAGGTTTTTAATATTTACTTGAAGATTTGTATGAATTAGTAGAACTTAATAATTTCGAATTCTGAAGAAACAGGCGACGGGGTTTAGGTATCCATAAAATAAATTTGTTTGAAATAAATAACTAAGTCCTCATTATTCAGTTAAAACTCGTTAGTTTTTTAATTTGGTTTGACAGTTATTATAAATAATAGATGAAAGTAAAATTTCTTGTAATACTAGTAATGCTTATAAGTACTTATTACAATTTTATTATTAATAATAATAGTAATAAATAAACAATAATTTATTTATTAAATTATTTGATAATTTAATTGTAGAGCCAGTTAATTTGCATTTTGCAAATGTATGCAATTTACATTTCTGAAATTTACATGTATTCGTTTTATCTAGGTATGTATGTATCTATTTATGAAGTATTAATATGTGAGAACATTTTGTTAATCTTTCAATAAAATTTACTTGGAGTTAATTATTTTATAACATAGTTATTTACATTATCAATATAAGAAATACAAATAAAATATAAAATTTTGTTCCTAAATTTATAATAATGTCTAAAACTTTTACTTAAAAAAATGATTTCTTAGAAGGAAAAAATAACAGGAAAATTAAAATAAAAATAAAATTCTAAGAGAATTTTAAGAGTAAAATATTGTTTGAAATAATAAAAAACTATTATCTTTATTTTAAATGAATACGTACAATAAATATCTACCTCTTATTTATTAGTTACTTGAATAAAATTATTTCTTTGATAATAAATACTAAAGGTTATGCCGTCGGTAGTGTATTATTTTTAAACAAATAAACTAACTAAGAAATTTTATTTCTTATAACATTATAATTTTTAAACTTAAATTATGTTTCAAATTATTATATCATTTAATATTGATTTCAAAAACTTTTCTTACAAATATAGTTATTTTTTATTTTTAATTAATTATGATAGTAATGGTAATTAAACCTTACAATGTTTAAACTAACATAGGTCATTGACACTAACTGGTTTAAAAAAAATAAGTTCGAGTTTTAAAGATTTATTCTCAAACTCTACTTTATAAGAGCAAGAAAATATAATGGTTTATTTATACATACATCATACATTTATATGTATATTTTTTGTATTAAAATAATTTTAAATTGAATAATTTAATTATAAACTTTATTCTTTATAATATTATATTCTTTGTAATTTATAAATATAATAATGAATTATTGGTTAATGTTACCATTTCCCACAATTTTTTATAACTTGCCGGCGGATTTCTTTACAAAATATTCATAAATTCAAAATACATATCAATTATTAATACCTACTACATATATAATTTGTTGTTGTAGTGACTGTATGTGCTAAGAAAAATATTAAAAGGGACAAAATAAAGAAATCAAAAGGTAAACTATTGTACAATAGAAAATCAAATTTAAATTAACAATATATTCTTATGACTGTACGTACTTAATAAAATATGAACAGGGAAATAACAAAGATACCAGAAAGTAAATTATTTTACAATAAATAATCAAATTAAATTTATTAATTATAAATACACAATACTTGTTATTTTGACATTTCAGTAAATAATTTTAAAATAAACAAAAATATAATAACATTTGGGGAGCTTGGACATGAATAATTTGTCTATTAAGAACGTAGGTAATACGACTATAACATACCCTTGCTGCTGCTTCCATCTTCATTGGAGTCCTCACTTGGAGGCCCATGCGTCGGCAGCGGGTGCGGAGGCCTAGGACGCGCCAGGAACGGCGGAGGGACTCCAAAAAATGGCAGAAAGGGTGGCCAGGCCGGGCGAGGGGCCAGCCCAGCCGCCGCTGCCGCGTACAGTTGCAGCGGCGCCGGCAGCCCGCCCTCCAGCACCATCCCACGACCTGGTATCTTGATCACACTGTTAACGTCATTCATTCATATTAAACTTTGTCATTCGTTTGCACTCAGTCATTCGTTAGCACTCAGTCATTCCCGGTACACTGTCACTCACGCATGCTAGAGCTACTCGCGGCGCCCGGCTTCGCACTGAGATGGCGCTCCAGTTCAGGGCGGAGCGACCCCCCTACCCCCACCTGTGTACAAATTAATTCCCCGCCTCTTTCATATTATAGATTTATTTTCCCGACAGTACAAGGTATGGTCTGGATATACAATAATAAACCTTATGTCTCGATGTTACAGATGGGTATTGAATGAGGGTCGTAAATTAAGGCTTGCCATACGTGGAATTAACGATATCGTGGTAGAGTTTTGTGTTATAGAGAAATGAAGCTTATGTCCTTAAAATAAGGTAGATTTTTCTTAAAATATGATAATTTAGTGGATTTATAAGGCAGTCGTAGTTTATACAGGGCTGCGGGGAAGTCATAATGTTTTTTAGCCGCATGGAGCGTCTACAACAAGACATATAGATAATCACAAAGTTATGTTTCGTAAGCTCATGTTATTGTAATAAATAATATTATTGTAACAATAAATTTAATTTGATATAAGACATTTATAAATTGTCAAACATTGTATTTTTAAATTTGACCGTTTATTATACAGTTATATTTTGTAGGTGATTTTAAATTTGCTTTTTATGTTTTAGGTATATTTGTCGGTACAATTTGTTTTATTATGATTTCTTAGAATATTTGTTAAGTTTTATTATATGTTTATTATATTTAAATTGCTATTGAAATTCAACTATTTTATATTTATTTCAGGAGTAGTTTTCTAAAAGGTAGAGTTCGTATTTTAGTCATAAGATACATATACAAGATTTCTTAATATTCTTAATTTTAGTAATTAACTCATAATTTGACAGGTAATATCGAGAAGACAATTACTTAAAGATAAATGATAGAACATTAGATATATAGATAGAGTTGTGTAAAACTATATAACAGCCTAATTAATGGTCAAAAAACAATAAATCATACAAAATTAACGTTACAAAATATATGACAGTGATGAATCATAAGCGAAAGCAATCAATTCCACAATTCCTTATTCCATTAACAAAAAAGTAATAACCTAATTGACATAAATAATAATAAAATATGTCAAGACGTAACGACCGACACGACGTGACAGTTCTATCAGAAATCTCACACTGACTCTACTTGACACGCCCCTCTTTTCATTGTACACATGCCGCTTCGGTCTCCTATTGGCTGGTTTTGAATGGAGGGGGAAGGGGTGGGGCGTTTATAGAGGGTGTTTGGAAAGCTTAGTGTTGCATGAATTTAATTAGTGAGAGGAGCACCTCAGGCGCATTAGGAGTTGCGATGGGCGAAGCAATAAAAGATATAAAGGAATGAGTATAAATTAAAAGTTAAATAGAGTGGGGAAGAGGGATGGGGATAGCGCCCTCTCTCTTATCCTCCGTAATTGTTTGACGATCTTATTAGTATCAGTTAAATGTAGCGCTGTCTTTTTCTCTCTGCGAATTTAATTTGTTTAATTAAAGCTAATGAGATCCATTTTAGATAAGTGTTTGCGTTTTGTTTTCTATGTTGGTATTGTTTCTTTGAGTTTGCTTTAATAGTAATTTGCTTTTGTTGGTAATTATTTTTTATATTTATGGTTTATTGTATTATTTATTTTGTTCACAAAAAAATTGTGAATTTCGATTTGCGTTCTTTAAAGGGTTGATGAATATAATTAAGAAACAAATAAGTCAAAATCACGGAATTGGTCAAAAAACTAAAATAACCTAGACACGACTCTATATACCTACTTATACCTACCAGGGGGTAGTAGGTTTATATATACTACCTAAATTTTTAATACATAGTGTATCATACTACCTACTACCAGGAATTACTAAGACAAGTTATAATTGCTTTTTTTACTGGAGCAAGTAACCTATGTAATTCTAAATATTACCAATATAACAAAAATAGTATAATAAACATAAAAAATATATAAGATATCTTATTTTATTTATTACTGTGTTTCACAATTAGTATATAAAACAACTGAATAAAGTACAAAATAAATTTAACTAAAGTTATCCAGTAGGGTAAGGTATCCAGTAGTACCTACCTAACTGTTCAACCTTAACTTAACCGATTAACTCATTATAATCTTGGTTTAATCTCTTAGTAAGTAGAGGTCTCTATAAACATAGTTGAGGATCAAATACATATAAATATTTAGGTAAATTTATATCACAGACTTTTTTTAGGTGGGTATTTAGGTCTCATATACCTAGTATGTACTTGGAATAAGAATGAACATATTTTTAAAATCTAATAAACTAATATGAACATATGTTATATAATATTATAAATATTTAGGTATACACAACTAAAAGATATTATATAGGTATCATCTACTACCTGGAATGAACATGAACAATTTTTAAATCTATAAACTAATATGAAGATACATTCAGACCAATTCAGACCTAATCCCAAACATCTATCTCCAATTCAGTTTAGATAAATCTGTCTCTTTTCAGCACAAACAAACATACATGTCTGTCTCTGTCTAGCACATTAAAGGCGATACACGATATCCTCGTTACTCCTCATTACGCGGCTTAGATGAACGTTATTGTCTGCCAAGAATGGCCGCTCTAGTTGTTTTATTGACGTATATATAATTTTGTTTCTGGAATTTTATTTATTATAATAATATTACGACAAATTAAAAATACATTGATCTAACCCCTAAGTAAGCAAATTATTTACTGGTGTTAAGGATTTTAGACAACAATACAAATACACATAAATACGGCTAATATATATTTTAATAAAAGATCAAACCCAGAAATACAGACATTTGAACCTGGGTACCTAGTGCGAAGCTATATGTTAAGCGTTTGCGCTAACCAACGAGGCGATTATTAATTATATTTTTGTCTATAAACATTTGTATCTATGTTAAATCTATTTATATAAAAAAATAATAATTTATTAACAGCACAGGAATCGAACCTGCGAGCTCGAGCTGCGAGCTGCGAGCGAGATATTACAGAGGTTGAAACTTTCTATTTACCGGAGAGGTTATTCATTTATTGTATATTTATTCGAAACTTTCTTACAAACACACAAACATGATAATTTAAAACAATTTTTGAGAAAAACATATTTGACACTATTCATTTATAAAAATCAATAAAAACACACATAAAATGTATAGTTTTTAATAGAGTTTGCGCAATTTTAATACGGAAATAAGCCAACAGTCCCGGTGACAGTATGATGGATGGTAAACTGATTTTCCTTTACTGATAACGTTTTATACATAAATAATAATTTTGTATTCTTTTGTTAATAGGGTTCGTTGAACTTTGGTAATTACACTTTTTAGGTATTAGGATATAACTTTTTAAATCATATTGAATGTTATTCTTCATTTTCCTATTCTATGTATTTTGTAGAGTTTGCAATGTAAATAAAACGGAAAACTTTAACAAATTGAGAAATAAATAAAAAAATATTTACTTTATTTTTTCATCATATTTGGTGATATAATAGGAAAAAGATAGCTTATCTCTAAATAAAGATGAAATGAGATGAAATACATAAAATTAAAACCAAATGCCCAAAATTGGGTAAAATTATTTTTTTATTTAATCCTTTATTGCACAATATATAATTTAATAATACTTTAATAATACAAAAAATTTTATAATAATTTAATAATACAAAAGGCGGTATGAATTACAAAAAAACATTCCATCAGCCAACCTTAGTACAGGAGAGATTGAGGAAATTACCACATAAAATCGAATTGGTGATAAAAATACAGGAACTTTTTTATAAAGAAAGATCTCTACAACTCGAGAATTTGAAAATGTGAAGAAATAGATAAAACTTTAGTACAATAACCAAATTTATTTAAGACTAACTGTTGCCCGCAACTTCGTTCACTTAGACGGTAAAATGGTATGGAAATATACCTACCACAGGTAGGTGATGTCCGTATAAACAATGAACCAAACTATTTAAAACAGGAATCGCTACAATCTATGTTATGTCACAGTCAAAATCACATGCAAAAGTTAGTATTTCTATAGTCTATGTGTTATTCAGGTAAATAAGCTACAACATTATCAAGTTTCATCAAAATCTGTACAGTTGTTTTGGCGTGATGAGTTAAAAACGTTCATCCAAACATCAAAACTTTCGCATTTATAATATTAGTACAGATTTTAAAATTAATTCTTTACAGTCCAATGATAATGTTTATTTGTTATTGATAACAAGAGATGGATGGAGGACACGCGCTTCTCGAATTGATTTAAAATAAACCCCATGATTGATGGGATAACGTCACGCCTACAAGGGTTGAATCACTAAATGACTCTACATTTTTATATCAGATTGAGGTATACTTTGTTTTGTTGGGGAATTTACATATAATTTGTATATTATTTTGAGTTACATTTTGTTTTGTAGTGGACTCTATTTTATGTTAATTGAGGACAATTTGTTTTATAGAGTACGTCCTACATGTATTTTCTTTATTAACTTATGATTTTTTTATTGGAGATCGTTTTGTTTTTAGAGAACTCTAGATATAAATATAATTGTATATCAGATTGAGGACCATTTTGTTTCATAGGAACATATTGTTTTGACTCTAGATATAATTTGTGAATCAGATTAAGGTCCATCTTGTTTATAGTGATTTATATGATTTTTATATTAAATTAAAAACGATTTTATTTTGTAGTAGACTAGAATAGTAGACTATATATTTATATCATATTGAGATATATTTTGAATTGAGAACCAGTTTTTTTCATAGGTATATTTAGTAGACTCTAGATTAAGGAAGATTTTGTTTTGTACTAGACTCTACATATGATTTAACATCATAATAAGATATATATTTTTTACCATTTTGTTTCGTAAGTATCTATATTTGGTTTAGTAGTAAGCTCTAGATATAATTTGTAAATCTATTGAGGATCATTTTGTTTCGTAGTGGACTATATATACTGTATATAGCTGTTTTTCTTTTAATTGGGGATTATTTTGTTTGTAAAAGACATACCACATATAAGTTTTATATCAGATTAAGGACAATATTTTTTTCTAGTGGACTGTTATGTACAGTATTATATTTTTATAAAATAGTGGACAATTTGTTTGTATAGGACTCTACATGTTCTTTTTATATCAGATTGAAGAACATCTTGTTTAGTAGATTTTATATATAATTTGTATATCATATTGAGGTATATTTTGTTTTTAGATGAATGAAACTTCTGTAGAACAAATGAAGTCCCATTTTCTTCTACAGAAGACTCTTACTATCATTATTATATTAGATTGAGGAAAATATTGTTTTGTAGTAAACTTTTTACATATTTAGCACCATTTTGGTTTGTAGAGGACTTTAAATATATATTTCCTTAAATTAAGGACCTTCAAACTCCTTAAAAAATATTAACATAAGATTAAAGCATGTATTCAAATAAGGCCAACCAAAGTGTATTTTTCGTAATTTGTATGAAAATAACTCTATATTATTCAAGGTGTATGCTACCATTTAAGTAATACGCTTAAGTGTACGCTCAAAAAGCGGTTGGATTCATAATCTTGTTAGCACTCAAATTTGCATTAATTAAGGCTGTGGTTCGTCTAAACTCCCCGGGAGTTAGATAATATTCAAATGACATATAACAGGGCACCCCGAGCCGGGCCACGCCGCCCGCAAGCAATATAGGCAGGACAATCGTGGTGACAAGTGTTATGTTTAATATAAACATTTTTTTATTGTTTTCTATTATTTATTTCTTTGAATGTAATCGGATGATATCTTTCTCGATTAAGATATCTGTAATGGATATAAAACATAATTACATAGGTGCATTACACAGTTTTACTACGAATGTAACATTACGGAACTGAAATGTGTTTGTACCCGAAAAATTTCAGTTCCGTTTCAATATTAAAAAAAATATGTAATTTTTTTTACAAATATATTAATATGTTCTTATTTCTATCAAAAATAAATACTAATAGACAATAATTATATAGTGATAATATGTTTACTTCTCTAATGTATAGAATGCAGTCTTAGAAGAACGTAGGTTAGACAGCCAAGGATACATAAGAATGTAAAAATAACTATATATCCTTCATTAAATATCAAACACTTTAAAATAATTGAAACCGCCACTTAATTAACTTTTAGAGTTAATAATTATAACATGGCACTTTTGTATCCATCAGTACATCTCTGAGAGCACCGAGGGTACGCTCGACAATTTCCTCCTCGGGTAATTCACTAGGATTTAATTTAAATTAGTTTTGGCTTGGCTTAATAGCTTCCCCCCCCTGAGAGGGAGGGAGTTAGGGGTTGTGGCCTCGTTCCAGGGAAGTATTCTGAAAAATCTAGAATATTTTATTACATATCTGGCGAGTTTATACATGAATTATGGAGTAGGTACCTAGAAATATAGTGGACACAGAATACACACATATATATACACACATGCACACACGCAAAGACAGTTAGTGTTTCTTTAACGATTTCTTGAAATACATAATTATTTTTTATAAAATTCAAGAGACGTTCTGAAAAAAGGACATTGACGTACTATGTCGGAAACGCGATGTCTATAATTAATAACATGAGTAAATTAGTAACTACATATATATAATATATATACATATATATGACATTATACGTATATATATGTAGACTTATTTATATATATACATATATATATTCCAGTAGCTCTAATTTCAGAATACCCCCGCAGCCTCTTGTTACGTTAAATACACGAAATAACGCTTTGCCGCCTCAACGTAATTATTTGTGTAAGTTTAAACACTGCCAATTATATCAAACAAACATACATTCATGTTTATTTATAGACATATTATTTTAGTAAAAGCCACGGGTTCATTTTCAGGACATACGTTTGATTATTGTTATGTATATGTTTCTTATTAGCTCGTATTAGCTCAGCAGCTTTTGCAGTTAAAAAAATACGCCAGATATCAGATGAAGAAACAGCGTGACTTGTGTATTTCAGCTACTTCCACAGCATGATGTCTTATGGTTTACTTTTATGGGGACACGCAGCTGATATTCAAACATTTTCATATTGCAGAATGGGGTTATTCAGGCCATCTATAACCTGCCTCGTAGGCACTCCCTAAGAAAAATATTTAAGAAAATGAAAATTTTAACTTTATCCTGTCAATATATATTAGATAATTTAATATACCTTCATAAAAACTTAGATAAATTTAAAAGGATTAGTGATGTGCACTCTGTAAATACAAAAAAATAATGATAAGCTTGTTCCAATTCACACTAGACTATCAAAGCTTTATAAGTCATTCTATCTACCCTCGATGTGTCTATTTTTATAATAAAATCCCTTCAAAACATCAAAAACCTTTACTTTTAAAATTCAAGTTGTTTGTTAAACAGAAATTGCAAGAGAAGGCCTATTATACGATTATATAAATGATAATAAAATCTGGGTCTAAACTATTGTAAACCTAACATAAGAAATTCTGTAATTGACAATTGAAAAGAGCGGCCATGATCTTCTTAGCCTGAATCTTCTCATGAGCTCACCTAATTGGACGGGCTTTTCTTTACAAGGCAAAATTGTTAAATTGATATATATATATTTGTTTCATCTTGACGCGTCCAAATAAATATAAAACATTTTCATAGAATAAAGAATTTTTGACTTTGACTCTAACTTTATTACGAAAAATATCTGATTTTCTATTTTCAGCTCATATATTTGTTTCATTTTGAACTATTAATATTAATATCACTATACAAGCTACACAAATTGAGTTGATCCTTGAGTAAGCAAATTATTTGCTTGTGTTAAGGGTGTTAGACAATTATACAAATACATAGAAATACAAATTATAAATACTGCGAATATATTTAATAAACAACCAAACACAATACAGACATCTATGATTATCACATACTTCCCTGTCCCTGTCGGGAATCGAATCGGACCCCGTTTGCGCTGCTATAGGTACGTCAGGCCTCTGCGCTAACCACTGGACTAATGGAGCAGTTAATTTAATTTATTTATTTATATAATAATAAGTATTACAGAAATAATCGCAAGATTTTACAAATATAGAACGGACACGAACTACATCTAAGCTCAAAGCAATCAGTGATTTATACCAAGAATTGTCCCGTGTGGGAATTGAACTTACGACCTTTGGGTTAGTAATGGCCACTAACCACTAGACTATCGGGCCGTCAAACTGTCAATTTGTATTTCATGCTTACTTTAAAATTATGGTCTTTTGTGTTGATGGGTCGGTCTGTAGATACCTCCGCAACCTGTAGTCTAATATGGATTCAGAATGAAGTTTAGTATGGATTCATAAGTTTGGAGATTGGGATATAGAGTTAGCTTCGGAACGGAACGTTTTTGGTTTGTACGCCATATTTTCCTGAACGATATACCAATTTTATAAAAAATGCATTTGATAGTCTTGAGATTCTAAATATATAATATTTACTATCCTTACAAACAAAAAATGTCTTCTAAAATGAATAAAGCAATACCTGAGCGCTTTTATACAAAAATTTGGCGATACAGCATGGTTCCCTGATTCGATTTGTAGGTAGTTCTAAAGTTATGTTCTGAACGTGTGAGGCTCTGTCAACCACGGAATGGAGAATGGCGAATGGAATGTCCAGGAAAATTTGATTCACATTTTGTCAGGTATTGTATAAGAAGACAGTGAAACGTCAAATATAATTTATACATATGTATATTAAATAAATATATATATGGACAGAACCCAAAACGAGTTACTCTTGCAAACTATTCCGTCGCCCTACCAATTCGATGAAATTAGCATTCTATATATAATCGTATTTATTAGACAGAGGTGACGTCTATTAAATCCTATTGAATGATTATTACTTTACAGTATTTTACTTACTGAGAATAAAAAACTATGTATATATTGATAGTAAACTGAACAGTGAAATGATTCTAATATTATTTAATTTAGTAAACTTGAAGATGAAATATATTTACAACAATGGGCAGATGCGCTAGTTAGGAATATGAGTCGCGAGGGATTTCACCCCGCGATGACTTCGACAAGACTTATGATACTACCATTATATGTATATTTACAATTAAATTGTATTTATTTATTTTAGTGTCTTTTTTAATAATTGATTATTTTATAAATATATATTTGGTTAATCTTTGTGTGATCATAAACTTGTTTTTGAGATCATGAGTTATTTTGTACCAGAATGTTCTTCAAAACCAAAAAAAAGACGTTTTTTTTATTTTATATCCAAATATATTAATACTTCAGATTAATATTTTTAACTGTTTTATACCTTTTATCGTTATGGTGTGCAATAAATAATATTATTGTAATAATTAATAATTTGCTATTCAAATTGATAAACGATATAAAATACATAGTAAATAACTTTTTATATATTAATTCAATTAATATTATAACACGCCTTATTACAGTCTGAAATGATAACGACATGTTATTTTGGGTTACTTAACGTTTTAACTAAAAACTGTTTTTTTAATAAGATAAGAGTTACCAATAAACTGGTTCTGAATGGCATTCTCTAGAATATCTTTTAACATATAAAAGTTAAGAATTCTCTGTAATAGTTAAGAGTATTTAAAATCAGCTAATAATTAATCATATATACATAACATATTTGCTTAATTTAGACAGTATATTTCGCCAGTGCCAGAAAGACATTTCGCCAATGACACGTTAATTTATTTAAATAAATATAAAATGAAATGTTCCGATAAAGATGATTGCAAATAAAATGCGAGATGACGCGGTTGCTCAATAGTTGGAGCGACGGAACGGTTTTTCAAAAGTTACAGGTTGGCATCCTAATAAAAATATTATACTATATTGTACAAATTGAAATAAGTTTAACATGGCTAAAACTTGTTTATAAAAAAGCGTAAAATAAATTATACAGTTAAAGTAAAGAAAAGTCGAACAACATTTATACATATATTTTATTTAAGAAGACAGGTGTCAAAATTAATCTTTTTATGACATAATATAAGTATACTAACAACACGACACATGTTTCAATTATTGTTATCGTTTATCTTTTATTTCGGCATTGTGTCCCATCACAAAAGATCTGGTTACAATAGTTTGGGATTGGTAACTTAAATATGATTTTACACTTTTATAGATCAATTTAGTGATGTTCCGATCTGTGTCACAATACTAATTTTGGTATAAGAAATAAATGAATAGTAAAAATAAAATAACTATGCTTTTTGACGTTGGTATTTTTAAATCTTACAAATATTTTTTGAAAGACATAAGTATTTCATAGTAGATCATATACGGGGTTCCTGTTCTTGAGCTCGAGGTATTTCTACTTGAACTCAGTTCACGACTAGTTCGAAACGTTAACATAGCCGGGTACATATATATTTAATAATCATCATGTTTAACGAAAGTTTAATTACAAAACTTCGTAAAAGTAACTTATTTTATTTATTTTTTACACCAACATCATCAGTTCGCATCCCAATTATTTGTCCCAATATATCAATTTCTTTCAGGATCTTATATCATAATCCATACGTCACTTTCTTCTATCAGAGTAATTGATTGTTTGGATTCATCTTCACGAACTTCATGCATGTCTGCTTCAGTCACTCTTAAAACCACATTCATACTTAAAATTCTTACATTCTTTTCATTTTGACAACTGATTGGCACAGTGGTCGTACATCACTTCATTGTGCCTGGTTCGATTTCTGCATTAAGAAAATATTTGTAATAAAAACATATATTTTTCTATTGTCAAAGCGTTACGTCAAACAACAGTTTTACAGTAGTCTAATATCACAACGCAATCTAGCCCTAAGATAGGTAAAGCTTGTAAGTTACCTTTTTTTTGCGTTTTTGTATTGTGTAAAAACGTCTGAAATTTATTTATTGATATTTATTTATCCTGTTCATCCATTTTTTGTTTTGCTCCATTCAAGAAAACATAACAGTACAATTGTAAAGAACTAGAAACCAAATGACAAAATGTTGAATCATTTATAATATTATCTCTGAGCTCGGCCGCAATCGAAACCGACTTTTGTTGTAATTGTCCCATCTGCCAAAATACTTGTGCTCCCCATTGTGGCAACGAGGGTGTTCAACGTATGTCAAGGGTTAACTTTCTGTAGTAGTTTATTATAAAATTAAATGTTATATCTCATTGATTTGTATTTGAATCTTCAACCCTTCTACTGTTCCTAGATATGGATTTAAAAAAATATTTATTTATTTATTAGACTCACAAACAGTTACAATATTATAACAATATAATATTTCAATTTCTCATTCTTTTCTGTCAGATGTCTTGCATCTCCTGTCACCAGTTTTTTTTAGAACAGCCACACACGCTTTGTACCAATCTATAGACTAGCTTGGAATGTCATCAGAACTTCTATGGTGATGGATGAACCCATCTCCAATTACAATGCAATAATTACGAATCTACAGGACTTTTATATAATTTTCTCTGGATTGATCTTCTGGCCAGACACCATAGCTATCATAGCTACCATAGCTATAGCTATCATAGCTATGGTGTCTGGCCAGAAGATCGGGAAAGGTAAACCTTGGTGCTTTGTTTGATGAAATACCATAAATACAAGCTGAAAACCCTCACCTCCTCCTTCACCACCTCCACCTCCACCTACTCCTGTGAAATAGCATAGAAATATAGTGAGATATACAGAGTTTGTCCTCCTCGTCTTTAATGAAACTAGATGCAGCGTCATGTTTCCGCCATACGAAGAGTTGCAGTCGCTAATGCAGTAGAAGGATAATTATTCTGTAATTTAAAAGGGACTTTTGATAATCAAGATTTTTTTCTGGTCATAAACTAACAAAGCGAGTCTACAAATTCCGAGTCTATGAATGTGGTAGTCATACTAGTAGGCTAAAATTATTGTCAGACTACACACACACACAGCCGTATGAACTTAAAAATTTAAAAATAATAGACCTATCTAATTTTAGTTCATATATTTCAATTATAATATGTGAACAATGAAGTTTTAAGTTTAAGTTTATATCATCTTTAAAGTAATCCTAGTTTATATCTTACCTTTCTACAATATTTTGATTAAAAACTAAAAGACAACCTTTGGACTTTTGTAAATATTTTGACATTATTTTTAACGATACAATAAAAGAACGTGATAAATCAAAATAAAGCAATAATTTAAAAAGGAAAAACATTAAAATTCATAGCATGATTTCATACCCCAAGCGTCTGGGCTAGCCGGAGACGGAGAAAAAATAATTTATTGAGCTAAAAACCGCGCCAAAATGATGAAATATGGCCGCCCCTACCAATTCGCGCCTCGTTCAGACAGTGTCATTAGCCCTCGTAAAATTCTCATTCGAACCTGATGTCTCCCGCAAGTTTAAAAAAAAACGAAATTAAATACGTTAACGTAAGTATAATTATGTATTGACTTTTTAGTTACATTGTATGACTCTTCAAATACACATTATTTTGTTATTTTTTTCTAAACTTACTGGTGGTATTTAAATAAATTAATTCATGACCAGAAACCTCTAAAATTTAATTAATATTATTGTGTTTTTTTAATAAAATAAATAAATTCTATATAAAATAACAAATACAAATATCTACAAATAAAACAATATAATTGGTAAATACTTCCGACTTTTAATTCGTAACTATTAAAAGTTGTGAGATGGTAAAGTTTCTATCTATACAACTACGCGTCTATCAATCTATGTGTTTATCCATCTATGTGTCCATCAGTCTATGTATCTATCAGTCTATGTATCTATCAGTCTATGTATGTATCTATCTATCTACATAACAATCCATCCTTGTATGTACGAAATCTATCTGTCTATCTATTTATCGATCTATCTACTTATACTTATTTATACTACTAACAAAATGTAACAAAATGATTTATAAAAACAAACAAACTCGATAATACAACCAAAACATGTAGTAATAGTCCGGGAGCCAGCTACCAATTTTCGTCATGAATTTCCTCCCGAGTGAAAATTTGTAAACTGCAATAGAAAGTTGTGTTATGAAGCTTCTCGGTCGTCAGCTGCGGCTCTGGTGGTGGAGAAGGCAGTGGCAGCCTCCCACGCACGAAGAAAAAAAAATTTTTTTTAGTCATTTCCTCCCATTCTAAAATTTCTTGAATAATAGTTTATCTAATATCTTGAAGGGAAAATAAAGTCAGCTGACCATAACATGGTGGATTATACGTCAGCTGGCCACCCGAATATGAAAAAAAATAAAAAAAATTCAATGATTTCCTCTCAACTAAAAATTTATCTGGTGATAGTTTATATGTTACTGTGAATGAAAATTAACATCAGCTGGCTGTATCTCAGTGGAAAGTTCGTCAGCTGGTTACTTGAAATGTGTAATGTAGCTGCATTTATCACCTACTGAATCTTATCAGCTGACGACTTTTCCCTTTACTTAGAGCTAGCTGATTTGTTTTATTATTTACAAGAGTATATTAACTATTTTCTTAAAAATTTTCATCCAGGAGGAAATCACTTTTCTCAGGTTGTTTGGCAGTATATTTGATTTGATAATAAATATGCAGTTTAATAATGAAGGAAATATAGTTATAACTAAAGTTTAATTAATCAATAATTTATTGAAGCATAATTTTATAAATTAATGAAATTTTATTTTAATATAATGAATAAAAATACTAACAACGGTTATTCATTTTCGCTCTCGCTTTGGCTTGAGTCGCATCGACGCAGTTTTAGAATCATATAGAATGCAATTTAATTATAAAATACATTAATTTTAAGTATGTCTTATTTCCTTTTGCACCCTCTGCTGCGACCATATATAATTAATAATTAATAATTAATTGATTAATTAATTAATTAATTAATTAATTAATAATTAATTAATTAATAATTAATTATTTGTAATTTATATTATTATTACTTTTGATAACAGCGCACATATACACTTAATGCTTAAGTAAAAATTATATATGGGTGTTTCTCTACTAACGGGAAAGTTTTGCATGAAATTTGTCCGGCTCACTTTTTGTTTTAAAATAGGGTTTTAAATATATAGAATGAAAGCTAATAACTAGCGATTTTCAAGTCTATAAAAGGCTGGAAGATTACTCTGCTGTTTTCAATTTTAGAAGTTTTCAATTTTAGAAGACTTCACACTGTCAGCGATTCATTCAACAGAAAATTGAGTCGTTATCATAGACTATATAATTTTGTTTTATTTTTTCAAATTAACCAGAGGATTGTGTTCAAATATTTAGGACAACATTCAGGCGGTAATTTCGAATAATTATTATTACATTTACGTAGTGTTTGTTCAACATATATGATTTTCAGTATATTTAGTTTTAAAATATACTTTAAATTTATTACACGCACTTAAATATTATTTTAAAATTGGATTTAAAGTGAAGATTCTGGGATGGTTGGGATTAAAAGAAAAAAAGATATAAAACATTTATATGATCAACCGGTAGCCTCAAAGATACTGAAATGTACTATAGTTTTAGATATTTTCTTAAATAAAAAATATCTAAAACAATGTGCAAATTGCTTGGGACATCAATTTTCCCGTTAGTAGAGAAACACCCATATATATAATGTAGAAGTTCTCAATAGAGTAATTCCCTAGTTGGAATACATTACACTAAATTATACTTTTTCTTACAATGAATTGTTAAAAAATTATAATCGAAGTAGTAGAAAGAAATAACATTCTACCCATATATTTACGTTAATGTTGAAGGTGTCTCTTCTGATGTCGTTCTTATTTTCCGATATTTTTGCGGCAAAGCAGTATAACGTCGATAACACTCACTATGATACAACTAAAAATGGTTAAGTTGTGTAGGAAGCACATTATTTTGACCGGTTAGATTATTAACTTTTCGTATTGTTAATATAGATCTACACTTATTTTAATTATCTTCACTAAATAATTTTGGAAGAACATTAGTTTTTTTTACAAAAGTGGTAACGTGGTACACGTTAGACATTTTTATTTTTAATTATCCGTTACTATAATAACACTATGTTCGACTGACCAACTTAAACATGGAATCTTTCACTTACCATTCGAGTCACATTATAATTTCAACTTACACTCTCGTTAGTGTGTTTTACTGTTTTATTAGTGTGTTTATAAAATCTGGAGAGGGTAATTTGAATCTACAATCTAGCTACAATGTAAAAAGGGCTCATGTATTACTTTAATTTATATAAGAAAAAGAGATAAATAGAGAAAAGTGATTTCCTCCTGGATGAAAATTTATAAGAGAATAGTTAATATACTCTTGTAAATAATAAAACAAATCAGCTAGCTCTAAGTAAAGGGAAAAGTCGTCAGCTGATAAGATTCAGTAGGTGATAAATGCAGCTACATTACACATTTCAAGTAACCAGCTGACGAACTTTCCACTGAGATACAGCCAGCTGATGTTAATTTTCATTCACAGTAACATATAAACTATCACCAGATAAATTTTTAGTTGAGAGGAAATCATTGAATTTTTTTTATTTTTTTTCATATTCGGGTGGCCAGCTGACGTATAATCCACCATGTTATGGTCAGC
Source organism: Napeogenes inachia (assembly GCA_959347355.1). NCBI lineage: Eukaryota > Metazoa > Arthropoda > Insecta > Lepidoptera > Nymphalidae > Napeogenes > Napeogenes inachia. The sequence goes on along the minus strand of OY365793.1, from coordinate 7,801,429 downwards.
TGACTTTATTTTCCCTTCAAGATATTAGATAAACTATTATTCAAGAAATTTTAGAATGGGAGGAAATGACTAAAAAAAATTTTTTTTTCTTCGTGCGTGGGAGGCTGCCACTGCCTTCTCCACCACCGGAGTCGCAGCTGACGATCGCGAAGCTTCATAACACAACTTCCTATTGCATTTTACAAATTTTCACTCGGGAGGAAATTGGTCATGAAAATCTGTTACTGGCTCCCGGACTATAAATAACGTTGCCAGTTTTCGATTCAGTTCGCATAGCACATAAAACAAAATTGAAGTCAGATCTAGCTGACGCGGTGAATGTGTAGTTTCCCTATTACTTGTTGTTGGTCAAAGGACAACGCTCGAAGTTTTGCAATCACTCTGTATATTTACTTTGTACATAACTTTTTATGTCTCTTATGTACTTATAAATGTTTTAAGTATATAATAATTATTGTCGTTTAGAATAATCGTATCGCAGAATATATAAATAATCAGATCCTATAAAGTATGAGCAATTATTTCGAGGTTATTGTAAAAGTTATGTATATAATTTTAAAATTTATGTAAATCATAATAATAATTGGTTTTTGTATTTATTATTTATTTGTATTTCCTTGTGTTTGTTGTCATTTGGTTAGTTTTGTTATGTTTTTATTGCACTTATAAAGATTTCGAAATATTCACAGCTACTGTTGAAATAACAGTTTTATTCGGCATTTACTAAAGTTGTTTAGCAAACAGTATTTCTAGCAAATGCTAGTATTGTATATAGGAACAGTACAAATATTATATTCATGATTTGGTTTATATTTATCAATATATATACTTGCCTTGATATTCTTGAAGATTCTCTTTCTCAAACAAGAACAATAATTTATTATCGTAAAAGAAAAATGGCTTTTGCTTAGCTCATAATAAGGAAATGGTATTTACCTAAGACCTAGAAGCATGATTGATTCGTGGCGTGAACGTACTACATAACCTAAAAAATCTTACATCACATAACAATAGAACATAAATAAGACACCAAATTGGCCATAATTTAATCCTCCATACAACTAGATACAAAACACAGATACAATTGTATTAAAGGTAATCCCATTGTCTAATTTACGAGCTTTATCTTGGATCAATCTGTAATTAAAACCGAATAACAGCTATCAGTACCGGCGGTACTAAAGTGCTAATCCCGGTAAGCCCCGCACCACAAACAAAATGACGTCGCCCGACACGTGTGTGTCACGTGACCTGTCATTGCATAGACATTAGTGTTTTGTCTAGACTGGCTTTTAGCGTATTATCAGATAACTCTGGATTAAGTATGACTGGGAAATAATGTTAAGATTTTGGATTTTCTTTCAATGGTTTTATTTTAAAAAGAGTTAGGAGTTAAAGCCTAAAGCGGAAACTTGAGGAACACTAGGTTTGTAAACGTACATAATAAATAGAGTACATAATAAAAAGAGAGACGTACGTAATAAGAAGAGGAAGACCTAAGAAAGTGTGTATGGATGATATGTTAAGAAGAAGAGCATTAAGATGAAAAATGATATAGGAAGAAACGTATGTGCTGTATTGACTAAATATAGTGAGAAATATAGGAAAGAGGTATTTTTATAGATATCATAACAATGTATTATAAGCTTATCTATAAGCGATTAAAATCACTAACTTGACAAGGTTGCTTTTATAAAACATAAAATAGAACCGAATCCATTGCCACTGTCTTTTGATGGCAAAAATCTCAAAAATATTATATTCGTTTTGATGCAACTATCAATTAAGAATAGAAGAATTTATAAAGATGTTATAATTTATAAAATATTTATAAAATCGACTAAATTCTTATGTCTTCAGTCTCAAATCGTTGTGGTCGTCAAAAACTAAGACATCTGGAAGAATAACTGAAATACCAAATTAAACTAAAAAATATCCTGAAAATAAGGTTTACACAAAACATCTTTTCATTGTCAAAGCTATTATCACGACAAATACTTAATAGTTAACCCTACCTATGTAATCCCGAGGCAAGTTGCTAGCTTTCTGATAAATCTTAGTATTTATTAACTACACCTAAGAGTATTCAGGATGTTCAGCAATAAATAAACCTGGTCACCACAGGAAAGCAGGTACAACACGTTCTTTATTAAGAAACATAACCAAAATGACATCAAACAAAGCCAACGAAGGGGAGGACTCACTTAAATATGAATCATTTCATTATAATGCTGTATTCAATCCGAGTAAACCTCCATGTTATTACAACAAGGGGAGCGTACAGACATAAAAATGTATTATACAGTAAGCCCCGTGGAGACGATAACCGACACTTAAAACCATAGAGCATGACCGCATTACTCTGTGATCTATGCTCCACGGAATCTGAGTGCAATTTTATCTATGAATCGCTTCTGTTTATCCATCAAAATTGGAGGGAAATATAAACGATTTAATTTTTTCATCCATTTGAATTTGAAATCTATCGTATAGATATAAGATACAAATTGTATTTTTATCGCAATTTGCTGAACTGGTGTTTGTTTGACATTTACAGGTATATATATAGAGTGTAGAATTGAATGGTTTGTCCATTTGTCTGGAGGGTTCTTGTTTTATGGGAACAGCAAATTCGGCACGTGTCAACCGATGGAATTAGTCTTAATACTTGTAATAATAAAGTGTGAAATTGCTACCCGTATTTGTTATAATTTTCTTATTAGGCTTTTTGAGCCCCCGCCATTTGATTTAAGCCGGTTTTTCTTCTAAATGAGATTAGATTGTTAAGATATGATATGATATTTATTCAAGATTTTTTGTAGTGTTGAAATATTATGAATCGCTACAGTTTATCGAGTATTTAATTCAAACTCGGTTTTACGTTCACAGCATTTTTATTGATTGCTTCGTCCAGTGAAGCGCGTCGGAGTCTGGATAAACAAGGATAAAAATAATAAAATAAAGATGGCTGACGAAGCACCGCCCCCCGCTGGGCAGCAGCTACCGTTTGTTTTTCATTTACAGTTCCACCTGGTGAGCACAGCATCACTATATCGATATCGATAATCATCGAAATCGATATAGTGATGCTGTGTCGATATAATTTATTTTAAAGATTTTAATTGTACAAATAGTTTTTATTGTAAAAATACTAAATAACAGAACATCACTAAGATCGATTGTCAACAGTTAACGCTAAATCAGGCAATGAGTCGTCAAAGTTTTTTCCATCTTTCAATTCGTCTGGTGATACCGATTATTCAATTTCGGAAGCCATTCTCATCGGTTTCTGATCATTTCCGTTGGATTTCTGTTTTTTCTCTATTTACCGTGACTGGTTGTACATTCCTCACCATTCTTACAAAACGTTCGATAGATATTCTATATAATAGATTGATTTAATCGAACCGATTCGAGCCACTGGAAAAAGCTGTTTTATATATTGATGATATTTTTAAGGTTTTTATTTATTTATGTATTTTCTTGAGCCCATGTAACGGAAACTTTGAACATGATTTTGATTTTAAAATAGCTGATTATTTTGTAATTTTGTATACTTATCAAGCACCGACGACTATAGTCCCGTATATTTTTCATTGCTACAAGATTCATTTATTGACTTGTTCTTAGTGTCTCTGGATGTATCTAATAACATTGCGTGGAACGGCAAGTTACTATAGAAACCAAAAAGCAGTTTCATTCAAAGAATAGCCATACACAGAATAAATTATAAATCCTCAACTAGATCTTGAAGTTTAATGTTCATTCTTCCATAATTATTTTGGACACTGAAGTCTTTGACCGACAAGAATCTTATATTTCAAAAATGCAATATATACCTGAAATAAAACTTGGACTGTAAAAAGAAATTTGACGCTCAATAACAATAAATCTCCTTACCCATAGTATTACAAACAATTAAGAATTGTTTATTATTAATAGAACCTCATTATCCCCAAAATCCTTGGAAGAAAATTCAAATCATTCAGATTCTATTTAACATTACTTGGTGTTAACTGTTAATTAAAATCGAAGTCCAACTGGGTTTGGTCCTTTACACAGTATGGGGTCCAAATAAGAAGTCCTTGGTAGTAGTAGTTCCATGGGTAGTTGAATTTTTCGGAATATTTTAAACAAATTTTTTACTACACTAAAAATTGTAAAAACCTTTTTATTTAACGACAAACAAGCTTTTATATTATAAATTTGTTTTTATATAATATACATAAAAACCATAATAAAACGTTATGTCGTGGTATTGTCAAGTAATGAGGGATAAAGAGAATGTAACGAGAAGAGAACTATATATGAGTAGTGTGTGAATAATGATATGTCAAAGAAGCAAGAACGAGATGACGTATGATAGAAGAAAGTGGAAGAAATTAGATGTACGCTAATCCCAAATAAATGGGATAAGGCTAAGTAGATGCTATAAATACGAAAAGATAACACTTAAGTTAAATAAAGAACATTCCTTTAAAATCTATAAAATATACACACATTAGTTGAAGGAAAAAACGATTCAGTCAAACAAATTGATTCAAATCCGTGTCAAATTAAGATTTTTTTGTAAATGTACATTCCATTAGTTATTTTTTTAAGAAAATAAAATACTTTTGCTATTTTATACCTATAAATATAATAAACAATATTTGATTCTATAAACTAGCTAATTCAGACGTTGTCATGGCAACAGTGTTTTTTTAGCTTTTCCGGACAAATTTCATAGACTTATTATACATAGAGTAGGGAAGCCAGAATAGAACGTGTCCATCGAAAAATAATAATCTGTTTCTTTTTCTTTTATGTGAGATTAGACAAAAATAAGTATCGGTCTCTCTTCTTGCCTCTTCTATTATTTGTCAGACATTGACACTTAGAGGCCTATCCTATCCTATATAAGTTCAGAGGTATATTAAAATATAACTAATATTGTCCAATCGCTCTCAAGTTATTGACTAAGGAAATTATTGATATACTCATATATTATACTTTATATTAGTTCATTATACTTACAGAACATATCACGCAGTAACAAACTTGTAAAAAGACAACAGACGTCGCTTGCACTGGTGAAATTTACTTTCAATATAAATAAAATAAATATATATTAGTAAGCAAATTTAATATAAATTACGTTTATTCAAACGTAAAACGCACAAACATCCCCAATAATAATATAATATTATATAAATTATATTTACGAATAATGATTTAATAGACATAAACTTGAATCGGTATTATCAAAGAACTGATAGAAAACTAGAACGGAAGTTAGGTCATCAGTTAGACCTCAAATATATCTAGAATATGTTAATTGTAAACAATATAAAATGTCAAGATCATATTAAAATGTTAAGATAAGAATGTTAAGATAAAAAAGATCATTTATCATTAATAATTAAGTTATTCTCCAAAACCAATTCGCGCCAATAATTAAAAATAAGATTCTCGGAGATATGCAAATGACTGACCGCTCGGCCATGTTTTTTTACACAATCTATCTCTTTCTGACGTTAACTTTTTTGTATCTCTGTTTCATTTAATAACACCAGCCTAAGGAGGTTTATTTAAAACATATTTCTCTTTTACACTTACCATTTTAAATAATTTAACCCAAACAAGGTGTGAAATTTACAGATTTATGTCTTCCACAGGTTATTTTGAGGAAAATTAATCGAATCTTTATCTTGTTTTAATTAAATGTCCAGTTTGTGATGTTAATAAATGGAAATTAATTTCTATATACATTTGTTTTCAGATTATTACATATATGTTGCGAATACTATTTATAAATAAGATAAATTATATAAATTTTAGCTTATTATTATAAGGATAAAATATAACTAAAACTAATTAAAATGTTCAGTTAATAAAATACAGTTAAAACAATTAAAAATATATATTTTTATATTTACACAATAGTATAATATAATTTAGTTAGTATTGAATAAACGCAGCTTCAATGGAGCAAATGATAACAACTGATACTAGTTGATAACAGCTGATAACAACTGATAACAGATGATAACGGTGTTATTCAATGAGCGTATTATAATTAATAACTAACGACTTCTCCCACAAATCATAATGGACGTGTTGTATTTATTGTCCAATTAACGATGGATGATGTTATGCAACAAGTAACAATTACTGATTATATTTTTAATTAGTTATTTTATTTAAAAAAAAATGCATACATAGTGTTTATAGAATATTTATTTAATTTTATAAATTAAGAAAAATATTTTAATTTACATCAGATAAAAAATATTTTTGAGGAATTATTTTAAATTATCATTATATATTATTACAACTTAGTTATATGGTATTATAATTATCTTCACAGGAACTAGTAATTTCCATCGTAATAGGTTATCAGATGTTGCCATTTACCAATAAATACGTCAATTTAACACATCCGTTCAATTAGATATTACTATCAATGTAACATACAAACATACATTGTATATATATATAAATAATAATTAATTGGCCAACTCTTTATTTCTTAAGACATTCTTAAACGTAACGGACGGGCGTCATACCTACGCTCAGAATTATGTAATACCAACTCTGAGGCACCAAATGTATGGAAAAACTAAAATTTTAAAAACTATGAATTATAAAAAGTCTAAGAACAAATGTTGTTGAGATTGATGTAGAGAGGCTGCCTGCAAGAGGTGGCCTATTGATTACAAATAACCTTCTCAATACATAATATATTGCTTACTAAATATTGACGTTAATAAAACATAATAATAATGAATTACTAGGCTGATTTTGTTGTGTGGTTCTTCTCAGATCTGTCCTAGAGTTACTATACATGTACATCTAAAAAAGCAAATGAAGCTACCTATCTGACTCTTTCTTGCATGTGTGATTAGACAAAGATAAGTATCAGTCTCTCATCTTTCTTCTCTTATCATTTGTCAGACACTGACAGTCATGGGCCTGCCTATGGTTCCCCTATTCTATGTATAATAATTCTATGAGATCTGTACTCTTAGTACGAGTTTTGATATTACGAAAACTTTGACAGTTTACCAAATAGTCAAATCAAAACAAAGATATTATACCTTCTATGAATCGAAATCTATTTGAATATTAAAAAAAAAAAACTTTAAAAAATATATATATATTATTTACTATTTATGTATGATTATATATGGATGTAACTCGTAGTAAGGGTACAGGGTGTGTTGGGAACTTCAATATTAAGTTCTTAAATGAGTCTTACTTCTGTATGGTATAAATAGGCTCCTGACACTACCATTTGTCTGTATTGATTCAAAATGGGAAAATTATAAATATATATATATCTCTTTCTCTCATAGATATTTGTCAATATATCCTAATATTTAATACTAGTAGAGATGAATCGAGCTTATGTTTCTCTCTCACTCTAATGATTGGTTACTTTCACCCATGACAAATATAGGATCTACAATATTATGGAATTATTAAAATTGTTAAGGTTAACTTTTACGTACATTATATAAAAAATATAACAATATTAAGAAAATATTAATTAGATATAGAATTAAAAATAAACCGAAACGCATTTCCCAGATGTCGCGGGTTCGAATTTAGCCCGTATCAGGTTATTTTTCAAATTCGGCGGCCACTGAAAATCATCAGGGAGAGTTTTATTAAGTTTTCCTCTTTTTTTTTACTAATATAAATAAAGTTTTTTGTTTTATTAATTAAATTTAGTATTTAGTTTTGGTTAATATTGTTAACACCAAATAAAGAGATTTGAGTGATTTTTGAAATAAGCTCCACATGGCTAAACAAGTTTATATTTTCAAACAATATTAAGAAAAACAAATGTCTAAGAGTAAATAAAAATAATATTTCAACATATCAATGTATTGGCAGCTATAAGGTCGTATATTTTTCACTATGCCTATCGCGCAGTAAATCGTGGACCGCTTAAGGCTCTTTTGATGGTACACCCGCTTAAGTTATAGGCCCCTAGTGACTGCCCGGTCTGATACATGTTCTGTTTACTTGCTTTGTTCGTTCGTATTGGTACATAACCATACTTTGATGTCAGAGTTGTTTTCGAATGTTTATGTTAGCTTAGAATCAGATGGATTCGAATTAAAGTTTAACATCTGTAATTTTACAAACATATAGAATGGTGAGACGGTTTTCAAGAGGTCGTGGGTCGAATTTCGAATCCCTGCTCGTAGCGGTTTATTTTTCATTCTATATTTGTTACATACCTACCCTTCATTTGATGCCAGAGCTGTGTGCGAGAGTTTATATAAGCTTAAAATTAGATGCATTTGATTTAAAGTAATTTTTTTCGAATTTTAAATATGTAAATATAGATAAAAAAAAATCCCGGTTAAACAAGACGGTTTCTCAGAGGTTGGAATTCCTGTGCATATCGGTTTATCTTTCACCTATATTTATTTATTAAATAAACTTAACATGGCTATACTTGTTAATATTTCCAAGCATTATATCTAATAACATTTTATAATAGGATTCTTCCTATCATATTCTATTGTATGTTTTAATATATATCTAAAAACATCTAATTAGTTAAAAAAATATCATATAACACCCACATAAATATGGTATATGGAACATGTATTGTAATGTTATATTTTGTTATATATAAGCCGCATTACAGTACTGTCTTGAGACCCTACAGAGCGCTATATTTCACCGGATCTCCGAAATATTCGCCGAAATGGGCCATAAAGATGACACATGGCTTTGAAACAGACCAATAGTTTTAATATATTACTTGAGATATGTGCAGTCTGGTCTGATTTGGATTTATTTTGGACACAGACTGGTCTGTAAAAAATAATTAATCTTAATTTAAATTGGAATATTATGTATATATATATATATATATAATTATAGTCCAAAAAATCTATTACTTTGATTCCACCGTAATTTTTTGTATAATCAACAGACTACTGTTTCTATTCTATTCTATTCTGTAAAAGAAATAATAAAAGAGAAAAAATAAATAAATATATCAAATTGGTGACGTAAGTTCTTGTTTGGCCGTAAGCAAGAATTAGCAATTATTTTAAATAGGTACGTACATATTATTTTCTAAGATTAATATCACCATTTTTCTTATTATCACAGCAAGAAATTGGGTAACCTTTGTTTGGAAGAATATGCATTTGACGACGTAAATTCTTGTTTTGACGTAAGCAAGAATTAGCAATTATTTCGCAATTTTAATACATTCATGTTGAGTATGTTGTTATCACAAAGTATTAATTACTACCACAATATAACACTTTACTAGTGATAAAGCGCGACACCGTTCATTCGGTCAACTGATAAGAACTATGATATCTGACCATTTCGATTTTTCGGCACTTTTAATATTGATATATGTCAACATGTTGATTTAGAAATCGGTAATTATATTTTGTTATAGTATTATTAATATTTTGACGAGATGTATTATATTTTTTATTGAACGATGTAAATGTTTTGACATATAAATATATATGTTGATTATACGATACTTACGTTTTTTATTTTATTATAATGTAACATATATTTAAAAATTAAATATATTGTTATTACATTTGCGGTTAAAAATATATAAGAGAACCATAAACAAAATATGTTTTACATTTATTTTTTTTTATTTTTACGAGTAGGTACTACCTACCTATTGAAATCAAACTATTTTTTTTGATTTAACTCGCATTTAATTAAATTTAAATTTACACAAAAAAAACTCTACGTTTCGATACAACAGATTATCAGCTCAAATTAAAAATTTAATATTACGCCAGTTTAATCCGTTAAAAATAGCTTTTTTTTATATTTTTCTTATTAACAAACTTAGTAGTGGTTTACGTTAAATTTGCTATAAGAAAACATCTGACGTTTATAATGAACCATTTTGATATATTTTTAATTACTATCTTTATAAATTAATAAGAAAAAATATAATTAAGCAACGTTAAAAACAAGATAGTGTAAATCGTGTTACAGCAATGTAACAATCAAAACAGGGTCCCGGGTCAATGATAAGATCTTGTATTAATTTGCTATTTTTAACATTTTTTTATATGTTTTATCAATTGAAGGCAGTTCGAAATTAGGCGAATCTTTTCTATATTATGTACCTAGTCTTGTCATAAATATTGTAAAAAAGAAAAAAATATTTTTAATTGGAAATAACATTTATTACTTTTACAGTGTGTTAGTTTAATACACTAATATAAAATAATTAAAAATATAAAAAGCTTATTTGAAGTAGTGTCCATTAGCTGCAATACAGTCCTTTAAACGTTGAGGCCAGTTATTAATAGATGCACGCGCTCTTTCCATGCGGAAATTCTTAACTGCCAATCGTATCGATTTTTTTAGGAACTACAAATTATCATGGCGTTTAGAGCAAGCTGTATTATCTAAAACTGACCATAAATCATAATACGCTGGATTAAGATCCGGACTAGACGACGGCCAGTCTTCAGCTCTTATGAAGTCCGAGACGTTCGCTTCCAACCAAGACTGCGTGGACCGAGCTTTATGACCCGGAGTTTTGCTGGAAGGACCACACTTGGTTATTGAACTTGGTGTTATTAAGAGGCTTAACTACCTTCTCAAGAATGGTATCTTGATACACTTGTGCCGATGTTTTGATACCTTTTTCACAAAATTATGGGTCAATCACTCCTTCATACCTAACACCCCACCAAACCATCAATGAAGTCGGATAATGCCCACGATTCACTCTGTCGACTAATTGGGAAGCTTCCTTAGAGCTTTGAGCATAAATATGATCATTTGGTTTGTTAAAATGTTGCTCAATTGTAAACATTTTCTCATCCGTAAAAAAAATAGAGAGACTGCCTGCAAGAGGTGCTCAACTAATTACAAATAACCCTGTATAATGAAGAATAATTAACACTGACACAGTAGCTCAATTGCCAGATATCGTTAAGGTCTCAAGCTCAATTCTGCCAAATTTCTTAATTAACGAAAAAATCACATAAATTAGTTTTATATTTTAATAAGATTTATAGATTGATTTACATAATTCTTCTAAGGTTGCTAAATAAAATACTTTATGATTTTACCTTGAAAAATATATATTGTAATGTACTCATGGTAAAGTTTTTGATAACAGGGTTATCAAAAGCCGAATAACCACTAAATTATTAGTTTCTTTGTCAACGCCGCTGATAAACATGTTTATTGAATATTAATATTGCTTTTGACGCAATTAAACATTTTAGTGCAAGTTTTGTTATATAATCATTTGAGTATATTTATTTATATAATTCTTTATTGCACAATATGCAATGTAATATACAAAAGGCGGGTTTAATGCCACGAAGATATTTTCTACTAGCCAATCTTGGGATGAGGAGAAAACGATGGTAGGCGTGCAAAAATGTAAAAAAAAAAAAAAAAAATAGAAAGAATAATAATAATATTATAAAACTATCTACATATATAAATCAATATTCAGATAATAATGCAAAGAATAATATTGTATATTGTATTTTCACAATTATTAAGGTATATAAAATTGTATAATTCCCAGAATTATTCTACGTAGAATAGGCAGGCCTATAAGTGTCAGTGTTTGACAAATAAAAGAGGCAAAATGGGGGACCGATACTTATCTTTCTGTAATCAGACATACAAGAAAGAGAGACATATAAGTAACCTCATTTGTTTTCTCTTTTCTTTCGATGGACACATTTTGGCTGGCTTCCCTATTCTAGGTATAATAACTCTATGATTGTTTGGTTCCAGGGCTATTTAGTTTAAGCGATATTTTTCAGATAATCAAAAACTTTTGATTTCAAATATGTCTGTAACATATCGCTTAGACCAAATAGCTTTAGAAACGTCGATATAGCTTTTATATATTTTTATTTTGTGAGGTTTTTCTCGAAGTTTCTATAAATAATATTATACATACATTATTAAGAGAGGCTTTATGAACATACCAGCCAGTCTATACAAAGTGCTACTACCATTCCCGATTTATAGCATAGGTAGTAACTGTAAGGTAGTAACTAACTATAAGGTTCCTGTAAGATGCCTTTGTTCCACAGTATTGTTGAACACATTGTTAACTCTTGATTAGTTTATTTCCTACCTCTTGTATTGTTATGAATAATATATTGACTTACAGTTCGTAAATTCTATATGAAAATTTATAACGATGTATATATTTTGGTGTCGGTTAGTATTAACTTTTAAACTATCGCGTTTCATTATATATTTTTATTTAGAAAATCGGGAATTAACGCGGCCCGAAAACCGGTTAGTGTTGTGATTAGTGACCGAATGCTGAACCAAAAGTTGTGGATTCGATTCCCACAGGGGACAAATCTTTGTGAGATCCACAGATTGTTGTTCCTATTCTGGGTGTACTTTGATGAAATATATATTTTTTTTATTTATTTGTAAGTATTTTTAATGATTTCTCGTTTTTTTTGTTTTGTTCATTTGTAGATTTAAAAAAAAAAATATTTTATACATAAAATTAGTAAAACTTTTTCACAATTCTATAGAAATTAAAATATAGAGATATTTTGTTAGGACCGGATATCGAACACAAGACCATTGGCTAAGAGAACATTATATCATGTATATAATAAAGAAACTTAATTCCTAACAAAAACTATCTTTAAACATATTAGGTGAAATATAATTTAAGTACAAGTATGTATATTCTTATTTAAAAAACACTTATATTTAACTTATAGATTCCTGGTATTTAACTTTCCAAAATTCCAGATGACTTATAAAAAAAAAAAATATTTTGAATAACACAATAATATGTTTTTAAGACGGAAAAACCCTTTTATTAAAAACATTTATGTATCAAAGGAAAAACCCATTATTGATAACTTTACATATAACAAGATCATAGGCCAAAGTCTGGCTTTGATTGAAAATTCTAAGTAAATTAATTACGAGTACATAATAATAATACTGTCGGTTTGTCTGTTTCTTACAATAATTATTAAAGCGATATAATATTGTATAAGTTTTGTATATTTTGTTATGTCTAAATATTACTTGCCACTGAAACCTTTTCAGGATTAAATATACTCTATGAGCTTTTCTGTATCCATGGCAACGTGGGTGCGAAGTTTCATGAAAATCGGTTGAGACAATAAGTCGTCATAAGATTATAGTTATTATACATAAAGTAGAGAAGCCAGCATAAAATGTGTCCATCAAAACTAAGAGAAAGCAAATAAGGTTACCTATCTGTCTCTCTTTCTTGCATGTGTGATTAGACAACCATAAGTATCAGTCTCTCAACTTCCTTCTTTTAGTATTTGTCAGACAACGACACTAATAGAATCATAGAGATATTATACAAATTCTATGCATAGGACTATATATAATCATTCTAAGCGTATATGTCAATTTTTATATATGATATTTGTCACTTTGATATGATGTTTATAACATAATATGTCAAATGACAACAGTGTCAAAACTACCTTAATTATATTTATCATTATTTACAGTAAAGTATTTGTAATAGTAACAGCGTAGGTACATCTCTCAGATAAGATTGAAATTATTTTTAAATACATGATTTTTCTTATAATTAACAAGATAACAATATTGACGAATCAATATTTCAATAACAAATTGTATTACATATATATAATTCAATATAATATAATAACAATAATTTTAAGCGATCGCTTTAGCGATATAAAAAACATTTTTTTTTTTTTATATGTATGTAGTACGATTTCCAAAAAAAATATCTTAAACCAAATAGCTCTGGAACCGTCAAAATAAAGATAAAAACATAACATGGATGCAAGTCAAAAATACAGAATGAATATACATCACTAGTGATTTATTTGAGCGTTCTTGTTCCGCGCGGTCTCCGGAACGAAATGTACGACGCGTCGCTACCGTTTTCGTCACTACAATGTTTATACGAAATTCATAATGTTTTAAAAAATCGATAATGTTACATATATTTTATATGTCAAATTGATTGAAATATTCTCATAAACATTTACCCAAATACTTATACTATATGCGAAAGTATGTTTGTTAGTACTTAATTCATTTAAAACAAAGCAGCATCGATATGATTTTTATTTCTAGAATAAAATAAAGGAAGTATCATCTGATATTTCTTGCCTAAACAATGATTTCAATGGAGTTCTTACTCATGAGCTCGAAGCATAGCATAGACAGATATAAATAACAGGAACACAGGCAGGTAAATAAAAATATTTAATAACGTCTTTATTATTGTACAACATGTGTAGCGCCTAATATGACCTTTATTAGTGAAGCGTATATGAAATTGAGAGAGTGAAAATGTAGCCCGTACACAAAACAGTCTGGGAGGTAATTCCCGCTTCAGGAACCGAGGCTTGAAACCAATCATTCACCGACTTCTTCTACTACTATGGCATTATCTTCTTTACCGATACTTACAATATAGTAGTTCCTAAATACATGGCATTTATATGACTCTTGTAATTTTCAAGAGCTTGAGTTCGTAGCATTTTCATATCCTTTGACGGGCTTTTGTTTTTCTTTGCCGCAGAAGAAGAAGACGAAGAGAGCGCTGCTTTCAAAGGGATTGGAAAAGTGACGCTAGTAATGTTCAACATTTCTCATATAAATATTGTTGAGCTTAACCAAGAACCATAATAAGTCATAACAATATACCAAGTATTTCTTACCCAAGATATACCTAACTGCAAGGAACTTATTATTATTTGCTTACTCTATTGCTATCTCTGTCTACTAATGAATGTCATGGCCTCTCTTTTCCTCTAATATGATACTGTGATCTTTATTGGTTAACTATTGAACATACTATTAAGCAGTTGTTTCTGATATTTGGATATTCTCCATAGAGAAGAAGGCCCTTCTTAACTCTCCTTGTCCTACCTTCTTTATAATTAATGTAATCTTAACGCACGTAGATATTCGGATAGTATGTTGAAAATCACTAAAGTTGCTCAGAGGATAATTGAAGATTACTCTTAAGAAATGTTAAAAATACTGTTACTGGTAGCATTGCATAATAACAACAATATATCTAAATAAATTACTTTTCTACTTGGCTTACAAGAAGAATAATTGTAAATACCATTTCATTACCGTATAATATATTTTATGCAATGTATATTAAAAAATATGTTTAGGCAATGTATATTAAAAGAAACCATAAAACTATTCTTCAATGAAAGCGAAAAATTATAATTCATTGCTACGGTAGCTCAAAGTTACGGTATGGTTTCCGAGAGATCGCGGCTTTGAATCCCTGCACGTATCGGTTAATTTTCATCCTATATTTAATTAAAATTTAATTCATTGAACGTGAAAAAGATCATGTATTTGAAGATAATGTAATAACGAATAAAACAAAAGTCAAGTGGGTCAAACTAATCGAATATCTAAATTCAAATCATATCACATCCGTTATGTTCCGGAAATTGAACTCCAGAGCGGCCTCTTGACCCCGACCCTTGGGCTGACATCCGTCAAAACGTTCCACCATTTTGACTCCCTTTTTGGATGTTAACTTTATGTGAAATGTGTTGTTATTCAAAATTGTTTAAAACTTCTTAATAGTAATATGCATTTTTTTTAACCTATAAATTATAGAAACAAGATAAAAATGTATCAGCATTAATATAAGCAAATTTCACTTAATTCTATATGCTTATAAATTCACCATAGACACAATGATTTAGTTGGCAGAGAGGCGGTGACGAATCCTTAAAATTAACAGATTCGAAGCCTTTATGAACTTTTTATCGTTTTTTATTAATTTTTATTTAAAATTATTTGTAATAAATTTTATATACCATCTGATAAAATCAAGTTTAAAATAGAAAATGAATATTTTATCTATAAGCCTGTGTGGCTTTATAAAATTGTACCTTAAAAATCAATCCATGACCTCAGAGGTTAGTTTAAACTGAGATCAAGGGAGATAACATTTAGTAGACCATGGTTAGATGCTGGAAATGGACCATAAATGATCATCACGATATTACCAATAAATTCTTTGCTGTATTCAGTACAGAGATAGTATCCTAGAATACACCGGTATTCTAGAGCTAAATTGTATGAAAATGGATTTTTTTTATGTATGGGTAGTTATAATATGATTTATTTTCTTTATTATTGTAATAAAACTATGTCTCAATTAATATAAAAGTACATATATGCCCGCCCCGTTGTTCAGTCATATATGTGATGAGCAGATGTCTGTATTTCTGTGTCTGGTCGTGTTTTAAATAATTTGCTTATTTAGGATAGTTCAATTTAAGTAATTTGTCCTGTGATATTATTATTATAAAATAAATTAAATAATAAAACCAGCTCCATACTAAGTATTCTCTCGTAATGAAGACATACTGTTGTGGACCCGCCCCCTCTAAGCGGATAATTGAGACATTATAGAGCGCGCATTGCCTTCATAGATCAGATCAGATATTGATACAGCCTCGGGAACCAGAGATAGCTCGTATATAACACGATCCTTATTATTTATATTAGATCTTATGAAGATAATTGGCGTATTATTAAAGAGAAAATATTTGGATGCATTATAATATTCACAAAAATCATAGAATTATTATACACAGAATAGAGGAGTCACATGCCTATGAGCGTTAGAGACTGACAAATAATAAAAGACGGAAGATGAAAGACCGATACTTATCTTTGTCTAATCACACGAGCAACAAAAGAGAGACAGATAGATAGCCTCATTTGTTTTTTCTTTTCTTTTCGCTGTGCACATTTTAGGCTGACTTCCCTACTCTATGTATAATAACTCTATGATAAAATTACTTAACCTTTTAATCAAGGACTCTATTTAGAACAAATACTTTTTGTTTGTTTTAAAATTAAATTAAAATGACAGATTGATTAGACAAGTTTGAAATTTAATTTTCCATAATATATAATTATAAGTATATATTTATAAATAATAAGTATATAAACAATGTTAAATGATAATAAAAGAAAATACAGTCCCATAGATCCATATATGAAACAGTCTATAGTCAAAGGTAGGTAATATATTTGTATATATATATATATATATATATATATATATATACAAATATGTGTACTTATTTCTCCCTATTAAAATCAACAGTGTCACTCTCACTAGCCGGTATAGATATCTTTTTAGAGATAACTTTATTCAATGTGTTGTTATCCTTTGGGTTTTTTTATATCACTAGATCTGGTACATAAATAAGTAAATAATATGTATATTTGAAGACTTCTCGTCCCGTCAAGAATAAACTATTTTTCATTAAAAAGATCTCAACCGATTTTGATGCTGTTGGTCGAGTGGTTAGCGCAGACGCTTAATGTATAGCGACGCAATGGGGCTCGGGTTCGATCCCCGACAGGGACAGGCATGTATGTAATGAGCATAGTCTGTATTTCTGGGTTTAGTCGTTTATTAAATATATTCTCAGTATTTATATATGTATTTCTATGTATTTGTATCGTTGTCTAACACCCTTAACACAAGCAAATAATTAGCTTACTTAGGGGTTAGGTCAATTAGTGTAATTTGTCCTGTGATATTATTATTATTATTATTGTAGTCATTCAGAAGCTTTATAAATATAAATGCATAATATAGTAGAAAAACACTGATCATTCTCTATTCTAATGTTTTTTCGTAAATAAACACATTTTTTTGTTTTCAATATCTTATAACTTGTAATGTTTATATTGTCTTATGACAAAGATATTATCTGCAAGCATTGCGCCCATGCGAAGCTGGGGCGGATCGTTAGTATCATATGAAAATAAACAAATTTTATTTAATGTACAAGAACTATACAGTTGTGTACTCCTGTCTTCTATTCTTTCTTTATATTCTCTTTCCTCTTTCGCTTTCTCCTATTTCTTTATTGTATGCTTGCCTCCACTTTATACTATTTTCGGTGTTTTTTTGCAGATTTTACCCAGGAAAACTATGATGAAACTGAATATGAGGGAATACAAATACACGATTATTCTCAATTTGATTACGATAAACTCCGGGATAAGAGACAAATATTAGACGAGCAGGACGCGGAGAACATGGATAATGATGATGAGCCTGAGTCCGAGAATATCCCAGAGGAGGCTGAAGTCAAGGAACGTTTCCTACTACCATTATACGTTATAACTGCTTTCTTTGCTGCTATGCTAATAATTGGGCCGTTGCTTGTACGAAAATGTCCACATAGAGGGTTGGTTGATTGCTTTTTTAAATATATTTTACATCAGATATACAATTTACAAACCAAATGGTCGAGTGGTTAGTGCAGATTCCTAAGTATTGCGGTGCAAAGAGGCTCGGGTTCGATTCCCTATAGGCACAAGCATGTATGTGATGAACAAAGATGTCTGTATTTCTGGGTTTGGTCGTTTATTAAATATATTCTCAGTATTTATATTATGTATTTCTATGTATTTGTATTCTTGTCTAACACCCTTAACACAAGCAAATGATTTGTTTATTTAGGGGTTGAAACAATTTGTGTAATTCGTCCAGTTATAATATTCTTATTATAATTCATAACGAATGTTATTTTTCAGGATAGTGCAAAGCAGTATCATGCTTAGCGCGTTCTGTATGTGGATATTGTAAGTATGCAAATATCATACATGTATAGCTGTTAGGCTAGTTTAAATATTAAATAAATAGAGAATGGTAAATAAACCAATACGATCAGGAATTTAAACCCGCGACCTCTGGGAAACCATCCCGTCGCTTCACTTATTGAGCTACCATACACCTAGTCGTATCTGTTTATTTTTCATTCTATATTTATTTAAAATGATTGGTGTAAGTAAATTGTTTAAAAAACTGTGGTACAAATTAATTTAAATATATATTAAGTATGTCATTTTCAGGGTTCCGTAGGCAATGGGTAAGAACGGAACCCTATTACTAAGACCCTGCTGTTCGTTTGTCTGTCGCCAGACTGTATCTAATGAATCGTGATAGCGCTAGAAAGTCAAAATTTTCTCAGATGATGTATTTCTGTTGCCGCTATAGCAACAAATACTAACAATAGAATAAAAAAATATTTATTTTTTTTTGCTCGATATTAATAAAGTCTACCTGTTACGTTTGAAATAATCATATATTTTTTTAGTTACATATTCGCTTTAAGCATGAATAATAACATTAAAATTAATATTAGGGAACTCTATACAAAAACATTTCGATCCCTCGGGGAAGAAAGGTCGTAGAGACCGCTTTGGCGAAAATGAGTTAATGGTATACTTTTGTGTATTATTTCAGGCTCTATCGATCTGTGTTTACATTATTTAAGAAAAAATGTGTTATACGACCCATACTTTTTCATACCTTAAACCAGATTTTTAAATAAATAATGGTGTAAATACCAATTGCATGGGATCATTAACTTGGTTTGATTGTATCACTGTTAAAATATTTGGGCGTAAAAGCCAATAAATAAGTATTCATCTTTCATGCCTTTTTGGCCTTTGAAAAATTACAGCAATGATTTTATAAATTGGGAAGAAATTGACCTAAAAACTTTCACTAAAGAAACTGTAAAAAAGTACAGTTTAAAAATATTCGAATTGTTACATTCAACAAGAAAGCACCTAATCAAGTTTATATTAAATACTCCACCGATGAAGAAGTCATTGCAGAAAAAGTTTTAGTAGTTTATTTGAAGAAACTAGAAAAGAGCGGGATACTTATGCAATAAAAAAAAATAACGGGAAAAGGAAAAGGGAAGGGAAAGAGTAACAAAATGACTAAAAAAGAGGATTTCAAAGATGAAGGATTCCAGAAAAGAGATTTTGTATTACGTAATTTATATAATCCCCGATTACTTATTTCAATTGCCAAATATAAGGATTTGAAACGTCTTTGTGATGGCGGAGTAACCTAAAGCATACCACCAGGAATATCAGCAGTTGCCTCACAATAAAATAATTAAAGATAAACTTATTGGCACTGAGGCTGAAGATGAAACTGATTATAATAATGATTATTAATATTAAATTCAAATTATTAAATAATATATTTTTTCTTTATTGAAATACGGCAACTAACAGTTTATATTTATTTCATGAATAAGTAGGTACTGAAATTTGAACCTTGGGTATTAGCAAAGATTATTTTGATTCATTACGACTGATTATAGTTTTCCTTTCTTTAATTATAAGTTAATGTTTATTTCATTAATAAATACTTAAATTTGAAACTTGGTTATTATCTATCTATCTACTTACGAATTTATAACGCCTATACTACGGACCTGCAATGATTTAAAGTAAATTTAATGTGAGAATAGTTTAAAGTTAGGGAAGGTAAGTACTCGTATAATGAAATTATAATTGTACTATAGTACAATATATTGATAAGATTACATTGGCTTTTAAACCCAATCCGCTTAGAGTGTTAAGATAAATGTAGTTACGCCATATCGTGTGCTTTCTGAACAGGCGTATCCACCATTTTATTCGAACTTTTTAGATTCTCGTAACTCCATGCTAACTTAAAACGTATGAGGTTTGATCAAATGCATGTGTGGCGTTAAAATTTATTTAAAACAAAAGATTTAACAATGTATTTATTAAATAATACGTAGAAAAACAAAAAAGTTATGAGCAATATTTTTTTTTGTTACGTTTTTTGCGTGTCTTGCAAAGTTACGATTTTGGTGTTTACGACCTTTCTACCCAGAGGTATCGATTTATTCTCTTTATATATATTGGTACGGAACTCTTCATGCGCCTTCGACTCGCACTTGACCGATATGTGTAACCTAAACAATGTTGCAGTTGGTTCACTATTTACTTTGGACAAATGAATCCTCTGATGGGACCTCGTCTTGAAAATACCACAGTGGCTTGGATTGCTTATAAATTGGTTAGAATTTTGATAATTATAGAATTTTTAATATCTTCTAGAAGATATATTTAATTAAAAATAATATATAAACCGCCCCGTTGGTCGAGTGATTAACGCGGACGAGTAATGTATCGTGAAGGGGCTCGGATTCGATTCCCGACAGGGACAGGCATGTATGTGATGAGGATAGATGTCTGTATTTCTGGGGTTGGTCGTTTATTAAATATATTCTCAGTATTTATAATGTGTATTTCTATGTATTTGTATTGTTGTCTAACATCCTTAACACAAGCAGATAATTTGCTAACTTAGGGATTAGATCAATTTGTGTAATTTGTCCAATGATATTATTATTTCTATTAGTAAATAAATAAGCTTATAATTCTAGAAATAATATTATTATTTTTCATAAATGGAAAGAAGATATTGCTGAAATGTCATACAAAAAACTGGATCCAGAAAAATTAGATGCTACCCGGTTTAGCTATTCTGTAGCCATTTTGAATTTATTAGAAACAACTAAATGAAACTAATATTTTTTTTAATGTTACAGGGCGATCATGTTGGAAATTATAATTCCTCGTAAAAGAAGTTTGTTTTAATTTAAATAAATACATGAATATTATAACTATTTTATTTTATTTACCAGAAAATGGCGCTATTTCTCTTACCCTGCCTCGTATGATAATTTTTGTTTTAACCAAGGTATGCCTAGCACGACACGGTACATCTTTATATATATATTTCTTGTGTGCGTGTTTATGTCACTGAACTCCTCCTAAACGACTGGACCGATTTTTATGAAATTCTTTGTGTGTGTTCAAGGGGACTTGAGAATTGTTTAGATTCACAATTTGGTCCACTGGAAAATTGTTTTTTGATTATTTTTTAATGTGTAAGTAGGTGGTGATTTTGCAATGTTTCACATTGGTTCCGACGGACTGCGTTACCATGGAACTGTCAAATATTAAATAATATTATACTTTAATTATAGTCTGCCCTGACATTTGGGGTTTCGATAGAAATGAGAAAAATATTTTAGTATTAGCGGCCCGATACGTGCTTCGGTAAAAAGTAAAATTTAAAAAAATATTAAATTAAATTAAATTAAATTAAATTAAATTAAATTAAATTAAATTAAATTAAATTAAATTAAATTAAATTAAATTAAATTAAATTAAATCAAATCAAATCAAATCAAATCAAATCAAATCAAATCAAATCAAATCAAATCAAATCAAATCAAATCAAATCAAATCAAATCAAATCAAATCAAATCAAATCAAATCAAATCAAATCAAATCAAATCAAATCAAATCAAATCAAATCAAATCAAATCAAATCAAATCAAATCAAATCAAATCAAATTAAATTAAATTAAATTAAATTAAATTAAATTAAATTAAAATAAATTATTTTTTTTTAAATAAAGAAGCGTGTACAAGACAACGTCTGTTGGGTCCGCTAGTATTAGATAAAGATTAATTTATTTGTTGATAAAGATTTTTAAAATATCCTTTTTTTGGACTTTTTCTTTTTTTATATAGCAAAATTTTTAATTATTTTTGTGAATCTATATACAAAATTGTTTTCAAATTCTTGACTCGACGCAAAATATCGAATACTTAGGTATTTATATACTAAAAAAACTTCCTTTCCTTACATATGAAATTGGCGTTTTTCGTACTGACCACTTTAATCACAATTTTCTCCTCATTGATAAGGAATTCCAAATTAAAATTTTGACAGCTATTCACACATGATTAGAAAGCTTGAAGGGTACCTCATGAATTGTCTGAAGCAAACCGGCAAACGCGGGTCGACTGATGCGTTACATTACGAAGCCGGCACAATAATGAAGGGATTTAAAATCGACTCATTACCTGTTATGAAAAATGCATTCTCTACGATAATCGAAAACACAGCCAAATCATGCTCCAAACGAAAATTGACCCAAAAAAAAATACTTGTAAGCGTTTGGTGGACTAGAGCCGGTATTGTTTATTACAGATTTCTCAAATCTGGCCAGTCTATTATTGCAGATGTCTATTGTCAGCATTTGTTTGCAATGATCCATGATGGAAAAGCAAGCTGCTAAACAACCTAGGCTTGTGGATCCCTCCACACCACTGCTTCTTCACGACAATGCTGGACCAAACACTTCACAACAGACGAATATCAAACTAGAAGATCTTCAATTAGGATGTCTAAGACAGCCACCGTACTCCTCGGACCGTAATCCAATAAATCATTTTTTTCAAAATTTAGATAACTTCTTGCAAGGGAAAAAATTCAACTCCGATGGGGCAGTCCATATCGCCTTCAAAGATTTTATTGATTCCCGTCCTACTGGTTTTTTAGTAAAGGGATCAATGAACCACATATAAGATGGCAAAAGTGAAAAGAAAACAATGATTCATACTTTGATTAATAAATTACATTATATTAAAAAATATTCGACTTTTTGTTCCTCCCACATAAAACGCCAATTTCATTTGTAAGGACCTAATATTAAAATAAATATTATTAAATCATTGTCAGAAAAATCGACTATGAACAAAAAACAATACAGAAGTGACCCCAAAAAGATCAATACTGACTTAAAAACTCCTCAAAATCTCAATGAATTGTTCGATCACGCCACAAGCACAATACAATCAAATAGCGTGTACAGTTCTGCAAATCCCGTGATATCGCTAAAGATCAAAATAACATTTGTACCAAAATCATTTATCAGACTCTCTTTCCATTTGGCGTCCCCCGCCCGAGTCAGCCCAATTGAGAGACCTATCACATTGTGGGTAGCACAGCGGATACTAAAACGCTGCGTAATATAACAAAACATTAATTTGAAATCAATGAATTGTTTTTCGATTTAGAATTTTGGGTATCTTTAAGTCTATACTTTCAACATGGAAGACAGATCTTCGTAAGCAAAATGACGCCAAAACAACTCGAAAGGTCAAGTGCAATTTATATATAAATAAGTCCCGCTACCGCTTATGGTTGTTGTGTGCACAAAATAACGTTACACTAATGTGTTTCCAGGGAATGGTTTCTTGTGGGGAGACTGTCATTAATACTCGTTGGTGACGACATTCCGATTAAATTTTAATATCTGTATTAAATCACGACACTTACAATGAATACTTAACTAGTTTTTATTTTTTTAACTACAAACTCTTTTAAATATTTCTACCTAAATAATGCAGACTGAACAAATTATTTTACTATAACAAATAGATTTAAAATTTGTATAAAAAAGAGTGACTGTCAAAATTATATAAATATTTTGAACCACCTTTTTACATAAAATGACGATTGATAGCAATCCATTTAAATTATAAATAAATATTTATATCTTATTAAACCTTAATTTATAAATATAATTTATTAATAACAAAATATATATTTCCGAACGTTTTCGATCAAACAAAGCAATCAAATTGACGAGTTAAAAAGACCATTCCTAAACGCAAGTCAATTGTCGCGGGGTTTGCTGATGTATTTTTCCCTCCGAATTCGCGCCATATTGCGGGCTACCCATCTAAATGATAATTCGAGGGTCTTACAATAAAAATTATTGCGGCCAGTTTATTTTATTACACTTTTTATTGTATTCAAATATCCTGAGACAACATCGAATTTTCCCCTATTTGTAGGTTTTTCTGAAATATACACCCCAGTACACGGAAAGCGGATTGTGGTATTTTGTCTATATATTCCTTGTTACACCCTCTCGGATTTCGTTCATATATGTAATATAAATCATTCTACGTTTGTTTATTTATTTGTGTGTTTAGTGCGTGTTTGTTGTTTGTGTGTATGTGTTTGAGCAAATAAAGATTTTAAATTTTGTAACACTGCTCTTTTGTAGTTTAGTAATCGTAATAAAAAATATGAATTTTAAAGTAAAGAATAATGTAATAGCAAATTTGTATTCTATTATTATATTGATTTTATATTAGTTATAACTAAAATTACATAGTTCAATATAAAACTTTGGTGTTCCATGGTTAATATCCAAGCAGTTGACAAGTCCGCCATGCTTCGAACTCCGTAAAAACCTCGAATGAGGTCCAAACTAGTCGAAGAAAATTACGATATAATTAACAAAATAGCCGGGGAAATATTTACACAATAATATTATTTACCTTTGTTAAATATTTTCGATACCAATCTCTAAAGTCTAGACTTTAAAACAGTAATTACCTACATCTAATTGTATTCGAGAATACCTACATTATAAGTTATAATATTAGTCGGAATGAAAATAGTCGGGAAAATAAATTAAAATAAAAATTTAAACCATTATATAATTCAGAGAAATATAACTCCAATCTGTAACAAAAAATCTGTCACTATTTTATTATTTATTTAAAAGGGAAACAAAACATAAATAACACTTAAAATAATACAGTAAAATTTCCTCTGATGGTATATTAACAGTAATATTACTTACTTTTAACATACGCGGCTTGAACATAATTACTTTAAAATTACACTAGTACTTAATCACAAATTAGCACCTTCAAACAATACAAATAATGATAATCTAGCAGATGTTTACTTATAGTCATCACGGCAAGACAAAGCTAGGCACCCCATTCTTATCTCCCTTTCAGATCGCAATCAGTGCCGCCATGTTTGATGTCATTATGAATCAAGTTCCCGCCTTTTTACTTTTTCCATTCGCTAGGCATCAGATCTCACAGACGATAAGTTCTTTATTATTCTGGATGATTTTTTAATCTGTGCCACTGTGTACTCGTGTTTCGCGCGAAGGTTTCATTGTTAATAGAGAAATTAATTTCGTTTTTTTGTTTTATTGATTTATTTTTATTATTGTTTGTAGCTAGGTGTTATTATATTTTAACTTCAAATATGTTCGAAATAGAAATAATGATTTTGAATTGTCTCAAAAAATGGCTGAAATGTCAAATAATAATTATGTCAAAATGGCGACTTTTCTTACAACCTATAAAGCTATTTTCCTTAACAACACACCTCACTGTTAGATAAAGCAAGCACAGATTTGTGGAGAGGAGAAAATTGGAAAAACAAGGGCGAAGTTCCAAAGTTAGTCTCTAAGTAGATTTTCCAATTTGAAACTCGTTACAACCAGAAAGGAGTTTTCTGGTTCAGATCTGATTTATACCTCACGACACGGTCACGATATCGGATTATTGCCGATTGGTGTAAATTTAATTACTTTTCCCTTCCCATCATATCCGGGATAAAATTTTGTAATACAAATTTATGCTTATAAATACGATTTTTCTTGGATGAATATATCATACTAATATTATATTAAACTTGTTTATACATTATCTATATGGTTTATACATTAAATATATATATTATCATGAATATAAACAGAACTTACTTTTCACTTGAACTCGACCGACAATTTATTGGTGAACTTCACTGAACTTGCTAGAGACGGATGAAAGTTGTCGGCGCGAGTTATTTATTATGATGTCTTTGGAAAGATTAATAAATCATTATATAAACAAATAAAATAAATTTACTTTTATCTATAAATAACGAATATATGTAACTTAATTTTTAGTCAACAAAAATATTGTAAACAATGTTTTTGACGCGTAGTCATTTTGTCATTGCGAAGGCAATTTCTTTGAAACTATGTAAAAAGCTACTATTTGTACTCGTAGAAATCGCTTTTGTCAATCTATTATAATGTTACTTTGTATTTGTGTTACATAATTGTCAACGCCGCCATGATGATATAATAAACAACATATGGAACAAAACCAAAACTGATGATAAAAGTTTAAGAAAATCGTAACTCGAGAACGATTTAAAAAATATATATTTTTTGTTGTTCTTAATGTTTTTTGTCTAAAGCATCTTTTTTGTCTAAAAAGTTTTTGATTTTAAGGACTTTGAAGGCTGCTATATATCTGCACTAGGGTTGCAGCCCATACTTTATAATAAAGTATTATACTTTATTTTTAGTAATTATATTTTAAACAAATAAAGTATGTGAAAAATACTTTATTTTCAACCTTTACTGCAATGCATAGAACAAAACACCCATTATGGGATTTATGGGTAAATACTTCACTATTTAACATATAAGTTAGAACAGATGATGGAAACGATTTATAATTACTAAACGAAAAGTATCTAACATTTCATTCAGTCAGTCATCTGTTAATGTGAATTGTGAATACGTCATCACCCAAAATACTAAATAAAATTATCGTTATTTTTTCACTTTTTATTTATAGGAGATTAAATTATATAAAAAAATGGTTTGATTTTAACTTTCCATACTTCCTAACATGTCTTTGAGATTAAATTTGAACATTTAGAAATGTACTAAATTTAATTAGAAAGGATTTTTTTATTTATTTCAGTTTCAATGTTGATTGTCAAACAAGCTTTAAAAATACAAAAATAGATAAAATTTTAGCTTGTGATTTAAGCACACAAAAACACGTATTTGCGCAATATAAGTATACAAAATTTAAAAATACTTTCTTTTCCTACTCAAACAATTTTATGCATTTTTACGTCAAAAAAGTTGACAACCCTTGTCTGCACCCCCCCGGTGGTTGACTATGCTACACAACTCAAATAATTATTCAAATTATATATGATTGCATTCAAGGACTAATTTAATGTAAAATTTCGTGACTTTCTGATTGGTTGATTTGTTGATGACGTGATGAATAGCCAATCAGAACTCTTTAATCCAGTCCTGATACTTAAATACTCAATAATCCTTCAATAAAAAACTTTATTACAAATAACTGACGTTTAATAGTCAATGTAATAATAACACAAACATTTGATTAACTCAACACTTAATAAAATGCACTTTTGCAAAATAAACACAAATGAGTAATTATTTGAACATCACTAGGCCGTAATGGTGTTACTTCCGCCGCCACCATTAGTGGCTATTTCCTGTCAGCTTCCGGTTAAACAGCGCCATTGTAGCACTTTCTAATCACTACGAACCATTTATCTTATTGCATTTTAAAACATAATAAAAATATGATTATGGTATTATATTATGATTATGGTATTTCATTCAGAAGAAACCAAAATTAATCATATTAAATACATTTTTATTTTATATAACGTAAGACAAATAAATATAAATAATAAATAAGTCAAATGAAACTTTCAAACCATTTCGCAATTCGCATTTAAAAAAATTCACAACATACTATATCATGACGAATCATTTGTTTTAAAACAATTTAACTATATTTTGTATTAAGTTTAGGTAATAAAAATATAAAGATTACTAATAAGTCAAATTAAACTTTTACACAATTTCGCGGTAAAAAAGTACAATAAGATATATAATGATGAATTTCCAGGCTAATGGTCTGTCATAATACCAACATTACTAAGTGGCGGAAGCGGAGGCGATATCGATTACTTTACGTGACTTGCGTTCAGAAATTATAATATATATAATAATATTGATGAGAACTTGTTTTCTTACTTATAATATTCACTATATTGCCTAGTTTTGTCTAGGTTAGGACATAATATTTTTGAAATTTGAATGATTTAAATATTACAAAAAGAATTTATGATCATAGAGTAAATATTATTTTTTTCTAGGCGAAAAACAAACAAAATTAAAAAACTTATCGAGAAGTAATTTATACATCATGTTATGATATTTTTATACAAAATAATAATAAAAAATAGAAATGCAGTTTATTTTAACCTAAATTATAGTTTCTCTATTAATACCTACTCTATGTTTGTCGACACTTCGATAGAACTATCTGGATGACTTGTAAATGACTGACAAATAATTATCGTACAGCCAATAATTCAAAATCGTAGTATTCAAGCTACGTTATAAATCTTTCGACAATGAAAAATAATGTTTCATAACTTCATTTAAGATCTAAAAGTATGTGTATTTATTTTTTTTATTACCCTTTTTTTTAATTATCCTTAAAAATAAAATAAAAAAATTATATCTTTTGTTTTTGATTTGTTTTGGTATTTTTACGTAACGAATAGCAATTTTTACGTTTCTCTAATAGTAATGAATATTAAAGTTTAAAGAAATTATTGAAGATTGAAGAATCTTATAAAGATATAGAACTTAAAATAATTTGGTATTAAATTCTCGAATATTTTAAAATGGTTTGGTTAATTGGTTTGCCTAATTTTGATGTAATATAAAAAAATATCTAGTAAGGCTCTAAACAGTACATTAGGACAGTACAGTACATTAGGTTTGTACACTACAGCCAAAGTAGTAGTTATGTGTTTAGAGAAAAAACTTAATAATTTAACAAAAAATATTAATTTAATTAACAAAAAAATGTAATGTTTTACAATTCACCAACAACATAATATGTCTAAATTTTTCTTAAACTTATCTAAAGAGTTGTGATGAAGAAGGTTATAACTATCGATTATTTAAAGTTATTTATATTATTTTATATTTTTATTATCTATCCGGCTGTACTCGTTCTGAGCTCAAGAATAAAAACCTAGAATAGATTCGGAACTAGTACTGAAAAAATCCGATATAATTGAGATACAGCGTAAATATATACTATATATGTATTACATGTATCACGAAAGTTTAAATACAATAAACAATTTAACGAACTGTAGACAAATAAATTAACAATTATATAATTATGACAAATATGACATTTATTTGACATTAATAATTCCACAGATAACACAGAAACATTACAGAATAACGATACGGTAGAAACGTTTAAAATTCCGTTCAGTTACCAACGATGCTTCGGGCGATTGCGCGCGGCCCTTTTTATTCTTATTTTTGTTATGCTCGTGATTTTTTTTATCTTAGCCTAGGGTTTAGATAAGTTACATGTAGTTTGATATATTTTTAAACGATATTAATATCATATTTAAATTAAATAAAATTTATATCGAATACTATTGTGCAGTTTTTGGTTCCTATAGCTTTGTAATAAAGCTTTGTAAAAAAAATGTAATACATATAGCTTTGTTTTGAATCAAATTAAGTATTTTGCTTGCTTAAACATAGAAACCGTCACAAGAAATACGTTTTTAAAACATATTTCAATATACTATTTTGACTTGATTTAAGAACACGAAACAAACATACAAACGTCGGGCTTTCAAAGGTATTGGTAAAACAATTGTCTAGGCAAAATAGCTAACAATATTGTTTTCTCCGTACACTGATTACATGTTTATAAGTTTCGTACCACCTCAAGCAGTAAATGAAACCTTTTAGAACGTAGTTATCAAAAGTACCTACTGCTAGAATTATAGGTACTTAACAAAATATCTTGAGTTTAAGTTAGAGGTTCATACCAAAAAGGTTAACTGATAAAAATAAAACTATGCTGCAGATTATATCTATTTATATAAGGTCAGATTCCAAAAAAAATAATAAAGACATTATTAATTTTGGTATTATTAAAATATAAAAAACTTTATTTTTACTGTAAAAACGTGAATAATAAACAAGATAATGACAACATTAATTGGCTGCTCGGTCTGTAGTCAATGACGTTAAATGAGCAAAACCACAAAATGCTAAAATGGCGCTGGCCGCTTCACCATTATATTGATTTCGACGCCATTAAAACGAACCGGAAATTAAAAAGAAATAAAAACATATTGCTTTCCCGCGCGCTCCGAACTTCACCCAATTTGTACATGTTCCGTTTTCGAGCTCGCATTTTTTGGTAATCGAAAACGTCAGACACGAATACACTTAACCAAACAAATATCAACTTTATTGTAATTGAGTAAAGTTTAATTTGTATTAACGAATAGGTTGATAAAATTCGTAATATTATTTCGTTGTTACGTGTAATATAGGGTAGGTAGATTTTATTTGGCATGCCATTATTGTCAGCGTGATATGATTATTATATTATCGGGCGATAAACGAGTATAAAAAAGATATATCGCGCGGCAATCATCTCAAACGGGGATTATTGTTATAGGTTATTGTTATATGGGTTTATACCAAATATTGCTAATTAGATTGTGGTGCGGTAGGAATATTTTAACCGGTATCATTTTCAAAAATAAATAATACCAACCTAACGATATTCAAAATAATATATACATATATCTATTTTGTTTGTTATTTTGGTAATCTATTCGCGTTGCCAGTCATGTTATTTTTTTATAAATAGGTAAGATTAGTAAATTAATATTAACAATATTGACTTGTATCAAAAATAAATACACCTACATAACAAAATTGATTTGTTTTATTTGAAAAATTGTCATATATACCAACCTGACAATATATTTTCTTATACATATCTATAATTTAAAACCGCCAATATATTGTCTATGGTAATAATAAGTGTGCACAGATAAGAAAATCAGCTAATCGGCGATGGATGACTCAAGGGCTACATATGAAATGCATTAGTAGATAAAACAAAATGGATGTCAAATATTTGCTCATAATATCGCTAAGTACGGTAGATGATCCTTTTAATATGATATATAATTATTATGATAAGGTGTTGTTTAGAAATTAGAAGTAATAGAAGGCTTACATTATTAAATTGTCTCTGTTTTTATTTTTATTATATGTTTAGATACATACATATATATATATATAAATAATTTTGTAGTAATTAGATTATTAAAAAACGAACTTGCAATGCTACTTCTGTTAATTTTCTAGTAGGTATGTAATAGTATAAGAGGAACAGTTGTTCATATTTTTATTATTTATTTCATTATATTTTATTTTATAAAATGTTAAGGTATATACAATGTATACAAGAGAAGAGAATACCTATAACTTCGCCGCATTTAACACCAGATTGTTATTCGAACCATAGGTATTTGATTTTTAAGTCCTTAGACATCTAAAACAATCATTTAAAATAAAAAAAAAAAATTTTTGGTGCTAAATATTAAAGTAACGATTTTGTATCTTGAGTTATCAATGCTTCTACCTAACCGTGCTGTGGATATACAATCCACCTTGGTACATATTAAACAATCGTACTTAAAGGTAATTTTATTTTTGGATTATAGACAGGTTATTATTTTGTTTACATATCTGCATTTCTATTTATTCGCCAAAATATATATTTTTCTAACGTACAATAATAAAGTGATGTAAAATATTTTACCGGATAGTTATAAGATCTCCCCCGGAGACGCTGTAATAGCCGACAGGGCTAACAGCATAGACACGAAGAAAAAAAAAATTATAAGATGAATTTTAAAAGGTTTTTTTAATTTTTATCTAGGTATAAAAAATATAAAAACCTTAATTTGTATTGGTTTAAATTTATATAAATATGGAATGAAAAATAAACCGATACGGGCAGGGATCCTATAACCGGGAGCTACTGATACGGTAGCTTAGTTGGTAGAACGACGGGACGGTTTCCCAGTAGTCGAGGGTTCGAATCCCTGCCCGTTTCGGTTTATTTTTTATTCTATATTTATATAAATTTAAATGAACTTAACATATACATGTTTATACATATTTTCACACATGTATTGGTCTTATTAATTGATAATATTATATATAACAAAAAATCCTGCGTCCGTCTGGAAATTATGTTTGTCATTTCGCTTTTGAAACTTCTTTAAATACCGACCAAACGTCGGACAAAAGAAAGTAAGTTATATATAATAATATACATATGTAACCATTAAATATTGTACAAAAATACCTAAACAACCTGAATTACTAATACACCTACCTCTACTTAGGTAAATACTAATTAAAAATATGTTTTAGGGAATGAATTCGGGATATGAATTTGATATTGAAATTGGCAAATTAAAAAATTCCTAAAATTAAATCTGTATCACATATTATTAAAACAGTAAATAACACATATCCACATAGATATTAAAATAATGGGTCTATTCCCGGTTAATAAATTAATGGTCTGTATTTGATTTTTATCTGTCTGTTTGTTCGTACAAAACGGTGAAGACTTCGTGTCGGATTTTTAAGATACAATTTTAATTGATGGTCGCTTATTGTCTAAATGTCTTATAGCCATTGGTAAAGTAATAAAATTACTTACAATTACTACAATAAATAATATAGTCATAACCTCATGCATTCTATCAAAATTATATTATATATTATAGTTGGATTAATTATAATATTATATTAATAACGAATACATTAATCGGATAATCATAAATAAAATATTGTATTATATGTCATGTCCTGCCATCTAGCGGTAAGTAAAAATATAAGCTATTCCTCAAAAGATGGCGCCTTTAACGAATTGTTTATGGAAATTGCAAGGCAGTGTTTGAAATAGTATTTTAAACAATCCAGAGATGGCGTTAAATTTATCTTAAGGTCATTGTATTATAACGTTGCTACCTTCACTGTTGTTCAGTAGATTTCGCATTTTCCCACGAATCAGATGTAGGTACCAGTTTTATGTACTTCCAAATCGTGTAGTTGTAATAACAATCGACAGAAAAATATTCACAATATTAATACTAGTGGTACCTGTGTTACATCATTTCATTCTTGTTTTTGAGATCTTCCATCCTTATAAAAAAAGTTGTGTTGTTTTAAAAATTTTGTGGTGAAATAAAAAATAAAAACAAAAGTATTTAGATGACTGAAGTGTAGTGACAAAGTAGCAACTTTCTAGTATTATAAATTTTGTTATTCGTTTAAAATGAGCTGAACCAACTTATACCTGAATTTACAACTTAAACTTGCAGTGCAAAATACATACAAAATGACTACAGATAGATTTCACAAGTAAGTATATTCATAATAATACATAACTTTGGTATTTTCAAAGAGTATTATCGCCTTTGTCAGTCGATAAAAGATATCTTAGATAATTCTTGTAATCATAATTATGTTTTACATGCGTGAAATTTACGATCTTAATAAATAGATAAATGTAAATTTCGATGCAATAAATTTATTAATATTGATTATAAGTTTTTATTAACTGTTATCTAGAGATTTCTTTCCTGTTATAATGATACTAATCTACTTGTCCTGTTTACTTTCTTCTAAGATATATTCCGTAATCTGTAATCATGAAATAATAATAGTTTCTCTCAATCTATAATCAGTTTAATGAGTACGTAACACCCTTTCTTAGAAGTCGACATAATTTTTGAAAATAAACGTACCTATATAGTAAACAAATATTAAATCAATCTGAATGCTGGCAAGCTTATATCATAACTATCTTATAAATACATAACTATTAACTTTTCTAAGATAACAAAACTCCAAAAATCTACTAGATCACATTTAGAAAGCCAATTAGGTAGAAATGAAAATGGTTTCATTAAAATAATTTCGTCACGCCACCTCACATTTAATTTCACTTATTTAAAATATTACAAAGAAACAAAGGACGAAATTACCCTAACATAACATGTCATTTATAAATATTTTATAATTTTTTGACTGAATTTGATGGTCATTACGACTTTCAGATCATTAAATTAGGTATGTTAGTAGAATATCGGAAATTATCGTGAGTAGGTATAAGGAAACACCTACTTTATTAAAAAGAAAACGTATGGAACAAGCTTAGATTGAATTCTAAATCTAATCAAGTTAGAAATCTGATCTTCTCTATATTAAGTACTGGAAGTGACATCCAAGAACAGGCTCCCTGAACAGGTTTGATGGTAAAATGATAATCTACCTGCTTTGAATAGTTTGAGTTTTGAACTGACTCAAGGGATATTACTAACTTATAACAGCTAATAAGTAATGTATTCGTCTTCATTGGTATATCAAGGTCAAAGATGTCCTGATTATTTATGGGATAGGGATAACCTATTACGCATGTGTGTGAAGCGGATATTTTCACGTAGGTATTATTTTTGGTGAACAATGTTTAAGGACATTGAACTTGTCAGTACTTCGAGCGTGTCTCCTACAACCTTACTTCCGTAGAGATCATTGAAAATACATGATAATTAATTATATGACAGACGTTGTCATGGCAACCACAGCTAGAATTAGAATTGAATTAAATTCTGTATTGTAAAATATTATTTACGTGTTTTCGGTGTTTTCGCAATATTTCTATTTCTTCATAAGAAGCTTCTTCAAATAGATTAGGTATAATATTATTTAAAATAGTCAATCGTTCTTAAGTTATGACGTGACCGAGGGATTACGTATACCTATATTTTTTATATTAAATACATATATTATATTTTGTATTTCGTATATTTTTTTTGGCCCCTGCTGTTATCTCCCTACTGGCTATGACAGCGTCACCAGACCAAGGAAAATAGGAATTCTTTTGAGTATAAATTATCATTAGGTACTTCTAATTCTAGTACTTCAACCCGAATACCCTGATAAGTTTATGATAAATAGATACTTATAAAACACATCAAAATAATAATAATTATTATTATTGTTATATTGTCTGGTTTCTCCCTGCACTTTTATGGTTCAGTAATTATCGTACGGGAATATTAGTGCAAAGTACTATCACCTTTAACGTTATCGTTTTAAGAATTATTATTGCTTTGACAATACCTTATCAGCTTACTGGCTACGATCACAGGTGTTGGGTTACCTTAGTTACTAAAACAACACAAAAAAAGTTTGAATTTGTCTATACAAGTTAAGTCTATTTAAATTTTAAATAAAATATTTATCATCGAGAAACATTGAACCTGCGACCTGATAAACCGACCAATAAGCTGACCCGAATATCTTTTATATATTTATTTAACATATATATGACACATATATGCCATGCCGACGCTCAGAGTTAACGCCAGTTCAAAGGCAACAACAAATTTTGTATGGGAAAATTAAATTTTAGAAAATATATATATTTATATATTATTTTAAAAAGTCGTAGAACAAATGTTGTTGGGATTGATGTAGAGAAGGCTGTTGTTGGGATTGATGTAGGTTGCCTTCAAGAGGTGATCAACTAATTACAAATAACCCTGTATAGTCTAAATTTCCCAAGGTGTATATTTATATTACATTACAATCAAATACCACATCTAACTTCTATGAAATATTCAAAATAAAGTTTCCCAAAGTGTAAACTATTTATATTACAATAAAATACCACATCTAACTGCAATAAAATATACGTAATCTAAGTTTCCCAAAGTGTATTACGCAGTGAGTCCACGACTACTAAGTTAGTTCACACGAAGACATGTTACAACTAAGAGAAAGTTATCTCAATCTATTGTAATACATTCTGTTTCATTTTTTATTACTTCCGGACATAATAATACTATTGTTTTTTTAATCCAGTAATCAAGCGTTTAATTTTCATTTAAAACGACAAAAAATACTAATAAGCTAAACCTTTAGCTCAACTACGAGTTTTCACGTTACGAAAACTATGACAGTTTTCAAATTCTCAAATCAAAATCTATTGACATATAAAATATCATGAATAGGGGAGCCATAGACAGGCCTATGAGTGTTAGTGTCTGTGAAATAATAAAAGAGGATAGATGAGAGAACGATACTTATCTTTGTCTAATCACACATGCAAGAAAGAGATAGGTATCCTCATCTGCTTTCTCTTTTTTTCGATTGACACTTTTAAGGCTTCCCTACTCCTCGTAAATCCTCGTAGTTATAAACTGTCATCATTTTCGTAACGTCAAAACTGTAAACTCCAGGGGTACTTGGCATGGCAAATACATCTAGTAATATTTTGTTTTTAGAACAGGTTTTTAAATATATTTTTCGAGCAATTTTGCTTTCAAAAAGGAAATACTATATATTTTATACTCGCTGTTGCATTCGTCTGATTGGTTTACATTCTTTGTGTACCCCAATACTGTAATACTACCAACAATCCAAAAATAAGGTACATTTGAGTTCACGGAGTCTTACTGTAAATAAAAAAAATGTAAAACATAAGGGTTTTTTAAATTAATTATGAAAAAAACTGTTGTTGAGTTTTTGGTCAGTTTTTCTTGGGACTCACTCTGCTATAAATTCGTGTCTTAAAGATACTTATATTTATAATATCTGTATGTATATATATGTGTGTGTTCACATATATGTATGTGTGTTTTAATCTTTGTCATATTGTTTAATTCATTAGGTACTATAGCTACGTATCATAACTACTAGTACATGTTATTTATGTCGCATTTTTTTCTGCTATCTCCCAAACTACGACCATTATCTTGTGATTACTGACCGATTACAATAGTAGGTCTACATATTTTTTACAATACTCTATAAAACGAATAATCTTGATGGTTCTTTTATCTTTGGAACCGTATAACTAGAACCAGACGTTTCATAAGTAGGTACATGCCTGTTTGATATTAAAAATCTTCAATTTCATGTTAATGATATTATGCGCTTATGTAGAGCAGAAGGTTGCAAGATGCAAATCTGGGATCATCCCGGAAATTTGCGTGTTATTCCATGTCCAGTAACTTTACTTTGCTGTCCCGTAATTCGCAAATACTTGTTTTTTTCAAAAAATTTCAAACGATTACTACAGCTGCCAGTCAAACCAAACATACTTGCAAAATACGTGGTCATAGCCGGGTAAATAAATATATACATATTTAATAATGTATATATATTGCTCGGCCACAAAGCGGATATTGACACTTCGATAGCGGTGTTCATATTGTTCACCAGATTCATTTAATTGTTAGAATCCAATTGGTTCTATTTCTTGATATTTCTGATTCATATTTGTTTCATATACATTAGAATTGACTTCCAGCTGGTTTAGTGGCTCCTGCCTGACTGGCTCAAGTACTGGGTTGATATCAAGGGCCATTATTTTGTAATCACTGATTGTTGTTCGGAGGCCGAGTGTACTTGATGTGTTATATATTTATGAAACGTTTTGTGACAGGGATTACTTATACTCTATTTAGGAATTTATTTTTAATTAACAAAATTACTAAACTTTAACTCGAGTACACAATTGTTATTCGATTTTACTCCTTGGATGTTTTACCCGCTTACATGAAATATGTAATGATAAAAGACATGAGTCATGTTGTGTCATTTACCCCCAAAAGTGTATAGTTTCCATGCCAATAACTGAAATGCCCATAAAATATTCACTTTTATATTATTTTTCTATTTAAACTTTCGTGAACCATTAAGACTATAATATATCGCCGGTTTGAGGGCTATTTGGTTTAAACATAATTTTTTTGGGGAAATGGAATTATGTCCATTGTATTAAGAATCAGCGATTTTATCTCATTCCAAATCTAAAACATAACTCCAATCCACTAAAAATACAATATATCTATAAATATTTGCCCGACTTTAATCCCGTATATAACCTATATATACGGGATTAAAGTCGGGCAAATATATAACCTATATATACGGGATTAAAGTCGTTACCACCTGGTAATAAACATTATTTTGTTTTCAGAGCTGCCAAAGATGGTCTCCTGGAGGTCCTTCGAGAGGCGACGAGGAAGGAATGTAACAATAAGGACGAGTCCGGCATGACACCTACTTTGTGGGCGGCTTTTGAAGGTCACATTGAGGCCTTGAGGCTCCTTTGTGGCAGAGGGTGAATATATTATGTTTTTGGTTTAGGCCTCCCAAAATGTTGACCAAATCTTAAGAAACGATAACAATAAAAATTAAACAAACATTTCTTAAAAATGTGTCTATCCATAAGAACGCAATTAGGCTGTCTCACTTTCTTGTATGTGATTAGACAAAGATAAGTATCGGTCTCTCATCTTTCCTCTCTTATTATTTGTCGGACACTGACACTCATAAACCTGCCTATGCTCCCCTATGCTATGTATAATAATTTCATTCCATGCGGTGTAGATTCGATAATGAAATTAAGATTATATGGCACATCAAGTATTAAGAAAATTGTGTTCATTTGAAACAATAAGTTTATATAAGAATGAATAATAAAATAACTTATCGAAGCGATAAAATATGATTAAATCGTGACGAACGTATTGATTAGATAAGCCGTACTATCTGCTTCTATCAGTTTAGAACAAAGCTAAAAAACGAACCACGTCATACAAAAATGTAATATCTATGATATAAGGTTATAAGAGAAAAAGGAGAAGAAGACATGAATGGAGTACGAGAATAATGGTATGACAGAGAAGTAAAAACTGCGATGACGTATTACAGAAGAGAGTGAAAGAAATTAACATATTAAGCAAAATAATTGGAATAAGGATGATGATGTTAGAGCTTAAGATTCCATGTTGTATAAAGCTCTTAAAGTAGTACCTACCAATATCTTTGAAAGTTAAAGACAATTACGTAGTTTTATTAATTCACAGAAATATTTCGTTTTTCGAGAAGATGATGCTTATAGAAATCAGATTCAAATAACTTCAGACTCCACTCAAAATAAAAAAAAACTTGTGTGGTTTTATGAAACCACCGTAAAAGTGAAGCTTTTTTTCACATTATAGACATTTAACTAAAAATTTTCGGAAGAATATTCCATTAAGGGTATAAAAATTGCTTCATCAATTTTAATTTTATACTTAGAAAATGGGAATGATAATGGGAAATGATAAAAGTAGACTAGGTCTCCAACTAATATTTTTATTGAACTCTGTGTCTTAGAGTACGACATACATAATACTTAACAATTATTTAGATGATATACACATATTAAAACACTGAAAACAATATTTTATAATCGTTGAGTCATTTTGATCCGTTTTTCAATTATTTTCAATCATTCTATTATCAATTCCATCTTCATCATGAATTTCACAGTTTATAAATGTAACCAATATTTTATGGTAACTAAAAATTCAAAAAAAATTCAAAATTCAAAATATCTTTATTCAAGTAGGCATTTACACGCACTTTTGAATCGTCAATTACATTAAATTGGTCAGTATAGTCAGTCTGAGTAAGCTACCACCAGCTCGGAATGCTGTTCTGCTGAGAAGAGCTGGCCAGAAACTCAACAGTTGCTCTTTTTAAATAAAATTTAACAATGTTTGACTTATAAATTATAACATCAACCCTGCAAATGAGTCAATTTTATTTATTTTATAAACTTAAATGCAATTTTGGAACAACTAGAACCGTCGCAATCAATCGAAAAAGAAGCCCAATGATTTCAGGCAACGAAAATTAAATAATAATAACAGTAAATATATATATATATATATATATAGATATATATACACATATATATACAAATCTTCGGCCTGCCACACAACCAGTCACCGCAAGCAGCACCCGTTCACGAGCATAACACAAGAGCCAGCCATCACCCCCTTCGCACATATTTGAGGGAGGGAGGCAACCCGACTCCCGATGCTACCGCAAGTAGTGACTTCTAAGGAATCGGTGTGATGCAGAAGGCCGATAAAGCAAAAATTAATTTACAACAAAAAAACAAATTGCGGAGATTACTAGCTATTCGCAATACAATACAGATTTATGACCCAAGATTTATGATACAATGACCCAAGTTCCACACATTTCGATCAACCAAAAACTCTTGAATGTTATAGTAAGATTTATTTAATAATATACTTTTAATTTTAGATTTGAAACCAAGAAAAGGAAGATCTAAGATATCTTGTGGAACCTTATTATATATGCGTATACTCAAGCCCATGAAGGATTTCTTAACTTTTTGAAGTCTAAATTTAGGCGTTACAAGCCTATTTTTATTTCTTGTATTGATAGTATGTCTGTCGCTGTTTTTTTTATAGTCATTTAAATTTTGGCGTATATATAGTAAGTTATTAAAAATGTATTGAGAAGCGACCGTAAGAATACCGATTTCTTTAAAAACTTCTCTTAGGGAGTCTCTAGCTTTTAAGTTACAAATAGCCCGTATAGCTCGTTTTTGTAAAATAAATATAGAATTAATTTCGGCAGCGCTGCCCCATAGTAAGATACCGTAAGACAATATACTGTGAAAATATCTAAAATAAACGAGTCGAGCCGTATTAGCGTCTGTTAATTGTCTTACTTTTTTAATTGCAAAGACGGCTGAGCTAAGTTTGCTTGCGAGTGTCGAGAGATGGGGGTTCCACTGGAGCTTTTTATCTAAAGTTATACCTAAGAAAGTTGTCGAGTCAGTCAGTTCTAACACTTCATTGTTAAGGAATAAACTACAATCCCGACTTTTTACATTAGGAAGTGTAAATTCCATGCATTTAGTCTTCTTAGTATTTAATACCAAATTATTAATTTCAAACCAATGAAGAACACGTGACAGAGCACAGTTAACTTTGTCAAAATTAGGTTTATTACGATCAACTTTAAAAATAAGTGAGGTATCATCAGCAAAAAGTACAATGTCACATAGTCCTTTTACGTAAAAGGGCAAATCATTAATATAGAGTAAAAATAAGAAAGGGCCTAGAATAGATCCTTGTGGAACACCCATTTTTAGGTGAGATCCAACCGATTTACAATTGTTTACATCAACCGTCTGAACTCTTTGATTCAAGTAAGAGGCAACAAGATCAAGCGCAGCATTACGCACGCCATAGTGATTAAGTTTGCAAAGTAATGTTTGAAAATACGTGAACAGTGACTTACATTCGATTTTTTCAATGTATCTAGTAAAAACCGCATCGATACGAGCGCCTTTCACTTTATCCCTACTCCGCGGCCGACCGTCACGCGACATGCAACACACAGACGAAAAAGTTTGAGACGATGTAATAAAAGTTTCACTTTAAAAAAATATAATAATTAACAAAGAATCCAAAAACCAGCCAAGTGCCAGTTATAATCGCGCACAATGGTTTCCGTATTACCTTTAAAAAACGGCAAAAAAATATTATTTGTTGCATATGAACCTCCCTTAAATATTTATTCTATTCTGGTTTTCTGCGAAAATTGCAACTTTCTAGTTATCACGGTTCAGGAGATACAGCGTGGTGACAGACAGACGGACAACGGAGTCTTAGTTTTTACCGTTTGGGCATGGTACCGTTTTTATCCTTTGGTTACAGTACCCGAAAAACTATAGCATTTACCAAATAACAAACACAACTGTGATATCTTAAACGGTCAACTTCCTTTAATTATTATTATTAAATTACTATACTATATTTTATTTCAGAGGAGAACCCGACAAACACGACTACTTCGGCAATACAGCCCTCCACCTAGCAGCAGCTAGAGGCCACAAGGAGTGCGTTACATTTCTAATCAACTTTGGTGCTAACCTGTACGCCATGGACGTAGATGGTCACACCTCTCAAGAACTGGCTGCTATTAACGGCAGGGATGACATTTTACGTTTCCTAGACCAGACGTTAGGCAAACTAGAAAATAATGACAAGTATGTTGAATGTATTTATAAATGTGTAGTGACATCTATTAGGCTTCTTAAGCTATTTTTCATAACTTATAAAATATATAATTACAGGAAAAAAGCGAAGTCTCTAAAGGAAAAAGCGAAAAAAGATCACGATAAACTTCAAAAACAATACACAAAGAGGCAAAGTAAGGCTGAAGTGATGGCGGAGAAGGAGTTGAAGAAGTTGGCGAAGGAATGGGACCATGGATACAATGAAGAGGTTTCA
Organism: Napeogenes inachia; assembly: GCA_959347355.1. NCBI lineage: Eukaryota > Metazoa > Arthropoda > Insecta > Lepidoptera > Nymphalidae > Napeogenes > Napeogenes inachia. Next base: position 7,759,044 of record OY365793.1, on the reverse strand, counting down.
ACAATGCCACACCGACCTAGTAACGTACTGATGGCGCTGAAACAAAAGATGACTCGGTCATCTAGCCAAGGTTTTTGAGTTATTTTGAGATATATAATTATAAAATAAATGAAGTTTTTTTTGTAATTTAAGCTTAATCTTTGAGGTCTAGAAAGGAGGCTTTAGGATACATATCGCCACTCGTATACAACATTACTACAGTACAAGAGAGTTGACGTTACGAAAACTATGACAGTTTACCAAATAGTAAAAACAAAATATAGAATTATTATACAATAATCAAAATATATTGACAGATTTAAAAAATCTGTTCAAAATTATATTTCTCTTTAGTTATTTAGGATGATTTAAGGAATGACCCTGAGGCCTGAACAACAAAAGATTAATATAATTTTGAACAGATATTTTTTAAATATTGCAAATAGTTTTTGATTCATAGAGTGTATAATAATTCTGTTTTGATTTTATAATTCCAAAAACTGTCATAGTTTTCATAACCTCAAAACACGTACCAGTTGTATTGTACGAAATTAAAACAATTGTTGAATGAAATGAAATTTATAAATTATTGAATGAGTTATTGACTGAACAAATGAACGAAATAGTGAATAAATAAATGAATGAATGCATAAATGAGTAAATGGAAAAAGGAACTGTTCAACTAAAAAACCCTAACCATTCATATAGGTAACCTATTGGAGGAGCCCCGTCCGTCGTACAGTGCGTTGGTGGGCACGGTGAGTGCGGGGGCGCGGGGGCGGGGCGCCGTCTATAAGAAGGCACTCGCCAGCAAACTGAGGAACGGCACGCTGGGGAAGAACAGCATTAGAGATGACTTTAAGGTTAGATGTTCGTATATTGATGAGGGACTTATTTATAATAATGATAATGAATATTTTGTATTTTTGTAATTAAACTTTCGTGAATCATGATGATTATTAAATATATATTTATCCGGCTATATTCAAGTAATTTAATCAGAATTTGGCGCGGCTAGTCTCGGCGCAAGTCCGCTATGCTTTGAGCTCATGAATATGAACCTCAAATGGGTTCAAACTTTAAAAGTAGTCGGGCAAAATTCCGATTAAATTACGTGAATATAGCCGGGTAAATATATATTTAATAAAGAAAATTATGTTTAACTTTTATGGTGAATCAAGGTTTCTTGGCACAGGTAGTTTCTAAAAAGTATGTCCCAACAGCAAATTTGTTACTAGCGTGTAAGTTTTGTCAATAATAAACATTTTTTCATTTCATATTAATTGCTTTATAAAGTATTTTTTAACATATACATAATATACGTAATGTATGTAAAAATAAGACCACAATCATTCCACAAAAAATGTTTACAAAAACATTAAAGAATAATAAAATTATCGAATAAAAATGTCTAGGTGGGGGAAGTGGAGACCACAGGTCGTCGCTCGGTGACGTCACTGACGGGAGTGCGGCGCGACTCCGAAGTCATGTACGTGGGTACGTTCGGTGCGGGGCCGCAGCTGCGGGCGCCCGTCGCGGACGTGTTCCTAGACGACAAACCCACACTTACTAGGTAGGGGGGAGGGGGGTTTCATGGTATAGTAGATTATATATTATTGGACTTGTAAATGACATGGCTACTTATGTATTTACTTATATAATTCTATGATTGTTCTGTTGGGGGAATAATTGTTTTTTAGACTAGTTATGTGTTATTTGATATTGTTATCTTACCTTGGTTTATAATTTTGGGGTAAACGATTCTAGTTTTGTATTAAGATTTATTTTGGGCTTGTTTTTTTTTCTGTATTATTATTTTAGATTTAAAGAGGGGTTTAGGGGGAGGTGACAAAACGGTTTTGATGTAAATATGTATTATTGCTTTTTGTAGTTTAGTAATGACTTAAACTTTAATTATTCTTATAGTTATTTTAGTTTGCTCTTAGTAGAGTAATTATATATTGTAGGCTTGAATTAGTTAATTACTGACTTGAACAGGTCAGCAAGTCAACCTGACTTCCTGGCGGCGCAGCAAGGGGAGGACAGCGGCATCGGACAGGAGGTACTGCTGCAGGAACCCGCCAGTATATTCGACAGACCTGGCTTTGGTAGTGTAGCTTTCAGGTAAGATATAAGATTTAAGCTACTTAGGGTGTAGTTAGTTCATAGATTTGCGGATGGAGAATTATCTGAGTAATGTTGGAAAATATGTATGAACATATATAGCCATACTAATTATTTAAGTAGCTCAATTGGTAGAGGGACCGGTCGGTTTACCAGATGTCGCAGGTTCGAATCCCTGACCATATTTATTTTTCATTCTATATTTGTTTAAAATTATCTGAGTTCTCTTGTATGCAAAACTTATATGATGTCCAGACGTTCCATAACGGCGACATTGAGCGCGATGCCAACCAGTGAGGAGCTGTCCATCGGCTCGGCGGGCTCCCTCGCCAGGCACGCCTACCAACCAGCAGAGTGGACCTCCACACAGTCCGGTGAGACACTACACTCTTACCTATTCACGCTGATGATTTGAATACGAGGGTGCTGTAACTGCTAAATAGAAAACCAACAAAAATACATTTCTCTTTAGTTTAAAAATTATTGCCGAATCGATTTTATTCATAAAAATTTACAAATAAAGTAAGTAATTGGGATATAGGTGAAAAATAACCCTTAAGGTTATTAAGGGTTATAGAGCTTTTTAGGGATTTGAGCATATTTTTATATTCATTGAAGAAAGAAATACGTTGAAGTGCTATTTATATATTGAGGAGGTCTTCAGAGGTGAACTCCAAAAACAAGTGGAAGGAATAATATTCTGAGGCAGAAATGGGATTGGTTTAGGAAATTAAATGTTGGAAATTTATTTCCGAGTCAAAATATGTTGGGAGTCTTTGTTACGGCTTGTTTTGAGGAAAGTTTTGATGATGTACGGCAGCTGTAGAATAGAATTTTCAGAATCATTTCAGAATATATGAATTTTTTTTGAGACTAAAGTTAAATTGATTCACTGATGGTGGAAACGTTAAAATTAACTTTGGTTCTTAATCAGATTGGAAAGGCTGAACATTTCATATAGAATCAATAATTTCTATTTATACCTTATTTTTTGTTGTCTTCGGGAAGAGTTTGCTCAGTCGCAATAAGTCCATCGCCATCCTAGATTTTTTTGTATAGTAAAAATTAAATAAATAAATCCCATAATAACATATTAACCAAATAAAATTCCAGGAAGCTCAACATTAACATCAGATGAAGAAGCCGAAGCAGAGGAATCGGGGTATGCGTCCCTCGAACGATTTTTAACAGCCTGGGGTCTGTCACAGTACGTACAGAAGTTCAAAGACGAGCAGATAGACCTGGAGGCCTTGATGCTGCTGACTGAGAGCGACATGAAGAGCATGGGACTGCCTCTGGGACCTTACAGGAAGCTGGTGACAGCAGTTCAGGAGAGGAAGCAAGCTCTGTCTCATCCTGGACCCATGATAGATACAGCTGTATAAATTATGACATGATTTCTTGTATTTTTCATGATTTCTTCGTGTACAGTAGAATCTCACTAATTTCACTTCAATGGACCCACATGTCCAATATCCGGTAACCTTTTTTTTTACCAAAGATTTTTGCTTTTTTACTTAAAATCAAACTCTAAAAACGGCTTAATTTAGCTGATTTTGTTTTATAAAGCCATTTATAAATTAACCAAGCCGTTTTGCATTTGCGAACATGAATAACAGAAAAAAAATTGTAGATTAATAAAATCAAAATTCATTAACTTCTTACGTCGGTAACAGATTTTGAATTCGCGTTCGCGAGCAATGTTCAAATCTTCGTTACATCACTATGTAACGAAGATTTGATTTGATTAATTTTTCTATAAAACCCCGTAATCCGAACATTCCAATAATCTGCTACCCTCTGGTTTTTAAGTGCGAATTAGAGATCCTACTGTATAATATTTTCGTGTTCTCATTATTTTCATTATCTTTAGTCATTCTCGTAATTTAAGTCTCGTGTGATGTAATTTCAATTCATTCCATCCATTAGCCATATTATAATATTTTTATAAACCAAATAATTTACATCTTTTATACTATAGTGGAGTTTTATTTCGAACTGTTTTTGTTGACCTTACTTACCTCTTCGTGGTTTAAATAATAATCTATCTGCTATCATAAAATGACTTAAAATTCTCACAAATCTATACATTTTTTTCAAACAAATTTTTAATTTATTTTGTTAAAATGAATCAGCGAAAAATAAGCTATTTTATATCTGTACTGGGCTATGATATTCAAATATGATTTTTGGTTGAAACCCAAAACTAGCTTTTGCCCGCGACTTCGTTCGCGTTGACTTCAGGTTCGTCCCGTCTAGTCTAGTAATAAGTAAGAAATACGGTAACTAAGCACTGCAGAGCCCTAATCATAGGCCTATAGGTAGCTACTGCAGTATGCTCCTATAAACTACATTTAACGATCTTTTTCCTTCAGCATAAACATGCAGATTCTTCGCTTTGGAAACACGTGATCTTTATTAAATGCATAATGTATTTAAGATACTTAATTGGATAAGGATTAATACTGTATTGCTTAAAATCGCTTCGTAAATAAGCCATTATTTCTCGTACAAAGTAAAGGATAAAAAATGGTTATTGTGGGTTATTCCTAAGAGATAAACATATACCATCACGGACTTTTTTGTAGACCTTTTAAAGTTGTACAATACTGTAGTAAATTTTTTTGATCTATCTTGTAGGATTCAGTCAGTGTTTTTTTTACGACCTCACATTAAAAACCTCAAAAATTGTAGCCTATGTGTTATTCTGATGTATAAGCTATAGCCTATGTGTTATTCTGATGTATAAGCTATAGCCTATGTGTTATTCTGATGTAAAAGCTATATTGTGGTAAAGTTTCATTCAAATCCATTCAGTAGTTTTTACGTGAAAGAGTAACAAACATCCATACATCCATACTTACAAACTTTCGCCTTTATAATAGTAGTAGGATATTTCTTGAAAATAAAGTCAACGCTGTCATGATATTATTACAACATTGGTTAGAAGGAATAACCATAAAACTCATTTTTTTTTCTGAATATTTGGTATTGAGTCAGTGATAATGAAACCTATTGAAGACATTCTTTTTTGATGATCCTAGTTCTTTGTTTAAAAAGTATATGTTTAGAACTCAAGGGCCTCGTGGCTGTGGATGCACTTCTCCTAATGGATCACTCTTCGGTGCACACAAACAGTAAAATAAATATATTTAAATAAATATATATATATACATACATGTATACATATTGTGTATATACATACATGTATACATGTGTATATACATACATGTATACATGTGTATATACATACATGTATACATGTGTATATACATACATGTATACATGTGTATATATATATACATAGCAATGAAACAAAAGTTATTTTTTTTAATTTTTATATTTCAAATTTAAATACAAATTCAAGTTGAAAATAATCTAGCATATCTCCAATAGAATAATACCAAATTAACTCTATTTGATTAATTTACAGTGTCCTTATATAATCGAATATTTAAGTGACTATAATAATTAAATAATAAAATATAGTGAAAATTATTCGATATATCGTCAAAAGGACGGATTATAAATTTCAGTCAGTACACAAAATTTATAAAATTCCTACTATAACTGGAACACATATATATAACAATATGATTGAATTACATATATATACTCTTAATTATATGAATGAGCATTGATAGATTTATCTTCCAAATATATAAGATCAAAGTCAATTAAGACTTCGACTTATATGACTTCTAAAAATATAGTCAAGTAATTTTGACTTTGAATTATGACTTTTAAAAACATAAAGTCAAGTCAATTTCGACTTTGAATTATATGATGGATAGCAAAATTTTCCAAATACTTAAAGATCTTATTCTAAAAGATTTGTTTGCAATACACTTATGGCGGAGTTGGAAGTCGACTTACTTCTAAAGTACTACTAATAAGTACGTATTATGCTAAATGTTTGTTCGAAAATAACGGAAACGTGTCCAAGTGACGGTGGTATCAGAGTTTCGTAAAGCCGTGCTCAGAGATGAAGCGGAAATCTGAGCGAAGTTTACTAATTAATATGTACACAAAAATAATTTTAACCAACTTCGGTAATTCATATATAAAGGATTCTGAAAAAAACTTCGACAAACTTCCGCTTATAATTAACGTGCCAATATAATAAAATTCTTCTTCACCAGATTCGGGCCACCCACAATAAAAGACAGGAATTTGTGATCTAGAAATGAATTGTGGGCGTGGCTTCAGACATTCTACGGCATTCCCTGAAACTCGTAACCATCGATGACTCCACGGCACCGCGCTAGTACATGAATGCTAAGAACAGGTTGTTGTTTTTGGACTTCCTCTTGCAGTTCCACTCGTACCGGCTCGGACGACACTCGTAGTACGCGTACTCGGGGTACGGGATGTAGGAGCCCGTGAGGGGGTCCAGCGGCACTACGATGGGCGGGTCCGTCATGGACGCCGGCAGGTCCTCCGACGAGTCGTAGACCTTCGCGTCGTAGTGGAGGCTGCCGTACTCCACCGAGTTGAATACGTCCTGGCTCTGGTTGCAGACGGGCACGCTGCGGCCCGTGTCGGCCGACACGTTGGAGCGCGAGCGCAGCGCCGGACGCGTCGACGAGAAGTCCGCGGAGCAATGCAAGCTCTTGGACAGTGGGCGAGGGCCCGGCGCGGGGGAGCCCGAGCCGGGGGGCCCGGACGGAGCGCGGGGGGCCTCGTCGATGCGGGCGAGAGGCTCACGCCGGCCGGGACGATACACGCGACGCTCGCCGAGCGACGGCCGCTTGATTCTCCGATGCGAGTTGAACGTTTCGAGGGAGGCGTTGGAAAGATGTCTGTGGGGGGTCGGGGGAGGATTGCGCGCGGGTGCCTGGGGGGCGGGGGCGCTGTGAGCCGCCACGAGGTCCCTCATCTGGTCGCTTGCTCAGTAGTTGTATGGCCCGTACTGCGAGCCGTGGTAATAGGGGCCTGGGTAGGCCTGCGGGGGAGGGTACCCCGCGTATGCGTACTGCTGCTTTTGGGGGTACACTGGAGAAAGTTAGGTGAGTTAAGATTAGCGTTTCCGGATCTTTTTGGGTAATTTTAAATGATTTATTATTAAATTTACTGTCTCGATCGAATGACTGTTTACAGAAAAGTAAAGATGAAAAAAAAAATGTTTTGTCTCAAATTTAATTCAAAATATACCACACCTGCAATGTTACCATCACATTATTTGAAAACAACATGCACCCACAAATTAGAAGATCAAATAACAGTGTATGTACAAGAGAGTATAAAGTGACCTAAAAAAATTATGAGCAAAGCTGAGTTTCTGATTTTTAATGGTTTAAAATTTTTGAGAGCGATAATATGGTATCATAGTTTGAGGGATGTTTATATGAACGAATGATCTTAATGAACGAAAAATCTACTAAAAGTAATGAACGAATGCTCTAATAAACATGAGATCTAACAAACGAATGATCTACTGCTTGAATGAATGGAAACCGTTACCCGGCATGAGGTACTGCATGTTAAGCGCCTCCTCTCTCTCGCGTTCTCCGCGCAGGCAGATGGCGGCGGACGAGAACAAGATGGCGGACAGCAGGGCCAGGCCCACCCCGCACCACGCCACCATGTACGACCAGTCGTACCACACGCGCACGTTATCTCGCAATATCTGGTTTATTGCCGGATTTCGTGGTAGGGGGCAATTTTGGGTTTGGAGGTAGGTGCCGATGTTTAATTACGAATTGTTCATAATAACCGAGTATTTTATTGTTTGTTGGAAAAATTCAGCCATTTTTACAAGTTGCGTGTTGAATTAAGGCGGGAATAGCCGTGCGTGTTTGTAATGTATAAAAGGATGTCAAATAAGTATAAAAGGATGTAAAATAAAACATTGGATTGAATTATATTGATAATAATTGTTATCCAACAATTATTAATATAGGACGGGTTGGGTGTACGGATGGACGGAAGGATGTTGTTAGATATATACACAATCCCAAGTGTTAATAAGCAGTTAGTATGGCGTTGTAAACCAGATATTAAGATAGCGCGTTTAATATGCATTATTCCGTCGCAAGATCCGTCGTTAACGCACGCCACGTTTCAGAGAATCATGAAAAGAAAAGAAAGCCTTTTGTTAGTATGAGATACTTACATGATCTTCCTTAACTTACAGCCTTGACATGTCTGTGAGCGTGGGTGTGTTTGTGTGAATGTGTCTAAGCATGAATGCGTGGGTGTGTGTGACCGCGTCTGAGCATGAATGAGTGTGTGAACGTGTGTTATGTGAGCCTGAAGGTGTGTATGAGCGTAAATGTGTGTCTTTGCGAAAGTGTGTATGTGTCTGCGTGGGTGCGTCTGCGTGTGTGTAGAGTTGTTTGTAAACAAATTAATATAATGTATTCAAGGATATTTGGTATTATTTCATTATATTAATGATGATAAATGTACATGAGATAATAATTGTATCTGTGGTTGTAGTAGATATAAGTATATTTGTTTTCATGTTACAATAAAAATAAGGCTCGTAAACTATACACAATAACCTATAACTCATTCCGAAACCGGCAAGCGTTAATCAAATCCCAGAAGATGGCCGCGACAAGGATGCCGCCACACAAGATGGCGTCTAACCTGGCATTATGTACTGCACGTTATTCTGTTGTTCCCGACGCTTTTCTTTGCTGAGACAAACGGCCGCCGAGAAGAAAAGAACAGAGCTTCCGAAGGATACACCGACAGACAACCACGCCAGAATGTACGACCAATCGTACCATATTGATGAGTTGTCTTTTAACACCTGTTTTGAGGGTCAAATCTCTGTCATACATGGGTCACTTGGTGACATTGTTTTACATATACTTAGTGTTTTAAAACTAACTTCGGTGTGTTATTTATGACTTACATTAGGCCACTGCTGGTAGTACTCTTCACCCACGACTTTTTCCTTTTCGTAGAACTCCACTCCATGCCACAGCGCCATAGCTCCCGCTGATAGTAGACCTGTAATTATAAACATTTCTATCAGAAAATATATTGGAATACATTTTAGTTTTTGGAACTCTAACCAAATTTTTTATAAGCTGCCGCTTTAACCCTGTGTCTCAAAGAGTTTCGCAGATATAAATAACGGATACTAAGCAAACCCAGACTCCGAACAACTATCTGAGGATCACACAAAGAATATCCCGTGTGGGAATCGAACCTACAACCTCCTGAATCATCCAATAAGTCACCCGACGTTTTAAATACTTTCTAGTCATCGTGTTCACAGAAACACTCGAAGTAGGTAACACCTACATCTCGTCGTATTAAATTTAAAATGCAAATTTAAAAATAAGCAGGTTTAATCTGTTCAAATAGTTTTATTCCAAAAAGGGTACTAAATAGTAACGTCATATATTTCGTAATAATTCGCCACATTCATACCAAAATATTTGTAACAAATTTCTTCATACTTACAAGTGACAAGCATAAGTATAGCAGTGGCGGTTACGTTCCCAGGACTCCTCTTCCAGCAGCCAACCACACCAGTCCAGAAGGCAATGAAGAGTGACAGGAAGGCCACGATGAACAGCGCTACCGTGGACCGAGCCATGTGCAACCTGGAGATTGTATATCCATAGCTTAGATTAACTTCAAATTAACCGAATAAATAATGTAATAACTGTTAAAAGATAACAATTCTCAAAAGATAAGCTGAATTTGATTTTTTCTCGTTCTTTTTTAAAAAAAAAAAAAAACAAGAACAATTTCGCGTTCGAGCTTTGTCGCGGTAAACGAGTAGTTACAACCCTGATTATATGTGAAAAAAATAATGACTTCATCATAGATGACATTAAAAACATGTCCAATCTATTCATAACTGTCAAATGTATACAGCGTGTTTCTAAAACATAACCATAAACAATAGTTAACTCGTTTTAATCAACTGGCGATCAGATTGTCCGACCCACTTCCATTACAAGGTCCTATTGCATATAACATATCACAGTTACTTTCCTAAAGTGTCAAAATGTTATAATAGCGATTGTATTTACAACCTTATCAAAATAAATATTTCAACTAGATGTTATATACATCATGTGTTTATTTTATTTTTATATATAGTAAGTACTTTAGTATCACACTGCCCCGTTGGTTGAGTGGTTAGCGTAGATGCCTAACGTATAATCGACGTGTTCCCGACAGGGACAGGCATGTATGGGATGATCATAGATGTCTGTATTCCCGGAGTTGGTCGTTTATTAAATATATTATCAGTATTTACAATGTGTATTTCTAAGTATTTGTATAGTTGTCTAACACCCTTAACACAAGCAAATAATTTGCTTAGGGGTTAGATCTATGTGTATAATTTTTCCTGTGATATTATATTATATAGGCAACTGTAATTCTGTTTTAATTTGTTCGAAAATTCTAGAATTCTAGAACTGACCTGTTCATCGCATCATCAGAGAGACCTTTAGTTTCGTTGTTCTCGTCAGGAATGAAGTAATCCACATTGCTGCAGTGCGTTTCCACGGGAGACAGATATATCTCAACTGGAAAAAATATATATATTTAAATATGTTCTGATGTCAATACTGAATAATTATTAAAAACACTTAAGGACCTAAATATAGGATATTAGCATCTTTAAGCAATCTTATTTAAAAAAAATACATATACAAATAAATACACGTAAATAGTTTTATAATTGTTTCTGTTAGCGTATAGAAATTGTTACTATCAGTTAATAAAATACCACTGGAATTGTATAAAATACCAAAACATTGAGTCATGTTTGTTCACGGCGACTGTATCCGTCTACAAATGACGAAGTTGATTTCAAGAATGTTACACATCCTTTATATTGGAAATTAATCATCAATACATTAATAACTAGTACCAATAACGAGATACATTTTAAATCTGCTAGTATAGCAAAACTCGAAGCTGCCACCTCTGAGACTGCGTTCCGTCACTCTGACAATTGAGCTACCATGTCGTTACTAGTTTAATGAATCTAGCATTTTATATATAATCATCTTTATCGGGAGGGAGGCTTCAATATTAGATTTTCTTTGAAAGTTAACTAAACATTAACCGCCCCGTTGGTCGAGTGGTTAGCGCAGACGCCTAACGTATCACGGCGCAATGGGGCTCGGGTTCGATTCCCGGCGGGAGACAGGCATTTATGTGATGAGCATAGATGTCTGTGTTTCTGGGTTTGGTCGTTTATTAAATATATTCTCAGTATTTATATATATGTATTTCTATGTATTTGTATCGTTATCTAACACCCTAAACACAAGCAAATGATTTGCTTACTTAGGGGTTAGATCAATGTGTGTAATTTGTCCTCATATTATTATTATTATTATTAATCGTGAATTTCCAGAGGTCTGTCCATATCGGTCTCTTTTTCATGATATATTTATTAATAATTTAAATAAAAATAATTAGAAATAATTCAAACATTATTATAAGTACTTTAATTTTTCCTGAAGTCAAAACAATAAGTAACCAACAATAAATTGTTTTACAAAAACATATAATAATTAATAAAAGGAAAAATATAGAAAGCAATAAACATAATCAAAATATTTTAAGCCTAAAAACCCAGTAAAATGACTTTATACCAGAAATGTTTGGATTCATTGTGCTATTGTCTCTCTTCCTTATTATTCTTATATGTTCCCATAGTTAGCGAATGTTTGTAAATCATTGTTGGCTTAAAATAATATATCTTTCATTGAGATTTCACTTATTATTTTATAAATCTACTTGACTTCAAATAATATAAGATTTTAAGATTTCACTTATTATTTGACTTTGAATAATATATTTTTTTTTAAATATTTCACTTATTGTTTTGTAAACCTACTTCGATAATTATAGCTTTTATATAAATAGAGCTATTTTATAGACAGGGACGTATGATACGCTAGCTCTATTGTTAGCTTAATTGGTAGAGCGACGGAACGGTTTCCCAGGGATCGCGGGTTCGAATCCCTGCCCGTATCGGTTTACTTTTCTTTCTATATTTATATAAATTTAACTAAGCTTAACATGGCTATACATTTTAATAGATATTTTCAAACGAGACAGCTTTTATTAAGATTTGGCTTATTATATTATAAACTTTGACTTCGAAAAATATATCTTTTGTTGGGATTACCTACCCTTATTATATACTACAATCCTTAAATATATAATTAAAATGACTGTAGAGTATGAATTGTTAATTTTACACTCGACATATATAATATTGATCAATAAAACAATGCTTCAATAATCGTAAATCAATTCGCAGTGAAGTTCAAATCGGTTGCAAATATCTTCAATAAAGCGAGTGTTAGACGTTCAATTGTCAATATTATCAAACGCGATTGAAATGAGAATTCTATTAAAAACAATAAATATTATGTGAGTATTTTATGTTTATGTACTGTTTATAATATTTATGTTTTGAGCCATATATGCATGTCTAAAGAGGTTTTCGTATTCATATTCTTAGATTAGTAGAGAATGTCATTTAGCTTTAAATCCGTATTTTGTATATTTTAATTATGAATTTAATAGCATTTTTTCGGACTCCTACAAAGATGTTTTTTCTTTCCTTTCATCACGAGGCTAGTTATAAAAAAAGAAAACCTCGATAGAAGTGTGAAGTAAAGTTTGTTAAATACATGTATGTAACTGTATTTTTGTTATCTTTTTATAAATTTAAAAGAGCAAAATAAATAAATAATAATGAACTTAAATTAAATCATAACCTCGTTATTTAATTCCACCTTTCTCTTATCAAATAACCTGTCAATAATCAGACAAACAGACACAAGGTGGGCTAGTAGCATTGTATTTTGATAATAATATTAAATTATTATTCATAAGCATTGTTGAGCCCACACCCATTGGAATTCAGTGGCCATTAGTAAACGTACTGACTATATTATTGAACACAGCCAAGCTCAAGTTATTAGCTTCAATGCGATCTCTATGAACTACTGAACCGATTGTTATGGGTTTTTTTTATTTGATATGTCATTATCATCGATGGTTTAGCCACAAAAAATCAGTGATCGGTCATACTTAAGGAATAATCACCGACTAACTAAACTTATTTTAGTAAAATGTACGATTAACATCATTCTGTGCTCAACTATCAGTCAAAATGGTTGTCATCCTAGTATTCAATAAATTAAAATGATATTATTTTGTCTATTCCTTCTATACTCTTCTATTATACGTCATTGTCTAACAAATAATAAAAGAGGGAAAATGAGAGATCCATACTTATCTTTGTCTAATCTAACATGTTAAAGAGAGAGACATCTGTCTCTCTCTATATAACCTCTTTATATATCTATATAACCTCATATGCTTTCTCTTTTTTTCGATTGACACATTTTAGGCTGGCTCTCTTACTCTAAGTATAATAACTCTGATCATTCACGCACTCTATACATGTCTACTACTCACTCTTTGATGACACCCACATTCCTGAAGACGTCTCGTTACATCCTGTTCATCATTTCAGGAACACACCACGTCAGACAATTACTTCTTATCTCTCCTACTTACATTAAAATATATGGAATTAAAAAAAATATTTTCCAACAATATATTCATGGCAGCTCAATTAGTAGAGCGACTGGACGATTTCTGAGTGGTCGCAGGTTCGTTTCCCTGCCCGTATCGGTTTATTTGTCATAATTTATTTAATATTTCAATATTAACAGGGCTATACATGTTTATGGATATTTTCAAATATATATGCTGACATTCACAATCCTAACTGAGTTCGAAACTAGGTAAAATCCGAAATAATTGTCGTACGTACAGACGGGTAAATTAGTAACATGGATCGCGAATAATATTTAGCACCTGAATACTGAATAATAAGTGAAATTATATTTAATATGTATCTATAATGTATAAGAAAGTTATTTAATGTATACATTTCATATATTTTAAATTTCTAATGCATATAATAATCATCGGACAGTTATTACTAACTATTTCCATAAATATCTAAGAGAAAGTAAATTTGAAGATGAAATCTTAAGCGCTTTAGGACTTGTTAGTTTTAAATTAAAATTGTTTATGTGTATTTAACTTAAAGTATGTATACAAGCTGATAATATTATGATTTACTAACTATTGCCTGTGATTTTGCCTGCATTTATGTTTTATATATAAGTAAGGGTGGTACTTGAACATGGTTCACTATTTTATTGATTTCAATTTCGTTTTTGCGGAAATCTTTTATTCCAAAAAAGTAGCCAAGTTAATCCTTTAAACATCAGCTACCCCCCAATAAAAGTTCTATTAGAATTGGTCTAGCCGTTTTTGAGGATTAGCCGGAAGAAACCGACAGACAGATTTTATTTAACTACCGTGTAAAAAGCTGTTAATTTGGAATTACAAACAGACACTTCTATCATTTTTATATGTATGTATGTATGTACGTATGTATATACATATATATGTATGTATCGTATTAATGCTGTACAGATTAATAAATGTGATGTTGTCTGTGGTATACTGACAGACAATTCAAATATGCCATTATATTTAAAACCACTGCACGTCGTAACTTGGGTTGTGTCTAAATGTGATAAGTGGTACATCAAATAGGTGACCCACTGCTGGTGATGTACGAAGGTGTGGTTAGAAAGTCAAGAATTGTTTTAAATTTGATTTGTGGTACTACTAACAGCTTTAAAAATAATTGATTTGATTTTTGGTACGACTAACAACATCAAAAAAAATTGATTTGATTTGTGGTAGGTACTACAAAATAGTAATGTAATAATTTACGTTATTATTACTCTTGTTGGCAGTGCCAATAACTGATCTGTGAATTGAGTTTTAAGCGGTACCACTAACTCAATAAATAATAATTAAACTTGAATCATATTTTACTAAGAAACGTTATTGTTACTTTTATAGTCTGTGTCAATAAGCAATCTGTAGATTGAGTGCCAAAAAGCTATCTGTGATTGAGTTTTAGATTATTTTTATGTGTATGTCAATTATTAACTCTGTAAAAATATAATGAGTGTTTAATCGTGTTATTGTCATATACATAAAGGAGTCGTTAACACTGAAAAAAACATTTAAATACAATACAATTTTCAATAGAGCAGGAAATATCATACAATAAATTGAACCTACTAACTTTATAAATAAATATCTTGACCTTCACGCACTGACGATGTGGTTATAAATAATTAGCAACCTACTTGATATTTAAATGTACAAGGAAGAATACTTAATTATATAACTATAAGAATGCTATAACATGTACAGTATTTTAGAGTCAATTTTGGATATACAAGGATAAATAACTATTTATCCTCTAATTATATATAAATAAAATACTCTAAATCATATCTTGTTTTTACTTACATACTCAACTGAGTATGTAAGTAAAAATTTGCAACAAGATATGATGTTAGAGTATTTTAGAAAGAGAGTAGAGAACTTTAGATATACAAAGATAAGTAGTTAAATATGTAAGTAAAAAGATATTATTAAATGAGATTTTACAGTATTTTAGAGACAATTTTAGATATAAAAGGTAGAATGTGTAGGAAGGCTTTAACATTTTATATACAGTATTTTAAAGAAGAATACTTCAAAATGTAACTAACTACAAGAAATCTATTTAATAATGATGTTACAGTATTTTAAAGTCAATTTTAGATATACAAGGATAAACCCTTAAATAGGTACCTAACCAAAAGAATTCTATAGCATCTTGGATACAGTATTTTAGAGTTCAGTCGGTATACTTTGATATGATCTTAGTTAGTACTATGACTAATAAGTTGACTTGCGAGTTGAAATCTGTAGACAATAGTTGTTCGACATCTGTTTGACATCAGCATATGATAGTTCACATAGTTTTTAAGAAGGAAATTTCAACATGTACTGAAAGTAAGTAATTTAAATGCGTATGATGTAAGAGTTACGTAAAACCATAATTTCACATCAGCATAATTTCATATAAAGTATAATTCTACGAACATATACTTAGACTTGTTTACTGGTAAGATAGTTCTTACATATAAAATTACAATTTAAAAAAAAATAAGAAAACTTGTACAAAATTGTGTATATGAATCTGACTCTTATTCTCTCTATTACACTTACTTTGTTTCTACTCTTATTTATGGCAAGGATATGAATATTATAACATAGTCGATAATTCTCTTAGTATTATGTCAGGGCCATGTTCACTGGTTAGCTGTAGATATAGACAAAGACATAGATATAGACATAGATAGATTGATTTAAGAAAAATAATTTCAATCTATCCATGCATTTTGCAATCTACCTACTTCTTAGTTTTTAATAAGTTTTACTCCAGTAAGAGTTATGTATGATTTTTAACTAATTTTATAAGAAATAAACCCTTGTAGGTCTAAAAATGTGTGTGTATTTATTATTATGTATTTATATACCTAAACATATATACCCACCTATGTGTATGTGTACACATATGAAGTTTGTATTACTTATTGTTAGGTTTGGAAAGCTTTCCAAACCATACTATTTACTGTTCATTGACGGGAAGCTATCAAAGTTACGAAGTACCACCACTCTAATAATGCTATGTTGTGGGCTGTCGTAATATGTCGTTAACAAAGGTTTCAATATTGTCAAGCGTGAAATGATAGGTAATTTCAATGCTGCCAATATTACCAAATAGAAAGTTGCATAAAAAGTGAGTATTAATCAAATATATTATAGAATAAAAAAACTACTTTCTGAATGAGACTATTTTCATTGACGCAGTGACTATTCGCGTTCAGAATTTCCCAACAATTTTGAAGTCATCAGTCAATGATAGATGTTCCAATACTGCCAACATTAACTAATAGAAAGTTAAGTTAAAAGTATGAACTAATCAAATGTAATCTTCAATAAAAATACGTAATGATGGAAAATTACAAAACACTTTCCAGATTTTGCAGAGAAATTTTGCCACCAATTTTGAAGTAGGTAGTGTTAATGACAGGTAATTCCAATACTGCCAACATTAATAGAAAGTTAAATAAAAGTGAGTAATCAAATATAATCTTCTTAAAAATACTATCCGACTGAAAACTGCCAAAAATAAAATGTTTACAATTTTCCTCCTACTTTGAGCTACTCAGTGTTAATGATAATTCCAATGCTGCCAAATTAGCAAATATAAATTAAAATTAATAAAAAAAAAAGAAAACTTTCTGAACGAAAATGGAATGGCAAGATGTCTAGGATTTCCCGCCAATTATAAACCTGTCAGTGTCACTTTCCCTAGCTTTCCGTTTAAAAGCTTATTAGGAGTGAATTTGGTATGAAGGCCAAACGTGTTGTCCTGATATAGTTAAAGACATATTTATACATATATATAATAACAAGTCTAAAATTTAGAAACTAATTATATAACATAATATAATAATATCACTGAACAAGTTACAGAAATTGATCTAACCTCTAAGTAAGCAAATTATTTGCTTGTTAAAGGTCAACGATACAATTACACAGAAATACACATTATAAATACAGCGAATATATTTAATAAACGACCGAACCCAGAAATACAGACATCTGTCTGTCGGGAATAGAACTTGAGCATCCTTGCGCTATAAGTTAGGTCTGCGCTAACCACTCGACCTATGGGGCGGTTAAACTACAAGTATTTTATATGTTTAAAATTTAAGTCCTTGAGTAAGTTTTATATAACTAGTATCGTGCTTAGATATAATACTCTTCTTTTAGCACGCTTCACTTGAACCATAATTTGTTCTAATATAAATAACTGTAACTTCATATTCAATACCATAACAGTAATTTATAAATAAGAAAACCGAACATATAGGTCTGAGGTTTCATAAGTGCAATGTATATTAGAAAATAATAACTTTGAAATATATTCAAATACGTTAAATATTCCCAATATTATTAAAAAGGCGATAAAAAGAAGAGCCTACAAGCTGATTTGTGTAACCTTGACAAATATTTACCAATCATCAAACAAGTGTCATGATTTTGTAAGTATTACGACTCGTATCGTGAATATAAAAATATTTGGTAGTATTGGGATTATTTCTTAAGCATTTACACATATCTAATAAAGAAGTGACTTATATATTTTTGTGCTTGATAATGTCTGTAAGCATAGACATGTTAAGATGTTAAGCTTATTAAAATTTTAAATAAATATATAGAATTTAAAAATATTAATTCGTCCATAATATAACCTTACCGACTTAAATTATTGTACATGTTCAAACATTCATTTCGGTTGTGACTTGTGGCATATAAGGGTTAATCTACACTGCAAAAATAGAACTATTGGTAAGGTTTTTTTTTAAAGAAACCTAACAGATATCATCACTACATAAAGAAGATTGTATATAGAACGTTAAATTCATAAAAACTGGTAAGGACACGATAGCTCAATTGATAGAGCGGCGGAACGGTTTATCAGGAGTCTCAAGTACGAAACAATATTTTTTCATTCTATATTTAAATCTTATCTATTGTTGTAATTTTAAAGCTGTAGCTATAAGCTATATCAATGATGCAATGAGTTGTAATACAATGGTGACTAAATTTTAATATTATTAGCTAAATACAATCATTGTATAGTCTATAATAAGAATGATGGTAGTATGAAGTCATCGTTGTTTTGATTTAAACGAATTGTTTAATTTAAAGTATACATAAGAACTGAGTTTAAAATGATGTAAGAAAATCTTCATTTTGTTATAGACTAGATTTTAGCAGAGCTTGCGCTGTATAGGTAAAAAAAACAATAACTTTATCAAAAACTTCGCGGAAACAGTATTTATTTAAAAGAAGAATCCTTTAAATTATTATTCTAAACAAATCGATGAGAACAAGATTTGAACCTTGAATTTCTGAAAACCGTTCCGTCGCTCCAACAACTGAGCTACCGTGTCGCTTCAAGGAATACAAAATTACGGAGGCTATATCTATAGTTTTTTTTGTGAATATTATAAACAAAAATTAAATAATATACGGGCCTCTACAAGTACATCCTCAGTATACCGGCATTCTTTCACGGTACGTTAGTTTGTTACGATATGGGTAATTCGCCAGGGCCGCTTACGAAATCGTAAATGATACTACACTTTCGTTTGTACATGTATTTTAAATTTTTCATACCTATATATTTATTATTACATAATATATTGATTCATTTATTGAGCGAAGCGACAGCGAGAATTAAAATTACTTTAAAACAATCTTCATTTACCTAAGAAGTTTATTACTAACTTCACAACTTACTACTTAGTAATTTGTATTTTTGAAAAATCTGGGTTTTATCTTTTTTTCTTTTATCTTTTTTGTGAGTCGGATTATAAATTGATCTGATGATCTCAATCCAAGATAACGTAAGAGATTAAGGTTTTATCTATGGAATGATGTCATTGGTATGTGTTGATTTTTAATATATTTTAATTAATTGTCTGTTTGTTTGTAAGATTTAATTCTACAAAGTTTTATATCTAAATAAGAATTAAGTGGTTTTTGATATTATTATTGTATTACATTGTATTACGTATACATTGTCTGTGTGTGTTAGTTAATATGTACCTATGTATTTGTGAACTTGTAGTGTGAAAGAAATTCTGGTGTGTGTATGAGTATGTGAAAGATCCATGGAAGACCAATCATATTATACTAGCTTTTGCCCGCGACTTCGTTCGCGTGGACTTCAGGTTCGTCCCGTCTAGTCATAACCGAAATATAACACGTCTATCACCGAAACGGTATTTATCGCCGAAATTGCTATGACTCTGCATTTTATCTCTGTGATATCTTCGAAAATATTTATTTAATTTACATGCTGTAAAAAGCCATATTGATCTTTATTAAATGCACAATGTATTTAAGATACTTAATTGGATAAGTTAATACTGTATTGCTTAAAATCGCTTCGTAAATAAGCCATTATTTCTCGTACAAAGTAAAGGATAAAAAATGGTTATTGTGGGTTATTCCTAAGAGATAAACATATACCATCACGGACTTTTTTGTAGACCTTTTTAAGTTGTACAATACTGTAGTAAATTGTTTTGATCTATCTTGTAGGATTCAGTCAGTGTTTTTTTTACGACCTCACATTAAAAACCTCAAAAATTGTAGCCTATGTGTTATTCTGATGTATAAGCTATAGCCTATGTGTTATTCTGATGTATAAGCTATATTGTGGTGAAGTTTCATTCAAATCCATTCAGTAGTTTTTACGTGAAAGAGTAACAAACATCCATACATCCATACTTACAAACTTTCGCCTTTATAATAGTAGTAGGATGATGATCTGTTGGTGTAGTGGCTAGTGATTGCTGAACCAAAGGTAGAGTGGGTTCGATTCTCACACTGGACAATTCTTTGTGTGATTTACAGATTGTTGGTAAATGTCTTTGTATCCGATATTTATAAGTTTGTAAAATTCTCCGCTACACAGGGAGAATATAGATTATATACTAGCAGGAGTTGTGTTTTTTATTATTTTTAGATAAATATATTTTTAACACTAATTGGATTATACGTTATTGCATTATACATATAATCCGATTAATCTTTAAAATTATAGTCATAGATTAAATAGTAATAATACTTCAAATAGTCTTAAACTCGAGTGAACATGTCCAAATTTATGCCAAGTATTTGGAATAGCCCAGTACCTACCAGTTGACCTTTCGTTGGCTCTCAGTTAACGAGCTAAAGTGTGTCAGTTTAAATAATATTTAAGACGAATTACTTGTAATATCTTTATTTTTATTAAACTTTTATTTCCTTCAGATGTAAATGTAACAGAATCTTTTAACGTGATTTTGACCAACTTTGAATTGTCGAATTAATTTGAGTTATCGTATACCTATCAAGGACCGATGACAATAAAATATTATGGAAAAATAAAAAAACTCACTTTTTTTTAAATTAACAAAACATATATAAAATTTAAAAAACAGCTATTTTAACTTTAATTCATCTAGAGCGTGTGTAATTTTTTTAAACTATTATTTTCAATTATATTTAGGAACTTAACAAATATGAAAACAACAAATCTTATTTAAAAAAAACTATTTTCTAAATGTATTTTTACAAATAATAGACATAATACAATCTTTATGTTTAAATTCATCGGTAATATTTTTAGATTTCACCGATCCCTAAAAGCAATCTAGATTCTGTTTGGTGAGTCTTAATGCGTTCTAAATACCACAAGCAAGTTATCTATAGATTTCCATTAGGCTTATATGTTTAACATAACTGTGATTTTGTATAAATATATAATAAAACATTTTAAATAAGCTTAACATCTTTCAGTTATTTTTAATGTTATTTCATAGATGCTGTAAAGTTAAAAACATTAGTTAGTATTTTCCAAAGAAGCTCCATACATTGATATCTACAGACATCCTGATAGCAACGATTATATATTTTAGAATGTTAAATTCATTGATATGATGCAGTAGCTAATTAGTAGAGCGACAGAAAGATCGCAGGTTCAAATCCTGTATCGATTTTTTTTTATTCTATATTTATTACAAATTAAAGATGTTTATAGATATAAAACAATTTTGATATTTATATATTAGTAATGTCTGACACAACCCTAGTAAGTAATGTCTGACACAAACCGGCCTTTGACCTTTCACAGTCTATATTTAAAGGTGGTCACCTCATCTGCTTTTCACATCTCATTGTAGGACCGGTTTACACACAGTTTGTAGAACGGAGATTTCACCTGATACCTTTGTATAATCAAATATTCACTGAGAAAATGTCCAAAGATTTGAATAAAATGCTTTTTTTTATTTTCATTTTATGATGTTAGTCCCACTGGCTATGACACTGAAACTGTCATAGCCAGTGAGGAAGCGGAGGATACGAAGACCTATCCTTGAAAAGAGGGGACCTGCCCCTGTGATTCCACTTATAAGATTATGTTTTTGATGTATGTAAAGTTATATATATAAATATATATATATGTATATATATTATTATAACACATTGTAATGTTGCATGACTTGTGAGAATTAATTTAATACTTGCCAGAAATGGTTGCTCAACTACCGTAGTGTCGCGACTGGTATAGAATTCAGGTTATATTAGGCAATATTTTAATTCGAATTGTATAGTGACGTAATAACATGTCTTTTTAGGGTTCGGTAACCAAAGGGTAATGGAACCCTATTACTAAGAGTCATCTGTCCAACTGTCTCCAGGATGTATCTCATGAACCGTGATAGTTACAGTTGAAAACAATAAAATTAATATATATTTAAGGTGGGCTCGCATACAACAAACGAGATTTTTTGGCAGCTTTTAATAGATAATGGCACGGAACCCTTTGTGCGCGAGTCTAACTCGCACTTGGCCGGTTTTTTTTAATGTTGATATTTTAATAATAATATATGACATTTAAAAATAATATTGCAAATTAATCAAACAGTACGCTGATGTCTGTTGACCTCAAAATACCGAGTTAGAGTGTCCACCAATCAGATAAGAGCATCCTATCACTAAGGCTTTACACATTACGATATTAGTACACTACTTGACCTAGTGCCTAGTAAATCTGATAATGAAATGGGTGTTTTGGGGACAGTGTTCCTAACTCTAATTGTAGATACAGTGGTAGTTCGACTTCCACACTAGAAGTTTGAGTGTTCTTTTATGAATTATCTGTTTGAAAAAATATATAAACCGCCCCGTTGGTCGAGTGGTTAGCGCCCTAAAATACGGCGCCGCAGAAAGGTTCGGGTTCGTTTCCCGACAGGGACAGTCATGTATGTGATGAGCATAGATGTCTGTATTTCTGGGTTTGGTCGTTTATTAAAAAATTATGTAATATGTATATATATATTAGTAGTGTAGTAGGTACTCTTAGCACTTCTTTAATTTGAGACTAAATAGTGTTGTGTGAAAGAATATTTATTGTTACTTACTATAATAATAACATTTGATACCATTATTTATATCAGCAAAACAAGACCTTAATAATAATAGAATGACACCAATAAAATTATTTGCATTGAAAACGAAATCGGAAACTAAAGAACAACATGGCGGTCAAGGTTAGGTCTTAGGAAACAACCATATCCGGCCATTGTAAGAAAAACAGTTGATAATTGTAAATAAATATCCGTAATGGAAGTAGGTACATCCTAATTAATTAAGTTGTGGAGTTACAACTATTTTATATACAAACATACAAACAAATCAATAGTCACGCACGATATGATTTTACAGTTAGAAAGTATGGACTCGTCTTTTATTTTCCTTTATTGAAAAGTTGGTCTGATATTAACATATATTAAGAGAACTCACGCACACACACACATATATATATATATATATATATATATATATATATATAGAGAGAGAGAGAGAGAGAGAGAGAATAGACTACACAGACAAACAAACTATAAATATTTTAATTCTAAATATGTATGTTAATAAACTTGCTTGGAAAAATCTATACAATAACGTATACATATAAAATGGACACCGAAAGTTATTAGGTCATTGTCTAGAATGGACTACAGAGAGACAGACAGTTATATTAATAAATTTAAACACGTATGTATGTATATACTTGTATTGAACAACCTATATAATAAAGTTTTACAAGTACGTCTAATAATCTTCTATTTCGCAGGAAGTTATTATAATTGAGGTCAAAATATAAGTATCCGCTCTTATAATTATAATCATTTGCTGACCATAAAATAGTGCCTGGAAATATGTTTGTGTATTTTTTAATATGTTTGTATGTGTGTGTATTTGTTTGTATGTTTTTGCTTGTGGGTGGGTGTTTTGTGTGAATGTATATAAAATGATATCTGGCAATATATGTGTGTGTGTGTATCTATAAATATGTGTTTGTGTGCAATTGTTTGTGTATGTATGTGTGCATATGATATATATATATCAATAATAAAAATGACTATTTGAGCGTGACTTATCTCTAGTTTCAACCTTGAGTGCATAGTTTAGCCACGTACTAATTTGCCTACAATTATATACATTGACATCACTTTTCAGATATAATATACATATGTAAGGACATTGCTTAATAATTCTTAATATAAAACAATACAGGCATTCTTAGTTTTAAATTACAAAATTTCCCACTACCTCCAGTATATTTGTCAACTCATAGCTGGCAATCGAGCACAATCGTTCAACCAATCACGTACCAGCAAGGCCTAGACCTTCGCCAACGCTTTAAAATCATATTCATTGTCCTACATAGTTTCACTAATGTGGACAACACGTCTGTCTACGTGTATATACTATTGATTACGATACATTTCGAATATAAGGGTCGTAATTAAGGTCTTACTTTCGAAACAACCTTCAACGAAATTGAGGGTCCGAAGTAACATGGAGAGGTCATTGACATCAAAATCAAAAACACATAAATATTAATCTTTTTTAATAAATATATAATGAAAAATAAACCGATATGAGCAGAGATTCGAACCCGTGACCCCTGCAAAATGGTCCTGTCGTTCTAATAATTGAGCTAACGTATCGCTATTTATAAGTGTACATACTTTTGTATGACCTTTTTCAAACTTCGATGATGAATATTCATAATAAAGTTATTTTGTTTTAATTATAATAAAAAGTAAGAGAAATTTATTATATTTTAGAAGTAATCAATTATATATTCGTAATGCGTAAAGTAGGTTAAGAAGTCAGCTTGAAGTTAAATTCCTACTTAGACAGCCTTTCACACCGGTTTTAGAAGAAATTTGCTTCGAACAAAATTAATCACATGAAATCTTATCTTTTCCTTTCTTTACAAACAACCGGTTACATATACTTAGCCATTATATAGAAATGTATTCATATAATCATTCTTCCGTTAAAAGGAATATGGAATATAAGGTCAATAAGTATTTGCGTGTGCAATATCTTTTACAGTAATAAGTACATATGTGTGCTGACCAAAGTTTTATTTACTTATGCCAATTTAACCTCTATATCTTTATATATTATTGCTAAAATCCCAGAGCAGTAAATAGGATTTGCTCCAATGGTTGCCATTACCGCGGAAGTATGCGTGGTTAGGATGAATACAATAATTATTATTTTGTTCTAGTTTGATATTTGCGATAGTAATTCTTTGAAAATTACTTGTGAACTAATTGCGGTTATGTATTCTAGTTATTTATTACGGTTACAATAGCTTGTGATTGTTATATATTTGCAGAAATCTTAATAATGCTACAAAAAAAAATAGTGTTATTTATAATTGTGCAAGTATGTGTAACAAACACGGACTATTTATGATTTTAAATCAACAAAAATGGACTATTGATGACTTTGATTTAACAAAAACGAGCTATATATGGTTTTGATGTAACAAAAACAAACTGTTTATGATTTTGATGCAACCAAAACGGACTATTTATGATTCTGATGTAACAAAAACGGACTATTCATTGGAAGTCGTTTCCTTCATTCTATTCTATATATTTATATATAGTACATAAAAACTATTTCTAGAACATACCTGTAGGGGGTCGCTCCTTCGGGTAACAAATTCGGAACAATCCTCGCGTCCTCGTAAAGAAGTAGTACTTATTGTTCAAGCTCTCTAAGATGGCCTGGGAGTTTATGTCTGTGTTTTCTGTCACGTAAGTCTGAAAAATATATATAAGTTAGAAATACAGATTTTTTTTTTTTACTTATATGTAATCGCATAGAAATCCTATTTCTCAATCATTTTATATTACTTTATATTCGTGTTCTGGTGATACTCCAAAACTCAAGATAAACGTAAAAAAAACATGGAATCGGTAAAATATATAACATAACCTTATTTTACTTTTTGTTTTTATTAATTTTACAATCTAATTTGTCTAAAAAGGTTAATAGGACTTAAAGGGTGTCAATTATAATATAAATATTACGAGGGTGATATATATTCCCACATAAACACCTGTTAATCTCCAATATATAGTACGACTAGAAATATATTATTACCTAGCTTATATAATATTCTAGACTTTAATATACCTACCTAAATTTTAACTAAAATAAAGTAATAGGTATATGACTCGTTCATTTATGAGGAAAATAAACTAAAATTACTAAAGCGGTTAAATTTTGATCTATTTACAGAAACTACGGCTTCCTCATATTTGACATATGTTTTATTAATTATTTTTTCTGGATTGCCTTTTTTAATATTTAACTTTACAATATATATTTAATGTTTGAAAAATAAACCGATACGTGCAGGGATTCGAACCCTCTGAGAAAGCGTCCCTGAAATATTTAAATTTATTAAGCAGAAGAACTTGTAAAAGAATCTTCTTTTAGGGAACTTAGTTCGGTCACTGCTTATATACTATGTTGTTGGATTTTAAACTACCTTAAAAACGGGATATATGATTATTATTATTTAATCTTTATTGCCCCAAATAAAACGTAAAAAGGCAGACTTAATGCTAAGAGCATTCTCTAACAATTAACCGGAGAATACAGTACCAGATAACACAAAGAAGCTATATATAAGATCCTATTATATATATTGTGTTTCGTAAATTCTAGCTAGAACTCATAATAGATGATAGTTGTATCAAGCACTATGACAGACAAAAAACTGGATAAACCCAAGCCTAGGGAAATCACAAACCGGTCTAATTCCTCAACATCATCAAGGGCGAGGGTAATAGAAATAAAGAAATGCATTAAGGCTATTTACATTATCCAATTTACTGGACGCTAGTTCAACTAGTGTACTAATATCGCATTGTGTAAAGACTGTTAGTGAGCTAGTGCTCTTATCTGATTGGTGGACACTATTAGTTATTACGAGGTCAAATAGTGCGCTGTAGATTGGATAGTGAAATGGACGCATTTGTCATATACCTATAAATGAGTAGTTTGATCACTCGTATAGTCCGTTCAAAAGAACAAAGTCAAAATGTTTAGTAACAATTATAAACGTCCAGTTGCACGGTTCAAAAGAGCAGTATGGAGAACCATAAACTGCATTTTAACATATTTATAAAATAACAATTAATTATAATAATGAATAAATTAAAATAATACTAGAATAGCCACGTTGTTACTAGTTCTATGATGATAAAATTTGTGACAGGGATCAGTATTTTTTTATTTTTATGGCTTAGAGAAAATGAGAAAATTTATGGTTTATGGTAAGACATTTATTCTCAAAAAGATATACGTGGCTTACATGAGAATACACATATATAGTAGTTTTCGTCGTTAACAACTATTTACCCATTAAAGGTAGTAGGTTATTTTTTATATTAAGTTTTCTGTTACATAATCATAATTAGTGATATAATCATAAAAGAGAAAATTTAAGATATAGTAACAATCATATATGTTGTTTATTTTATTTATTTATTTTTTTGGAAGAGGAAATTATACCTTAATAATAGTACCTTATATTTCAAGATTTTTCAACTTTCAATCTTTAATTGAAAGTTTCTATCAAAAAAGTATTAAAGAAACACTAAAAATTATTGAAATTGTATTTATTTTATGTAGATTGTTTTTTGCTTCTAAAATGATATGAATATGGTTTTATCCATAAGAGTCCTAAAGACTCCTAAAGACTAGTATCATGTAAAAGTTATTTAAAGAATGCTGATGTTGGTCCCTATTCCTTATTCGACGTAATTCAATTCGGTTTTTATGATTCACATAAAACTGATTTCACAGAACTTAATACGATTTACAAACAATTAATAATAGCATAGTTTATAACACAACTATTGCATTAGAGAAACAATCTAAGCCTAGGTTTTACAAACATTTTAGTACCTAACAAACGCACCCAGACACGAAATATCCCATATGGGAATCGTACCTACAAACTATGATTAAGCATTCCACTCAACTAACCACTACACCAACAGATCGTCAATTTATTTCATAAATTACAAGTTAATTGTTTCAATAATTAATTGTTATTTATTATGCTATGTTTGTCCACTGGTTTTAACTAGAAATGAAAGTTGTACAGAGAGACAGGTTAATATGTGGTATAAATTATTCAGTTTCTATTTAGCAAACATATTTGTAGATTACTTAGTAAAAACTTGTTGCTTCGAAGAAGACTGATTATACAAAAACAGACGTAAATAGGATGATTCCTGGAGTTCTATTATACTTGAGTGTATTTTAAACTTATAAAGTTCCTGTATTATCTGGAATTAAACATATATGTATAAAGTAGGAATATTATATTTTTGTTATAATATACTTTATAACATCTAACAAAAATAAAGTAAAGAAGATTTATTATCCCGTTTATATTACTCAAGTAATATTCCGCTTACGAGATAATAATATTTTATCTTATCTATACTAATATTGTAAATTCGAAGGTTTGGATGTTTAGATGGAAGGATGTTTGTTACTCAATCACGCCAAAAATACTGAACTGATTTTGATGCAACCTTTCAATGTTGTAGCTTATGTACCGAATTACACATAAGCCATAGAAATACTAAATTTTGCACGTGGTTTTGTTTGTGACATAAAATAGTTTGTAGCGCGATTATGCTATAGGCTGGAGTTCTTATTTTTAATTGTTTGGTTCACTAAATGTTACATAAATATGTATGCAACAGTTAGTATGAAATATACCTCATCAATTATTACAAACTGTACCTTTCACATGTACCAATACAAACTTAATTGATATCTAGATTGCATTTGATTACGACTGTTCAAATAAAAACGCCTCAATTAAAACATTTCATGGCACTTTTATCGATTTGTAATTATCCCACGAACACGCATCTTACAGACTAGAACTAGTCGTGTTTTTGTCGAGTCTGTTGTGTTGTCATTGGACCGAAACGTTCCTTCAACTTGATTGATTATTTGTTTTTATTACTATAATATAATATTTTTATATTTACATATTTTAATAGTAATATCACAGGTGTTATTTCTATAACATAAATTGTTCTAACCCCTGTGTAAGCAAATTATTTGCTTGTGTTAAGGATGTTAGACAACGATACAAATACATAGAAATACACATTATAAATACTGAGAATATATTTAATAAACTACCAAACACAGAAATACAGACATCTAAGCTCTTCATATACATGCCTGTCCCTGTCGGGAATCGAATTCCATTTGCGCCGGTATACGTTAGACGTCTGTGCTAACCACTCGACCAACGGGGTGGTAATTGATTTTCAAATGTAAATAAATATAGAATTGTTAATTAATATTTAAATCGAATTTTTGACCTGTGGGATTCCGTTCTGTCGTTCCGTCAATTAGGCTACTGTGTCACTAAATAAAAGAGCTTAACATGGCTTTATATGTTTCGATTACCATAATAAATTAATTAAACTTAAGTTTTTTTAAAATCTTGAGTTCAAAGAAATATTTAAAAAATCGATACAGAATTCGAACCTGCGACTTCAGAGATACGGTTCCGTCTCTCTGCCAAATGAGCTATTGCAATATTAAATAAGCCTAACATGTAACGATCCAATCCAAAGTATATTTTTCAGAATATTCTGTAATATTTTGGATAAATAAATTTATTAAAATGTTAAACCTTTTATTTCATACATTTAAAAAGAAAGATAGGCAATAGATAGATAGATAGATAGATATAAGTAGAGGAATTCTGTACTTACAAAGTAGCTCGTAAATGGTAAGCGGTAATCTCTAGAGAGATACTTCTCTAGATCTTTGGTTAGATAAGATTCCTTCGAAAATAATCACCATAAATTAGACATACCTGTAGTTAAAACTGTTTTATGTTCTAGTTCTATTTAATTTTATTCCATTCATACTATTTGTTGCTTCTTTTATTATTATATTGTGTTGTTTTTTATTCTTTAATTGTTTGGTAATTTAATTGAATATTCATGTTTTATAATAATCTATATATAATATATTTAGCTATTTTTTGTTTTGTTTATCTATTTAACTATTTTTTTGTTTTGTTTATGTTCTTATATTAATTATTTTGATTTTATTAGTAATACGATTCCAATTCAATATCCATATATAAAACTGGAAGTCATAAAATTATGTTTTTTAAACAGTACCAAAAAAAATCCTAATAAATACATCTAAAATGATTAAAATATTGTGAATACTGTAATTATTTTTTTTTTCAGGATGAAAATAAATTTAGTTGAATTAGCAAAGGCTATTAAGATCAAAATGACCTGAATTGATACAAATTATAGATGCATAAACCCATAACTATGACCGTAAAATAAGAAAAAAAAAATAGCACATCTTGGTCATAAAGACTATAGGCTACCAGTGTACGAAATTTGGAGTTTTAATTCTTAAGCCTTCAGGACTTATGAGGGTACAGACGGACAAACATCCCTGACGATTTTATAAAGATTTAGCTACAGTAAGAAAAAAATAACTGATGTTCAGACCAATATTCAACTAAATCTCAATATTTAATACATTTATTATGAACATCGTTTTTAAAATGACACAGAATTCAAATTCTACTTTCGTTTGCAATTATAACTGCGACTATTGTCTAAACTTTCACTAAAACTAGTCACACGTACAGACATGCCGTTTTTGGTGCACAATATCATATATCGTGAACGAATTTGATTATGAATTTGAAATATTTGGGGTGAATATTTTCTAACTTTTAAACTATCACGTTTCACAACATGTATATACATCTTTTAAATACAGAATTGATACCAAAATTCACATATCTTTATTTATTTAAGTATTGTGTTTAACCGTTCAGCAATTTGTATTATGTTGTATAAAGTAGGTATGTCAATCGATATATATGCAAAATCATATTTAAAATATAAGTTCACCAAAATACGCTTTGGGAGCGCGTTGAAATCTTTTCTATGATACATTTTGAATTCGTAATATAACTGAAATTCATTTAAGAATATACATTAATAAATATTAACATATTATATTGCGTTAATTTTAACATATATATAATATGTATTATGCTTTCAACATTTATATGAATAATTATGTAGTTATTATATAAATAAAACTGCAATTTTTAAGATGATTCGTAACGAATATTTTTCGACTAAAGAAAGTTTAAGTAGTAAAGTAAATAACTAAGGAACTAAAAAAAAAATATCATAAAAATAAAATAATGAATAACAGTTGGATCTTATCTGTAGTAGTATTTTGATAAGACCTTGGGGTCTTTGATGATAAAACACGTTGGAATGTGAAATAACGTGTTCTGTTTCTTACTAGTAACAGTTTATTACTAGAATTTTCAATTTAAATTTAAATGTTTTTACTCAGAGGTTGCAGGTTCGCGTCCTACCCGATGAGTTTTTATAACTTAACAGGTATATAGAAAATTTCAGGTTTGTATAGTATATGTTCCACAATCTTTCTAGAATCTACTGCTATGATATTAGGATTCTTATAATTATATACGTATATATACATATCATACTAAATCTACTCTCTATCTCATAAACTAAGCAAAACTTGTACTATGTGTAGACAGCAGATAAGCATACGTATAAAATATACATTTTATTTATTATAAATAGTACATAGTATAAGTAATAGTATATTTTAATACACTACTAGGAACAAATACTACTGACAAGAAAACCGTGATATAAAAACTAACAGAATTATATTCATATGAATATTCATTAAGCTGTATTATAAGTAAAACAGATACATTCAATACTTCCATCTTCCATGTTTTATATAGTAACACAATGGCCGGAGATCGTGAGGCATGCGCGTGCGCAAACTCGTCTCGATCACCTTGCAATGCCGCTAGCATACCCACACATGCACACATTAACACATACGCATAGAACCCTTATGGCTATGGTATCAGGTTCAAAAACCTTAGCTATTGTATTCCAATATGTCTTACGTCCGGTAAAAAAATATTGCTTCTATAATTTCCTATTCTGTATGGAATTTGTAAGCATTTACTGTTTATAAACAAATAATTACATATAGAATCTAGAATATGATGTCTATAGTCCATTTAAAAAATCATTTTTGGTAAAATATGATTATTGACTAACTTTGACTTGACTAGTGACAATTAATTCCTAGTTGCGAACCGCACGTTAACGTCAACTGGGTCAATTGTCATCTCAGTATATCAATTAGGTTACAAAATACGAAATATGTGGATTGACAATCATTCGTTACGCACTCTCCGATAGTGGTTAACTGTCGTCAAAAAAGATACTCAATAGCACTGCCAAAGCTCAACAGCGATTATAAAGGACATATCGACTTTTATATATACACTAGCGGCTCGGCAGACGTTGTCCTTGGGTATTAAAAAACACAGACCCTGCGTAAGTAGTTAGTTCAATTTATCTCAAACACATAACAAAATCGGTTCAGCCATTGAGTACTACAGTGACAAACAGGTATAGAGGAATTATATATGTATATATTACATTCATATGTATAAGACAATCTAGCTTCTTTATATAACAAGAGTTTAATTATATATAAATAGATAGCGTTTATTGTCAGTTCTTTCAACTTTAAAACCGCAGAACTATAATCTTACGTTTCATAAGAGAAGTGGACTTCAAATATAAACTTTGACTTTGACAACTCGTACAAAGCAACATCTGGCAGATCTGTAATTTAATAGACTGGAAATAATAAGGTTCGTATATTTCCGTTCAAAATAAGGTCATAATAATTTCACTTTACTTCCAAATGGTCCGAAGTCTTTTATTGAAAGTCATGCGTGTTGATTACTGACGTAAAATCGATATATTGTTAGAAAAAATCTTAATTTTTTTTTTCGTATAGGTACGTGTTATTTACCTTAATGTTTGAAATTGTTTATAAACATTCTTATCAATGTTGAGACCAATCGGTAAGGATTTGAATCCGCAATCTATTTAAAAGCGTCCCGCCGCTCTGAGAATTGAGCAACCGTTTCGCTATCAGCTTCTATGAATTTAGCATACTACTAAATACTACTAACTAAACATAAGCAGTAACTAAACATTCATTCTTAACAATGTAAGAATAATGTACAATAAACCGTCATAACAATAAAGAAATACCCAACTGAGCTTGATTGGTTCTTTTTTAAGCAGCGTTTGAAACCCTCGTAGCTTTCATTTTAAGTAGAAGAGTATTTTTACTGAAAGGTTAATTACTTTAAGATATCAGAGCCTCCTAAAGCAGGCTATCCTAAAACTAACATTTGACATACATAAGTGATCTCTGTTATTGAATCAGTAGAAAAATATTAATAAATAAATAAAAATTCAATTGTTAATTAAGTGTTAAATTGTTTTAATTCGATATCAAAAGGAAATGTTACGTTATATAAAACAAGATTCAAATTTCTTAATCTTGAATGATACTGTGAATTTTCATTTGAGTTATTAAAAACAATAAAAAGTTACAAGACTACAACAATGATGGGAGAAAAATGCAAGAATGCATGCATTAAGCAAGAACTGTATTATATATATATTTACCGGCTGTATTTACGGTTAATTAAATCGGAATTTGCCCGGTTAGTTTCGAACCTATTCGGGGTTATTCAGTTCACGCCACGAATTCGCCATGCTTCGAGCTCATAAGAAATCCGAATGGGTTCGAAACTAACCGGACAAATTCCGATTTAGTTATAGTGAATACAGCCAGGTCAACAATATGTATAACAGAAATTATAATTTACGAAAGTTTAAATACAAAATGGTCCAAAAACGTCACATAATATGTATTTTACATTTACATTATTTAATTACGTGATAAATATGAAATGACTACAATTAATAATGATTACCAATTAGTTAATACTTATTAAAAATTAATTACATTCAACATTACACAAATTGTCACAATTAAGTAATCGGTTTAAAGAAAGTATAAAAAATTGCGTAATATTTGATTTTATTATCAAAATCAAAAAAAACATCAGCGCAGGTCTCGAACTTGCGATATATAGGATACTGTTCCGTCACTTTACCAGCTGAGCTAGCTACCAGCGTGTCACAATAAATGTAGGATTCTATAGTATATAATCATCTTTATCGGTGTTGAAGCTACATGTATTACCTAGCTCCAACAATATAATTTCATTTAAGCCTATAATCATCCGTTACTAAATCTGATAATTATAAAACCGGTATACGTCGACCCAAGACAAGTATCATTACAAAATGGCGATTTTAGTAATTTATAAATATGTCACATTACAAATAAAATTATTAATTAATTAATCGTCAAATTATATCTCATTTAACGATTGAGGTTAACTGAAATAAAAATAATATATGAGATTGTTTTTCCAAGATGGAATCATATCTGAGATTGTTTTTCAAAGATTGAATAATATCTGAGATTGTTTTATTAGTATATATGTTTAGTGAAAGGTTGGATTATAATTAAAGACCACATAAGAAACGTGAAAGGTGATAATGAAGCGTTAGGAAATTGGATACACTTTCCAAGGTTTGAAGACTTGGTTAGAATCAGAATTTTAATTCAAATATATTATGTATATAATAGAATATTACTATATATATTTTTTTGAACCCTATTATGGTATAAAATCTAGACAATGTTTATTTTGTTAGTAGCGTAGCGTAATTTCATTTTTACACATAAATTTTGTATCTTATACCTGTCTTGTTACCTAGAGTTGTTTAGATAAAACATAAAAAATCACTGTTATAAGAAAAAAAGTGAACAAAATATATTGTAGTTATAACTAAATTGATTTTGGTTAAAAATATTATTTTGACTTTTATTCACAAAAGAAGTTTAGAAGCAGTAGAGTCATAATAAAAAGCTACTTTATATGAACAGGGAGTCACTGGTAAGAAGTTAGTTACGTATACGACGTAAGAATTTTTCTAAAACTAGTTAATACTAGATAGTATCATGAAAGCGGGATGCTGCAGACCTCAATCGGAAGTCGTGGGACAAGAAAGCAGGTTCTTATTACTTATTGTTGGTTTTACATTGGAAGATAATTACATATATTATACAAATAAGTTTTTTTTAATATAAAGTATAATATTGCATACTTTTAAAACAATATATCTTTCAAACGAAACGGAAGTCAATATCAAGCACGAAAAAAAATAGTCCGCTTGTATGTTTGTTTTTTAAAATATTTTGTAACAATATCTTTAAAAAGACGAGTATTGGATGAAGCGAAGTTTTTTTTTTCTTTTGTTACTTTCAAACGTTAAAAAATATAAGAAACAATATTTATACCAGAGATATACTAAAAATAGTCTTTAAAAAGTGTATCAGATGTTTTTTTAAGATTTTTTTTATTTTACTTTTTGAAAGTTACAAAATAAAATAAAGAATATTTATTAAAGAATTCTACTAAATATAAATTATAATTAATTTTAATTGGGATATTATAATACAAAATAATCACGACTGATCAGTTTTTGTATTACATATTACATCAGTTCGACTTTCTGTATGTATGTATTATACAGAAAGTTGCTTTCGACTCGTATTTTTGTTTGCACTTGTGTAACTTTCTTAAGTTTGCATAATATTTAACTGAGAGAACGAAAGTGTGGTTTTAATATCCAGTTCTTTTTGGTTAAAAAAATTACAGCAATTTTTAACAGAAAACAATATTTTCTTTATAATTTAACAGCATCTTTTCAAACCTGTCTGAATATCTAGTTGTTGTTGGTTCAACAGTTTTATCAGCATTTTTTAAACTGTTTTTCTCAGAAAAAAAAATGTTTTTAGGGCGGTTATTTTGACTGTTTTTTCTGCGAGTTACTTCAACAGTATTTTTTTTGCAAGTTATTTCAACAGTAAACAGTTTTTTGCGCCTTATTTCCAGTGCTTCAGTTCTGGTTCTTAATGAATAAAAAATACTTTCTAAGTAAAAACAGAAACTACGAGACGGACGTATGAGACAAAGAAACAATAGGAGACAAGCCACAAACAATTAGAGACCACACTGGAGAAAACAGTTTTCTCTTCCATGTTAGAAAATCTTCACTAGTCGATTAGTTTAAATAATAGTAACAAAACAGGGTCTAGACAAGTAAGTAGTATTAACGCTTGTCGATAGGAAAGAAAATAGTATACATTTTACTATGTAATGTTATCGCTTAGGTCCATATATTTAAGTAGAATAGACATCGAACGTTAGAAAGACAAGTGGCATTACCGTTTGTCGAATCGTAAGAAAAATGAACATATTTATCGAATACTTCCATACATATAGCCAACGAGCGTTGCAGTTTGGCTACCTTTAAACTAAATGATTTTCGGATAACAAAATAATATTTTTAATATATTCCAAAAGGGATGAGCAGGTAAAAGATAACAGGTAGAGAAGTGATTTGGATCGTTAAAAAAACATTCAGTCCCGTAACGATAGAACAAACCCGCCTACATCCCTTGAACAAAAAAGGATTTCAGGGATGCTCAATCGTTTTAGTAAAAATATATTAAAAAATACTTACATGTCCCTAAGTTTTTGGGATAACCAACCTTTTTAAAGAACTAAATAATTTTTTTTCTGCAAAATCATATATAAAAATATACATAAATAATGACTGCAAAAATATATTTTAAGCTAAAACAAAGGTCGAATGTGGTCATGACTACTAAAATGTATCTTTTTGCCTTGAGTTTTAGTTTTGTGTATCATTTGTGGCTACGTAGATAAATTGAAAATACATATTTATATACAAACCTACATTAAGATCAAATTATATTTTATATAAACCAGAAATGTTCTCCTGTACACTATATAAATATAACTGTTAAAAAAATCGCTGTATGTAGATTACTTTTTTTTCGAGAAGCTCGACTAAATATACAATATTCTTTATAAATTAACCCCATTTAAAATAATGTTGGTTCGTGATAAACTTTATTGTTTCGTTGTTTCTTTAATGCACGAATAGATGTGCGGTCGCTCACGGAATTGTACAGTTACCCACACATGCTCGTGCTGTTAAATACATACGTGCATATTTATGTATCTGCTATAACGGTCGAACAAGGACTTCAAAAGTGTTACAAAAATAAATTCAAATACATATAAGTATATTCTATACTAAGCATTTTTTTTAAAGTGGTTGTTAGTTTTTGATATGATATTTGACTTAATTTTAAATTATATTTATTATCTAGTCAATTTAGAATATATAAACTTTATAAAACTGGATTTGTCTGTTTTTATACATTTTTTTAAAGTTTTGTTACAAATAACGTTATTACGGTATATACAACTTGTTAGTAAAATATACAAAAAAAAAATTCTGTAGAATATTTTTTGTGATACCCTCGTTTAGATAATCATTTTGAAGATTTAAAATATAACGACGAAATAAATAGAATACGTTACCTGTATATTACTTCGTTTAACTTCGACATACAGCCAGTTGTCCGTTGAAAATGCTATTGCCATGAGAGCAGCAGCAACGATTGCTGTAATAGTCGCTATCGACAAAGTTACGGCTGAACAAGGCATTTTAACAACCTTCTAAGAGACAATGGAAGATAAAAGTTATAAAAACACAATCACAACACTGTTTTTGGTAAGGTTTACGTATGCTGCATTTTTGTACACTTAACGGGACGGGAAACACGACAGCACTCACAATTAATAAAACTTATACAATTGCGGTCATCGTCTGCAGCGTACCTAGTTCGCGCGCGAGACTTCTTTGCCTACTTCACACTGTCTTACCTTGCCGCTCTCTTGCGGATGTAAAACTTTAGAAAGCGAAGGAACTCCCTCAGGTGGCAAGAATGTGAACTAAAAAACCAGTTAGTAATACCAGTTACAGCATATATTGTTTACTAAGCTGGTAACACTGATAATTTTTTTCTAAAATTATCAAGACTTAAACATTTTTATTACTTATTATATTATCTTAATTTTCATTTTATATGGAATATTTAATTACTATATGAAAATAATTACTATATGAAATTAGAAAGCATCAGAACATATATTATAATAATTCATTGTAGCATTAAGAAATGAAAATATGAAGCAGTGTTTCGAAATACATACCAGCATACTGGCCAGTGCTAAAGATGTCACGACACCGACGCCATATTGCACTGGTGTCGGCCTTAATGTACTGGTGATAAAACTTTATAGTACTCAGTGGAGACATCAGCAAATGCAGAGTAATATTACAACAATTGCTAAAGTTGAAATCTTTATTGCTTTTTTTTATTAGTCAAGTAACAGGTAAGAGAAAAATACATATTATGGTGGTCAAGCAAATAAAGGACAACTTAATGTTCTTCATTGTGATATTTAAAAAATATATATTTTTATATTTGCTCGTTTTTTTAATTATTATCTCAGTAACAGTTACAGAATTCCACAGTATCTATGCAGTAATTTAAATTTAAGGCAAATAGATAATTCTTTTTTTCATTTTCGTTCTTATTAGGTTTAAAAATATTTTGTTTCTTTCATCTCACCGTTTACAATTCAACGCAGTAACTCTCTGTGAATGTTGATGTGGAGGAGTTAACAGCAAAAATTATCATTTGTCTTATTAAATAATTTCTGTACTTTTTTAGAATTATATATCTGATCAACACCACTTATTGTTGTAATTGCTTTGTAACTCCTTTCTCTTGGAAAAAATTATGATTTAAGTTTATTGACTTAACTTAGAACTTTATTAACAAAGAGACTCAGACACGGTCGAAACAGATATTAGAAATAAATATGTAGTCACAGACTAATAAGTAACTTGTAATACTAGGAAATATAGTACCCTGTGACTATTCACAGGGTACTATATTCAATTTATGCTGTCAAAGTACTCAGTGCTGGCCATCATATTTTGGAACGTTTTATCAGCATGGCGTCAATTTTTGACGTCATCAGCACTGGCCAGTATACTGATATGTATTTCGGAACACAACCGTAATATCAATACTTATCGGTCATTAATGCCAATTGTCACTTGAGTCATTAATGCCAATTGTCACTGAGTCTTGACAGATGTATTCTCAGTTTTGACTTTTGTAAAATCAGAAGAAAGAATGATAACAGTTTAGTGATTATTTATATTTATTTAATTTACTTATTATAATTTGAAACAGATATAATGGCAGAGTCGGGTGAATTCACTAAATATGATGATGTATTGACTTCTATATTAGTAAACGAAAAGTCAATACTAGGTTTTTTGTCGGCAATTTTCAATTTTTTAGCCAGACGGTAATTTGCACTCTTTATCACTCATTTTATATTAAATCTATATCATCTAAATAAGTCATGAACTCATCAAATAAATAAATATATCATCCATTTATAAATTGCAGGACAGATTTTTATTACGTGCCTGATGGTCCGTACGAAAATATGGGTTTTCCTCCAGGAGTAGCCGAGGAACTAGTGCTAAAAGTACTACGCAAATGTGATCCAAAAGGATGGACTGAAACTAATAAATCAATAGAAATAAACGATGAAATCATGTGCTCAACTGTAGCCCAAGAAGTAGAAGTGATTGCAGAAGAAGATGAATCACCCGAAAGTCTTCAAAAACTACCAGATTCCGATCAACCAAATGAAGAGTTAACTCAAAACATTTCCGATTCCGCTATCAAAGTTGATAAATCAATCTTTCCAGAAGATTACGAGCCTCCCTATATTCCAATACAAAAGAACAGTGAGTCCTACAATGGAGCAGTTAGAGAAAAGTACTCCTGGGCTCAAACTATTACAGACTTAGGTTAGTTTGAAAACAACTATGTTTAAAACAAATGTATTAGTAAATACTATTCCTTATACCAATTATTGAAGCAGCTAACAATATATTATCTCTATTGTTAGGAGTGACGGAATGGTTTTCAAAGTTGTGGGTTTGAATCATGCTCCTATCAATTTTACATTATACATTAATTAATAATTTTAATTAACTTCATATTCAGACAATCTACAGTTCTAGATACACATTAATCATTATACATCATTAAATTAAATAGTTATTGATCATTAAATTAGTAAATTATCTATAATTATAATAATAAATTATTCATCATTATATTTATAAATAACATATTTCCTTTATATATTTATGTTAATTTTCTAAAGATCTTGCCATCTCCTATTCATAGTCTTGTTGGCAAAGGCATTCCCTCAACGGTTTAAATTTTTCTTTCATGATTTACTGTCAACCTCCACCATCCTCCATAGCTGTTTGGCACATGAAATGTTAATAGACTATTACAAACATTGTGTGTCTTACAGATGTAACACTAAAACTACCACCAGATATAAAGACCTCCAAGGACTTAAAAGTTGCAATCAATCCTGGAGATATAAGTGTGTCTTATAAAAATGGTAATGTAATTATCAGTGATGCTCTTCCATACAAGATAAAATCTATAGAAAGCTTTTGGAGTCTCAGTGAAGGAAGGTTGTTGATGCATTTAGGTAATTTAGGATTTTTCAGACATTTTTTAGGTATTAAATAAGATATCCTAATTTCTATTGCATGAGAATAGACAACAACAACAATAATCTGCTTATAGTTAGATACTGGTCGCAGATAAACATTAAAACTAACAAAAAAAAAGTTATAAAAATTCTATTGCTTTTTAAGATTGTTAACAAAATTATGTATGTTCACAACAATTCATAGTTTTTTAAATATTTTATATTTTGATTATATAAATAAAATATTATTTAATAAATAATTAAATTAAAAAACTTTCAGAAAAGATTCAAGAAAGATGGTGGAACAAATTTCTAGTTAAAGAAGAATCAATAGATCTCTCTAAGATTGACTGCTCAAGACCATTGAATGACCTGCCTGAAGATCATGTTGCTAAGGTACTGAAAAAAGTTTTCAGCAATTTTTTAAGTAATATTTATCAGCATTATTTTATTGTATATTAATAAATTATATTTACTATTTATTTAAATTATACTTGTATGTTTATGTTATATTTATTATTGTCAATATAGGTTAGGGAACTTCAGTGGAACCAGGAACAAAAAATGAAAGGTCTGCCAACTAGTGATGAGATAAGAAATATTGAAATACTAAAAAAAGCATGGAATGCAGCTGGATCTCCGTTTAAAGGAACAAAGTTTAATCCAAATGTATTAAAAAAATAAATTTTATTTATCAACAAATATAATAAATATGAGATAGTTTTATTTAAAAACCAGAGACAACAATTTTTCCTATCATTGTTTTTTCCTCCATTAATCTGTGTGCCTCCTTGATATTTTTAGCATTAAATGGAGACAGTACTTTAGTTAAGGTATGTTTTAACTCTCCATTGTCCAGCATTTTTGATATCTCCTGCAAGATCTCATGATGTCGAAACTTATCTTCCGTATCGTATTTAATTCTGGTAAGCATCATTTCGGATACTAGCGTGACACTTTTGTCCTTCAATGGTCTTAAGTCAACTAAGCCACTACTGTCCACAATCAAACAAATTCTTCCCTGTGGTTTGATAGCTTTCATTAATGTATCCCAGTATGGGAAAGGGTCGTAGTTGACCAGAATGAAATCTACACCAGTTGTAAATCCCTTTTCTTCCAGCTGCGGTACTAAATCTTTTGTATGATTAAGAACCAAATGAGCTCCATTAGCTAAAGAAAATTCCTCAGTTTCTTTTCTTGAAGCAGTACCTATTACTTTCAGCCCTAAATTATTACCCAGTTGGGAAGCTATAGATCCAACACCCCCTGCACTATTGATAATTAACAAGGATTTACCAGCATCTTTTTTAGTTATTAAAAGACGGTCAACAAGTGACTCATATGCAGTAGCAGATGTTAATGGCATGGCAGCAGCTTGCTCAAATGTCAGATTCTTTGGCTTTGTTCCCACCAATACTTCATCAAGAGCAACATATTGCGCGTTAGAGCCACTTTTTCTTAAATCCCCAGTAAAAAATACATCATCTCCTATGTTAAAATATTTACAACTATCACCTCTACCGACAACGGTGCCAGCGCCATCCCAGCCTAATATGCGAGGACTTGTTTCGATATTTGGTTTCGGAGCTCGTTGCTTGGTGTCAATAGGATTCACTGCAGTTGCTTTTACCTTCACTAAGACTTCCTGCTTCAGCAACGTTGGGAGATTTACTTCTAAATCCAACAAACTGCTTGGATCCGATAGAGGCAAGTATTTATAAAGACCAACCGCTTTCATTGTTTTTGGTAAATTCCTAGACATTGCAACGGATAATAAGGATTCCGAGAT
The DNA here is from genome assembly GCA_959347355.1 of Napeogenes inachia. NCBI lineage: Eukaryota > Metazoa > Arthropoda > Insecta > Lepidoptera > Nymphalidae > Napeogenes > Napeogenes inachia. Next base: position 7,716,742 of record OY365793.1, on the reverse strand, counting down.
GACTATAACAAAGAGACTGATAAGAAAATGCGCAATCATTAGCAATTAAAATTATAGATACGTATGTATAATATAAATGAATATAAATCAAATAAACGTCTGAAAAGTGAAAACAAATAAACTACAAAGAGATTATCAATGACTTCTTAAGGGTTATCACTTTGATCCGTAAGTATGTAATATTGTTGGAATTTAAAATATTGTAGGTATGTATATTTTTTATGGCATATAAATTAGAAATCAATTAATTAAACCGATAGCATTGTTTACTGGATCAGGGATCTTTTTCACTTGCAGATATAGTTTTGAACAATTCTGTTTGGTAATTAATACGATATGGATAAATATAAGGTATAAAGTCAAGTCAGTTGCGAGTATTGGTAATATTTTGTTTTACCTTACCAATCGTCTATCCACAGTATACACAGTCTCAACTCGCAAGTCGCAACTCGCAACTATTGAGATTTGAGATAAGACTCTTATCATAAGGGATTTGACTTTGAGTCTTGACATTTATTGTTATCGATATTCCATGCTATCGATATTCCAAGCTATCGATATTCCATGCTATCGATATTCCATGCTATCGATATTCCATGCTATCGATATTCCATGCTATCGATATTCCATGCTATCGATATTCCATGCTATCGATATTCCATGCTATGGATATTACATATATAGATATACAAATATAAATAGACAACAAAAAATGTACACACTATCAATGTTTTAACCGATAACCGTTGTCTAACTTAGATATGGAGATTAAGTTAGAGATTGTAGTTCGGCAAAATAGAGGAGTTATTAATTTTAATAAATCTCTATTTCGTTGATGTATACTTTATTCATTAGGATTTGAACTCAGTATTAATAAATAAAATGAAACCTTCGTTGAACAGTTTTAACTTTAAGGGGTAGAGTAAAATAGTATCAAGGCATATAAAATTTCCGTCAAATAATATTAAACTGATGTGCTTACATCAGGCATTCCAATTATATTTAAAAATAAAATGATTTGATTAATAGAATGAAACTAGTTGTCAGAACAAAATTTTTGTTTTTTTAGTTAAAGAATAAATGAGGCTCTATTTCGCCTTTCGTCTAGGTTTACGGCGAGAACTGATTAGACACTGACGCCATTGCGGCGATTTATGGAATTGTTTTAAAGTACCAACTTTGTTTGCCACTTTTACAGTTTTCCTTATAAAAGTTGATGTTTCTACTTCTCCCCTCCCTTCTAGAACCAAAACGTGATGAATGTCTCCTATTTTTAAATATTAAGTATATATTCAAGGAAAAAATCTAGTTTTTGATAAAAAAAACAAAGTTTAACTGCGGTATCAATTTTAATTACATTTTTATTTTATCCTAAAGATATGGCTGATGTTTTACCATTTGCAACAACTTTCACAAGCAGATCAATATATATCACAGAATACGCATAACAATTCACAATGTGCGAAAATAAAAATACAGTCAAATCATTTTGGCCACATCACGTTGGCATTTTACATATTGTAGCAAACGAATAGACTATAAGCTCATATGAAACTATATATATACCATGTACCATACATGCAATTAAAATGTAATATATTTAAAGACATCGAAAATAAATACCACAGACACAAAACAATTTTAATTGTGGTTTAAATTAATAAACCTTACGACTAGAAGTTTGTCAAAATTCATACATTTTATCGTTTTCCATAAGTTTAAAACTAGATAAAATATAAATTAATTCCGCTCAATTGCAGATTTTGTACCATTTTAATACTTGATAATAAGGCATAATGCCTAGGTACGTTATAATAATTATTTTAGACAGGTACAATGTTTCGCATTTTTATTTTTTATATAAACTTCTGAATATATTATGAACACATCGAATGTATTCCTGATATGTCAAATTTATTAAAAAAAAACCGTTAACATTGACATTTCAGACAAAAACTTAATATTTAAAAATAAATAAGCAGACTCTTTATACATAGAATAGGAATGCCAGCTTAAAATGTGTTTATCAATAAAAAAAAGAGAAAACAAATGAGGCTACCTATATGTATCTCTTTCTTACATGCGTGATTAGACAGAGATAAGTATTGATCTCTCATCTTTCCTCTTTTATTATTTGTCAGACACTAACACTCATACGCCTGTCCATGGATCCCCTATTCTATGTAAATAAGTAACATATTTCATATATTAAGCTTACACATTCTGTCCATTGCTATAATATGACTGTGACACTGATTTCAACAACTAACTACATAAAACTGTTGCTATTTTATCAGCATGATAGAATTTAATTTATTAACAGCGTAGTCGGTAACAGTACTATTTTACTAGTAATTAAAATGTATTACATATATTATAACATAATTGTATTTTTAAAAGGTTATTTATCTTATATATAATAAAGTTATATTTGAAGTTTCATTTAAGAGCGAGACAACATATACACCAATTATGTGAAATATACATAATGTTAAAATTTATATCAACTTGATTTTTATAATATACATTTGTACTACATATTTTGACATGTTTTTATGAATGTTAAAATTACTAGATATAGATCTTTGCTGACTACTGCCGAATATAGCCCAAACATATACAGGGTTAATTGTATTCAAAAATATATTACAAAATTTATTTGTTGTCTCTGAACTGGCGTTTACTCTGAGCTGAGATATGCGGGCTGCTGCGGGCCTTAATATTTTGAATACTTCTAATAAAATACAGAGTAATAAACAACCGAGGGAGCAATAATTTTTTGTTTCGTTCTTTGTGTTGTTGACCAAATCTTGTTGGTATTGATGTAGAGACGCTGTCTACAAGAGGTGACCCATTAATTACAAATAACCCTGTATATTAGTTTTTACGTGTGCAAACAGATATTTTTATTTAAAAGACTAGAAGTCACAAAAAAGAATTTGGTTGTCAGAAATAACAAAAATCTCTAGTCGTTTTCTGATTATTCGATATAATACTTTTATTGAACCACATATTCACAGAAATCATGTGCCCCTGTGCATTCGACGCTGGGTCTGTGCGTGGAGTCCCATATCCCGGGACCACAACGCTGACACATCCCCGCTAGAGTGCAAGGGATGCGAACTAATTGACGAAACTGGTGCAATAAACCACGGGCTTTACGTAAAATATCACGCCCGTTCATGTACATGGCTGAAACAATAACAAAATCAAAACATCAAATTTTAAGTATCAAAATGTCAATATTTTAGCGCCATTTTGAATTCTGTTTCATAGCATATATTCAGAAATATAATAGTGTATTGAGATTTGGGTCCGTTAAAAAAATCATATGTCATATTTTTATTTCTTTATTTATTTATGTATTTATAAAATTAAAAAAAGAGTATCCAAATCTTAAATTATATCTTAAAACATACCTAGAAAAGTAGTTTCTATTAATTATTAAGTTTTCTACTACGTCAACAACATACTATTTTTAACCCCCGACTCAAAAAAATTTAAGTGAATTAAGCATTCTATATGTGATCGTCTTTATCGGGACGGTGGTGATATAGAATGCCTAATTCACCGAGGCAGACAGCGATACGGTAGCTCAGTTGGTAGAGCGACGGGACGGTTTCCTAGTAGTCGCAGGTTCGAATTCCTGCCTGTATCGGTTTATTTTTCATTCTATATTTATATACATTTAAATTAACTTAATATGGCTATACATGTTTATAGATATTTTTAAAAACAAATACATATATGTTATAACCACGTATTTGAATAAAAAGATTTTTTTTTACTCACCCAAAGAACTGAAATGCAACAGCATCTCGTCTGTGTTGAGATCCTGTGCGATGACGTCATCAGCGTATACTGCCACGATGGCGAGACACAGGAACAGGTGGAAGTAGTCCGTCTGGTAGTTGGCCCAGCACGCCTCCCACATGCGGAGCGCTACCGCCTCCGTGAACTCCCTCTTGAAACACCTGGCAATGACAATGGTTTGAGGTGTTTAGTGTTCAAATTCAAATTCAAAATATCTTTATTCAAGTAGGCATTTATACGCACTTTTGAATCGTCAATTACATTAAATTGGTCAGTATAGTCAGTCTGTGAGTAAGCTACCACCAGCTCGGAATGCTGTTCTGCTGAGAAGAGCTGGCCAGAAACTCAACAGTTGCTCTTTTTAAATAAAATTTTACAATGTTTGACTTATAAATTATAACATCACCCCTGCAAATGAGTCAATGACCCAAGTTCCACACATTTCGATCAACCAAAAACTCTTGAATGTTATAGTAAGATTTATTTAATAATATACCTTTAATTTTAGATTTGAAACCAAGAAAAGGAAGATCTAAGATATCTTGTGGAACCGTATTATATATGCGTATACTCAAGCCCATGAAGGATTTCTTAACTTTTTGAAGTCGAAATTTAGGCGTTACGAGCCTATTTTTATTTCTTGTATTGATTGTATGTCTGTCGCTATTTTTTTTATAGTCATTTAAATTTTGGCGTATATATAGTAAGTTATTAAAAATGTATTGAGAAGCGACCGTAAGAATACCGATTTCTTTAAAAACTTCTCTTAGGTAGTCTCTAGCTTTTAAGTTACAAATAGCCCGTATGGCTCGTTTTTGTAAAATAAATATAGAATTAATTTCGGCAGCGCTGCCCCATAGTAAGATACCGTAAGACAATATACTATGAAAATAACTAAAATAAACGAGTTGAGCCGTATTAACGTCTGTTAATTGTCTTACTTTTTTAATTGCAAAGACGGCTGAGCTAAGTTTGCTTGCGAGTGTCGAGAGATGGGGGTTCCACTGGAGCTTTTTATCTAAAGTTATACTTAAGAAAGTTGTCGAGTCAGTCAGTTCTAACACTTCATCGTTAAGGAATAAACTACAATCTTGACTTTTTACATTAGGAAGTGTAAATTCCATGCATTTAGTTTTCTTAGTATTTAATACCAAATTATTAATTTCAAACCAATGAAGAACACGTGACAGAGCACAGTTAACTTTGTCAAAATTAGCATTATTACGATCAACTTTAAAAATAAGTGAGGTATCATCAGCAAAAAGTACAATGTCACATAGTCCTTTTACGTAAAAAGGCAAATCATTAATATAGAATAAAAATAAGAAAGGGCCTAGAATAGATCCTTGTGGAACACCCATTTTTAGGTGAGATCCAACCGATTTACAATTATTTACATCAACCGTCTGAACTCTTTGATTCAAGTAAGAGGCAATAAGATCAAGCGCAGCACTACGCACACCATAGTGATTAAGTTTGCAAAGTAATGTTTGATGGTCCACGCAATCAAAGGCTTTAGATAAATCACAAAACACTCCGATTGCATTCCGTGACTTTTCCCATGCGTCGTAAATGTGCTTAAGAAGCGCCGCACCCGCATCAGTTGTTGATTTGCCTTTGGTGAAACCATATTGTTCACTATGCATGATTTCATTGCTACAAACAAATTCTGACATTTGGTTTAGTATAATTTTTTCGAAGATTTTACTTAAAATAGGTAAAATAGAGATAGGTCTATAATTTCCGGGTTCTAGTCTATCGCCACTTTTGAACAAAGGAACTACTTTACTATTTTTCATTAAATCTGGGAAAGTACCGGTTTCAATACATTTGTTAAAAATTAAGGATAATTGTGGATCAATATCATTTATAATACTTATTAGTAATTTTACTGACATACCCCAAAGATCACCGGTTTTTTTCATATTTAGATTTCTTAAAGTTTTAACAATTTCATATGATGTAACAGGTTTAAAAACAAAACATTTATTACTGGCTCTTACGTTATTCGTCAATTCGACGATTGCATCACATGGTGAAGAATTTAAATTACGCGTGACTGTTAAAGGAATTTCGTTAAAAAAAGTCTCAAAAATAGCCGCCACAGTTGAATTTGAATTTATTTCAATATTATCAATTTTTAACTTAATAGGTCCATTAGCAGCCCTATTTTTCCGAGAAGCACTAGATAAAACATCCCAAGTTGCCTTTATTTTATTTTCTGAGTTTAAGATTTTATTTCTTATGTAAATCGACTTAGCCTGTATGCAAACGGTCTTAAATATTTTAGAAAAAATCCTAACTTTATTCAAGAATACCGGATCTTGATTCCATTGCCTTTCACTATATAAATCATATAACTTATCTCTACTTTTATATATTCCCACGGTAGCCCAATCACCAAATTTAAGTTTTAGGTATTTAGTCATAGTTTTTGGCTTAAAAACATTATTAAATTCTTGTAACAAAAAACCGAAAATGTTATTATATAAATTATTTGGATTATCATCGCTCATGTTTACTTTACCCACTTTTTGCTGAACAGTATTCTTAAATGTTAGGACCCGGTTTTTTGTAATTGGTCTACAAGTAAACTTTTGGGGCTTTTCACTTTCGTGATTAATTAATAGAGAAAATTTTAGACCACAGTGGTCGGAACTTAAATTCGTCATCACTGTTTCTTCATAAATGTTACAGCGACAGAACACATTATCAATACAAGTCGCGGAAATACTAGTAATACGAGTAGGTTCAAAAAAGACGTTCAGTAAGTTAAAAGATTTAAACAAATTTAATAAACGTACACTAGACGAATTTTCTTGTAATATATCTACATTGAAATCACCGCAAACAATCACGGACTTGTTTTTATGACAAAGCTTAGTTAAAATATCCTCCATGTTATTAATAACAACCTATCTACAATAGTTGTTTTTTAGTTATTGGTACAGTAGATATATATCCGTTGAAGTATTTTTGTTCCAATTTGGACAATTTATTTGAACTACTCAATATGAAAAAAATATATAAAAACCGTCGTAAACGGTGCGTATAAAATAAAATAACTTTAGTTGTATGGGAGCGCCCTTCAAATATTTATTATGTTTTGCTTTTAGTATTTTTATTATACTGGTTAATTTATAATTAGTTGACTGCCTCTTACAGGCATTACATCAATCTCTCTCTTTACATCAATCTCAACCACATTTGTTCTACGACTTTTTAAAATTAATAGTTTTTATAATTAAAATTTTCCCATTCAACATTTATTTGTTGTCTCTGAACTAGCATCAACTCTGAGCGTCGGTATGGCGCCCGGGAATTGAGCTTTTAAGTCCTTTTTACAAAATACAGAGTAATAAGCAAAAGAGGAAACAGGAAACATTTTTTTGAATCGTTTTTTTTGTGTTGTACCTATATCAAGATTTGTAAAAAGTTGTAGAACAAATGTTGGGATTGATGTAGAGAGGCTGCCTGCAAGAGGTGGTCAACTAATTACGAATAATCCTGTATAACTGTTTTCCCTAATGTGTGTGATCTTTAAGTACATTATCTAGCTTTTTTACCAGGAATAGATTTGTTCTTTTATATCATACTATTATTACTAAATTAGTTTTAATTCTTAGATACGAGGCCTCGTTAATTAATTACGTGAAATATAAATGTCGTAATTAGTTAAAATTCAAATTTTTTTATTATATTTCTACATGTTTCCTAAACAAGATTTTTTATGATATAATCGTATTTATGGATATGAAAAGTTTTAATACTGAAAATATTTTACAAAAACTTACAATAAAATCCATCTATGGCAGAAAAGCAATTCCATAGCATCCACGTGCTTTTCTAGATGTTTGTAGAAATGTGGCAACATGATACGTATCAGCTCCCGAAGGTAACTCTGAAAAAATACAAAAAAAATTAAATAAAGGGATGTTTGAAATTGTCTATATTTTTAGCCATATTAAACTTATTTAGGTCATGTTCAGCCAGAACTTGAATTGCGAACTCTAGGATACCGTGACCGTCTTTCCACAAACTGAGCTACCTCGTCAGAATGATTGATTTTTCAATATTATTGAGCTCCTGTAGGTAGCTTCAATGTGATCTGCCTGATGCTTCTTCTCCTGAACTACTCAACCGATTGTCATCGGGTTTCTTTTATTTGATAACAGCAATATCCTCGATGGTTTAGTAAAAAAATTGTGATCAGTCATGTACTGGAGGAATAATCACCAAAGAACAGTACTTCGCAAAATGTACGAATTAAATCATTGAATCTGCGATCAACTAAACAGTCAGAATGGCTGTCGAACTAGTAACTAAAAACAACAAATTGATAATTGTTTTGAGCGTTGCATGTTTTAATTTTTAGTACTTCCTTTGAATAAAATATTAAAGGAAAGTACATGTAAGTTGAATATATTTTTTATTTAAATACAGGTGTAAAAATGTACACCGCCCATATGGTGGCAAGTCCTTAAGAAGCCGGGGTGATCTGAATTTGTAGAACACAGATAGGGATAAAATATGTCTTCTGTCTTTCTCACTCACTGCAAAACTCAGCAACAATAGATTCTAACAGATTCTATCTTAAGGCAGGTATATGGAATAAAATAATATACTAAACGAAAGCAAGAGAGAGATAGGACATCTTTTGCTCTCTCACTCATTGAAAGTCGCAACTATACGGAGCTAGAATAAGTTATTAGATAAAGTTATAAGATACAACAAAACAGGTCTTATTCGAGGAAGATATAGAGGCAGAGAGGACAATAGAAAAAAATGTCTTGTCTCTCTATCACTGAGTAAAATTAAGCAACAATAGCTGCTAATAAATCTTAGTATATATTATTAGGCTAGGACTTAAAAGACAAGAAGATAAAACAGCGTCTATCACTCACTGTGCAAAACCCAGCAATCATAAGTACTAATAAATACCATCCTAGATAAAATAATTTATAAGACAAAGACAAACAGACATACCAAGTTATTATCCATATCATTATCAGTGGGAGTGCAGACGAATATCGCGCGCTGCATCAGTCCAACGAAACACCAGAAGGCTTCCGCCTCGCACTTGATCTCACATAGCACAGGTGCCAGGAGATCGCTCATACCCTGGGAGTACCTGGAATGAAGGGGTCCTAGTGGAGCTTTATCATATAAGTATGCATAGAATAATCAAACCAGCGACTTGTGCTGCTCCTCAACGCTCTGATAACTAAGCTATCGTGCCCTTTAATAAATATTCTGTCATGTATAAGTATTATTTCCTTTTATAATATAATTTTATGGTTTTTTATTTAGAAGAGTATCTAATAATTATATGGTTCTTATATTCAGAGACGTTACATATATTTACATGAAAAAAAATCGAACAAACACCTTAAGGTGTATCTTCGAACTGATCGCTCTAAGAACTGATCTATCGTGTCCTATCATTGAAACTATTTTTTGTTTTTTTTTATTTAAATGATTTATATTAAATTAATAGTTATCGAAAATTATATAATAAGAAATATACAATAAATTATCTGACATAAGAGATTTCCAACTCACCCTAAAGCCGGATTATAAACGGCGTAGTTGAGTAAAATATTCTTCATAATTTCTATATTGTAGTTATTTTCACCGGCAAAGAAAGGGTTACCTCTGTCAGTTCTAACAACATCTTTTTCTATGACACTTTGAACAGTCTTCCAGAACACTGCATGTTGTTCTGGAGTCATCTTCTCCAGCCTTCTTCTCGTTATTTCGTTATATTCTCTGGTTCTGATCTGGAGAATCATATCCCTCTCCTCAAAAGTAGAGTTATAAGGGTAGCAGTGAAGCAAAAACCTCCAAACTTCTCTCCGTAATTCCTTATCGAGACCTCCAAAGAAGACACATTTTCTTAGAAACAAATCATCTTCTATAATACCTTTGTCATTCATAATTTTTCCGTAAAAAAGTTCTGGGGTTATCTTCGGAACTTTCTCCTCTTCAGGATGCTGTTCAAACTTCTGTACCTCTGGACGGCAGACCATAAAGTGACGTAAGGGAGTTTCTGGATCCTCTGACCCTAGTGATGGGAGAAATTTATTTATTTATTTATTTATTTATTTATAGGACAACCAACAAAGCATACACTAAAAAAACATGGAAAAGAAGAATTACAATTGTTTGATACATTTATGTAGTGTAGCCTTACTTAAAGGCTGCCACGGCATGCATAAACAGTAGCTGTGACAAAACTAGTTATTTATTAGTTATACAGAGAACAAAAAAAAAAAAATATATTATATAAATGTAAATATATATATATAAATATATTCTGTTCTCTTCTTAAAATAATATATTTTAAGAAGAGAACAGAAACTCGATTATCCGAACCTCAGTTATCTGAATTCGCGATTATCCGGATAATATCCATAAATACCTAAATATTATATTACGTGATTACAGTTGCAGTATTTTAGTACACATATGTGTTATGTAATCTAAGAAAATAGATCTCTTAATAATTTCTTAATAAACATTTATTTTTGTTAATATGTATTGTTTTTTTTTTTAATAAACTTGTAACATTATGCACTACATAGGCACCAAACCTACGTGTTTCACTCGATTATTCGGATTTTCGATTATCCGAATGCCTTACGACAATAATTAGTCCGGTTAATTGTAAAGTATGAACAATAATTGAATATGTATTGAGGTACTGAACTCATTCAGTAATAACTAATAATATCACAAAACAAATTATACAAATTGGTCTAACCCCTAAGTAATCAAATTTTTGCTTGTGTTAAGTGTTAGACAATGATACATATACATAGAAATACACATTATAAATACTTCGAATATATTTTATAAACGACCAAACCCAGAAATACAGATCCGGGAATCGAACCCGAGGCCCTTTGAGCCGCTATACGTTAGACGTCAGAACTAACCTAACCACTCGACCATATCGGTTAATGTATATAAAGCTCAAATAATTATATAAGCAAATAATAATGGCCGTGTGACGAAAATGCTGACTTTTTATTTATTATCTTTCTTACAAAGTAAAAACTAAAATTCTACCATTAAAAAGATTATCACTTCCCTGGGGGATTTACAAATATTTAAATACAACCAGAATAGAAACAACAATCTGTGGATCACATCACAAATAATTGTTCCGTGGAATCGAACCCAAGATCTCAGCTAACCACTAGTCCGTTGAATGTATGAGATCATGTGAGTGAACCCTAAAAGTAATCGCGATATATTTCTTAGAATTAATAGTTAAAAACCAGATAGTATCCTATGTCTTATTCCGGGTTATAATCTATCCGTGTACCAGATTTCATCCCAATCCGTTCATCCGTTTTTGCTTGATCTAGGAACAAACATACAAACTTACCCATTTATAATATTAGTAATAGTCAGTTAAACGTTACCTGGTGTCAGTTTAATATTGTGCAACAAGGTATGCCATCGGTGCAGAACTTGTGCAAGATGGTCCAGCCCTCCATGGTGGAAGTGCAGTATCTTGTACTGGGACTCCCTGGAGGCCACCACCAGCTGTCCACATGTGTAGTTGTCATCGTTGAAGAACAACCGCAAAGACCGCATCTGACTCAGGTCTACTGAAAATCTGATAGATTTTGTTTCTGTTAATCATATTATGTTTATATACAATTAAAATTATTAAGGATTAAACTTGTAGACTAGATTTATTAAGAATTTTAATTTAACTCAACTTTCGAATACTTTGCAGCAATCGCTAAGTCCTAAGACGAGATGTAGGTGTCTGTCAGTAAGTCCGTTAATTAATTAGTTATAATCATTTAAGAAGCTGTAAATGTTTAATTCCATATAGTTTACTTGTTATTTTAAATAACTATGCAATTTAAAAACATTCAGCTACTAGGTAGATAGCTATTGTAAGTTTTGTGTTGGCACTACATCTCGTGTAGGAGGGTTATATTAGTTGTCAGTATGTTATTTCATATTATATGTAAATTAAAAATAAATGGACGGGACTTTTATAAATAAATAAATAATAGTTTTTTGAATATTGTACTAAATAAACGCTTTTGAAATACATTTACCTACATACATTGTAAAAAAAAATCATAGGTATTTGTATACGAGTTACTACGTGGTAGAGCTGGACTCACTCAGGCTACACTAGGGTTTTTTATTGTTTATTCTTTTTAATATTAGCTATTATTCGCCAAAAAAAAGACATTTTAAAATAGATTACCATAACTAGATTTTTTTTGGCTAAATCTGATCTAGGGTTAATAACATCGATGATATAATATCTTTTTCTTTTTTTAACGTTGGGAAACCTTTTATGTATATGTATGGACTATGGGCGCGCTGAACTTCAGGATATCCACTAAAACACAACGGTTACCCTCATCGCCATGTGACGCCACGGGATCGTTTTCGCATTCACCGCGACGCGACGCCCTGGCGGAACCCTCCCGATCTATGATATACATGAAAGGAATTTAAACTAAATTCTATAAATATCTCTCTCTTTCGTTTACATTACACCAGTAAAACTAATATCCTCGATTTTGTTACAGACACAAGTCGAAGCAATTTTTCTATTGTAGTCAATTGACTGTCACTTATGAGCTATCTCGACTAAGGTAGTAGTAGCATCTCTTAAAGAATATCGGAAAATAACACCTATTAGTTACGTTTCGTAAAGTGATAAGAGAGACGAAAGCCTAAACACTTGCTTATTCTTTTTCAATCTTCTTCACACCTTCATATTCCTCAATGATGATGTTTGCTTCTATATTTGAAATGTATATAAGTATGTATATATTATTTTATAGGTATATAATATATATATATATATATTATTGTTATGTACTTTTTTATATTGTTATGTTAACATGACAATATATATTAAACATACTTTATTTCTCTCTCACAATAATGCAAGATTATAAAAATAGTCAATGAATACTATAAGAAATCATAATAATATAATACATAGTAGGTAAACTAGTGATAATACCTACATTGTTTTCAGTCTATTGCACCTAACATAAGATATTACGTAGAGGTAATTAACAAGTAAATTGGGTGACTCAGTGTTGCAAACACCTGATTTTTTTTCCCCCTAAATGTAATCTCGAAAACCCCTGAAAAACCCCAAAAATACAAATTTAACAAATAAAATATATGGATTCTTTACTATTATTTAAATTTTACAAATTGACCTTAACTTATAACATTCTTCTTGAAATTAACATAATGTTTTTGAAATTTTAATTTTAAATAAACAAAATACGGGTGAGCAGTTACAACCTTGTTTGAAAATTATACCAATAATACGGTTTTTTTTTAAATATTCATCGAAATTTAAAAACCCCTAAACATTTTGTCCCCCTAAAAAAAACCCGAAGCGCTTAATTTCCCCCCAAATTTAGGAGGAAAACCCCTAAGATGCCTACACTGGCTGACTGCTGCTGCTTTATCCAGCTTAATTAGGCGACTGCTATTGGTTAGATTTAATAATCCATGCTAATGCCTAGAGGACATCGGGTGCTAACCCCTGACCCCCCCCCCCCACAAAGCTAATTTTGACCTTCTATTTTTTAATCATTAATACAATACTTTTTTTTATTAATTATTAATAGTATCTTAAGCAATTACGATGTTATTCTGGGTTCGATTCCCGATAGGGTTATGCATGTAGGTATGTGATGATCATAGATATCTGAACTTCTGGGTTTGGTCGTTTAATAAATATTTTCGAAGTATGTATAATGTTTACAGTGTATTTCAATTTGTATAGTTGTCTTACATTCTTAATACAAGCAATTAATCTGGTTACTTAAGCGTTAGATAAATTTGTGTAATTTGTCCAGTGATATTAATATTATTATAAAAAGGCATCTTAGGTCACATCTATCCACAAAATATACTAATATAAGATCTCCGTGGGGATGACATTAAAACGTGGGCGAATTCATTACAAAGCCATTTCATACCTACCCTTCATATCAAAGACGTGACGCCTGAGGGAATGTAGACTTCATACCATAATAACGTAAATACCAACATTTATTATTAAATACAATGCCTGTTCAAAAAGTATCGCAAATCTCGTATTTTCTTGAAAGTATTCATTTATTCATGAATATCGATTTTGTCTCCTTCAAAATACTCCCCTTCAGATATAATGCACTTGTGCCAACGGTTTTTTTTTTTCATTCCTCGAAACAAATAAAAAAAACATTTTTTGCCGTCTTTATCTCCTCGTCTCGTAGCGTCAAAGTCACACGGGATAGGTCTGGGGAATACGATGGCTGCGGCACCATTACTGTGTTGTATTTGGCCAAGCATTCGATGTCAGTTTCATTCGTTTAGGATATTCGTTTGTTCTTAAATTAGCCATAAAACCCAGAAATATAGACATCTATGCTCATCACAAACATACCAGTCCCTGTCGGGAATCAAACTCGAGCCCTCTTGCGCTATACGTCAGCTGTACATGGGGCGTCTGCATTAACCACTCGAGTAACGGGACGGATAATACATAGATATCTACAATAATAAACAACAGATAAGCGCGAGTCGGACTCGTGTACGAAGAGTTCCGTAGTATATTCCGTAGTCCTTATTAATAAAAAAAATCAATTAATCACATTTGTTGTATTGGAACCCCTTTTTTTATTTCATTACGTTTTTAGTATTTATTGTTATAGCGGCCACAGAAATACAACTGTGAAAATTTCTACTAGACAGCTATCACCGTTCAAGAAAAATAGGCGGATGACAGACGGACACTGAAGTCTTAGTAACTCTTTTTTTACCCTTTCGATACGGAATCGATATACACCCAGTTATGCAACAACATTTTGTAGTTCACACAAAGATTATTCCCGTGTCAGAATCGAACCCACAACTATTGGTACAACAGTAAGTCCAATTAGCATTAGGCCAATAGACCATTCTGATTCGGACAAGTCATATTCTTTTTAATATTTAAGTTGTGAAAATTTTACAATAACTTCGTCATGATCTTACCTTTCCTTATCGCAATTATTTATTCCAGTATGTCAATTTCTACCACTCTCTTCTATCATACGTCATCTCAGTGCTTCCTTCTTTGTTTTATCATTATTTACGTACTCCATACCTATCTTCTTCTCCCTCTTCTCTTATAACTATTATACTTAATACTGTTCTCTCTTTTCATCCCTCATAACGTGATCATACCACGACACATGATACTTAACTTTTTAATCACTAGTGTTATTTTCAAACTACCTTCTACATACACATTTCTTAACTTTTTATATCAAAGATAATAAAGACTTAATAGAATAACGCTTCTATCTTCATATAAAAATATTTTGTTAATGTTTTCTTATAAATGTAAGCGTGGATGATTTTTTAAGGTAAACTTTCGTCAACCACGATAATTATTTTATATATACTTACCCGTCTAAGTTCACGTAAATTTTTGTCCTCTTATGCAAAACTACGATTTATTTACGTAAACATTGATGGGTGAATATAAATATATATTTAATACATGATTTCGTAGCCGCAAATAATGCCAAGAAAAGCATTCCTCTATAATTGTATTATTTCGATTTTATAATATATTTTAGTTTTTAAACTTAGTTCTTGGAAATAATCCAAAATTGTATTACTAGATTCTCTTAACGGTTAATCGAGGTCAGACAACTATTAACTAGACAGTACAAGAAGCTATACTATATATGGTTGAAATTAATTGATTCTGATCCAATTTGCTACTAGAGATAAAAATTACAACTCATTTTTTGGGCTAACAACCAACCCGTGGAGTTAGTATTTGTATCTAATTTTAGATCAATAAAATTATCATAGTAATAAAATTAAATGTTAATTAAATCCACTCAATACTGTATAATAAGTTATTTACCTAATGTATTGATTATGCAAACTCCAAACTCACCTTCGACATTTCAAAGGTTGTCGTCTTTGTGGTACCGGGGAACTGTGAGCACTGTCTGGGAAAACCAAATTATGTTTTAAAGCCAAGAATTCGGGAGTGCTCATCCAATTTGGGTTCACTTCATCACAGGAACTCATTGACAATGACCTCATGAAGCTCCCGGAAACAGAATCGGGAGTTAAATCAATACTCTCCACGGTGGGGTTCGCAATTGTTATATTGACTGATGTCATGGAATGAGAACGTATATGTCTCTCGCTATCAGAGATAGAATCCTTTGACTCATCCTTATATAAAGTAATAAATACATCTTCCTTATTAGAATCCATTGATTTTATAGTATGCTTCGAACTAGACGATAAATCTTCCTGTGCTTCGTTCAACGTATACCTTGTATCACTAGATTTGATACTTTGCTTATCAGAATTCGAATTAAGACTAGTGGTTTCGAAAGAATCACAAAACACATTATTATTGGCATATTTTCTGGTTTTTCCAAGGGTTTTTTGTATGGGTATATCTTGAGGGTTCGTGGGTTTAATACCACAGCCTAACTCATCACTTGGACTGGTTTCAATAGCAGAGGGACACTTCCGGAGTGTTGAATTTGGGATCCAGTTTAGGAATAGCGTAGGTCGTTTGGCGTTGTTATGCTGATCGGTAAAAACCTTAGTAGTGATTGTCAAATAACCTGGATGATGGACCACATCTAGCTCATGCCTCGCAATCGTTGGTGGATGAACACACACATTATTCTTACAAAACAAAATTTCATTGTCAACATAATCCGGCAATGGTTCGCTATCATCGAATTCTAAACCCAGGAAGTAGCTTGACGCACGTTTAATAAGGTCCGGTAAGGGCATTGTTATTACATTTCACTTAAAACCTTTATGAATACTTATCACGTCAAATTCATTTAAGCACCGGGCGAGTACTACGTGCATCTAAACACCCACACTTATTGATAACAGTATTGATCGGTGTTGTACACGGCAGTGCGCGGTAAACGTCAAATTATGACACACTTCCATATCGCAATACTCATTTGTACAGTGGACATTATTACGTATTAAACTCGACACATTTATACATATAATGAAATAGTCCACGCATATGACATATCTTTTTAAACGCTATTTTTTATTGACTACGTATTTTTATAACATGACCCCTAACCTTGAGTCAAATGATATGGATGAATTCAATTTAATTTTGTGTTATTATCTGAAACAGTTAGACGTTTATTTTTTATACAGATATTATACAAATCTGACATACATAATACAATAGTAACGGGTAAAGTCTGTACATCAAATTTAAGTAATTTGAACGTGTTAGCACGTAAGTACAAAAATTCTATATACCTACATAGGTACTTGAACCCAAAAATGTTTTTGTTTGTGGTTTTTTTTTATATTTACTTATTACATAGAAACTATTGAACTCTTAACATTATACATGAGATAAAATAAAATAATGTAAAAATTACTGTGATAAATTATTGTCTTATTAAGAACGGATAACAATAAAATACTATAGAATTTTAACTAAAATAATAAAAGGAGTACACCTTATTGTCGGAAAAATCTCTCATTTATGCCTAATAAAATTGGTTAGAACCATAATATTACTTGATGTCTGAGTCAAGCCAAAAACTATATTCAAATAAAACCGTTTACAAATCTTAACCTATTAGGTACCTACTAACACAATAATGAGATTTGTCCAGAACAGTACACATTCTTCTTAAAGTAAAAGTATTATGGCCTATAATCAAAGTTTATGGCAGTATCTAGCGACAAAATATATGGTTAACTAATTTCACGAAATTATTAAAGTAACGAAAGTACAATGTACGATAGGTACTTACAACAATACACTGATATATATATATTACCATTATTATCACAATAGATACTTTCCATATTTAGATTTCATTTACATATTTTGTGATTCTTTTTAGTCACTGGTGATTTTTGATAATAAAATTTAAATATTATAAAGATGGCCTTGAAGTAACCAAAAAATTAGTTTAAATAAAAGTGTATTGGAATGTTTTTACAATTAATATTATTTTTGTTGTTATAAATAAAAAGAAATCTGTAATAAAATGAAATATTTGTTCTTTGAAATAAATATTGAAAATAGTGTGAAAAAAATAAATTTGTATATTCATACTTTATTGGTTTTCAAATATTTTTAGATTTTTCTTATTATGTATTTTTGGGGAACGTAAAATGAAACGCATAATATTATTTTTTTATATTGCCGCGCGATGGCGTTTCCGTTGCATAATTAATTGACGCATGCGCCACACATTGCAATCAGCTGTCAGAAAGAACATTATCACGTAAAAAACAAAATTAATTGTGTCTTCAGATAATTCCCGTCAATATGGCGGGTCAAAATCCAGGTTCGCCTACAGATTTTCAATATTTTTACGAGGATGAAGTGTACAAAATCAATAACCGCGGCCAAGTTGTCTTCGGCCTGGTGTTGGAGAATTATGAAGCAAACTCTAGCGACCAAGAAAGCGACATCGAAACTCCGATACAAAAAGGAGAAATTCGTGTTGTCTGGCATCCTTCGGGAACTGAACGAGTAATTTCGGAAAAATCGGTAAGTTTACAAATTCATAATGCACGATAAAACATCGTACACAGACCTCAGTCCACCCAATTTAGTAAGTTGATTTACTTCGTTTGGTCATAAAAAAAATGTACAAAACTGTTAATTTAGCCAACTTGAACGGTAAAGCACGCAAGTTACATGTTAGAAAATAATTAATTGAATGAGGGTAAACTTATATTTATTACATACTTTAAAAAATCATATTCTTACCTACAACTTGATAAAAATGTCTGTTAGGTTTTTAGTTTTAACTTGGATATGATTAGTTTTAAGTCATATAATATGACTTAAGTTATATTTTATTAGTGACACAGTATTGGCATGTGTGAGTGCAAAATATAAAACTTAACCTATGCTTGAATAGAGATGCACAATGATAACAAGAAAATGTTTTCAGCATCTGCAGTCAAAGTTATTTGATTTTAACTAATTAACTTTTATAAAACAAAGCTAACTAACATATCTCTGCTAAGTTAATCATAGTAATTGTTAAAAAAAATTTCAGTATTCATTAAATCAAACTTAACTCAAGCCGGATGATATTTAATATTTTATTGTTATTGTATTTAATGGCAATATTGAACACTATAACTTGTAAACTGAACTAATACGAACTTTAACCAGTCTTATCTACCAATAAGTATCTTTGATTAAAAAGTAAAAGCGACGCCCAATGAAATATTTTGCTTTACAAATTTAATGATCAGAAATATATGAATTCATATAAAATAATAACTAATATTTCATAAGATTGAGTGTATGCATATATAATAAAGTTTCACATGATATCTTAGACCTTTCTTTTTTAGTTTTCCATCTAAAATCAAAAGTATATTATTGAATAAATTTTATTATAATATTCAAGAGTTTTTAATTGACCAAAATGTGTAAAACTTGGGTTGTTATTTGCAGGGTTGATGTTATAGTGTTTAAGTCAAATATTGTTAAATTTCATATAAAGCAACTGTTGAGTTTTTGGCCAGATCTTCTCAGTAGATATGCATTCCGAGCTGGTAGTAGGTTATTTAAGGACTGACCATTTTAATGTAATAATTGATGATCCAAAAGTACATGTAAATGTCTACTTGATTAAAGATAATTAGAATTATTTAATGATCATAGTTTACAAGATGATTTATTGGACAAAATCATTATTAATCTTTAAATCCTAAAACTTACACTTGGGTCACAAATCCTAGGAACCATTTTCCACTCCTCATTTGCTCTGATGGGCCCACATTGTGAATCTATAATCCGTAAGATGAGTTGCCCCAGCTTTGTTCATCTTATAATCATTTTATTTTTAATATGTCATGATTATAATAACAACAGACAATGAATAAAGAAAAGAATGAAAATGCTTATGATGGCATTAAAAATTTACAATCTTATATAAATAAAACATTTCAAAAATAAAATCAACCTGTGTCTTTTAAAATCTTAAATTCTAGTTTCTTATTTAAAATTAAAACAGAAAGCTACCACAAACTCGGAAAGTTATTTGCCAAAAACCCGAGATGGGTTGGCAACCAAAACCCATCGTCAAAACGACGACTAGTTCGGAAATCTATTTGCCAATGATCTCAAAAGAGATGGCAAAAAAAAATCATGTGTCATGATATCAACAGCTCTGAAAAAAAAATTCCGAAGACCTAAGAAGAGCTAAAAAACTAAAAAAAGACAAAAGAAACTAAAACTTATATTATTGTATTTATATAATACAACGAACGATAATTAAATATAACGAACTACCTATTTGACTAATAAATAAGTTTATGAAGTTATTTACAAAGAGTGATTCTAAAAGATATAAGACAATTGACATGGTTCTTATAGATAAAGATTTTCTAAGAATATTAATATTACAAATACCAATATTATCTCAAGTTATAAAACGGCCTCTTAACTGACATTTAGACGATATATAAAGTATGCATAGATATTTATTTTCTAAATGGGAAGCATATTGTCATTATTATTTTTATAATATGAAAATATTTAACAAGGGTTAAGCTTCAGAACTTTTAAATTAAATGACTTAAAAATATATAACTCTCATATATGTATATACATTTTCTGTGTAGTTCGGTGTGGTTGTGTCTTAGATGAAGAACTCCCCATATCTTTCCGAGGGTGCCGTTAGCATAAAGTTATTATACATACGAATCCGAACCGGTTTAAAATTTGTCAATTGAAAAAAAAAGCTTGCTGTCTTTCTTGCATTTGTGATAAGACAAAGATAACTATGGGTCTTTCATCTTCCCTCTTTTTTTTATAAGACACTCGCTCTTATAGTCAAGCCTATAGCTCCATTACTCTTTGTATAATAAGTATGACCATAAGTCCTGGTTAAGGGACAGTATCCCTAGTACGAGTTTTGACATTATGAAAACTATGACGGTTTACCAAATTGTAAAATAAAACAGAAATGAATCAAAATCTATTGAGATATCTAACAGATATTTTTTAATATCTCAATAGATTTTAATTTATAGAGTATATAATAATTCTATGTTTTTAATATTTTGTAAACTATCATGGTTTTCGTAACATCAAAACTTGTGTCAGGGGTACAGAATACAAGGGAATACCTTCCTACACCACTTATCCAAGGTTATTCGCAGAACACGCATTTCCAAAGAAGGGTTGACGTCAAACCTACGGCGCGTCCAAAAAATTGTTAGCCAAAATCTTGCAATTGAAAATGCTATCCTTACTGAGGTCCCAAGATAATTAGGGATTGGTATGATAAATAAGGATACTACTACAGTTATTAATTAGGAATGAGAACAACGTAAAACCACATATATATATATACATATTTAGAATAAGCTTTACAAATTTCATGTACAAATTCATGTAAATTTCTCTAAGCAATCGATTTGTTTCGTTCATTGTCGGCTATTTTCGGAAAGATCAAGGTTTGTCCTATACACACGAACGAAAGGGTGTGAAATGGCGGCAATTCGAAGAAGCCCATATCATTATAATTTAATTCGGAATATAAAATAATATGTTGACAAAAGTTTACCTTTATTGCTGTAAATCGTTCACTGATTCTTTCGACTATCTTTCGGCTCCATTAATAGATCGACTTCATATCTTAATTAAATTGTAGTGCTTTAAAATACGTATTGAAAATGAATGAAATTAACAAACGCACTAGTCCTACCAGATTTCTAGAATCTATCATCAAATCCTGGTTATATTATGTGTATGTGTACTTCTGTACCGACACATAGTTCTAGATGGATAGGAAGAAGATCGATTGGGAAGTGATTTTATTGATAAAATTAAAATTCTAGAATTTGCCCAAAAATTCCTTTAATAATATATAACTATACTAAATTAAGGAGTGCGTATTCTGAACCATAATTGTTATCATATTCGTTATTTTCTCATTGACAGGTTAGCTTAGCTGACCGATCTTTAATGCCTGGTGACGTAGTTCGTCGTCTCATCGCCGGTAAGGACACACAGCGAGGTTACTGCAGAGACATCGTTATGACAGCAGCATTGCAGATAGTGGGGACCAAACACGTCATTCCAAATGTGGCCAGCGAAAGACTCCAGCCCTTGGAAGAGTTCACCCCAGATCTTGCTGTGTGTCTGGACTCCTGGGTTGGATCCTCAAAGGTAAGATAAGGAAAGCTATGGAAATTTTGATATAGAAAGGAAGTTTTCCTAAGGAAAGCTATGAAAGTTTTTATACAGAAAGTTATGAAAGTTTTGATACAGAAAGCTATGACAGTTTTGATACAGAAAGGAAGTTGTGTAAAGAAAGATATATTGCAATCCCCTTATGAGGGTGTGGCACTTATGGCAATTTAATAATAATTTGATCTCGATAACTCTGTTTTTCTTTTCAGTCAGTTCACAGTAAATTACGCCTAGTGGCATCAGATGGTTCCCGATTAGAATACCCAGATCTAGACACCTGTCCTCTCGAAGACTACTCCATGCGTCGTCGTCGGGCCACACCCTACTCCTCATCAGAATTCTATCCAGGTCAGGTCGTGTATGGACCCCTGGGTGCGCTGGATAACGCCAATTGGCTGAACATGACCAAAGAAATGAAGGCTGCCAGAAAACACAAGATGCATGATCATAAGGTATACTATTACTATTATCTTCTTCCAAACTGGATCTTCTGTTTGGCCTCTACAGCATCACTGAACTATTATATGATATTGAATTAAACCAATTAATCCAAAATAACAAGATCCCTCACGTCCATACCAACTCAATACTAAATAGACTGTTTAACAGTTCACAGTGGAGGCGGTGGTGACGGAGAGTGTGAGCGTGCACTGGCAGTGCCGTGCGCTGAGTACTCTCCCGGACACGGCCGCGCCGCAACAACCAAAGTTCCTTGTGGAAGGTGAGTCTGAATTTGATAGAAAAGATGGGGTTTGAGACCTCTGGGTGGTTTTAATAAAGCACTGTTCGGTTCTATAAAGAAAGATTTTTTTCATTTAATAATTAAATATATTTAAGTAATTAAATATTAATGATTGCGCTAACCATATCTATATTTATTATTTCTATGATTAATTCTAATTTCTTATATTATTGTAGGGGAAGATCTCAAAAAACTGAAGCTGCTCAATGTATTTGAACCCTGTACGCTGCAGGTCGGTGACAGGAACTTTCTCACAATTGGTCCAGAAGACACGTTTATTAGCAAAAAGCAGTGGAGGAAGCAACAAAGTAAATGACATCAACTGTACCAGCTGGATAATCATTAGTTCTTCACCATTTCTTAGTAAAATAATAATCTGAAATACCTTCTTGGTTCTTCTACATGGAGCTATCTTCTAGAACCTGGCCACTAGAGTCTGAAGTTTCATAAGGGCAATGTATAACGTAATTAAAAAATCCCTTTGATTCTGAATAATGTTTGAACTGATTTAAGAATGTTAAACTAATATATATTTTGAATAAATATATAATGACAAATGTACTTTCAAATATGAATTTCATCGAAGTTAATAGCGATACAGTAGCTCAATTCTAAAGCGACTTCCCATAAGTCGCGGGTTAGAATCCTTCCCAAATTTATACTATTTTATTATATATCTATTTATTAAAAATAATTTATTTTTTCTTTAAGGTAAGTTCTATAGGAATCTCCGGAAACAAACACGCCCATTGAAGAAACCGTCTAAGACTGATTCATCAGACCACATGCCGTCGCGGCCTAAAAAGCGAGCTTCGTCACAGAGGAAACTGAAGACTGTCGATGTATGTTCATTCATTATTGTATATATACAGGGTTATTTGTAATTAATTGGCCAACTCTTGCAGGCAGAATCTCTAAGTCATTCCCAACAACATCCGTTCGTTATATATATATATATATATATATGTAATTAATTTGTCCACAGATTGAAATGGATGTAGATGGCGGAAACGAGAAGTTAGAATCGTTGGATGAAGCTTTAAAAGCCGATGCCAGCTGTCCCAGTATTAAAATAGAGCTCAGTGGAGACGTTTCACTGCCAATAGTTAGTAGTCTAGAAGATACTGTTACTGAAGAGAAAAATGATTCTGGTATCAGGTATGGATTTTTAATTTAAATTACATCAAATCAAATAATTATCAGATACAAATGTTTTACGATATAAATAATATTTGCTGCTTCTACTTATTAGGTATGCAAATGTTATTGAAACTTTTTTTCTATAACTGTTTGGTAAGTTTATTTTTGAAACATTTAATGGTAGATTTTTAAAGAACTCAAGCAACTTTCCAAAAAATTTTTATTGATTTATATTGATATGAATGAATGGTATTGAACAATTATGTCACTATGAATGAAGTGACGGTATTGAATGATATCGAATCAAAAGTCTAAATATTGTATTATTACATGGAAATGCTTTTATTTTTGTGTCTTAACTTTCATGAATCATGATGATTATTAAATATATATTTACCTGGCTATAATCATATAATTTAATCGGAAAGTGAACTTTTCACTCCGCGAGTCAGCCATGCTTCGAGCTCATGAATAGAAACCCCCAATGGGTTCCAAACTAATCAGGCAAATTCTGATTAAATTACGTGAACATAGTCTAGTAAGAATATTTTCAAAATGCTTTTATATTTCTTGAATTTAAAATATGGATATTATTTTTTCTATTTGATGTTATATGCATAATTATTCTTATTTGAACAGTTGTACTCACATTAATTATATCGGAACTTCCCCGGCTAGTTAACTAGCAACATGAATTGTAAATGTATTGATATAAATTTACTTCCAGCCCAGAACCACGTGAAGGTCGGAGGACTGGTGGGTTGAATGGAGCGCCACCAGACCAGGACGATGATTCTGATAATTGGGAGAATACCAGCAGTGATGGCAGTGACACAGATAGGTAACTAGATGAAATTGGTTGGACGTCATTTATGAATGGCCCCCTTATATATAATGCTAAATTCATTGAAATGTATCGGTAAAGGTATCAGCAATACGGTTGTTAATTTGTTAGAGCGACGGGATGGTTTACCATAGATCGCGGATTCGAATCCTTCCCGTATTGATTAATTATATTTTTTTAAAAATGTATATAAAGGAGCATGAGTAGACAATTTAATAATATTAACTGAATAATTATATCCCGCAGCGGTGCCACGTGGTCGTCTCGCTGTTCGTCAGCCGCGTCGGGGTCCGCCCGCGGCGCTCGCTCCCCGCAGCTGGCGGTGCGTCTGCTGCGCGGAAAGCGACTGAAGCGCGCCGTGCGCCGCGCCCCGCCCGCCCCGCCCCCGCGACGGGCAGACCGCGTCGTGGTGGAGACGCTGCACACCACCAGTAGAGCCAACGTCGTCTGGCAGGTTGGAACTTTTTTATTTTATTAAATTCTCCTTGGAATTTCTGTTTGAAATTCTATGGAACGAATATCTGTTTTTTTTTATCAAAACCTTTGAATATCTGTTTACACATTGATGAAGTGAAAATCCGTATAAAGAAACAGACATCAATGCATTATACCAATTAAATTGTTGTGGGAATGAGATGGAATATTGCACAGTTTTTTTTATTATGATTTTTTTTATTGTAAAACTTGGTAAAAATATTATAAAAATGTTAAACCTCACAATTATTCTAATAGTCTATATACATCTTACTCCCTCCAGTTTCGAATTGGTCCCATAAAAAAATTATTCAGGTAGACCATTAGTTTTTATTTTATGAGCAGTTTTGTCCAAGTTTTGATCTAGCTCCTCCGGAAGGAAATCAAAACGTGATGTGACTAATATTGACATCTGTTCTTTTGGATATGTGAAGTCTTTAATAGTCTCACAAGAACGTGAAATTGTGTTTCGAAGAGATTTTTTACGGAAAAGACTACTTTTATCCGTTCCCGTTTCTTGAGATCTGTATTTTTTAAGGCGCACAGCATCTTTTGTAGGTCTACCCATGGCTAATTGATAATGTAGCAATAAACTAAAAAGTATTAAATTAAAATATCTACGTTAAAAAAAAACGACTTTAAAACTAAAAAGTAATAAATAATGAAGATTTAATATTTATTATATACTACCTATTATTTATGTGTCCTATTTACTAATAGGTTTGAAGTCGGTGCCAAGCTTTAAACAAATAATTATATTTAACCACTTAAATGAATATGAGCAAATTAATACAATGAAATGCCTACTATAATGATTTGCTACGTAAATAAACATAATAAATAATGATAATAAATTAAATGTTATTATTATAAGCAGCTCAATCAATACGAAGAATAGTGAAAAAACAAACCAAAATTATGAAAATGTATTCAACAGAATTCTTAAACTAAATGGACATGTGAATTATGAAATGCCTATTTCAAAAATTAAGATACGTAAACGTAAACGATAAAGCTATAAAAGAACAAATAAAATCTTAATATGATTACTAGCTTGAATCGATACGAAAAAAAAATAAATAAAAAATTACCAAAAATGTATTCTACCGAATTCATATACTAAATGGCTTGGCACCGACTTCAAACCTATTAGTAAATAGGACATATAAATAATAGGTAGCATATAATAAATATGAAATCTTCATTATTTATTACTTTTTAGTTTTAAAGTCAGTTTTTGACGTGACAACGTCTTAAATTAGGTTAAGCTGGGAGTCACTTATGAAAAAGTGTAACGCCCGGTAACGTAACGATGAGTCACACACACATAGATTGCCTTGCGTCTCTCTCCCACTCAAACATGATCGGTCCGCCGAGCAATGTTTTGATTTTCAAATTGATTCTTTAAAATTACAAATATTAGAAAAAAGTGGCAGATATAAGAAAACTTGATTTAAAATGTGTTGAGCAAGAATTTTAACATCTAATTTAAGTAAATGTTTTAATTTTCAACTTCATTATTTACAATTACAAATTTTAATTAATTTCAAATTTATTTAGCAAAAATTTGAACCTTCGATCTGAATAAGTGTTTTAATTTTCAAATTAATTCTTTAAAATTAAAAATATTAAAATATATAAAATCAGAAGTGACGTCGTATATGTAGGCCAGTACATGTGACCATACTTGGTAGACACAATTGGAAATAGTATTTTTTTATAACTGAAAAATATATATATATATAATAAAATACTGGTAGCAAACAATAACTTCAATGATCGATATCTCCGCAACTAACTGATGTATCGAAAAAGTCTGTAAATAAATTTTGTAAAAAATAATAACATCAATAATATAATATAAAATAAATAATATATAAAATGATTTTACGTGACAACGTCTTCATCGTCCTATCCTCAACAAAATCACTCAAATTATTAAAATATTGTGCAATTTAATAATATTCATATCAATAAATATTCTACCGAGAAAAAGACGTGGTCACGTAAATCTTCGCCCGTAAAACCGACTTTACAGGCAACCATATTTTTTTTATTAATTTACGTACAGCTTACTATGAGTACTAGAAAACTGATAAACACACATATATTTTCATGGATACAAACATAAACCACACATATTCTAGTAGATCGCAGCACTGCGCTACTCAGTCGTCTTATTTGAATTTCCATTGAAGTACTATTTCAAACGCTGAAGCGAAAATGAATTTTACACTATTACATCATACTATAATTGTTTTACACAATAACAACTAATAAGATCTTGGTGTTGTTTTTCCCTGAATATTTTTTTTTTTATGAAATCTTACATAATACAAGTTTTTGTTCTAGGATGGCACCATAGAAATGGGTATACCATCAACTCAATTGTATCCCATTCACCATCTCGACGGCCAGGAATGTTTCCCAGGAGACTTTGTTATCAATGGTGCCGCCAACGTGGAGGAGACTCAACAGGTATTTATGATAAATGTTATATGAAAATCATAATAATAGGTTTGACTCTGAATGTAGATGTATAAAGTAGGTATGAGTCACTATTAAGTATCCAACATACCGTTAGACCTGCAATTATAATTTGGATATTTTATATATATTTTTTTTTTAAAACAAACATCATAAAATATGCAAATCTTGCCAAAGGAGACTTGAAGTCGTACACGAAGTATTTTGTATGAACAAAAATAGTTTAAGTTTAATATTTTAAACGCTAAGTTCGTACTAATTTTTTCCCGCCGTATTAAGCAGAAATAATTTAGGACGTCTCTAAGACTAATATGTATTATTATTTTTTAGAATACATATATAGTTTTACTAATAAAATATTTGTATAATTTGTAAATATAAAATTAGTTGGAATTTTTTTTTTTCGTATGGAAAACTCTTAATTTTTGATTTAATGTTTTTTTTATTATTTGATATTACAGCGATCATAGTAATACATACTATAGTAAATTTGAATATGGTTATATGGTCATATGGTTCATAGACACAGCTTTGTGACATACAAACAGATAGTGGAAACTTAATAATCTGTGTACCTAAAACATCAATATATAATATCTCCCTTAGCTGAAGCACAGAGAGTACGGCGTGGTGCAGCGCGTGGACCATCACGGACGTACCGCCATCGTGCACTGGTACCGGACATACACCAGCGTAGATGAGCCCGTGTTAGTATTACTATAGAGTACGGGAATATGAGGTGGAGGGGTCATGATTGTTTGGTTTCATTCTTGTATACAGTAGGATGACGATATGGAGGTTGATGGGTCTTATATAATAGAAAAATTAAAATATATTATGATGTGAAGTTTTATATATATTTAGAGATTATAAGAAATAATATAAATAACTTTGTGTAATGTCTAGTTTAAATATGTTTTTCTTAAACAGACCACAAATGCTTTTTGAAAGCGAAATGAGTGTCTACGACCTGAAGGACCATCCTGACTTCCAATATAGACCTGGCACTGTGGTTATTAGAGTGGCTAATTTCACTGGTGAAGATGCAAATTGTACAGCAGGACAGGTAAAACGATGGATAACTATATATTATTGGTCTAGGAATTGACAATTATTGCATTTGCATTCAAGCAGAATTTTTTTCTTACTATATGTAACAATAGCTTAAAGCTGGTTTAAAATAAGTATTACAAATTGGAATAGCTCTTGGAACAAAATCTCTTGCACAGCGCACCAGCTAGAATGTAAAAGATAATCATTATTATTTTAAATAAAGTTTAGGTCTTGTCCCAGGTTATAGATAATTTCCCAACCGGACGAGTCAAAGTGTGGTGGGTGGACGGACACACCAGCATGTGCTGGCCTCAGGATCTATACAAGGTAAGCGATATTATGTGAAACATTAAAAAAATAAAAATATGATTAAATGTAAAGCATATTACATTGTCAAATTAATTCCAATATTGAAATTTTAAAATATATTTTTCTAAAAAATTTAATATCACAATAATTATAATAAAATAATATTTCATAATCATTGGTTAACTTTTCTAATAAATGGGTAAAATATATTTTATGTTACAATATGTATTTAATTTTTGAGAAATACAATAACTATATGAATTTGTTTGCCATTATTTATTTTTAGCAAATTAAATAATTATAATGTAATAATTTCTTTAATTTCACGGGTACTAACTACATCTTAAAACAATCCTATATTTAACTTACTAACTTAATTTTATTAAAATTTTAATATATTTACTAAATACCCACAATACACAGGTCGGCGAGTACGACTCGGAGGACGGTGAGCTGTGGGGCTCCGAGGGTACCGCGTCAGAGGACTCGTGGGAGACGCAGAGCTCCGCGCACGAACTGGACGCACGCACACCCGACGTGCCCGCACCTGTCACAGTCACCGCCTGGAGCGTGCCCGCCACGGGTATGCTGACTGATAGTACTTATTAAACTAGTATAGATATCATTATTAGTATTGAACTGGGATAATATATCAATTATAATTAATTATAATTGATATATTATTATTATAAGTAATTATAATTTTATAAATAATTTAAAAGAGTATCCATGGAGTAAAGTGAAGTGTGACGTTTAATAGGAGCTATGTATACCTATTTGATATTAAAAGAATTACTCTACAAATTGTACTGTTTTATATTCTTTCGAAATTTTTATAGCTCTTACTCATATAAAATAAATAACATACATACTCATTAAAAAATAAACCTAAAAAACAAGAATTTATTATTCCAAAAATTATGTTCTAATTGAATGTGATTAAATAACATGGAATTTAATAATTGAAGTAACAATACATAATACCAATATATAACAGTGATAGCAGTATTGTAGCCTGTCTTAGTCAGACCATGTATAATATATTAATTTTACTTTGAGAGCAAGAGGGGGGAGAGTAAAATACACCTGTATCAGTGCAATTATACATGTTATATCAATACATTCCACCCCAGTGTCCCCCGGCACGGAGGCTGCGCTCCCTCGCCTGCTGGAGCCCCGCGTGGCCGCTCACATAGAGAGGGGACGGGTCGCCATGAGACGACTGGAGGAGATCTTCGCCAAGCAACCCACGCTGCAGAGCCAGGAGGTGTTCTATACACTAATACCAGACCAACAGACACACTGACAACTATATTAAATAATATCTATAAATTTATATTTATTAGGATTTATTAGCCTAAAATGAACAGACTCTTTGGCAATAATTACAATACAACGTTGTGCCTATATTTTGGGATTAATTAAGTGTAGATTTTAATAAAGATTTAGTTATAATCTTTCTGAAATATATTAATATTTATCTGTTTTCAAAATTTTAGATAATGCGCAAGTTGTTGAATCTATATAAAGATTGCCGGTTTCTGGATCGTTTGATGGGCACTACGTTTTTCCATGAAGATCACTTCTTGGTAAGCTATCTCATGACTTATAATGACATAATGAAAAATATAGGAAAATAAATATTTAACTCGTATACGAAAAAGTATTAATATCAGAATTCTTGGCTACACAGTGGCACAAGCTATGCTATATCTATGCCATATCCAGTATGTTGATTTCTTGACTATCCCGATCGTTCGTACTAGTGACGTGACTCCAGCTAGGACCCCCACTGCTATATAGTATAAGTATGTACGTATGTATAGTATGTATGTAGTAGTGGTATATAATATGTATAAGTATAGAGACACACTGCTCTAGGGCCTGTTGGAGCGTGTTCGCGAGCGAGGCGCGAGCACGCCGCGCGCGGGCGAGCGCCGCGTGCACGAACAGCTGGCGAGACTGTTCTCCAGCGAGCCGGGACCACCTGAACCCACCGACGAGGACATGGACGACAGACCCATGAAACCCATCATCACTGCCAACGTCACCGTCGAACCCATGGAGGTGAGGGAATATAATTTTATATTGATTTACTATTGCTGTTCTGAGATGTAGTACTAATATATATTGTTTTGCTGATTTGGCTTGATTTTTGATATGGTTAATATTAGTTACGTATGTTTTGATAAATGTCCAGTACTCCGATACCAAATTTAGATTTAAGTTAATCATACATAGTATTTAAAGATTTGTAAAATCAAAATAATTTATCCTTCCCTCTCAATAGATAGAATGCTCTTCACCAAAGAAACCACTTCATCTGAACATCGAACAGGCGTCGTGCTCAGACACTAATGTCGCTCAGACACCAGTCGAGAGCTGTAAGTATAACATATTTATTACACATTAAATACAATATTAGAAATAAATAATATAATTAGTAGTCTCCTAGTTATTAGTATACAATCGTAATTTTGAGTTTTTGTGTCTGTTTCGACAACTTTGTTTTTATTCTTAACTATTTGACATAAGATTAATATATACTTAACATTAACATCGTCAACGTAAATAATGAATTAATGTGTGTAATGTGTCTCAATGTAGTGTGTGTAAGTTTCATTAATGTAATGTATATTCATTATTACATAAAATATAAAAGTTAACTACAAAGTAGTTGCTTCTCGTACTAATATAATAATAATGTTTTAGCCGGCGAAGCGGAGTGCGAGGTGGTGTACAGCGGGTCGCGCAACGTGTGCTACAAGCTGTGCGCCCTTATACACAGACAACTGGTCAAGGCACACGCTGAAGTCAGCCGGTACATACATATACACACACATTGAAGAGAGTGATTATGTATAAAATATACTCAAAAACATACTTAAGCTTATTGACATATTTAAATAATATAGGACTATAAATTAATTAACACAAACAGGATTTGATCCTGCGGCCTCTAGAACGATGACAATATTTCACATGATTGCAAGCTGTAATACTGATCATATTACTAAACTTCTTTTTTTATATTATTAAAAAAGCTATTTCTATCATAATCTATCATTAAACCATCAATTATGTTATTAATACTAATATCATCAAATAATTACAAACAATTTTATTAACAGGTTTGTTATAAAGAGCCACACAGTTATGATACATAGAGTAGGGCAGTCCTAAAATGTGTCATCAAAAAAAAAGAAAGCAAATGATAATACCTATCTGCCTCTCTTTCTTGCATGTGTGATTAGACAAAAACGAGTATGAGTCTCATCTTCTTTCTTTTATTATTTGTCAGACACTCGCACTCAAAGGCCGGTCTATGTCTCTATACTCTATGTTTATAACTATGTAAAAAGCACCTCATAGTAACATCTCAGTCAATACCTAATAGTAATATAATAATGTATAGATAATTATTTGCAGGAGAAGGCCGCAAGAGTTAGCCGAATTTCTTAACAGCTTAATGAAAAATCAAAACGTCACTGAAGAGAAGTTACCCTACCACTTTTCAGTGTGAGATATTTATTTTTTTGTTATCCCATCCCTGTTCCGTTCGTGGATACTGTACATATACTATTAACTATTTAAATATATATTCTGTGACCTCTGTGAAACGGCAGCTCAATTAGTAGAGATACAAGATGGTTTCAGAGGTTGCTGGTTTGGTTTCCTATCTGTATTGATTAGTTTATTTTTCTTTATTTATTTAATAACTTAGTAGTATCTTTTTAATAGTTATCGGTAATATGTACAGATTCCTATTTCTTATATATTTTTATGACCAGTTCATTTTATTATTTATATGTCTTAAGATATGTGCTATAAATATAAATTATTGTGTAATTATCAAATATTCTCTTTTAAAAGCTTAACATTATTAATTATTTTTATTTAGCCAAATCGCATCACTTATATTAAACAATAATAGTACAAAGTTTTTTGTAATTATTGTTTTTATACAAAAATATATCAGATTTGGACTTATTTAAATATGTTAAAATTGATTTTTCCATAGGCTTTGCCCTTGCTATATAGTTAAAACTGCCTTGTTATGTCGGGCGACTGTCTAAAAGTTTTTTTTTTATACCTCGGGAACACAATTTTTTTGGATTTTGGTAATGTACCCCTATCCTTACTTCTACCCACTTGTGTACGAAATATCATGATGATCGGTTAAGTAGTTAGGAGGAAAGCGTAACAAACAAACAAACTCACATACTCCTTTATAGTTATGGTTAACTATTTATTGAGTAGTTTTAGAGTAGCACTACATTATATCCCTCCTATTATTTTAATTTGTTTAATTTTTAATTTTGTTTCATAGACTGTAAAAGTGGTAACTTAATTTCTCAGTAACTTAGAAATTATATTTATTTGTTTAATGTAAGTCTTGCGTGTAAAATTACACTGCATGATCTCACAAGCTGTTTTAATTTCGTCATTAAAGTTATTTATAATTTGACTCATAATCATACTAAATAGATAAATGAATCATACTAAATACAAAGAACAATATTGCTTGATCATTAGGAAGGTGTCAAAACATTTAAAAATATTTAAATTAGCTATTAATTATATTTTAAACATATTATTTTTGCAGTCAATATGGAGCATTGGTGGTGAGCATGGCAGATCAGGTTGAGAAGGTGGATGAAGGGAAAACTACCAGCAATGAAGTCAAGGACACCATAACTGATAGTCCTCCCAAAGTTGAAGCGAATGGTCAGTACATGAGTTAAAGACATCTGGGCTTGTACTATAAAAGATACAAATCTATCTATCATAAAAAGTTCCTTTTCTCTAAACATAGTAAATTGCCAACAAAATAAAATTATTAGTTGTGGCATCACAGACGTGACCTTGTGTTGACTAATAAGTGACTTACCCCAAGCAGCCCCCTCTGCCGCCCCGCTGGCGACGGCGGAGGGCGACACGGAGCCCGACCCCGCCGGCGAAGGC
This sequence comes from Napeogenes inachia, assembly GCA_959347355.1. Classification (NCBI taxonomy): domain Eukaryota; kingdom Metazoa; phylum Arthropoda; class Insecta; order Lepidoptera; family Nymphalidae; genus Napeogenes; species Napeogenes inachia. The sequence continues at coordinate 7,682,671 of OY365793.1, read as the reverse complement.
TTCTGCGTGTTGGAGTCCGCGCCCGCCGCTCACCGCTTCAGACTGTCCATGCTGCAGCCCTCCGAGCCCAGGAGCTTCTACTCCGCCGTCAAGAGGGAGATCAAGCTGCTCAAGAGTGACCTGCCTCCCGGGGTGGGTCTCCTTATAAAGACAAGGATTTAGAAACTAATATATATTCTTATGAAATTTTATAATTTTATATTATTTTACGAAAAGACATACAAAATTACGTAAAAATAATGTATATAATTTTAATCATATGATTATCACAACTTAACTAAATCTATCAAACCTAAGAATTCGATGGAATTATAGCGTTAAGTTAATTTCAGTACTTATTAGTTTTAATAATATGTAGGTAGTTTTAATAATATGTAGGTATTTATTGTAGTTTCATTTAAATATGTATGTGTGTAATATATAATGTAATTCCCAGGTGTGGGTCCGTGGCTACGAGGACCGCATCGATCTGATCTCAGTGATGATAGCGGGTCCAGCTCGCACGCCCTACGAGGGAGGTCTGTTCGTGTTCGACGTGCAGCTGGGTGGGGAGTACCCTCGTGCGCCCCCACTGTGCCACTACCACTCCTACTGCTCCGACAGACTCAACCCCAACCTCTATGAGGATGGGAAGGTCAGTTCAGTCCAGTCCTAATATCTCTTCTCTGGTGCAAGCCTATCAAAGATCTTTCATTCAAATACATCTTTTATAATAGCAAGACTTATGTCACTGTAAAATATATAATCTTTATTGGAGTCGTTTTAATAAACATTTGTGAAACAGTGATCACAATAAAATACCCGGCTGAGTTGATGGTGTGGTTCTATTCAGATTAGAGCACGTTTGCAATACTCGCAGTTTTATTGTAAATATCTTTACAGAAGCTTTTTCGATAAATATAATATTAAAATATATACTCCTGACATTTGACGTCCACAAGTGACGTATAATTAAATAAATCGCTAATCATACAAATCATTTATAAAGTCCTAATAAATGTTATCGTCACCAGGTCTGCGTGTCCCTCCTAGGCACCTGGTCGGGTCGCGGGGTGGAGGTGTGGGGCAAGGACAGCTCTCTGCTGCAGGTCATCGTCTCACTGCAGGGACTCATACTCAATGCGGAGCCCTACTTCAACGAGGCCGGCTACGAGAAACAGAAGGGTCAGTTTACATCGCCACAATGGTATAACATATACTATGAAGAACTAGAGATAGTTTAAACATATATATTTTATATATACAGGCACGCAGCAAGGTGAAGAAAACTCTCGCATGTACAACGAGATGGTGCTGCTCAAGCTGGTGCAATCCATGACGAAGATGCTGATGAATCCACCTGAACCGTTCCGCGAGGAGATCCTCCAGCACCTGCGCTCGTCGGCGGGCGGGCTCTGCCACCGCTTGGAGGGCCTGGTGTCTCTGTCCAACGGGCAGCCGTCGGCCGGTCCCCCCCCAGATTACCCCCTCATCCCCGCCTCCCGCGGCTTCTGCCTCACGCTGCGCTCCTCGCTGGAGTCGTTCCGCAACGCGCTCCGCCGCAACGACATCACCGTCCCCCCCTCCGAGTTATAGCCTCCTCCCCCCCACTACATCTAGTTATTAACTCCACCCTCTAAACGTCACACCCATCCGACTCCGGACGGACTCGTCGACGCTCGAGTTCATGTAGTCATAGTATTTATTGTAATGTATTTTGGAGGTTACTTTATTTTAGTGAAACGAATCAAATTCTTCGTTTGATCTGAGTAGACTACTACTGCATGAATGTTCCAGTTTGTTGTTCGTATTATTAATATTTTGGTAATATGAAACTAACCAGTTATATTTATTATATTAAATTGTAATGTAGTTATTAGATTAATTTTATTTATTTTCGTTAAAAGTATATCATTACTTTAATCGCATTCTTTTAATATTTAGATGTAATTATTGAAATTCTCGCTCCGAACTGAATTTGCTATTTCTGTTATAGTAATTATAATTTAAATTAAAGACAGTTTATTATAGATTTGTGAATGTTTGTGGATAATTTGATATTGAAACCTATTTTTGTTACAATGTGTGTGAATGGTATGTGTATAACGGATTATTTTGTGGGCTATGAAACATTCAATATTTTTCTATGTATTATTTTTATTTGTTTTTATAATTAAAAATATTAATTTAAAATCGTATTAATAAATTAAATAATGTAAAAAATGTGCGCCAATGAAACGAGACACTTAATGTTAGATTATAACGAAACAAGTTTTTAGTACATTTGTCAAAATAACATGTAAATGTATTTAACAGTATATTAAATTATAATTAATAGATGATCTGTTGTTATCGTTCAAATGTAGTAAATGTCTAAATTGATATTATTTGCATATAGTAATTATTTGTCATAGTGCTTAGAACTCGGTACCCGCTACTTGCACAATAACATGCCAAAGTCAATTGAGCTATGAAGCTTCTGTCGCTTGTATACGCGATAAGTGACAACTATGTAATGATGCTAATAAATAAATTCTTCAACCTTATCTTTCTTTAATTTATCGGACTCTATTACTGAGATTATATACCTAGTTGAAATTTCACAGATGATGTCGATCTGTTGACGCTTTAACGTCAAATACCTACTAAAAATAAAATAAATATATGAGGGGGCTCCCATACAAAACACATAATTTTCTTTGCTGGGAATTAATAACGGCTATAGCCTATAGCCGTCTTAAATAATCATAAAATATTTAGTTATTTATACACTTCAAAAATAAATAAATAAAAATATTTAAGGGGGGGCTCCCATATAACAAACGTAATTGTTTGCTCGATTTTATTAACAGCTGCCAGTAGACGCTTAGAATAATCACTTAATATTTGGTTATATATTCAAATTAAGAAAAAATAAATGAGTGAAATATTAAGGGGGACTCCCATACAACAACGTAACAAAAATTAATTACCGTTGAAATATAATTTTACCGCCCTGTTGGTCCAGACTCCAGTGGTTAGCGGAAACGCCTAATTGATAAACGCGCAATGGGGCTCGATTCCCGACAGGGACAGACATGTATGTGATGAACATAGATGTCTGTATTACTGGGTTTGGTAGTTTAAATACATTCGCAGTATTTATAACGTATATTTCTCTGTATTTGCATCATTGACTAACATCCTTAAACAAGCAAATAATTAGCTTACTTAGGGGTTAGTTCAATGTGTGTAATTTCTCCTGTATTATTATTATAATATTTAACCTTTCGGTTGCCTGGTTTTTCCTGTTTGACATAAATCTTATTCTCTGTAAAAGGTTACTTTTAATGAAAATTCTGTTAATTTATTATTTCTGGTTGTGTTCAACCACCTCGTTGGAGCGTCATTGTTTTAGATTTTATATTCAAACTTATTTATTTCATTACATGATATCAAATATTTATTTATATAAACACTTCTACATCTAAATTTAATGACCTTATATTATCATTAGAAATAATACTAATAAGGAACTTAAAGACAATGACAGAATTAAAACACAAAAAATACAACTAAATTAAACATTTATTAATTTAAATAATTGGCATAACAAAAAAAATAAAACTTCTGTCAATTAATAAAAAGTATATATCATAATTACCGTTTACAATAAAATATCTATCACAGTTTGGAAACAAAAAAATATGATATATAATTCGATTAAATAAATATTTTGTTGTTTTCTGGAACTTTATTGGAATATCAAATAATAATATAATTTAGTAAAATATTATTAAATTTTTTTCTGCAATTTTATTTACTGGAATAGAAAATTATGGAACACAAAATCATATAATTTTTATTAAAACAGAAATTGTGCAAAATTTAAGTTTGATGAAAAATATAACATACAGTACAATACAATACAGAACAGAACATTAAAAGTCATGGTACACATGTTAAGAATAAAATTGAAATAACATATGGTTACAACATTAATTAAAAATATTATTAGATATAATTCAGTATATAGCTGCTTCAATATTATAAAATCTAAATAATTTCACACCAGGAGCTTAATTGCAACTGGCAATACTGGATTTATTAAATTTTAGGGAATATTCTCTAAAATAATATTATTGTTCAGTAATTTGATTAGACTCTAAAAAGCATTTATCTTGTTCTTTACTGACAAACATTTATATTATAATATAAAAATATATTTCTATACATTTAATTTCTATTAAAATTCATGTAAAAATTGGCAAAACATTAAAAAAGCTTTGGTTACAAACAGCAATGAAAAAAAAGAGATCACACAAATTTAAAATCAGCCTCAAAATTGTACTTAATTTTAATAATTATTATAATTATTATTGGAATATTTGTTAGAATACAATCTTTGAGCAAAATACAGCTTTGTCAGTTTAATTCAAGCTTATAAAGTATAGAGCTATTATACATAGAGTAGGGAAGCCAGCCTAAAATGTTTACATTGAAAAAAAGAAAAAACAATCGTTCTTTCTTTCTTGTATGGGTGATAAGACAAAGTTAAGAAGCGTTCTCTCATCTTGCCCCTTTCATTATTTGTCATACTCTGACATTCATAATTCTGCCTATGGCTCCCCTATTTTATGTATAATAATTGTATGTTAAAATGACATTAATATTATTGTCATAAGTGTTTTTCGACCATATTAACCGATACTAGAATGATACACATAGACGCCCACAGTAAAATAAATACTGCCCACGCATTATTCGAAAATGGGCTTATATATTTATTATCAACACCCAGACCCAATAAATTGGTACAATGTCGTCTCGCAAAGATGACTAGAAATGTTGGTATTAGGTACTGTATCCCTGTACCAGCGAAGGACCCAGTAAACTTTATGAGGATACTGATATCCTCTATAAAGTAGGTCAGCAAGAGCGGTGGTACCACCGCCAAGACTGGGAATATTAGTTTTCTTAATATAAAGTTGTATGATTCCAGACGACTCGTATCTAGGAACAGACTTTGTAAGTTATTTCTTAATGTTATAGCTATTATTGGAAAACTGGTGGAAAGAGTGAAAACTGGGAACAATGCAAGGAAATACTCAACTATTTCTAAAAATAAATTCTCAGTATCCGTTGGCACAAAGTTCAAAGTGTACAAATCGTTGAGTTGAGAAAACGCAAAAGCGCCTGTAAATGCTAGAAGGAGATAGAAGACGCTTATAAGAGCATAATCCAGAGAGAGATGAAGACCTAAGCGGCTCTTCCCTCGTATCGGGCTGATGAGGGCCGGCAGGGAGTGGTGACACATGAAGGAGTACACACAGGCTCCAAACAATGTGGGCATCCCGGTGAAGTCAAATGCTGGAGGCCTGCCTCGAGGACCGTGGACAATGAGGAGATGGATGGCCATCGTAATCATTATGGCGAATGCTGAAATATGAACAAATTTTATCTCATCTCTAAGCATTTCATTTTATTTCTAAACAGATATTCTCATCTCTAAATAGAGCATCTCATCTCTAAACATATCATCCCATCTCCTAAACACATCATCTCATCTCTAAACACATAATCTCATCTCTCTACACATCATCTCATATCTAAGCATATCCCCTCATCCCTAAACATATCACTTTATCTCTATACATATCACTTTATCTCTATACATATCACTTTATCTCTATACATATCACTTTATCTCTATTCATATATATATATATATTTTTTATATGATCTAGGACAATGCTTGACTACATTCCACCTGATGGTAAGTGGAATGTAGTCATTGATGGTAAGGCGCATTGCCCTAGCAACCTATTCACTCTTCTCTTGAAGACACCCACATTATATTTGGCCGGAAATACCGACGCAGGCAAATTGTTCCAGTCCTTCGTTGTACGCACTAAAAACTAAAAATGAGGAAGCAAAGCGCTTCGTTCGGACAGGTGAAATGTCCACAACAAAAGGTTGGATACCTGCCGTGCGTCGGGACGTCCGGTGATGGAAGGGGGACGGGGGAATTAAGTCGTGTAATAATTCCTGCGCACACTCACCAAAATGTATCCTATAGAATACGGAGAGGCTAGCAATTCATACTAGCAATATATCACCTCATCTCTAAACATATCATCTCATCTTATCTCTGAACATATTATCTCCTCTCTGAACATATCATCTCATCTTTTAACATATCATCTCAGAACATATCAACTCATCTCTAATCATCTCATCTCTAAACATATCATCTCATCTTATCTCTGAACATATTATCTCCTCTCTGAACATATCATCTCATCTTTTAACATATCATCTCTGAACATATCAACTCATCTCTAAAAAGATCATCTCATCTGTGAACATATCATCTCATCTCTAAACATATCATCTTATCCCTAAACATAGTATCACATCTCTCAAAATCTCATGTCATCTTACAATATGGACTTACCAAGCCATCTCATGCCGGAGGTGAACAGCTGCAAGTATTTAGTTTTCTGCACGTTGAAGAACACGAAGGGGCCCATCGCCGCGAAGAATGTCAGTAAAGAAACACGGTAGAACTCGAAGCGTGTATATGGTGTTGCTGATTCAGATGAGTTAAAGCAAGGAAGGACATCCCAGTCTGTAGCATTTGTCATATTTGCTGGAACTGTTGAGCTGTAATTGATACAATTAAAGAAAAATGGTAAATTATATATAAAACAGTAATTTTATTGTCACATCGGAATTTTTTTTGCCAAAGACCGGGGGAGAGCTGACAACGATAACCTATCATTAAGGCTGCCACAAGCTCGGGAAGTTATTTGACAATGATGTGAGAAGAGCTGGCAACAAAAATCTATTAAAATTACCACCAGCTCGGAAAATTATTTGCCACAGATCTGACAAAACTCAGCTTGCTTTGTTGCTGTTTTTTCGACAAATATAATTAATGCCTAAATTTCACAATTACAGTTTAATATCCGAAAGGTATGACTTCGACGTCTTTGACTTCGACGACGAGCTGATTGGTGCTTCAATAGTTTAAGTACCACTTATTTTGGGTTATTATGTTCAATCTACATTGTTTATTTTATCTATACCCATTGATTAAATGATGTTTTACAATTTTATGACTCAACTTCTTGAGAGGCTTTTAAGATTATCTTGTAAGAAGTAACTAGACCAGTCTGTGGAAAGGAAATTATAAGTATATAATTGAGTAATTTTCATAATAAAGTAATGATGACAAATTTCAAAGAAATTTATATAATGAGTACTGAGGGGTGAAGAAGATGTAACAAGGAGTCTTTAGTATCCCCCGTTGGTCGAGTGGTTACAGGCTTGCATGTGTCGAGCATAGATGTGTGTGTGTATGTGTATTACTTAGGGGTTAGATCAATGTGTGTAATTTTGTATTATCATTATTATTATTTGAATGGTTTTAATGGCGAAAAGAAAAAGAAGCAAGAAATGAGATGACGTATGATAGAAGAGAAATGGAAGGAAATGATATATTATACGTATAAAATATTTCTAACAAGGGTAAGTGGATAATGACGGATATAATACTGAATATTCAGATCAATTGGATGGAAGGAATAAACAAATTATTATAATTAAAATTATCTTTATTCAAGTAGGCATTTACACGCACTTTTGAATCGTCAATTACATTAAATTGGTCAATATAGTCAGTCTATGAGTAAGCTATCACCAGCTGGGAGTGCTGTTCTGCTGCGAAGAGCTGGCCAGAAACTCAACAGTAGCTTTTTATAAATGAAATTTAACAATGTTTGACTTATACATTATAACATCATCCCTGCAGATGTGTCAATGACCCATGTCCCACACATTTCGATCAACCAAAAATTCTTGAATGTTATAGTACGATTTATTTAATAATATACTTTGAATTTTAGATTTAAAGCGAAGAAAGTTAAGATCTAAGATATCTTGTGAAACATTTTTATATATGCGTACCTACACTCAAGCCCATGAAGGATTTGTTAACTTTTAGAACTCGAAATTTAGGCGTTACAAGCCTATTTTTATTTATTGTATCGATCGTATATCTGTCGCTGTTATAAATATAAGCATTTAAATTTTGGCGTATATATAGTAAGTTATTGAATCCCTGCCCGTGGAGGTTTATTTTTCATTCTATATTTTTAAACAAAAAACGATACATTTGTTAAGAATTAGTGATAATTGTGGAACAATATCATTTATAATAGTTGTAAGTACTGACATACCCCAAAGATAACGGGTTTTTTTCATATTTAGATTTTTAAAAGTTTAACAATTTCATACGACGTAACAGGTTAAAAACAAAACTTTTTTTACTGACTCTTACGTTATTCGTTAATACGGCGATTGCATCAAATGGTGAAGAATTTAAATTTCGCCTGACTGTCATAGGAATGTCGTTAAAAAAATAGCCGGCACATTTAAATCTGAATTTATTTCAATATTATATTTTTTTTAACTTAATACGTCTATTAGCAGTACTAGTTTTTATAGAAACACTAGACAAAACATCCCAAGTTGCCTTTATTTTATTTTCTGAGTTTAAGATTTTATTTCTTATATAAATCGACATAGCTTGTACACAAACCGTTCCGTCATGTCCTATGCGAGTCCCGCTTTTGCGCACGCTAATCTGAAACCCCTTCAGGTGATTCAGAACAGGTTTACACGGATTGCAACCGGGGCGCCGTGGTTCGTACGCAACATTGATCTCCATAGAGACTTGAACCTTCCGACCATCGCTCAGTACTTCAAGGGGCTTTCCCAAAAGTACTTTGAACGTGCTGAGCGACACCCGAACCCACTGGTGGCTGACGCCGCAGAGTATAGACCACGTAAGACTACTTTAGTCAGAAAAAGAAGACCCAAGTCGGTAATCGTTGACCCCGACGACGCGTTCACAGTAGGTAATAACGTGTACGCGTAGGCATAATTGACACCACACATCATACAGACACACACCGTCTGTACCGGTATAGACGAGGTCCCAACTGAGTAAGTGCTCCGTTGCTCCGGCGTTCTGCCGTCGGAGGACGCTAGTGTCCAAATTTCCTTAGCTTCCCTCCTGACTAACGACGCCCCGAGCCGAGGTCCGTGTCTCAATCTGAGACGCCCTCGGGACGTCGTTCCCCATGGGGGCCCATCTGGCCCCCCCTTTTTAAGGGTGGGTCTCCTGACCCACCCATTCCCCCGGTGACGCTGTAATAGCCAACAGTGCTAACAGCATAGACAGACAAAAAAAAAAAAAAAAAAAAAAAAAAAAAAAAAAAAAAAAAAAAAAAAAAAAATGTACACAAACGTTGATCTAACCCCTAAGTAAGCAAATTATTTGCTTGTGTTAAGTGTTAGACAACAGTTATACTTTAGGCGTCTGCGCTAACCCCTCGACCAATGCAACGGGGCAAGTGCAAAAAATCTTTTTAATAATATTCGGTGCAAAAATAGAAACATTGGTTAGAATTTAAAAAAAAACTAAAAGATGTCAGTACCGACAACGGTTTTATATAGACGACGATTATATATATAATGCTACTTTAGTTAAGCTAAGTGAAGACACGGTAGCTAAATTGTCATAGCGACGGGATGCCGACTGTCATAGAGATCGCAGATTCGATCAGAGAAATTTGTATTCAACATTTATTTAAAACAAATGTACTATAAAAATGACTTACACCGCTGTATAAACATATGTCAGTTATGTCATGAGTACAGGACATCAAATGACTTCGAAACGCAAGTGTGACGTTGGCACACTTCGGCAGAGTCTATGATAGAATCGAACTGACTGAGGATAGACTGTCTATCCTCAATCGGTTCGATTCCGATATAAGGGGTAAACACCATGGTCTGAACTCTCTGATAATTCGGACCTCGTGCTGACAACGAGGGCTTAGAAACTGCCTCACGTTTCGTTGTACATAGTTAAACAGATAGTTATTAATTTCAATGAACAAGACCCAAGACTTAAGTCCAAAAGGATCGGTTCCTCCCTCATTTTACAATTTTCTAGAACGTTCTCAATTATCGGTTATTTCTATTCTTGTGTTATTATAATAATCAATGTATATTAGAATTTAAGTGTGTGGCTTGAAATTTTATCTCAAATAACTGATAAAGATTAAAAGATATTTTATTTTTAAAATCCACATAAACTGTACAAAGGTTATTATTCCATTATATAATCAGATAAACTAACATGTAGTGTTTACATATGTGTCAAGTTCACACAAAATTAAAAAAAAAACCGGCCAAGTATGAGTCGGACTCGCGCACGAAGGGATCCCTATATGAAAACAAAGGCCAAATATATTTTTAAACATAAATATTTATTTTATTTTAATTTACATAAATAATTATTGTTATCGTATAAGTAAACATTCTGTGAATATTTCAAGTCTACTTGTTGCCGTTATTAATATCGCGCAATAAAATAACGTTTGTTGTTTTGAGCTCTATGAAAATTAATACTTATTTTATTTTTTGTGTTTGTCGTTATATCGGTAATAGAAATACATCATCTGTGAAAATTTCAGCTCTCTAGCCATCACGGTTCCTAAAATATAGCCTAGAGACAAACAGAGGGACAGTCAAAGACTTTTAGGGTTCTTTTTCTACCATTTGATACTGAGGATACTTTCTAAGGATTACCTTAGAAAGTATCCTATATGTTATTCTATAAAACATTACATAAAAGTAACCTGATTTCACTAAAACACAGAATAATTTATGCATTTAAATCAATTATTCATGCTACAAATATAAATTATATTCACTATACCCTTATTATTACAGATTAGTATTATACCTCACACTGCCAATATGACAAATGTCATTAACCATAACCGTTGACATGACAAATAGTATTCACCTTATCCCAAATTGTATATATGACAAATATAAATAATATTTACCGGGCAAATAGTTTTCACCTTATCCCGAACTGTATATATGACAAATATAAATAATATTTACCGTACTTCAAACTTACCATATAACATCCATAAGAGACTTGGCTACAGCAGTAGAATAGATTGACAGATCTCCATATAGATACACTGATAGAGTACAATAGAACACGGTCTTGCCCGTCTTATTCAGGAATAGATTTGCCATCTCTCCTAATTCTATTCGGTTATCCAGACTGTAGTATCTGGAGGGTATGGAGTCCCCACACACCAGTGGGTCTTCCATGTCACCATAATTATGTGAAGTATCCTCTTCATCGGATTCGTTTTCTTGAACCTAGAAGCACATATATACTGATGTATAAAAACTAAAATATACTCGGTTTCCTGGGCATAACACATTGGACTCTCGTTATATTTTTATAAGATTAAGTTTTTTTTTAATTAAATTACATGACAAATGAACAGTCTGCCTAGCTGATCCACATCAAAATAAAGATTTGAAAATGCTTGCCACACATTAAGAATGGGAAAAAATGCAAAATACCAGGGCATACAAAGAGGAAAGAAGGAGACTTAGACGACAGATTTTATGATTGAACATACAAATATCTAATAAGAAAGCCTTTGTTTAAAGCAAATTTAATGTGAGAAGATACCATGGTTGCGCGAGCTCATACAAGTTGCAAACAATCAACCACATCTTGGCTAAACCAATAGTACAATTTAATTTAATAAATAAATTGACCTTCCATTTGATATATTTAGTATTTTTAGAGTATATTTATAACAACACTGCCTCATTCATTGATATATCAAAGTTTCTTTTATAATGTTTTAAGTCCAGTCTACATCTTTACATATTGTTAACATTGACATGTATGTCTGTGATTCCTCACGTTTTTGTATGTTTATTCAAGTGCTTTTAGTTATTTACGTGTGAGTAGGATGTGAACAATCTTGAATTTGTGTGTCTGACTGTATTTGATTAATAAACTTTGGAACAGCTTTACATATTTTAATGGGACTTCCATAGAATTAAAAGTGGGGTTAATTTAATGCCATAAGTACAAAAACTAGTTAATAATAATACAAACAAACTTACACTATTTCTCTTAATTAATTGCAATCTCTTCCACTTAACCACAGCATTCGCACAAGCCATGGTCTCCACGACATAGGTGGCATTGACAAAACTCATGAATGCTAAAAACACTAGTGATATTGTACTGAGACCCCATCCTGCTCTTGCAAAGGCTGCCGGTAATGTTAGGGCTCCAGTCCCCACTATCAAGTTGAATATGTATATTAATCCAACCTGAAATTAATTTATTTATCTATACATATAATAAAATCGTCACTGATCCATTTCTGTACATGGAAAATATTAAAAAAAAACATCATAGGGGGCTTTTATAACGGTAAGAGAACTCAAAACAATGGTTTTTCTGTATGTCTGTATGTTTGTGCACAATAATCTCAGAAATGGCTTAACCAATTTAAATGTGGTTTTCAGGAATATATTAACACAGTCTTCACTTAACATTTAGTATTTATTTCATCTAAATCGTAAAGAAATAAAAAAGTTATGTCAATTTATGTCAATAATGTAATATGTGCTAGGCAAATCTTATTCTATACATGTAATAAGTTTGTAGAGGAGTAGTCTTTGTACATTGAAAATATTTAAGAACATATACCAGGATATGAAGTGATAACTAACAGAACCCATTTTCAACATTTTTTAACTCTTTATCTGTGTCTTTTAGTTGTGCACACAAAAAGGAAAAAAAAAAATGTCTAAAATTCATACATTGCTTATATAAAGGTCCCCCACCTTTATATAAGCAAGAGCAGCCAAAAAAATGTTTCTTGATTTTGTCTGTCTGTCTGTGGACGCTAATTTCAGAAACAGATTAATCGATTTGGATGCAGTTCTAGGGAATATATTGTCATGGGATTCACTTTACATTTTTTTTTCAACAATTGGTTTACAAATAAAGAAGTTAATAATCTCTTATTGTAGTAACGTTGCTGTTTACCAGTTTGAAGGTTTATAGTTTTTACATACATTGGTAAGTACAAAGGGTAGATATGTTTTATCAAAATAAAAATCTACGCGAAATTGCAGGGCAGCCTCTCTACATCAATCCCAACGTTTGTTTTACAACTTTTTACAAATCTTGATAATCAACACAATAAATATGAAACAAAAAATGTTAGCTCCCTCATTTACTTATTACTCTGTATTTTGTAAGAAGTACTTTAAAGGTCAATGCCTGGGCACCATACCCACACTCAGAGTTAATGCCAGTTCCGAGATAACAAATAAATTTTGTATGGGAAAACTCAATTTTAAAAACCATTAATTTAAAAAAATCATAGAACAAATGTTTTAAGGATTGATGTAGAGAAACTGCCTGCAAGAGATGGTCAACTAATTAAAAATAACCCTGTATAAGATTAGAGTAAGTAAATCAAGGCTTTATGCTTGAAGCTTAGCAAGGGTTGAGAATCCAGATTGAAGTGTTGTCTCAAAAGAACAAATATGACATTACTTAGTTAAATATCTATTACTTTGATATATTGTTCAAATTAAGTAAATTCATTATACGAGTTAATTTAACAAAATTAAGGTTTTATTTTCTTAAGATAAATAAATGTGTCTTCATATGAAGGTGATGTTTGTCTAGGAAGATAAATATACCTACCCATATGGAGTATTGGTCACTAGCTTCGGCAGCAGGCATTTTAAATACTTTTTTTATTATCCTCGGTCTACGCAGCATTACACGGTATTATCGACATACTTGCTTGCTAGTGTACATGATATAGCTGTAACTTATTTAGTTTTATATATTAAATAAAATGTACAATAATTCACGCTTTTATTTACACTCTATCTACGTAATGCCAAGTATTTAGACATTACTTATTTCAAGACATTGATAACTCAATGCTTCAAGAATTTACATTTTAATTTTCTTCAACGTAAACCGAGTGAAAACTGAAATATTTAATAAATTTGAGTATTGTCTATGATTTATGACTAATATTGAGTATTGTATGAGTAATAAGTAATAACTACTAACTAGTGACAAGTGACAACGGACAACTTCCATATGACAATAAAAACAATTTACAGAATACAGACTATGTAAATGATGTAAATATGTATGTATTGTATAATATTCTTCCTATTAAAATTGCCCGCCCTATAAACGTTGAGTGTTTGATGTCCTTTGTGTTTTCACTATTTAGTTAATTTTTATGAATATTTATTAGATGCAATAAAATGAAACTTTAATTAAATGTTTTATATATATATATATATATATATATATATATATATATATATATATATATATATATATATATATATTATCGCCTGATAAATTCCAAATTGCACTGCTCTGGTGTGTCATTTATATCCTGCTTGACGTTGGCAAATATTTTGTGCTTTGTAGGCGCAAGTCGCAACCAAAAGCCATTTCAAAATAAAAAAGAAGAAGACAATGAATGGAGTTTTTTTTGTACCTAGATAAAACAGAAGTGCACGAAATTTACTATTTAGTGCATAATTAAGAACATATTTTAGAACATGACCTTTATTCTTTTCATTTATTATGTTAGAAAAAAAAGATTGTTACTATAAGTAATAAAGAAAATTGTTACTATAAGTAATAGAACATATGAAACTATTTAAGGAACCTATATACCTCTTTGTAAAAAAAAAAATAACCGGACCAAGTCACACCTTTTACATATTTCTGTACTATGCTGTTATTGTTTACATGTTTTCAGTTTTTCTGTATTAAAAGAGTGGTGACGATTTACTCTATGGTATTATGTACAAACGTAAGGAAAAAACAATTCGCCCAATTAGCGGTAGCTACTAGAGCATGGCACTAGCAGTGGCATTTTTCGACTTTAGTTGTCACAATTTTTATGCTACCATCTTCTAAAATAATTAATTTAAATATGAAAATATCCAATAATTAGATGCTATTTAATATAAAATAAATTTAATTAATTTTGTTTCTTATTTTGTGTTTTTCAAGTCTTAAAGCTTCTTGTAAAAAAATGTATTAGAAGAAGAACTTACGACGTTAGATCGTCATCTACTAGAATTCGAAGCTTTGGATTGTACGTACATCTATATAAAGATACAAAATATATTATCTAAATAATACATTTTTGGACAAAAATTATTGTAATGTTACCAGTTCAAAATAAATAAATATGTTTACATATACGACATTATAAGTAATAACAGTAAAATAGGACGTCACCGGTCACCAAGTCCTATGTTATATGTACAATGTACTGTCTATTGAGCATAGAAGTTATATAGTATTGAGTAAATTAAACATAAAAAATATGTCTTTGTATTTTCTATATTAACAGTATAACGCACTCTGTGGTCACCATCAAAAAATCTAAGAATGATGTATACCGAAAGGAACACAAAACATTTTTATTTCAAGAATAATTTGACATTAACAACTGGCGGGTATTGATTATTATGTTTATTATCTAGGTATTTGTAATCAAGTCATCGAACATCATCCGTAGATATATAATATTATCAATATAGGTATACATAATTGAATTAAGTAGGTGACATTAATTATAATTTTCAAGTACCTTTTTAATATGGCCGCCGTACGCTTTGCGTTACTACTTACTAGTATTATGCGATTTATGAAATGATTTATGAAGGAAAAGGAAGCTCTAAAACTATAAGATTTTGAGTTGAAACGAAAGTGTAAAATCCATTATAGATCTTTTCAATAATCATATTAATTGCCCTTGATTAAAATATGGCGCCAATCGGCTAATTTTATAACTTTTATACCTACCACAAATCACAATATTTTTCAGGGTTTTATATTATATTCCTGTACTTTTCATAAGATACATTATTTTTTGACAGCTGTGGACTGTGGTATACCTACCTATTTCAAAATGAACATAAAATATTAGTTTGGCATTTTATTATATTGTGTAATTTTCGTATTTGATACTACCTAGTCATATACCTAGTAGCTAGTACTTAACAATAATTAATGGGATGCTTCAGTCCTATTAGATTTATTTAAAGGTAAAATTGTTTTAGTTTAATTACTGATGATATTTGTTTTTGTCCATACAAAAATTAAGTTAACAGAATAAATATAAACAAACGTTTTTTTGGTCGCAAACTGTAAAGGTCTTTTACAATTCTGCTGCAAATTATATTCATAGATTTAGTGATTAAAGTAGGTAGTTAAACATATAGCAGTAAGGACATTAGGTATATTTATATGAACTTGCTGTGATAGATTGCGTAGATTCGATTTCAATAAAACCTAATGTAGATTGTGTTTTGTCTATTTTTGAGTAAACTTCGTTATTATAAAGATATATATTGTTTACTGAGTATATCACACTTGCATCTAAATATGGAAGCCAATTTTAGGGTAGGTCTGATGAAAACGTGGGCACAACGGAAAGACCCAAAACGGGCAGGGCAATGTGAGCACGCTTACTTTTGCCCTCGGTGTCATGTTTGCTATGCCTTCGGCTGATTACTTTAAAATGATGCTAATTTATTGTTTTCTCTAAATAAGGGGACATTCACATGCATCACACACATCATACTCCGGAAATGGGACATTTTTGTGATTTTGTCAAAGGAGAAAAATCTATTTATGTCATGATTTCTGATTATGACTGATTAAATCAAATAAAAATTTGAAGGGTGAGGCGAATTCAATTTCCGTTGTTTTATTTCAATTAAATATGTATATATTATATTAAATTAAAAGTTTTCAAACTTGAGATTTTATTGTTTAATTGAATTTTCTTTAATTGCTATGTTTATGAAATTGGGACTGCAATATACTAATGACGACTCAGTACTTATAAGATTTGTAAAAAGATGGATTCCCATTAAAACTACTTTCTTAGGTAATCGGCCAACAGAAAAAAAGCAATAGCAATCTTATAATTCTGTTTTATTATAATTATAGGTAAACCATAGTTTGTTTGGGTTTTACGAAAAAATTTGAGAATTGAATTTTCCGGACTAAAAAATGTCCTTATCAGTAGATATAATATACCTATATTGACTGGGGCAATAACCATAACCATACCAAATTTAATTCATATTTAAAAAATATAGTGTGTTGATAATTTACTGCCTAGACCAACAAATAGAAATATCGTGTATGATATAAATAAAACCCTTTTGTCAAAGTTAGATGCAAGCGTCGTAAAGACATTGAAGTTATGGCTCGGGTAAGCGCACTCAGCGGACTCTTCAACCTTATTTAGAGAGCGAAACAACTTTGGATTAAAATTAAAGAAACCATCGGAGCTCTACAAACATCTAAGAGTTACCAAAAGACATATCATCGGAAAATCTAAAGATGATACTGTAACTTCTCTCCCAAAAGACAAAGTTGCCTCAGAGCTCGAGTCACGACTTCAATTCCATAAAAAATTTATGATAGGTGCTCAAACAAATAAAGTAGGGCTATGATCAAGTAGGAAAGTTCAAGACATAGACGTAACAAAATCTTTTATTCGACAAGACGAAAACGATAATTACCGACTCCACGCGATGAGCCTAGAAATTCAAAACGAATGGGTGACCATAGGAGATTTTTGTATTCCACTAGCTTTGAAGTGGCGCACCTTAATTTATGATATCTTAATGCATTCCAAATGACTCTCCCAGATCAAAGTAATTTAGTAAGATGGGGCAAATCCACCGAAAAGTCTTTCATCATCTGTGGGGAGGCAATAGGAACCGCGAAACACCTATTAGTAGGGTGTAGGGTACTTCTAGATAAAGGTCAATACTCGCGTCGCCACGACAAGGTATTAGAAATCATACGGGAAGCGGTTAGTCTTTCAGTAGCAAGAGCGCGGAAGGGTATAACAACCACCAAACGATCTATAGAATTCGTAAAAGAAGGCTCCTCCAAAAAATCAAAAGCGAAGCCTTATTCAATATTAGGCGCGGCTCCTGATTGGATTCTCATGATGGACACGTATGAAAAGCATTACAAAATCCCTGGGGATGTTGGTGTTTCGTCATCCAGACCGGACTTATTCCTGTATTCGAAACATCTGAGGCGCGTGATACTTGTGGAGCTTACTGTTCCTTGGGAAACAAACATCCCAAACAAACATTCAAGCTCAATAAGTATTACGAACTAACCAACGAACTGATCAGGAATAAATTTATAGTTAGTTTGTACGCGGTAGAAGTGGGAGCGAGAGGTATAACAGCAAAATCTCTCTATAGCCTACTTAAAGATCTTGGCCTTTCTAGAACAAGCATCGGTTCATTTCTAGAACGTACTTCAAAGACAGCATTCGTAGGTTCTTTCCAAATTTGGTTAGGTAGGGAGAGGAGTGTGAAGGGTGAAGGTGAGCGTTTTTGCGCATAATAAAGGGGCCCCTTAAACCTACTCCTGGGTCGCAAGTCCCAGGCACTGCATGCACTCCTCTCCTTGCAACGCGATGGGCCCGGCACCCGCACGGTCAATCCATGGATTGCTAAGAAGCTTCGTCTTATCTTAATAAAATTTATATTTTTTTACTCTTATTATCCTATTTTAGTAATTCACGGGAAAGCACAAAATCCAGCTATTTGACGGATTTTCTAAAAAATATTGTTCTTACACAGGCTATTACTATTTCAAATATTAGTATTATAAATAAGTCTATAAATAAAAATCCGTACATATATATACATAAGTATACAACATATTAATCCATACAGGTAATCTGCACAAAAATCATAAATTAAAGATACTTGAAAAACGAGAGAACAAAACTTAGAACATTTTGTCATTTTTATAAATTTTAGCTTTAAAAATTATTTGCACTCGAAGACTACTCTAGACGCATTTCGATGATATTAGGTTATAGGTTAATGTCCTAGTAAACCTACGTAAAAATATACTTACAAAACAGACGAAGTCGCTGGCACCGCCAGTAGTTCATGAAATTGATTGCATAACGAAAATATAAATTACTTAGGTATTAACAGTGTGCAGTTTGTATTCACAAAATATACACACCTAATTATTTAATAAACATGGTTTTTTTTAATTTTCATACAATGAAAGTTTTGAAACCAACTTGTTCCTCACGTCTTTCTTGACTTTACATAATAGTAAAATTACTAAATGCCAAAAGTGTTGCTAAAAATCATTTACGTATTTTGTAAACCGCAAATACTAAAAAAACTGAAATCATTTTTATGGGACGGACAACATTCTGATTTAGTTTTCGGCTTAACTTGGCCTAAAACAATTACGTTAGGAAACCTTAATTCATACGCCCTACACCCTATATTAGGTATTATTAATAGCCACGTACAGAAATATTTCTGTTTAGTACCTATTAGTTATGCATTTAAAAATGAACTTGACAATTACTTATGCGCACATATTGAAACCTATGCGTATTGACTATTGGGTACCTGCGGTTTATAGCTACTACATGCCCTTAGGTGTGCATAATATGTAACTAGTATAATCAAATTGTAACAATAACAAAAACAAAGCAATATTACGAAGTAAAAATTAGTAGGTTATGACGACACAAGGAATATTTATTATTTCGGTTTAAAAATCCTGGCTATCTGTGTGAAAATAATCACTATCTTAGAAGAATGTGACTAGATTTTACCATATTCATCAAGTTTATAATCTAACACAAACTAACTAACCTGATAGGAACATCTAAAGTCGTGTACGGTATTTATGTATTATACAATATATTACAATACATATAGGTATAGGTATATATTCAAAGCAAATTGCTATTACCCGACCGTAGTAAAAAGACTCTGTTAGTCGTGTGTTAGTTGCAAAGCTGGGCTCGTCTAAAATTAGTATCATTATGTAACTCTTCGTGCGAACCCCGACGACGAAATCATTCCATCCAGCCGTCGAAGCCGTGTTCTCGGGGGTTTGGGATAGTGATTTTGTATAAATCTACATAGTTATTGTGCCAACACCTAAATAAAACGAAGGTATGCTTAGTACGATATACTTTTTTGGATAAATGTAGTTAGAACGTCCCGAAACGTATTTAGCATTTATGGCATCGCTTTCTCAGGCGTATCTTTTTTCTCACTCTTGCGAATGGAATGTCACTATGGAACTAAATTTACTGTCTCATTCTGTCTAGTAATATAACACCGTTGTGCTCGTTCGTGTCACGTAAGAATTTTTTGTATTTTCTCTTGTTAAAATGTACTAATTGTTCATATTTATATCCTATAAGATATATTTCAATATTTAACATGTTTTGCGACAATTGAGTACAAATTTCTAGCTTGAATAATCTTCTAATAGGTCGTACTGACTTTCACTCTAGGTATAGATAGGCACTGTAGATAAATATAAAGAGTAGATAGATATATACGACTCTGTAGATATTCAACATCGAGTCTCAAGGCCGAAATGTACAAGTATCTAAATGGTAGGTTTATTCCTGCTATGAGAAGAATAATTTTGTGTTGTAAAAATGTAGATTTAACAAAATCAAGTTTATAATTGCGTGAAGTGGATCTGTTTTCCGTGTGTTCGTGAGTACAGTTGTCGGATGGCAATTGGCATATTCAATGTTGCAAAGCGGAGTACATATATATACCAATATCATTACTGCTTATCGAGTCTTATTGCGACGCAATACCGTATTCTCTATATAATATATAATAACAAATCTTTGATAGTTAATCATTATTTGTGAGAATATGTTCGATTCCGTTAATAACACTTAATAGTCCTTGGGGTAACCTCAAAAGTGCTTATTCGTGTCACTATCGATTATTTTTCTAATGTCGATACTTTGTTTATAAAATATTTTTTTCTATTATAGAAAAAGTGAAACGATCGAGCCGACCGCAAAGCTGCTCTACAGGATCTGCCGAGCCCGCATTATCTGTGATATACAGCTCAGCCTCTCGTCCGTCCTATAAGGTATATTTATCTCGATATTTATATCGTACAAGATATTGTCACCCTGAGTTGAGGAGTCTAAATGTTTGTCTGTTTTCGTAGGGCTGGGCCAATCGGGGCTAGAGGCGAGTCCGCAGCAGCTTCCAGCGGTGATCTCACCTTGCCCTCTGCCATTGAGGCACAAACTGCTACCTGCTTTATTGACTGCATCACTACGAACCATTGTTACTTAGTTTATAATTGAAACAATATGCAATCTGTGAAAATAAGTATAATACTAGGTGGATATTGTAGAAAATTATTCTATTTATAATAATTGTCTGATGTCTAATGTTTCTGTAATAATATGTGTTCCACATTTAATTAAGGATAATTGTTACTCCAATATTGATACTGTTACCGAACCAATGCAATGTAATTGTACCACCTCAATGTTGGTGGTAAACACAAATTTTGGTGCTTATAAGCGAGTCGAAGAGAAGAATGAAAGTCAGCGAGTTAGTGTAAAAATGGTAGATAATAATATTTATAATGTAGAATTTGTTGATAGTATCCAACAAAACCAAATGATTGGCGAAACGCCTAACTACTGCATTCCTTTAAAGAATAACGCCATAACAGTCCAGGGTATCTCTTACAGTGACCCGTATTTCAGTAGCTTTAACTTAAAATATAAGATGGCGTTGGAAGCGCCAGAGAATATGAACAAGTCTGATTACGCTTTTAAATCCTCAGTTTGTATTATACGAGATGAGCCTTGCATTGATAAGACGCAACTTCTAGATGAAAAGTCTTCTCACAAATTGATATGCAAAAGAAACACTCAAATGATTACTTATAACGACAAATCTGTAGTACCCGACCATGACAATAAGGTATTGGAAGTGGTAAATAAGAAACCAACACAACCAATATTGAAAACTTTCGCTAACGGCGACCTTACTTTGGACGCTATGCTGGAGTTACTACAAAACGAAGAAAGAATAATAAGCAAAATGAATAAGAATGATTTAGATTCATGGGGAGTCCCACGTCAACTACGGCTGCGGGGAGGAGGGGAGACCTCTCTTAATGCTGCAAGTGGATGGGGCAGCCCACCTTCCTCCAATACTGGTAAAGCCTATTTCAAAATATTTGTCTTGGTTCAGATTATAAGTTATGATCATATTGTATTTAAAAAAAATATTTTCTCTAGCTGGAAACTGGAGTGGTAATTCCAGTGGGCAATCCAACAATGGATCAAACAATACTCAACAATGGAACAACACCAACCGGCCACCCACCTCTCAAGCTGACAGTTAGTAATTTACACTTATGATAATTATAGTCATTGAGTTAATGGTTCCAAATATTCAATAAAACCTGTTTGCAGTGAACAGCAACAAGGGTAATGGAAATCAAGTTCCACCAACCAGTGCAGCATCTCAAAGCTGGCAGAGTTCTCCGCCTAATATGCCAAATGCACAAACTAATAATAATGGTGCACCTCAAAATAATGGTAAATATATTAAATTATATTAGTATGAAGATATTGTGTTAGTGTAGGTATAGACAATAACATAACTCCAATTGGCATATTTTTTTCCTGTCTAGGTACAAATAATGCTGCCAATGGTAATGGAGGCAATCCATCCAACCCTGCTGCAAATTCCAATGGACCAACTGCTGGAAATGGGAACATTACAAATAATACTTCTTCAGCTAAAATTGAGCAATTGAACTCCATGAGAGAAGCTTTATTTAGCCAGGATGGTTGGGGTGGAGTAAGTATTTTTAAAATTATTCTTATTTTATATTATTATAGTAACATATTTAGATAGGAAAAGATATAGAATTGTGTGAAGTAATTGTTAGTAGATTTATATGACAACTTGGCACTGGATGTACACATTAAATATGTTCTTGGCATATATTAATTTGGTTTTATTTTTAGCAACATGTAAACCAAGACACCAATTGGGATGTTCCCGGGTCACCCGAACCTGGTTCAAAGGTAGAACCTTCGGCTGCAGGGCAACCTGCTTGGAAGCCAAGTGTCAATAATGGTGCTTTTCTTGGAACCGATTTGTGGGAAGCCAATTTGAGAAATGGAGGTCAGCCACCAGCACCGCCTGCCTCAAAGACTCCATGGGGTCACACTCCTACAACGAATATCGGAGGTACATGGGGTGAAGACGACGACGCCTCCGATTCTGCTAACGTGTGGAACGGACCCCCACCCGCCCAACAGTGGCCGGCCGGACCGCCACAGCACACCCAGCAGTGGGGAGTTCCCAAGAAGGATGATTGGAACGCTTGGGGAGAGCCGCACAGGTCGTCAGATCCGCGTCTAGATCCTCACCGCACGCCCGATCCGAGACAGCAGCCGAGTGACCCCAGGCACGATATCCGAGGAGGCATATCTGGCCGACTCAACGGTGACATGTGGAGCCAGCACCATCAACATCCCGGCGGTCCTAATAAGATGATGCCCACCGGTGGTGTCAATCAGTGGGGAGCACAGGTAAGCTTTGATTTCAGATTCTAATAGCTATTAATTTGATTTTGCTCTTATGTTCCAGAAATAATAATAAATATCGAAGTATTCATTGATCACTAATGTAAATTAAAAATTCTATAGGGTCCTAAGGAGGCGATCAAATCTGCAGGCTGGGAGGAACCGTCTCCACCGGCGGCTCGTCGTGGAGGCACCGGTTTCGACGACGGCACGTCGCTGTGGGCGCAGCGCGGCATGAGCGGCATGGCGCGCGGTGCGCCGCCCGGCCCGCCCCCCTCGCAGCGCATGGCCCCCGCGCCCTCCAAACCCGACGGTGTATGGGGAGCCCATGCGCAGCGCAACGGGTCGTGGGAGGAGCCCCACGGTTGGGGAGAGCGCGACGTGCACTCCTCCTGGCAAGACGCCGGCGGGCCTGCCCTCTGGCCCGTACCCAAGCCGAAGCCGAGCGGCCCGGCCCCCGCCTGGCCCGACGACATCGGCGAGTGGGGAGGTTCGAAACCTCCACCCAGCGGCGCGTTGGGCAAGCAGCTGCCCAAAGAAATGGTTTGGAACAGCAAGCAGTTTAGGTATGGTACTAGGCCACGGCTAGTCTAACACGATGTGCTTATTAATTTCGATATACTTAATCATTCATTTGTTTAGATATCTCGTCGAAATGGGTTACAAGAAAGAGGAAGCCGAGGCTGCACTCCGCAGCCGCGACATGAACGCCGAGGAGGCCCTGGACATGCTGTCGGCCGCTCGCGGTGACGGTTGGCGTCGCGATGACCACTTTCACCCGGGAGGGTTCCCTCCGCAGTCCTCCGTGCCGTCCGTGTCGCCGGCCGTTGTACAGAAGTTGCTCAATCAGCCTCCGCCGCCAGCCGTGCAACACCATCCCCCGTACAATCCTAATAGGTAATTATTATCTTAATGTTTATTAATTTAAATAATAATGCGTTTCTTTTTAACCAAAGATATAGATAAATTCATCTGAAAATCATTAAATTTAACAACTTGTTATCCTTAAACAGTGGAACGGGGAGCAGCGGCCAACCTAGCACTGCTCAACTACGCATGTTGGTACAACAGATACAAATGGCAGTGTCTGCTGGGTACTTGAACCATCAGATCTTGAACCAGCCTCTGGCCCCACAAACACTGGTACTACTTAACCAGTTACTGCAGCAAGTAAGTGATCTTACCAGATATTAACAAACATGTTGTGTAACAATTAAAATAAACTTGTCAGAGCTAGAAATAAATAAAAATATGGAGAAGCTTGTAAACAAGTTTAAATAATAAAATATTTTTTAATCTTCAGTGTTAGTTTAAAATGCTAGTTGTAATATTATAAGTTTCCACAACTTAAAATTTGGCAGCTACAACAAAGTGGTTTCAAATATAATTTGGTTAGCATTTTTTTTTTAAATACCATCTGCACAAACAAGATATATATATAGATATATATAAGATATATATATATAACAAAGAAGTATATTTCAGATTCTGATAATGAACGGTAAGCCAATGTCTGATATAGACACCATAAAACCCTTAAACCTTGTTAATACTGAGAGATATCATTGAGACTTAATAAAAGACTCTCTCCATTCAGAACTTAGAACTTTATTAGAGGATTCTAGAACTAACACTAACACTTTCATAAGGAATTTCAAAACTCTCTACATACACCTTCATTAATGGATTTCAGAACTTAGTACAAAATTGAAAGACCTTTGTAAATTTTTCATTTAACCATACATCTTTGTGTAAGATGATTCTTAAATAGTCTGAATATTGTAACTTAATTTATTTAGCTTTATTATTGGTTATAAGAGACGATGGAGCTGACTTGTCCTTGTGGATAAAAGCTCCCTTTAAAAAATAAAGACAATAAAAAAAAAACCATACATAGGGAAATGTATTATTTTTGGTCTTGTGATTAATTAGTCGGAATTTTGTTTAGTTCATACATTATATAAAACTCGATTATAAAAATCACAATATAAAAATCGATTGTTCCTTGTATGCTTATAATATAGGCATTTCTAGATCATTTCATTGTTATGAAACTTATTAAATTGTTCTGCGCGGGTCCGCCAAGGTAAAAGAAAAACGTGGGGCTAGTTAAAAATTAAATCATAGAAAACTTAAAATAAAAACAAGATAATTTAATGTAATAAATAATATTTGTTTTCAAATTAATAGTAGGAATACAAACCTAACTATGAATAATTAACATAAATTTATTAGCTTTTCTTTTTATTACTAATAAAGACTTATGAGATTTGCTGTTTAGGTATTGCTAAAACACCTTGGGTTAAATCTCCAGCCATAGATGAATTATCAGTAATAAAAACATCGTGCAACTTCATACAGTTGTATCTGCAGCATGACAAAGACTTGGCCTTGTTTTGTTTGAAAAAAACAACAAAACATACCTTATTTCATACATTTTCATCATATATAGTTATTTTACTTATAAACATTTACATACTGTCGTTTGACTAAATTAATTGTCAGAAAAGTAAATTTTTAAATCAATAGAACAATATTTATTTATTAAAGACAAAAATATTCTCATTTAACAATGGAAATTTATAGAGTTAGAATGATTTTACATAAAATACATTTCGCGCTTGAAAGGAACCTGCAGAATAACCTTGTTTTTATCATGTAATAAAATCATTTGAATACTAAGTATGTCTGTTTATAAATTTCCAGGCTGTCTATATGCCAATTGTCTATTGTATTCAAATGCGTTATAGATTCAATTGTATATAAAAAGCATACCAAAATATTTGAACTCTAATGACCTCTGTTATCTAATCAACAATAATTGGTTTTAGTGGTTTTCAAAAGATAGTACATCTAATCAAAATGTTTTAAATTCATATACAAATATATAAGTCTAACTTATATACTAAAGTACTATGATATTTCCAGATCAAAGTTTTGCAGCAGCTTGTCAACCAGCACCAGCTGGCCATACCAAAGGCAAACTCAACACTCACATTGCAGTATTCAATGCAAATAACTAAAGCCAAACAGCAGATTCAGGGATTACAGGTATGACTTATTATATTCATTCTATTGTTATACTTCACTACAAGAGTTATACAAAAAACATCTGATAATAATAATATTAATATCACTGGATTAATTACACAAATTGATCTAACCCCTAATTAAGCTGAGACAAAGATGTTAGACAACAATAGAAATACACATTAATACTGCAAATATATTTAATAAACAGCCAAACCCAGAAATTCAGATATCTATGCTCATCACATACATGCATGTCCCTGTCGGGTATCAAACCTGAGCCCCATTGCGATGCTATACGTTAGGAGTCTACGCTAACCACTCGACCTGTGATGGGACCAAAATTATAACTACATTACTTCTACAGAACCAGATAACAACCCAGCAAGCATTGTACATGAAGCAGCAAGCTGGTGGTTCAGATCTGTTCAAGCAGCCCCATGACCATCTGTCTCATCCACTGCAAAACTTCAGTGACCTCAGCATTACCAAGGATTCTCAGTCTGTAAGTCTATTATTATAATATTTTAAATCATTATTATATTATGTAATTATTTATATATATATATATATAGATTTAAATAAAAATTAACATCTAATTATCTCACTACTAACTTGTGTATAATTAATTACATAAATATACTAAAAAGGAGCCTGCAAAATGCTCTTGTGATTCCTCTAGTATTGTAAGAGATAAAACTCGTATATTCGTTTGTCTACCTTTAAAAATAACTAAATAACTAATAAATATATTATACCAGGGTTTCGGTAACCAGCAATCTCGTCTCAACCAGTGGAAGCTGCCGTCACTGGACAAGGACGGTGAGGGCACGGACTTCAGCCGCGCCCCGGGGACCGCCAAGTCCACCACCAGCCCGCAACTCAACCAGATCTCACTGCAGCCTGACACGTGAGTTACAGATATACACTATTGGGAAAATTATTTATTATTGAGATTATTGTGTACTGAAATAATAAAGCTATTATGTGTTACTCGGTATTTGTTCCATAATTAATTTTATATCGCGATTTTATAAGGAGTTAAGATTACTTTAAGATTACTAAAATATAGGGTTTTTCTTCACCTAATAGGAATGCGATGATTTGACGAGTTGTTTTAGTATAACTCTGAAGCCAACATAAATATGAAAGTTATACATTTTTTTAATGTAAAATTTGTACCACTATATATCTGTTGAAACAAGCTCGGGGAGATGTCTAAAAAAAAACTAATAATGTTAAGAAATTTATTCAAATAGGGAAATTAAAAAGAAATGCTAACAAATAAATTAGATTAATAATTTATCAGAAACAAAACACCATAGGTAATAGTCGAAGTCAAGTTTCATGGTTCCATCATTCCTCCATAGATACATCCATGGAGGTGATCCAGCAAGAAACTATGGATAGTCTTAAGAAATATATAATATGACAGCTGATGTGTTAAATTCTTAATAAAATTTTATTTTTAATTACTGGTTAAATACATAAATATATAGATTGAATATTTGTAACATAATATTTCTTAGCACAGAAGTTTTATATGTATATGTGTGTGTCAGTACGTGGGGTATGGGTCGCTCGGAGGGCTGGGGCGACGGCTCGGACGTGGCGGACGGTAAGGACGCCTGGCCCGCTCACCCCGCACATGCACCCGCCTACGACCTCGTGCCTGAGTTCGAACCAGGCAAGCCGTGGAAAGTACGTACCGGGATTACTATACTGTGACATGTATTAACTTTTTAGTATGGTCCTAATTAGTTTCAACAGACACAAACACCCAGGATTGAAACAATAATTTATGGATCATTATGGATCAACATCAATTTAGAATCACTAGACCAACGCTCCATCATGTTGCATTGAACATATATTTTATAATGGATCCATATGATTTTGCTTTTATATTGGTATGACTTAACAGGGCAATCAAATGAAGAATGTCGAAGACGACCCTGCTATGACGCCGGGATCGGTCGTACGTTCACCAATATCTCTGACAAATATCAAGGACTCTGACATGCTGGGAGGAAAAACATCGCCCCCGGGCGGCGAGAGGACCCTCTCCTCCGCCACCTGGAGCTACGCCCCACCAGCCACCAGCGCCGGAGGAATGAAGCCGATAGACGTGTGGGGGGCCAAGCCCCGCCCCGCGCCCCCAGGCCTCAACAAGTGGCCCCAGCATCATGTTAATTCTCGTGCAGCGCCGTCGTGGCAAACCTCTACTTGGCTCCTATTGAGGAATCTTACTGCTCAGGTAATATTGGATCTAACAATGTGACACAAAGTTTGTTTTATATTTGAAAGTCTAGAGATTACATCTTATATCTTTTAAATAGATTGATGGGTCGACATTAAAAACCCTATGCGTGCAACATGGCCCGTTGCAAAACTTCCACCTCTACCTCAACCAGGGACTCGCTCTCGCTCGCTACTCTACCCGCGAGGAGGCGGCTAAGGTATTGTTAAATGTCGACATACAAGTATATATTTTGTTTAATTATTGATTATAATAGAAACAAGTGTTTGGCTAATAAGTCTATAATGGAGGGGTTCTCAACGGAGTTGTGTCCTTAGGCCCAGATGGCATTAAACAACTGCGTGCTAAGCAACACGACTATCTTCGCGGAGTCTCCGGCAGAGTCCGACGTGCAGCTCATCCTGCAACACCTGGGCTCGGGCGGAGGAGGCGCCTGGCGCGGAGGAGCTGCCAAGGTGAGAGAACATACACTACAATATACACCACTAGCAATGTAACACAAACAAGTGTTGGAATTGTAACGCCCTTACCACAGCAGGACGGGTGGAACGGCGCCTTCCCCGGCCTGTGGCCCGAGCAGCACGAGCAGCGCGCCACGCCGTCGTCGCTGAACTCGTTCCTGCCGCCCGACCTGCTGGGCGGCGAGTCCATCTAAGCGCTCCCTCCGGCGCCCGCGCACGCGGACGAACCGCAGGAGCTCGCCGTCCGCCTCGCCGAGTACTGCCTGTCCGTGTCGTGAGCACCGGAGCCCGGGTGTCCAGTTGTTATTACGCTTTACTCATTTAATTCGCCTAGTCACGTCGCCGGCGACCGTCCGCGACGCGGTCTACCGTCTCTTAAGTGTTCATGTAGCGTTAGTGTAAATAAGAATTATACATATGGAGGGCAGACGTGCGTCGGGGCGGCGAGGCGCGCCGGTATTACCAAATAGCGTGAGCGTAGTCGGAGTAGAGTAGTTGCGTCGCGGGCTACCTCAGTCACTCGTCCCGTGGCCTTATTTTAGTCTGTATTTATTTTTGTTGCGCTCGAGGGCTGTTGCCGTTTCGTCCGTCGAGCTCTGTTGCGTTCCGAGTTTCTTTTTATCTATGATTATTTATTGAGTTTTAAATTTTTCGCTCGTTATCACAAGTGATATTTTTATTCAGCAATAAAAATGACGTGCATTTCGTTTTTTATTATATTAGTTTTAATATGAATGAGTGTAACAAAATTATAATGGATGAGATTGGAAGTGCATAGTGCATAGTACTGTAGCCGTAGCTAGAAGTCGGCCGACGTCTTGCCGCGATGCTGATGTTCCCCCAAATTTTTTCCAGTATTTGTGATTCAAGTGCCACTTTATGTTTAATATATGAAACGATTATCTAGATTATACGATTAATGTAAGGGTAACCTAATATATTAAATTGAAAATTGTTTTATCATTTTATATTTCATACATTTGTGACAAGTGTTATAAAATTAGGTACTATAATAATTGACGGTAATTTAAATTACACTTTTGTGTATAGTTAAGGATAAAGTTCTAACTTAAATTTAGCCATATCAATATCTATTTAATAAAAGATTTGTGGTATTTTCTATAGGCTCAATTTGAACGTTATTCAAAGTGACATATGCTTTAGATATTCTGTTGATAATATACTTGTAGTGGTAGGTCTCTCGGTATTACATCAATGTAGTTCTAATATAATATACACCTAAGTCCTATCGTAGCTTACGATAAGAATACTATTGATATTTTACGGCAACGATCGCACTTGTAATTGTTCGTTATAATGAAAGTTTATTTACATTATTATTTACTATTTAATTTATTGATGGTGTGCCACAGAGATACTCTGCCAAAATATATCATTACCAATAACGGGAGTGTCCGATAGGCGCCCGAACCCACCACGCTTCGACCCTACATCGGTCTTAAAAGCGATTGACTAAATGTACATTGTATGTATTCGTATTTCGAGCATCTTCCAGTGATCTTTTAAACATTAACGATCGTAGTAAGTTAGGTTGTAAGTCGCTGTACCTTACGAGACTCGCCCTCGAGTACTCTTCACAAATTAATCAAATAAGTTAGGTGATTGTTGTTGGTGTGTGTGTGGACTCTTCGACTTGAATCCTTTAGATCTAGTATGTATGTGTTCAATTCGTAACAATATTAGCATTTCTCATAATATTTCCACTAAATTTGCATATGTATTATGTTTAATCGCTTGTAACGGAACAATCACCGGTTAGTTATATACCTACCTATATTGTCGTGTTATGTGTCGAAGAATATTTTTAATACAAAGTACTTGTAGTTTTGGATAATAATAGTATTTTTAAAGGCACGGTATATATGCAATAGATGGATCTTGAAAACGTATATTAGGTGCCAAAGAAAGCGTATCAAAGAAGTGGCCGGTGTTCGGAACAAAATTTATTAGCATCTGCATATAGACTTAGGCTCCAAATTATTTTGCGGTACTGCGGTTATTGATCTGATGTTCCTATGACATTCTTACTGTATTTCAGACAACAATACTACTAATACGAGCCAGTGTCAATTCTATTATTATTATTATCTTAGTATTTTCCACGTCTACACATCCGATGATGCCTCCTCAATCGCAGCGGTCTGGTAAACACGTGAATTTAAAGCAATAAAGTTGATAAATTTAATTTTTATAAAAATTTTCCATTTTTGAAATTAGAAAAATCCGTAACCGAAAGTATAGTGAACCAGTGCCCTGTAGAATACGTTGTCCATAGATTAAAGACGAAAGAAGTCATGCCTTGAAGTTTTTTAGTCAGTTAAATGTAAAGTACTTAAGTAACGATTATAATGTTATTTAAAATACATAATACTATAGATGTTGTGGTTTTGTGGTGTAGTGGTGTAGGTCGTAAGCCGGCCAGGTTGTGAGAAATAACTGAATCTCCTCTCGGTTCAAGGACTGCATATTCTATATCCCTGCATACGATTGCGCCACGTGCAATTTTGGTCTGTGTTATTATGTTGTTGTATATTTATACCTTACACCTATACTGTATAATGTATATATTGAAATTATATTCTTAAAAGATTTTAAATACGCTTCACGCTTTCACTTCTAACATTTTTCGTGACTCGTTTCTGTTATCTAGAATAAATTTACGTACCTAAAAGTAATTATAATAATTATCATAGATATTAATTTAAGAAAATAATACAATAAAGAAAAAAAAATAAAAAATACAAAAAAAAATGAAAAAAATAAAAAGCAATGAATAAAAAACCAATGATTGTGCCTCAATGAACTGTGGTACGTTACCGTAAGCGATGGCAGGTTTAATAGTTTCCTTCAAGTAATTATAATGAAGTGGTAAGGGAAGTGACTGGCCGTAGACAATATAAGGCTGCGAGCGGCGGGTCTCCCTCGCCTTGTATAATCATTGATGAGCTTAGCTATGTTTTACTTTTATTATAAGTGTTATGACATCAATCAACATTTTATATATACTTACGTGTAAATATTTTTATCTATTTATTTTTTCGTTTTCATGAAGTTTACCCGAATTAATATTTATTTACTTTTTTGTCGTGTCGGATCCGTGAGGTCGCGTCGCGTGTACATCGAATAGATTCCATAACACTTACGCCAAAGTCGATGTCTAAATGCCACGAATGACCACTAAATATATATATAATATATATATATATATACTCTTAGATATTTGGATCTCTGACATCACAATACTATTGATCGTACAAATCGTAGTCATTTATTTTAACTATCCAAGCTGCTCTGGTTATATTTTAGCTCAAGTATTCAGATAGTAGATTGCTCATATTGTTGGTATTTTTATATTTTTTTTATTATTCCTCCCCCTTCCTTGGGGCTAGAGTGATATTTTAAAATAGTTTTCTTCGCCATCTTCATTATTAGCTTTTAATTCTAATGGACCATTTTATTGTGTAATTTAGATTTTACCGCCTAAAGTATATCAGTCATTTCCGTTCTTATTTATTGATGCCATACGCATTCGGCCTTATCAAAGTTCCAATGAGATTTACTATAATATAATCGACATCGGCTTTAAACGTTAATAATTTTAATTTCAATAGACTCACGTATAGGGACCAAATATGTACCAAAAAACACATTATTTTTCTCTCAACATCCATCTCGCTGAACGATGCTAAAAGACATTTCTTCCAATGAAGCTCGTGTAATAAATCCAGATTATCTAATTTAAGGTTTCGCTTGTTTTTGTTTATTCTATATTAATGTCCTAAAGAAGCGTAGGTGATATTATCTTCAAAGATACTAACTAGTCTTCCTTAACGAGGGTCGCACAAGAGGCAATCATCCTCTAGTCTTGTTTCGTGGTGCGTTTAATATACCAAATATTACTAGCGGAGGGAGGTAGTAGGTAGGTAGGTAGTTGACCGAGCAGCTTGGAACCTGTCTATTTACAAGGGAACGGTTGGGTAGTATTATTATATTGCATTTAATTCTCTTTCGTCATAGTCACTCAAGAATATATTTAATTGAGCTAATGCCTAAAAATTGGAATATCAGAGTTTATTTAGGATGTTTAATATTTTACATTTTAGTGTTTAAATTATCTAAAATTTACCTTTATTATAGTAAAATGGATTTTTGTATTATTGGTATATAGCTGTAAGATAAAGGGTGTTCTTAAAAAAACGCAACTGATTAATACAAATATAATGTACTGAGTGACTTTTATGCAAACAGAGGGCCATTGATAAAAATGTTGAAGTAAGCTAAATTCTCTATTTGGTAATTTAAATAAATGTGATCGCTGAAAAATATTTTTAACTGGTATATATAATGTTATTGTAGATCGGTAAGTGCGCCCAGTGCTTGCAATGCTTATATATACCTACTAGCGGATGTATCTAATGTCACTTGCATTTGAGTCCTAGTTTGTATGTATGTATGTATGTATGTATGAAGGCCAACCCCCCCACCACGGTTAATTGATGCAGTAGACTCTAAGCTGCTGCTCGCTAACTACACGACACTGCTCTAGTCTCCTCGCATTCGGGCATCGCTTTTAACGAGCTTTTGTTATCGGGCATAATTATTATCATATCCTATATTGAAACTAGTTATTATTTGTATTATTCTTTCATTAGATCTCTGTTGTACCTGTGAAGTTTATATTCAATGTTCGTGTACTGCACTTGAAGTTTATATTCAATGTTCGTGTACTGCTCTTGAAGTTTGTAATCAATGTTCACGTACTGAGCTTGAAGTTTATATTCAATGTTCGTGTACTGCACTTGAAGTTAGTATTCATTGTTCATGTACTGTAAGGTATACTTGGTCTCGATGCACCCCGCTTGTTATACGTAAATTAGCTTGAACGACCAAATTTTTTCTATGTTCCAATGGATTTTGCTACACCTCTCGTATGTGAATACGTATTGGAGTGAAAAAAATACTCTGCGGTCTTACATTAGTCACTTTTGTACCTTGAATGTACTTGAATAAATAACATATGTATGTGAAGACTAATCCATTTCTGAAATATACTTAATTTAAATTTTGACAGACTGATAGCTGTGATTAAGAAGAATATTTTTAATACTATCCAGTGAGTCGGATGAAAATATTTATTTTAAATAGAGGTTTCCTACTGCCATCGATACGTTTTTAGATGAGACATCTTGCTTCGCATATTTTTTTACTTGTAGTGTAATTGGGATAAGTTATTGCCTATGGCTATACTAAAATTACAAGAACAAATAATTAGTCGAGTCCACCATTTTGAATGTTAGGTCTCTTTATGAGTAATGTTACTTGACATCGTCTAAGCACAGACTGATACATATTTCTTATTTGTTACCACCGATGTCATTGCAATTAATATTTCATTTAAAATTTGATCTTAAACGTTGCATATCCTCTTACATCTCTAATTCGAATCGTTTCGTTAAATTCATATCCGATACCCGTTGTTTTATATTTGATATAAATATTAAAAGTCTTAGTTATTATAATAAAAAAACTTAATTAATCGTATCGTAGTATTCATTCTCTCTAAAGTAATAAATAAAAAAAATTGGCGTTGTTTCTACAATAAAATATATTTTTCGGTACCACCTTTGATTTAAAGTACAACGTAGTTTTAATAAACGTCTCAGTAACGTAATACTTACGGTATCAAGATAACTATTCGTTAAGTAATATGATATAAGCTGTACGTCTCATTACACGAACTCGATTCCTTAATATTTGATGTTTTTTTATTTTATTTAGACGGAAACAGAATTTTAATAAAAATGTCTCTGTGATGAGAAGATGTAATTCTAAATATTTAGTATTAACTGATAATGAAACAGGTACTTTAATATATTATATTTATATATCGCGCGTCCGATGCCCGCCTCCAGGTGGATGTCGGCGAGTCTCTGGGCGTGATAAAAAAATTGCGTTTCACTATAAGTGTTACCTGTTTCATAGTGACAAAAAGTTGAACTTTTCGGTCTTTTCGCGCAAAGGGTTGTGTATTAATTTTTATGTAGTACAAATGTGTTCGCAATTTGATTGCTTCCGTAGTGTTCCTTAAGTTCTTTATATCCGTTTCGGCATTTATTTGTAACTCGTATATTCTCAATCTCTATAAAAATTGTATTTATTAAATAGTCGTCTGCAATAGTTTTATAATTTGAATGAGGGCGTGAGGCGAGCCGATGCGGAGCTCCCTGATGAGGTTGTACCCTCGTAAGTTAATGAATACAGGATCGATATATGTGCCTTGTCTAGCGCCAGTCGCCGCGAGGTTCCTCTCGGCTCGTTCCCACTCCCTTCGTACCAAATAAGAGAAGCAACGCCGGTCATAATGTCCTTTAAATCTGTATTACCTCGTTCATTAACCTCACATATATGATCTATTATTTATCGCCTCCCGTACTTACCGAGCGCACTGCACTGTTATTTGGTACACCCACCTACCTGTATTAACGTTTGTTTAAAAGTTATTTTTAAGGTATTCGGTAAGGTATTGATCGTATCGACGTATCAAATATTTCATAATATATTTTTATTGTTATTTTCTGAAACTACCTAAAGCAATGTATTTTACAAACAAACAGGAGAACAATAATTATTATATAAGTGTAACAGTTAGTGAATTTAAGTGTGCTATTTTCCATTCCAGAAGTCAACGATAATATCATACGTTCTTGTAATAATACTTATGTTCGGGTTTTAAAAAGATGTTATTATTGTATAAAGTAAACCTTATGTGATTGAAATGCAATGTTTAGAAGTATTTTATTGTTTATTTTTTACCATTAATAATAGTTGTAGAGATCTATTCGAGAGTCTAATGTATCAATTATTTGTAAAGTTGGCTGTAACTAATTAGAAGTTACAATAAGTAGACATATTTTAATATAAACATTTGGAGAAAGTTTTATGTAGATGACAAATAGTTGTTTTGATCATTATGTGAAGTGTTGTATGGTATAATGTAAGTATTGTTAATGTAAGTGTAGTGTGTGTGTGTGTGCGTGCGTACGGTACTTAGCGCGCAACGAGTACGCACATAGGTGGGGCGAGCGTACATACGGACATACGGACGTACACCCTCGACTACTGCATAGCACTGCTAGGATAATTCACTTATTTGTAAGGATATTTTTCTTACATTTCATATAAGATTAATGTTTATAGTATAGGCAATAATGTTTAACAAAAGTCCCTATGTAATCGAACTGACGACAGAAACGCTGTTATATTTGTGGCCTCTTTATAAATAAGATCTAAGTTACATGTTAAAGAAAAAATTAATTTTGCTATGCACAGAAATGATACTCAATTAATTGCCAAAAAGTTATATGTATATTCATAGTTGAACATTATTTCTTTTGGGCATATTTACTTTAAATTTATGCAAATTTAGATTATGAATAAGTAGTTTTTAGATTATATGTAGAGTGGATGCATATATAATATATCTATATATTTAAAGTAAGGTGAATTTGAGGTGTATCAATTTCTTGTATTGTTCATAAGTTTAGATAATAAATGGGTTTAGCCATACTTCGGCTGGTTTGATATGTATGTTATCTGATTAATGTAAAAAAAATAAAAACATTATAAAAACGTGTGTTTTATTTCATATATCTCCTCCATTATTATTTATCTCCCTATTAGTTATTTTAATAAAAATGTTATTTATCAAAAAAACTAAAGATTATTTGAATTTAAATTGTTAACTAATACTATCTATAGAAAACAGCTTTCAAAAGTATTAGTTTTACCTTATTTGTATTTTTTTTATTAATTTAAGTATTTTTTTATCTGAAACTTTAAAATGAAAGAAATTTGTAACAACAAATGTTTATTCACATGGTCTGTTTAGAAAAGTACATAGAAATGGCTACCGACGCGTCAAGCGTATTTACAAAACATGTGTTACAGGAAGTTTACAAAATTATACAAAATATTCAATGTACCTAAAATTGTTACAAATTAAATGAACTACCTTTACAAAATTCTAACTACGCTATTTGTATTGATTGATTTATATAATGACTTTCAGTTGTGCCAGTAAAGCACGGTCGATTCCGCCAATGTAAGGTTCTAAAATTTAAATTCTAATTGGATCTGACAGATTACAATGTCATTTGTAATTTGACATTTCGCTACACAATGTTTTGATTTTTGTTGCCATAACAATGAAATACGACTAGTATATAGTGTTTAAGAATTTATAGCAGGTGCAGTAAAAATGCTGTATATATGATATGTTCAAACTACACTTCTAAAGTTTTAAATACACTTGCATATATATTATATTTATGGACCTATCTACTTCATACAAATCTATTTCCTAAGGTGGGTATACACTATGTTCACGGACTGGATAGGTTCATGTTGGCATATAATATTTCTATGCAAAATTATTTAGACTGTGGAGTGCCACAAGTTCACGAATATAATGTTTCTACCTAGCAAATGAAGTTACATGCAACTTCTTATTCTGATCTAATGTTAATTCTTTAATCAAAATATATTTCTAAACATATTTCAATATGTTCGATCGAAATACCCTTATTAGGTCTGTATAAAAGACTGGAAAATGTTACAATATTAATACGTGTCCTAAAATTAGATTGCTGATTTAAATATACCCATGGCGAATGAAAAGCTGAAATGGGTGTTAATAATTAATATATATAAACTCTTTGAATGGATCATATACCTAATTTACATTTTTGGTGTTACGTAGGCCTAAATTATTTAATGTACGTTATCTTGTCTCTCCCTTTAATGTTTCAAAGATGTGTTTGTACCAGAAGTCAACGGCTTTACCCCAAGCACCAAGTGTGGCTCCATCCAGCTTCAAAACTTCAATAAACATCTTGACTAGAACATTTTTTAAATCCTGCAAGGAATATAAAAACTTTATTATCTCTATATAAATTTAATTATCTATATTTTAAAAATAAATACTTAAGTCTACAATTTGGATGTTATGTGCATCCATCCTAATTTTAACAGAATATACGAATGTACAGCAAATTCCCTTTATCCCACAACAATAAAAAATTGGATACGGTGTAGTGATTGAACCTCCATTGCTTTTCTACTTTATTTCCCCTGTTGCTTTGCTCAAATGATGTTTTGTAATTATTGTATAAAATTCCTTTGTATGTTTATTGGTATAAAAACAATACCGAATTTAGCATAATTAAAGAGAATGTAATAATAAATATGTTAATATTATTATATTAGTACGATTACGTTACTTAATTTCAGTTATTATTGTGAAAAAAAATATTTGGGAGTCATGATAGAATTCCTATGAAGATGGCGATCTTAAAAAACTGTGTGTCATTTCTTGATACTAATTTATATTGTAAATAATATTACTACCCCGTTGGTCGAATGGCTAGCGCACACGTCTAACGTGTAGCGATGCAATGGGGCTCGGGTTCGATTTCCGACCCGATACCTTTCCATGTACCTATGTGATGAACCTAGAAGTCTGTAGGTATACCTGCGTTTAGTCGTTTATTAAATATATACTCACTATATATAATATGTATCTCTATGTATTTGTGTCATTGTATAAAATCCTTAACACAATCAAATAATTTGCTTACTTAGGGGTTAGATCAATGTTTGTAATTTGTCCTGTGATATTATTATTACTATTAATTATTCTATGAAATGATACTATTAATTTGTATGTTTGTGGGTTAAGTAATTTTATTATCGAATTTTGTATAATTATAAAAAATGCAATATTAAATATGTTAAATTAGTTCGACCAAGTTACATTATTTAAGTTATTATTGTGAAGATAGGAATTTGGGAATCATGTTAGAATTCCTATAACGATGGCGACCGTAATAAACTCTACGTAATTTCTTGATACTAAGTAATAATATTTGTAATTATTTGTTATTATACTTTGTATATTTCTTGGTACAAAGTTTTTTGTTACCGAATTTTGCATAATTTGAAAAAATTTAATAATAAATATTTTAATAATACGATTTTATTCAGCATCCCCATGAATACTAAATTACTTAATTTAAGTTCTTCTTCTTTATTTTGAAATAGCTTTTGGTTGCGCCTACAGGGCATAAAATATTATGGCAACGTCAAGTAGTATTAATTTAAGTTATTATTGTGAAGATAGGAATTTGGCTGTCATATTAGAATTCCAATAAAGATGGCGATCATAATAAACTCCGTCATTTCTTAATACTACGTCACTAGTAGCTATAAAAGCTATTGACTTACATAAAAGTGTTCTTCCTGTATTTTTCTTCTACCATGCGATTCTCCGAGTTTGTTCATCATGGCCGCCACGACTTCCGGTTGATTGAGGTTGCTTACGGCCAGGTTCAATGAACTCATTAAATTTATGACGTGTGCTCTAAATTGTGGATTTCCGATGTAATCTTCTTCAGAAGATTTCCTCACCATTTTAAAAAACTCTTTTGTTTCCGGATACGCATGGAATAACCTTAAAATAATCAAATATTTTATAAGTATTTAATGTTAATATAAGTGTGTAGGATAAAAACAATGGATAAGGACTTTATTTAGAGTTTAGGTTAATTGTAAGTTTAGGTTATTAGAAATGTATTAAAATTATGGGTATGATGGGTCATGGTCACGATGAAATAATAAGTTGTTTAAAAAAATATATGTTTCAATTATTACAAATAAAAATATTTTTTTAGCGAAACCATTACGAAATTGTATTATCATCAGTTCTTGAAACGTTTGCAAAATTTTAATTAATTTTGTATGTATCCAAGCGTGTGAAAATTAATTGAAATTTTTTACTGAATTGTATGTAGCTAACATTTATTTATATGATATATACATACACAAATCAAGCAAAAAATATATAAAAGGTGGAATATTTCCAAACAACGAAAATTCCATACATATATTACGTAAATATATACATTTAATAGATATAAACAATTGCAGAAACAAATAACAATTTTTATTACAAATATTTTTCTAATGTGTGGGATCGAACCCACGACTGGCTCAACAGACGGGAGTAATAACCACTGTACCAAATAGTCGTTGAGATTAACTCTGTAAAGAAATAGACAACTAACTAACATTATATTTTTATGTTACATACATGTAATTACAGACTATAATACTACAAATTATTACAAACTCATTTCTATTGGGATCGAACCCACGACCCTTGGTATTCGGATTTACAACCATTGCGCTAATATATACATCGTCGAACTAAGCTAATAATAATCGCCCCTTTGGTCGAGTTGTTGGCAAAGACGCCTAACGTATAGCTTCGCAAAAAGGCTCGGGTTCGATTTCCCATAGGGACAAGCATATATGTGATGAGAATGTTTGTATTCCTGGGGTTGGCGGTTTATTAAATATATTTGCAGTATTTATTTGTATCGTTGTCTAACACCCTTAACAGAAGCAAATAATTAGCTTATATAGGGGTTAGACCAATTTGTGTAATTTGTCCTGTTATATTATTAAAACCCTCTCTAAACAATACCTTCTGAGTATTTCAGTTCCATTGGGAACAGAGTTGGCGTAAACTGGTGCCCATGACTGCTGAACTGCGTAAACCTCACGTTTGGTCAAGCCTGAAATAGGGTTCACGAGGTCTGGATCTCCGCCCCACCATAGATAGGTTAGCCAGCTACCCATTGCAACCTGGAAAAAATATTATAATGTTATAACTTTAAAAATTTAAAGTATATAGAAAATAGAAGTACATTATTGCCTTTTTAACGACTTTTAATATGTCATGCATTATTTGAATATTCAAAAATATATATTTATATAATTTAAATTTAACTAATTTAAAGTATCAATTTTTTAATTAAACCATAAATGGGTTAATAATCAATTAAATATATTTTTAACATTTACATGAACTGAAAGAAAAATTCAACGTATACACTACTTTATTACCTAATGATCTCGATAATAAAATAAAAATATTACTTATAATTAATATGCCGAAGCCCGCTCTTTACCATGTTATTTATAAAAATATTTAAACCGTTTCTTATTAAATATTAAACATTTAATCTGTGTACAAAAAATGGAAAACATATTTGAAAAATGTACCTTTTGTCCGGTTCTAACCCTCTTTAACACAACGAAGGTACAGAGTAAGATAAAAGTTGAACACAGGTAAAAATAGAGCATTTTTAAGTCAAACCAGTCTCTACCAATAACAGAGAACCACTAAGGTCTAGTAAGTGGGTTTAAGCTTTTGTAATCACCCTTATCAATGTGATATAAATGTTTGTCTGTCTCTCAACTCTTTACAAATATCAAATAATGTCACCAAACGAATTGGTTACTCATTTAAAATAAATACAAATATTACTGATAAACAATTTATTTTAAACACAAGTGTATTTAGTTGATTTTATCAATTATCTTTTTAACTAGCAATCATTTGATGTAGTACAATATGCTTATAATACGAGTAAGTTATTCTTTTTGTTTTTTTTTGTCTGACGAAAAGACAAAATGAAAAACCATTGGTTTGGGTTCTCTTGCTTATGTAAAGTCACCCCCCCCCCAATTATGAATTTTTGAAAATATTTTCTATGTACAGACAGTGATCAGTTACAGTTTTTGTATTGTATATAGATACATTTTATATTAAAAGTGTGCAATGAAAGTGAAAAACTAAATGTTAGTAATATTTTCAATGTATAGAGACAACTCCTCTACAGATTTATTACATGTATAGAAAAAAATTGTTTGGTACCTATTACGTGATTCATATAAATTGACATAACTTTTTAATTTCTTAACCGATTTAAATAAAATAAACACTAAATGTTAAGTGAAGAATGTTACAATATATTCCTGAAAAACCATTGTTTTGGGTTCCCTTGGCCCTAATAAAGGCCCCTCATCATTATGAGGGGCATAATGTTTTTTTTTATATTTTCCATGTACAAAAATCGGTCAGTGACAATTTTACTATAAGTATAGATACAGATTATAGAAGAAGATGTCTAATTTCCTCGATAAAGTAATTCCAATATTTGATATTACCAAGTCCAATTCTTTGGCTAATACCGAACTAGTATATGTTTAATACGACCCTTCGAATGTCTTGGGCTTGTGTTACATGATAACATGATACTTCATAATCCTACAGGTTTTCGAAGAGCCTTCCAATTTTTACTTGCTATATGACTTCTTTAATATTTAATCCCATATTTCAACAGAAACATTCTGCTTTATATAAAGTGTTAATATAACACAGTTACAAAAGTTATTTCACTCTCCACCTGACCTTATCCCAGTTATTTGGGATCAGAGCGTCTTAATCTTATCACACTTTTTTCGATGATATGATCAGCCGCCCTGATGACATCCCTTCATAGAATACGTATTGGTGGGATTCTTCTCACCCTTGGGATAAGTAGTTCAGGATGGTATCAAGTTTATTGACCTCTAACCGGGTCTTGGGGTACCCTCGGGATATAGATCGTTCCTATCCTAATCCACGATCTAACGCCTAACACAAATATCGTATACTCTAATGTGTTTGTTACTAGTAAAATATGTGTTGTTTTGTGTAGTAAACGTAATTAAAATATCCGCATATTGTATCTAGATAATATAATCATATTTAATATTTTGTGTACAAATGGGTTTTTATATTTACTTCACGTGATGTTTGTTAAAAGTTTGTTAGTTGGTCACGTGTTGGTTGGTATCCTTTATTTAATGATATAAGAACGTAATACTAATATGTGTTTAGTGATAAGCAATACAAATAAAAATTAATATGTTGTCCGAACATTTCAAGTTCATTAGGGCTACACAATGAGCGCAGTAATGACCTAGGTATATTCTTAGTTCTACTTTTCTCACTATGTGGTTAGGTTAGCGTATACCTATACCACTCTCTCTGTCATTTATCAGTGACTTTCTTAATATTCTTATAATTTTTCAAACACTCCACTCATACTTCCTTCGATCTTCCTTTTATTTTTATAACCACGGTCTTTTAATCTTATACTCAAAAAATAATTCGCATTATATGCCCATAGCACCTGTTTAACTCAGAGCCATAGCAACTGTTAGAGTTCTTACAAACTCATCCCTGATTCTATTTAATCTTGATATCCGGCAGATTTATCTCTACATCAGCTGCATACAGTTTCCATACAAGTTACCATACAACATTACAGGCTTGATGATTTTATGTATCTGCCCCTTTAATTTGAGGGGCATTCAATTATCACTTCACTTATGCTGTTACCAGCCATTTCATCTATCCTATAAATATCCTAACAATCGCCGACACGTCTTGCACTAGTGAACCGACGCATCGATTGTCGGAAATGTAAGGTAAACGCCATATTTAAGACCATTGATGTAGAGGTTAAAGGTCCACAAAAGCTACTAAATGAATTAAAACGTATTCATAATTTTAATTTAATTATAAATTTTATAGTACCTACATTATGCTTCTCCAGAACCAATTACCAACATACTTAGGTTCCTCCGTATGTTGATTCGGTCAATTTGATTACAAAAAATAAATCACCGCAGTAAAGTTTGTCAAACTCTATTAATTAGCTTTTGTTTGATTTGAGAATAAACAAACATTTAAAAATGTCCACAACGGAGGTTAGACTTCTCATTCATAAATTTTCGAACTGTATTATATATTTATAATATTTCAGTTGATTCTTAAAATTTTGGTTGAATAATCAGTTCAATACTCTTTGTTAATAGATAAGACGTATATAATTATTCTACAATATACGTTATTCTCTCTTCCTGCTAACTTCAATTAAAGATATCCTTTAAAGGAGTCCTAATATATGTCCTATAAAAGTAGTAGTGACATAAAATTTATTTTATAATAACTTTACCTTCGTCCTCTCTCTTTCTCTCTATAACTGTTTCTCTCTAATTCCATGTTTCATGATATAAAACTACGTTATACATATATACCAATTGACTGTAATATAAACATTCCTCGCATTTTTCCATTCCATTAATAAAATGAAAAATACTTGATTATCTAGCACGTAGCTGAAATTTAATTAACCAAAGTGTCATTCCAGTTCCCACCTTCCAATTTAATTGACGTTAACCCAAAAACCGAGGACGGAAGAGTTCACTTTCATATTTTATAAAATATAAATATTTTGATAAGATCATCACATCTAGATAGTCTTTAATTCAATATGTACACTCTATATATCTGAAGATATAATTCAGTAAATCGCATATTATAATTACTCAGTGTAGTTGTCAATATAATAGATTTATTTGCTAAATATTTTTATAATTTTAATTACTACCTTGAAAGATTTACTTTTTATTTAAAAAAAAATTTTGAACAACCTTCTTTTAGGCTTTTTTCTACATTTAATGATTAAATGTAGTAAAAAGGTGTAAAATATATAAAAATATATTGTTATTTATAGATACAATTCTTCTATTAAAAGTTATGAAGTATATAATTTTACATTTCGCTACCTACATTATTTGTTAGATTAAAAATATTGGAATAATATAATATACATATATTATATAAAATTAAAAAAATATTAGAATCCACCATAATTTGTCTTTTATTCTTTATTAAAATGTTAATTCACTATTAATTAAAAAAATATTCTAAATAATAAGTCCCTTAATT
Organism: Napeogenes inachia; assembly: GCA_959347355.1. NCBI lineage: Eukaryota > Metazoa > Arthropoda > Insecta > Lepidoptera > Nymphalidae > Napeogenes > Napeogenes inachia. Next base: position 7,637,869 of record OY365793.1, on the reverse strand, counting down.
ACGAAAATAAACACACACAAACTTACAAATGAATACCGTAAAATGTATTTATATATTTTTTTGTACAAAACTAGGTTAATGGTTGACTACATTCTACCTGATGGAGAGTGGAGAAGTAGTCATAGGTGGTGCATTAACCTAGCAACCTATTCACTCTTCTCTTGAAGACACCCATATTGTATTTGGGCGGAAATACCGATGCAGGCAAGCTGTTCCAATCCTTCGCTGTATGAATTAAAAAAGACGAAGCATAGCGCTTCGGTCGAACATGTGGAGTGTCCCCAACGTAATGATGGATACCTGCCATGCGTCGGAACCTTCGGTGATGGAAGGGGACCCGGGGGAATTAGATCGTATATTTCCTGCCCACACTCACCAAAATGTATCCTATAGAATACTGAGAGGTTAGCAATTCTACGCCTGTGTTCAAGGCTGTGAAGATTGAATTCAATCAATTCAGGGTCACCTATAAGCCTCTTTGCTCGCCTCTCAATTGATTCCAGAACCGCAAGATGAGACTTTGCGGCACCAGCAAAAACGTGACCACAGTACTCCACACACGATCAGGACTGTGCTTTGTATAATACAAGTAGCTGTCCCGGTGTAAAGTACTGTCGGACCCTCGCAAGAACGGCAAGCTTTCCTGCAGCTGCTCTTGCTCTGGACTCAATGTACCGACCAAAGTTGAGGTTCGAGGAAACCTCTAAGCCTAACAACTGAAGCTGTATTCCGAGGATACTTTCTAGAAAGTAGGACCCAAGGTCAAAGTGCTCTTTTTGGCGGTGAACAAACACATTTGCCTTTTGGTGTCGTTGAATTTAACAACATTGGCATTGCCCCATGTGGAGACTGCACCATGCTTCTCTTTCAGACTGTACTTGATCTCTACTAACCCGAGCACTCGGCAGATATCTTTCTACAACTGTGCTGTCGTTTGCATTCCCATAGATACCGAGCTCCAGCAGATCGTTAATGTGCAGCAGAAAAAAAGTTGCAGAAATAACGGACCCCTGAGGTACTCCGGATTTTATTGTCAAGGTTTCTGAGGAACACCCGTCGACTACCACTCGGAGGGATCTCTAGCTTAGGAAGTCCATTTCCCAGCCAATCAGGCCAGGAGATATACTGAACGCTGAAAGCTTGTTTAAAAAGCTCGCATGCCAGACCCTGTCAAATGCTTTTGAGACGTCCAGAGACTCGGCAACCGCTTCTCTGTCCCTCTCGATGGCCCTGCCTAAAATGTGTATCGCGTACGCTAGAAGGTTGACCACGGACCTATTTCGGCAAAACCCGTACTAAGGAATGCTAGAAGGTGCAAGTTCAATACACACTCCACAATCTTGCAGAGTATAGAGATGATTGAAATCGGTTTATAATTGGCAATATCGGCATTATTAACGGAAATATTGCCTTTGTGGCGCTCGGGTTGCGCATTGGCAGGCTTCCAGGATTTCGGCACTATTCCAGTCTTGAAAGTGAGGCGTTACAGACGTGTCAATACAGGAAACAACTCAGCTGCGCATGTCTTGAGCAGAATGGCGGGTACACCATCAGGACCACTGGCTTTATTAACATCTAAACGACACAATGCTATCCTTACCTCTTTGTTCGTGATATGGATTTCAGGCATGGAAATTCCGCAGTGAAGAAGATGTGCTGGAGAAACATTGCTAGTATCTAGATGTGAATTCTCAGCAAACAGAGAAGCAAATACCTTTGCATTCTCTGTTGCTGTGTGGGCCAGGGATCAATCTGGCTTCAGCAGAGCAGGCAGTGAGGGTTAGCAGAAGTTCGACTCGATCACTTTGGCAAGAGACTGCCATTTGGTCTGATAGAGAGCTTTTCGCTATTCTTAGCTATTCGATCGAGACGAGCCTTCCGCAATGCCTTCTTGTAGGACTTGGCACCTTCGTTAAAGGCTCTCTTCTTTAAACTTACATCCGGAGTTTTGCGGCTTCGAGTATCAGCCCAAATGAGGTATGTTCCTGTGTCCACTAAAACCCATAAAGAACAAAATGTGGGGTCTTCAAGGTGATGGAGATGCTGAATACAGGGGTCATTTCGCTCGTACACACAGACTCCGGCCCGTGAGCGAAAGTTGTGCTCTAACGAGTAAACGGTATAATATAAGTGCACAGCGCTCAAATGACATTGTATCTGCGTCTCCATCAAAAAGTGCAAGTGCGGTGCTCTGTCTCAAGGTGGTGGTGGGCAGGTAAGAGATTAGAGTGCAAGCCCCTGATATTAGCAAGGTGCACTTTGAGTGAGGAGGAGTGTGAGTTTTGTTGTACTTTTTCATCAAACAATATACATAAAAGTGAATAGGATAGGAAATGGCAGTTGATCGAGGCGGTACGTATCGAAACCGACGTCGAAATTGGTGATGTGATGCCACTGGGAGGCTAGTCTGGAGACTGCGGGGACGCCCGAACCCACCCAGGGATCGCCATCGGGCCTCATCATCTGGTCGCCAACGTCGTCGGGATTTATCACAGCTGGCGGGGCAGCCTTTCGAGGGTGGCTGACCCACTAATTGGGCCCCCAACTATCTGCGGGCACTCAGCAGAAAGCCGTTGCTTCGGATCCCGCTACCCTCCTCGACTAGACACCCGACAGAACAAACACCAAACTGACGTCAAACCAGTTCGCCAACGTACCGCAGCTGTTCAGACCCATTTTCTATGTACGGCTTCATCGAGCAACATGCCGGAACAAGTCTAGGTCGCTTTGCGGCAGGACTTTGCCCGATGTGGTACCCGGCCGTGCCGGCGACCCGATGTTATGGTCTACCACCGATAAATATATTATCATACAAAATATTGGATTTATTAATAAAATAATAATAAGACGTATTTGTTTTAATAATTATTTTTTTAATTGCCTTCATTAGCTTGTTCATAAATAATTCAATTAAATATTAATAATTCAGAAAACTCAATTACGTTATTATGTTGTGGTGAAGAATTCGAAGCCCAAATTATATAATTATAACTAATTAATAAATGTGCTTTTCTACATGGATTTATATAATTATAAATGGTACGTCATTGTTATTTACGTTATTATTAATTTTACTATAATAACACAAATTAACTTCTAGAAACTTCAATTGAAATTTAATATCAAAATAAATGCCAAAACTAACATTGTTGTCGCAATAATAAGAGGTGAAGGTAATTGAAATTTTGGCACAAATTCAAAGGAATAAATAGTATTTCTAAACTTTATATATATTACTTTGTATTTCTCAATAAATATTTTCTAAACTCCTATTTAGTTTTAATGGCAAGTTATTTCATATATCTATTGATATAACGTACGATAGCGGAAACAGCTATCGACAACTATTGTCTGGCATTTGCAGTATAAATCGAATATGTCGCGTCTAAAAAGAATTTTAACATTTAAAAATATCGAACGTAGTGCAAACTTGCTTAGGGATTTTGCTTTTAAATAAAACTTTTTTGCGAGTTTAATTCGCGTATAATTTATATTTATATATGCATTTTAACCGTTTGAAACGCTTTGCAGCAATCGTGTATAAAAAAGAGAGACGTGTGTCTGTTTGTATTATTTTATATGGAGTAAAAGTTGCATTTGATTATAATGTTTGAAAAAACTTCCAACTCTACATTTCAAGCAGTACAAGATGAGTATCACGTTTCTTGTACTTATGAAATACAGGAAACGTGATACTCTTCTTGTTTTGTTCTTCTACTGTTTGCAAACAAATTGATGTGATAGACTCTCACGAATTATATAAAAAATTTCTACGTGTATTGAATCTCGATTAAATCTAAAGCCAATAATAAATCAGAAAAGACAGGAAAGGATTTAAATTTGCCGAGAACTTAAGCAGGAAAGACATTTTACCCGAAAACCCTTTTAGTGCCTTACTATAGAGACTGTAATTAAATTAAAAATAATCTAAGGAAATTATTAATATGTTTATTTATATTTTAATTAAATCGTGACAGGTTTGTATTTTATTGTAGCTAAAACAAAAGTTCTATTCGGCACTTCAGTACTTGCTATCAATAAAAACATTTAATTTTAAGAAAAAACACAAAACATCTTCTAAGACCTTATGACGCCAGTAATCTTTGAGTTTATAATTAGTATCTCATCCCTAACAGCAAGTTTCCTTAATAAAAAAAAAAAAGTTCTGTTTAGATAAACTTACATTCATATTTATGGAATATAAATTGCAATATTTTTGAATATAAGGATCAGTTTTATATAATTTTTTTGGTGTTAAATTTAGAAAATCCCTACCTTTTAGCAAAGCGTGATAACTTTTATATAAAAAAGTGAAAATATCAACGGACTTAGAAACTGAAAATAAACATTCTAACAAACGTCAAGGATCGTTTCAAAAGTTTTAGCATTGAAACAAAAGTTGAGCCACAAAATTTCCCGGTTTGAAAAGTTTGGTACTAAATTTTCCTCATGAATATTATGGTCATTATGTAGGTCAAGTTCATGTAAGAAGGTCGAATAGTCATTTTATATGGTTTGTAGTTTTATGTGCTGTGTTTTATTTCCGTGGTGAAAGTTAATACAAATTGAAAACAATATCACCATTTATATAAAAACCTGTTTTTTTTTATAAAAAATGTGGATATAATAAGAAAGATATATTGACTATAAAATAAAATATACATTATATAGTGTTTTGATACACGTTACTATGTTTTTACATATACATTAAATTAAAAAAAATATTACTTTTATTGTTTGAGCATTAAATATAATTTTACTCTTATATGCATATACATAATAAAATTAATTTAATGTTCATAAAATAACACATCTCTTCTTTATAATTATGTTGATAAATCTCAAAAAGTTTTATAAAATCAAACTTAATAACAATTTAAGTAAACCTTATACGTACGTATAATTTAATAGTCCGCTGGACTTAGCTGTATAACTCTTATAGCAGTCATATAACACTGTAAGGCACTTAAAACACTTTACCATCAAAAGAAGATACCAAAAGACCAAGCACACTCAATATATAACTAGAATAGCATACATAAATTCCTTATTTATTGGTTTTTGTAAAGTTTTACCGTTCGTGTACAACACAGATTGAGGACAGCACACGTACATGTCAGTTGAAGTCAGGCTGTGAACTGAATATCAGTTGTTTACTAGACCCCGCCCGCCCTTCGTAGGGCACGTAGGTAATCTCTCCAATTTGCTACATACCCCTGGTTTATTAAGATATGTACGTGGTTGAAATTTTGAAGTAGGTTCGACATACCTTCGTTATTGTACTGTAGTTTATTTAAGATTGTCGGAAAAAAATATGTTTATTTTAAGTCAAGGGGTAAATTAAATATGAATATATTTGTTGTTGTTATTTTGCTTTTTATAAAAAAATATAAATATTTACTATTATTAGTTTTCTTGGTTACGTAACGTAAAATAAGAATTAGAAAAAAAAATATGTTCTACAATTTAAGTTTTAAAAGTCACTAATTATTGAACTTAATTTAATTATTTTCCGACTCTACTAACAATAACAATGTTGTAATGTATTTGTACAAAAAAAAACATACACTAAAACGGACTAGAGTTTGTAGCAAACGATAATAGAATACAAAAAAGATTTAACAAAAAAAACTTACATGTTATTTTAATTACAAACATATAATAAAAAACATGTTATTCTTAAAATAGCTCATGCTTGTACAAAATACTTTTAATGGTTTATTATTTCTAAAACTTATGGTATTCCTAACTTGTTATGGTAACTAGGTTTCACTAACTAGTTAGCCTGACTAGATATGTAGATATACTAAATTGAACCTTTAACACTAATGGTAGAGTCGACATTTAGGCCTTAGTTCAAACCTTCTAAAGGTCTAGGTTTCTTAAAGATATTATAAAGCGTGGAAACTAACCTATAGTTTGATTACATGTTTTTAAAATAACATGATGGTTGTAAATGCAGTATTAATAATATGTTATAGGTGTAATGTAATGTTATATTATTTTGTAGTAGTCTTCTACGTACATATTTTTTGCCTACACAGTGCTAGAGTAAACGTAATTTAATATGTGCCGTTTGACTTGTGCTTTAATTTTGGTTACAGTATTTCTTTTAAAATATGTTTCTATCAAAATTAAGTAAAAGTATTTGTATAAGTATAAGTATGTAGTGTTATTCTTAGAAAAACGTATTTATTTATTATTTGCTGTTTTCAGTACTTCCAAGGTAGAGTATACTCTACCTGAGCTATTTTAATTGGTTTAGATTCAATCAGAAATATTCGACTGACATTAAAATATATTCTGTAGTATTCAGTCTTATATTATAAAAAATACATATATCCATCAATATATTACAAAAATTAAAAAATATATGACAAAAAGATAAGGAAAACGCTATCTTGTAAGAATCTAGTAATATTCCAAAACTTAAAAAAAATCATCTATTATTACTTAAAGAATATTTAAACACAGATCACATATATCGCGAATGGCGCCATTTTCATACCATGTCTTAAATCGGATGCACATACCTGCATCACAATCATCAATTAAGTTACCTATCAAGACTATAACAATAGTCCTCAATAGAATTCAAGAAGCGCAACTAATTGGATAATCGATAACTATCCTTAATAGCCCATTGTCTCATACTGAATACTAACGTGATACAACCGTGAGGAATACTAAACACAGATGCAAGGAGTTGCAGTTTCTCACACACAATAAAATTGAAGTACGTGAATTTTTGTATGTTATTTTTTTATTATGCGTTAAATTTTATTGCGAATTGTTTTTATAGAACCTGTACTTGGTACGTATAAACATTTAAATGTTTATTGAAATGTCAATAATTAAAAACCTTGTCCTACGTCACGTATGTCAGGTCAAGGGTCAATATTGAAGTGAAGTTTGATGTAGAGCTTGGGTAAGTGTCATCTTTTATGCATAGAGGGGTTTTAAGTCAAGGTTAATTATATTTGAAGTATATAAGTATATAACGTATTTAAGGTATTTTTTATATACAAAATATGACTATTGTTTGTTTGTCTGCTTGCTTTTTAAATAAAACATTCAGAGCATTTTATAGCATAATGTTAATAAGTATATTAATAAGTAAGCGTAGTATTGAGATCTATTTATGTCATGTTTTTTTTTTATCTTCCCATCTGAAATGTATATATTAATATGTTCATTTATAAAAAAAACTTGTGTGGTTTTATGAAACCACCGTAAAAGTGAAACTTTTTTTCACATTATAGACATTTAACTAAAAAATTTCGGAATAATATTCCATTAAGGGTATAAAAATTGCTTCATCAATCTTAATTTTATACTTAGAAAATGGGAATGATAATGGGAAATGATAAAAGTAGACTAGGTCTCCAACTAATATTTTTATTGAACTCTGTGTCTTAGAGTACGACATACATAATACTTAACAATTATTTAGATGGTATACACATATTAAAACACTGAAAACAATATTTTATAATAGTTGAGTCATTTTGATCCGTTTTTCAATTATTTTCAATCATTCTATTATCAATACCATCTTCATCATGAATTTCACAGTTTATAAATGTAACCAATATTTTATGGTAACTAAAATACGTGAACAGTGTGTGTACTTACATTCGATTTTTTCAATGTATCTAGTAAAAACCGCATCGATACGAGCGCCTTTCACTTTATCCCTACTCCGCGGCCGACCGTCACGCGACATGCAACACACAGACGAAAAAGTTTGAGACGATGTAATAAAAGTTTCACTTTAAAAACAAATGATACTTATAAATGCTTGTCTGAAACAGAAAATAATCCACTAATAATGATCATGTTCCTAACTTGAACTAATATCTTAGATTAGAATGTCAGGCAGAACATGTTCAAACACAATTTAGCTCAAATGAACTTCTCGAGCATGTTTAGGAAATAAGACGAACGTGAAGACGCTTTAAATATGCATACCGTTGAATAATGGACGATGGAAGGCTGCGATCAATTGCGCCGAATTCTAACCTTTGAAGCCTTTGTTTTCCATGTTATGAGTTTAATGGAATTTTCTATTAGATTATATAGCTAGGCTGGAAGGCACTGGATTATTTTATGTTTATTATTTATTGGGATTATTATTATAATAAACAAAAATGATGTTACATTTGTACACTTGTTATTCTGTTAAAACTCATAAGCTAAAGTTAGAAAGAGCACAGCGTTTAGAAACTTATGGCGTTTAAGTGTATGTTTAAACTATAGCTTTTTTTTTTCATAGAGTTATTATACATAGAGTAAGGGGCCATAGGTAGGTGAGGGTCAGAGTCTAAGAGTGTCTGACACATATTAAAAAAGGTGAAATGAGAGACCAATACTATTTTTTTGTCTAATCACATATGCAAGAAAGAGAGACAGATAGGTAGTCTCATTTGCTTTCTGTTTTTTTTATAATGAACACATTTTAGGCCGGCTTCCCTACTCTATGTATTATAACTCTATGTTTGTTTTCGTCGAAAACCCTTTTTTCATAATGTCAAGTTTTCACAGTTTATTTTCTTTGTTTTAGCGATCATAATGCAAATATACTCTGAACTTGACTATAATCCTGAGCTATCGAATTATCCCAAAAAATATACATGCTTTAAAGCAACATTACTATTTCTTAGCAAGTCGCTATTTCTACCACTTTACTTATTTTGCTTACAAAATTTAAATGTAAGTCAAAATGCTGATCATGGCTATCTTTCTCTATTTCCTATCTTATAAAGGAGCAGAGACTTTTATTTTGATTTTTCCTAAATAACCTGGACACTAAAACCAAACACATATACACACACACAATTAATATAACGCTTATATTTCATTTCTAATAAAATTTACAAGTTTATTAAGTAAATAGCTCATAAAAGCATATCATCACTATTAACACTTTGCTTCATAAACAACTTATTAATAAACACATTTTTATGCTATATTATTTCCTAATGATATTCTTGCGTGTAACATTACAATCGTTAATGCATCATAAAAAGTTGTCATATTTTACAAGTAGATACAAATAATATTACAACCTCAAATAAAACTCCATAATTGAATTGTTATTTATATTTTTATAATTTACTATCTTTATTTATATTTTTGTCTTGTGTCCACAATCAATGTGTAGTTTTAAAATGTATTTAATTGTAATTATTGTTATAAAGAAAGATATTTTTATTTACAATTTTGTATTTACATGTATCTATAAATTGTAATAAGTGTATTTTTTTTTATAATGATCTCTAAATATAATTTTGTCACGTATTCATATTCAATGCAGAGTTTCAAAAATGTGTTTTTAAAAAAATTAATAAAGTTGTAATTTTTTTATACTGATAAAATGATCTCTAATTACAATTTTGTCATGTGTTCATAATCAGTGTAGAGTTTCAAAAATGTGTTTGTATATAAAGTCTATAGTCTTGGACCAAGAGTCTTGTGTCATCTCATCAAGGTCCAGAAGTTCTTGGAGCATGGACATCATAACAACTTTTAGGTCCTGGGGACATAATTTACTTAAATTAAGATATTTTTAAACATTAAAACAAATTCAAAATAAACATTCAGTTTAAATAATGGACAGATCATTGACTTAAGTTAATTTTGTCCAAGAAAAATCAGAACAAAAGATTTGTAAAGTTTTATCATCTCGGCTATAAAATGTGGTTTTTATACGAGTCTTTTAACCTACAAACATTTCAAATCCAATTTAGTTATTTTAATGTTCAGTTGGTCTCAATTCATATCAAAACAATAATATATAAAGTGATTAATTCGTTCTTACTAGAAAATGTTGTTCTTGGACCTTTCTTTTGCCATGTGATTCTCCAAGTTTGTTCATCAAAGCAGCGGCTATTTCTGGCTGGTTCAAGTTTGTGATTGCTAGGTTTAATGAGGACATTAAATTGATCACATGAGCCTTGAATTGATGACTCTTATGAAAATCCTCTTCGGGAAGATCTCGGACCATTACAAAAAAATGTTTTGTTTCTGGATATGCCCGGAATAATCTGGTAAAAGAAATAATAGTTGACAGATTTAAAAAAAAATAATAAATATTTTTCTAAACGACTTCATATTTCATCAACTATTTTAATGTTTAGATAAAAATAAATTAGGAATAACTAATTAGTGAAGTTACTAGAAAAAAAATATTAATGGATTCAAAATGGCGATCGTATTTCTAATTGGAAAATTTTGTTGCCAAAAAGACATGGATTATTTTGGCATTTATTCCATCTCTCAATTAGGTACAAGGTCGTACGTAAATAATTCAATCAAGAGCATATTGTGTATCAGTTACGACGTTTTATAGTTTGACAATTGAGTGCAATAATCACAATTAGATCAAATCAATGACCGCTGCTTGTGATACATTTATGGTTACGATTTGTCTATATTACATACTTCCCATATAAGATTACCTCTTGAAGAGCTCAATACCAGTCTCTACAACATGGGCATACACTAGTGCCCATGTTTTTTGTACCACGTACACATCTCGACGGGATAAACCGGAAAAAGGATTCACAGTGTCCGGGTCACCGCCCCACCATAATTGGCTTATGTACCCACCCATTTTACCTGCATGTAATAAGAAAATATTATAGTAGATTATGGTAATGTTGCATAATAAGAATTCTTGTAACACGAGTGTGTTTAAAAAAAACGAGTTTGTATTATAGTATCAGTGTAGATAAATACAGTTATATCATTCATTCAGAATATAAGTATTTTGATAAAAATGAGTCCGCACTTGGGTTAGGAATCAGACCATATATTCCCATGGTTGGATCTTAAAATCTTTTTCTAAATATATTTTTTTCTAAAACCTTGACAATTTTGCGACAGTCTCCGAAAATAATTTGGCATCTGGCATTATATTGTTTATGTACTGCATGGTATATATAAAATAAATATCTCAATAAAACACAGTACCTAAGTGTTATAAAAAGCGAGACGAAAAGCATATAATTAAATTTAGTAGTTTATTGTTAAAAACATTCACACTTTTTTATAGGGAACTATAAAGACCAATGTACTACGTAGTACTGCACAGATACTAGTCAATACAAACACAATAAGAAAAATATATATTTACTTAACAACATGCCTTTGGCGTTGGCAAAAAAGTATGCCACTACATCTGGCTCTACCATTGCCCTAATTACAATTGAAAACAAATACTTAACAAACATTTCCTTAAATTGCGCAATTGCAATTTTAGACTTAGATTTCATTTGTTCCATTTTTTGAATCTTTCGTTTTGTGTTAATACAGATGATTATTATATATAGAATGCTAAATTTATAAAAACTGTGAGCGATACCGTAGATCAATAGATAAAACGACGGCACGATTTCCCAAAGGTTATGGATTCGATTCTTACCGTGTCGATGAATTTATTATTATTAAATAAGCTTGTAATGAGCTAACTTGTTTATAGATATTTTTTTGATAAGTCATTTAGATATAACAGCTAGAATCCCCTCATAATTGATTGTCCTCTTTAAGTCTAGCCAACTAATAATACTAAAAAGGTTAGCTAGCAGCTGAATTACTATTTTAAATATTTAATACGCTACTTAGCCTGTGAATGCTTAGGACTTATAGGATAGTACCTACTTCCCAAGGTTATGTCTACCATACCTAGCGATACGCAGGTATATAAAGCAGGACGGCAACGCAATAATTCTGATCAAAAAACAACATTGACTAAAAGTATTCACGGTACTACTACATCTTCGATGACCTGTTAGTGTGGTAGTTAATAACCATGACTGCTGAACCAAAGGGTGTGGATTCGATTTTTACACGGGACAATCATTTATGTGATCCACAGATTGTTGTGCCAAGTCTGTGTTTGCTTTTAAATAGGAGTTGTGAAGCCATATTTTATAGAAGCCATATTTTATAGAATTGCCTTTTTAAAAAGTTTATTTTAATGTCAGTTTTTCTGCCATCGTTGACTGTGCCCAAATACAACTGAACTTTACTTCCTAGAAGATCACATTTATGAAAAGCCAATAACAAACTTGAACAAACTATTTCATGTTTCAACTATGTACAGAAAAAAAATGTAATAGAAATATTATGTTTACAATTAACGAACAAACGCTCGAGTTGTATTTTTTTTGTTCACCACAAAAAATATGTTGTTGAATATTTAAGAAGAAAATATCGTTACCTTGTTCCCAGTATAGGTAGTATAGAGTTCAATAGAAATAATTTCATAAAAAACTTTGAGCTTATATTTATTAGTAATAATAAGAATATCACAGGTCAAATTAAATAAATTGATCTAACCCCTAGGTAAGCAAATTATTTGTTTGTGTTAAGGATGTTAAGCAACGATACAAATGCATAGAAATACACATTAACACCCAAACCCAGGAATACAGACATCTAAGTTCATCACATGCATGCCTGTTCCTGTTGGGTATCGAAACCCAGTCCCTTGGTGTCGCTATACGTTAGGCATCTGCGCTAACCACTCGACCAAAGGTGACGTAAATTATTATCAATAGAATCGATTTTTTATTGTATTTATTTACTTTACATGTATATATGTCATGACAGGACAACAGACATGTCAGACAACTTCATAAAGTTGAAGCAACAAAAAAACTCATACAACAATACTTATAATATTATTAATAAATTTGAATCAATTATTTATATTGTAAATAAACTTACCATATCTGTTTTCAATGAATATTTACTAAGAAGTTTGTACACCAGGTCACTTGAGGTTTATGATTCTATTTATTCTATATCGTTCTATATCTATTATCGTTATCATAATTACTATTACATATATTATAATACTTATCTAGGGTTGTTAAAAAGTTCTTATCTTAAGATCTAAGTCTTTCGTTATATTAATAACATATTATATTCTACTTTTATTGATAAAAATGTTAATTTTATCCAATAAAAAAAATTGTAGTCCAGTCCTTGATTGAAAGGAATCAAATGAATGTCCTCAGTCCACTTTTTAGTCATGTCATATCAATGTCAAACAAACTCTATATTATGACATAAAAATGACATTCCTATAAAGGAATGGTTATATGTTAACCTTAACATATAATTTATGATAAGATGTTAATGATGATTGATTAATACTTACATTTTTGTGTATTTCCTTATTTTAATATGTATGTTTATTCTTGAACTGTCTGTTTTATTCTCAGTTGAAGGACGTTTCTTCACATTTTGACATTTGCTTCAAAACATCTTGACTGGTTCGAAAAATTGTTATTCAAACATTAGATTTGAGGATTAAAATATCATTCATTTAAATAAACTTTGTAAAGTATAACTACGCTGTTTACATAAATTGCAATTAAGATCTAATAATAAATATAAACCAAAATACAGGCACGTCTGTTTTCACAGTTTATCACGTTAGTACTGAGAATGGAAGTTTTACGACAAACTACATTTATTAGAAGTAAACAAAACTCGTGTTTTTAAATGTCATAAGAATTCTAGAGGTTTTGGATCGAGGCTGTAGAGAGATTTTTAGAATTCAAGCCAGTTGTATATACAAATATACTTTAAAATTTTAATCTGAAATTAAAAGATATTGAACTACTTTTACTTTAAAAACATTTATTTTTTGGGGGTTGTTAAATGAAAAAAATCTGTTTGGAAATACCAACGGACATTTAATGAACACTTTTATGGACAATCCAGTCATTTGTCAGGTTTTAGGTACTTTAGAATAAATATTACAGACAATTTGTCATCTACTTCTCAATTAATACTCGTAATTATAATTTCATAATTACAAGGCAATAGAATGCACATTAACTAGTATTTATATATTTCTATGTAATACGTACAGTTTTTATATTGGATAAAATATTTTGATTTTCGTTTTAAATGATTGTAGATGGTATATTATTTCAATCAAAAGAAATGCATACAAATTTGCTGGCAAAAGCTGATAGATTAGCTTTTCTTTTACAAAAGCCGCAAACATATTTGTCTGTCAGAAAAGTGTTGTTCTACGATGACCTTAAAATGACATGTTTTCATATGTTTTGTCTAGATCTTTTTATATAACAATAAGTTAATAATTAGTGCCAGTTCCGGCTTAGTTACACAAATCTATTTACACGTACTTGATAACTCAATTATTTAGTGATAATTGTCTCTTCTCACATAGTCCTGTACGTAGAAAATATTTAATACTTTATGTTAACACTATTAAAAGTGTAATGTCAAATAAACAAGATAACTTTGAATACATTCATCCATTCTCACATGGAGTTCTGTTTTGAATATCAGGTTCATAAAGGTTGAGATCCAGTTATCATCATAAAGGTCAATTTCACTCAATTACTCATTTCCGCTTAATAAATTACTTTATTAATTAGTTCATCAAATAAGTACTCTCCAAATGGGACGGTTGAATTTATGTAGAATAAAGTTTTCCGCTAAAAAAACTCTATTTTTTTCTTTACACCCAGACAAAAAACAATAATCTGTGCATCATACAAAGAGTTGTCTAGTGTGGGAATCTAACACACGAACTTTGGGTCAGCAGTCAGTCACATCAATGATAAATACTATGTTAATTAATTCATCAATTAGTTAATCTCTTAATCGATGAGTCAATATCGTGGGGAACAAAATTGTATGTCGAAAAAACTCTAAACATTCTAATTGTTTATTTTACTCCCAGACTAGAAACATTAATCTGTGCATTACACAAAGAACTGCCTGGTGTGGGAATCGAATCCACGAACTGAGGGTCAGCAGTCAGGTTCATTAACTACTAGACCAACCGTCATAATAGATTATTATTAAATGAATGACATTTGAATGAAAGGAAAGAACAATTTATTTACAAAATATTATTATAATGTAAATCACAAAACACAATAGCCATATTTAAATTTTATTATAAAAACAACAATAGTAAAAAAATTACATAAAATAATTTACGTCAAGTTATTACGCCTCGTCATTATATGTTTATTTATTATACATATATTAATATAACATTATACTTAACTATCTTTGGAAGACATTAATAACTAAACTTATTATATATAAAATAATAACAATCTTAATTTAAGCCATAAATATGTCTGTTAATTTCCCAACAAGAATACCTTGTAACGTAGAGTTTGTTAATTCTCAAGATGAATTATCTTCGAATAAAATATTATTTTATACGTTGTCGAAATCACTGGTAATTTCTTTTATTTTTCTCATAAAAGATATATTTATATTCTACAGATAAGACAAGATATATTTGTATATTCTCATCAAAGATAAATTTGGTTCTCTTTACACAATAAGGTATTTCAGTGTCCCTCAAATAAAATAATAACGTGGAAATAATACAAGAATCAAGTCTATTGCGAATCAAATGCATAATTGGATAGTCATTTACGGAAAGTAATTGAAGAAGTCATTACTGGTCTATTGATAATGTTTATCTTTATCTATATTATAGAAGACAGCTATAATATGAACATAATGACTACTGAGTTCATTTTTAAAATATGTGTTAAAAGCTATATTATGGCTACGTATAGTATTAAGATTCCATTAAATCGATCCAAATCAGATTTTTTTTACCAGTATCTGTAAGTAAATTAATTTACAATATTTAGAATGGATAGTGACCATTAAAGAAGTAACCTATCGAGATAATTTACGCTTGCTTCGGAGTTTTTATTATTCTATAAATATTATCG
This sequence comes from Napeogenes inachia, assembly GCA_959347355.1. Classification (NCBI taxonomy): domain Eukaryota; kingdom Metazoa; phylum Arthropoda; class Insecta; order Lepidoptera; family Nymphalidae; genus Napeogenes; species Napeogenes inachia. The sequence goes on along the minus strand of OY365793.1, from coordinate 7,622,114 downwards.
TAATCTTTGATGCCTGAAGTGGACACGAATGAGCTAGTTAATATTAAAAGGAAATCCTTTTAATGTAACAGAATATGTATAAGAAAATTATTTGATAGAATTTTAAATGAATTGTCAATACCAAATAAGTATGACATTCCAACTATAATTAAGAATTCATGTATCTTGAATGGTCAATAGACTACATTTTTAACCTTATAAATACGAATTAATATTATGACTATACATTTTTTACGATTCAGTTGTCAAAGTTTCAAAAATCTTTTTGTACCAGAAGTCTACTACCTTCCCCCAAGACCCTAGTGTCTTCTCGTCGAGATTGAGAACTTCGATGAACATATTTACTAATACACTTTTCAGATCCTGGAGACAAAAACATTAAATTATAAAGACTGTTTTGTATCAATTATTGAGTACAGTCCTTAATATTATTAGATCCTTTTAATTTGACTTACATGAAAGTGCTTTTCTTGAATCTTTCTTCTGCCATGTGATTCGCCAAGCTTGACCATCATCACTGCTACCACCTCTGGTTGATTGAGATTAGTGATGGCCAAGTTCAAAGAACTCATTAGACTTATAACATGTGCCTTAAACTGATGGTTATCTGCAAACTGGTCTTCATTTAGCTTCCGTAGCATTTTGAAGTATTCTTTCGTTTCTGGGTACGCTCGGAAGTACCTGGACAAAAAGAATGTGTTCTTGTAGTACCTCTTCGGGTTAATATATTTAATCTAAGGATCCATAACCCAAGAAAGGTTATGAATCAGGCGAAGGGTCGCGTATCTTAACCATACACGAAGCACAAGGACTCACTTTCGGTTCCGTTTTTATAATTAACACCAGGAGTAAGATGCAACTGCACGACAGCGTTCCCCACGCGGTTGTAGCAGTGTCGCGTCATACCGAGAGCTGTGTGTATTTTACCGACAGCGAGGACGACGCGACGGGCAGATTCATCAGGAGAGCGATGAAGGCGACAAAATACAACATCATAGAATATAATAGCAAGATGACTATAAAAGACAGAAACTTCACTATCGTGGAAACCTTGCATGTGATGAGTGAAAAAAATACCACCACAATAGTGTTTTACTAGGAAAGCGTAAATCAGAAAATATAAGAAATGTAGGCATGGTAACTTTAAATATATTTTTTTATTAAATATCAAATACTTAAATACTTCATATTATAGCAATGTATATGTGAATGTATAAATAAATAAACTAAAATAATAATGATGATTACTATACAAAGAACTCACTAATATAGTTTTTTATGATACCTGTACTAATAGACTCCTCTTTGAGCATGTTATCTCAAAATTCAACGATTAATCTGCCAAATACAGACTAATACATAATGCAAATACATAATGCGAAAAGTCCACGAGCAACGTCTCCGTGGATAGAAGTAAAAATTAATATAAAATTAAAAAAAAAAAGCCAAGGAAGATTAAATATATGTAGCCATTTCTTAGGAATTATATCAATGTCATCTATCATCATAATCATCCTTTTCCCATAATTCTAATTATTTGTTATCAGCATACTCTATCATATTCCAAAAGATTAGGTAACACTTTTTATGTCCTACCGCCCTACTTGGGAACGTCAGTCCTACGATAACCGTTTTCGGGAATGCATGTTGGTTCTATTTACACCACTTCTCGAATACGTGCAAATAGTACTTTTATCCCTTAGCCATCTTTTACGACACCCTCGAAAGGATATGAGGCGGTCTATCCTAAACTGAAATTGAGCGATACTCGATGGTCTCAGTTAGTTGACTTCAATGCGATGCTTCTGATGATTCTTCTCCTGAACTATTCAACCGACTGTGATTCGATTTTTTAATAACAGCATCATAATCAATGGTTTAGCAATAAAAAAAACAGTGATCAGTCATGTATTTGAGAAATAATCACCGAAAAACCTAATTTCGCAATCAAATAAAATAAATGAATCTGCGCTCAACTAACACTCGGAATGGCTATCAACCAAATCAAAAATAATTGGCATATTTTTTTAAGTTGAAAGGAGGGCAAAGGATGATGCCTGTGCATCCTCTGATATTGCAATAGACCTGTATCAACCGGCCTTTGAAAATAAAAGTAATAATGGAAAAATTAAACAAAATATGTTCAGTATTAGTTTAAAATTTTACCCAGTTTTAGCAATATGTACATAGTTAATATTTGTACATGATATTTATTTAACGCTTCACATTCTTATCTTCTGTAACTATAAATAGATAAGACTCAGTATCTTATTGCGTATTAGTAAATATACATGTATATATACAAATATATAAGTATAGAACAACTGGATTGAAATTTTTATGCCACAAATTTACTAAGATTAACTTAAATATATGACAATTGAATTGAAAGGAATAAGTTTACAATCATAAACTATAAGATATTTTATGTATGCTTGTGATATTCGAGAACCAAGAGACCAAATATAAATAAATAACAACTGGATGGAAATATTGAAATGAATAACTTTATGATCATATTTTATACGGTATATTATATATGCTTTTGATCTTCCAGAACCAAGAGACAATATACGAATACATTACAACTGGATTGAAAAATTTGATGGTAATAGTTTACAATCATAGACTATAAGGTATTTTATGTATGCTTTTGATATTTGAGAACCAAGAGACAAAATATAAATAAATAACAACTGGATGGAAATATTGAAATGAATAATTTTATGATCATATTTTATACGGTATATTATATATGCTTTTGATCTTCCAAAACCAAGAGACAATATACGAATACATTACAACTGGATTGAAAAATTTTATGGTAATAGTTTACAATCATAGACTATAAGGTATTTTATGTATGCTTTTGATATTTGAGAACCAAGAGACAATAAATATATATATATATATATATATATATATATATATATATATATATATATATATATATATATATATATATATATATATATATATATATAGCAACTGGATTTAAAAATCAGACACCAAAAGTTCAATGATTAACTATTCTGTATTTTATTGATGCTTTTGATCTTCCAGAAATCAAAGTGATGATAAAATCTTTAGTAGTTTACACAGTCTATTTTTTCAACTGAAGATCAATAAATTTTTATGAGGTAATGAAATTGATTGAAGGAATTCTAGCGTCTAGAGTCGTTTAAGCTTTATGTTAATATTTAAATCTGTGGACATTTAGGTCAGTTATAGGTTATATGTGAGGTTTTCAAATAACTCAAATATAAAGAGAATATTTACTAGATGTATCCACGTTATATCGGTATTTTACCCGACTAGTTTCATACCATTATTTCCATTCGGGGTCCTTACTCATTGACTCGAAGAACGCCACTCTTCGACTTGCGTCATGAACGCAGTTTTGACGTAAATTGAGGCGGGTAAATAAATAAATATATTTGTTATATAAGTAAAGACATAAAAGTCATCTTGAATTACGTAATAGCATAAATTTGAAAGATAATATTATCTGTTTTCTTTTGACGAGAGATTCATCTAAATTCTTTTCATTCCAAAAATATTATTTTTTTATTATCATATTTTATTTTCTAGAAGCACAGATAATAGAGTCAAAGAGAATACGGTAAACCTGATTATAATCGGATCCTAAGAAAATATTCAATTATGGGATTACTTGCAGATGCGTTCCTTGAAGTAGGTACGTAGATAGAGAAGAGAAGAAGAAGGGAAAGAAGAGAAGTAGAGATTAGGCTTCCGACTCACTCACACTCTTATAATAGTTCATTTACACTTATCTTCTGTGAGAGGATAGTACCATTTGAGCTGCAGTCGAATAGGCTGTACCACTTTGACTCTTACGTCAATACACACACAGAAACACACACACGACAACGTACACAGATACACACACACGACAACATACCCACACATACCACAACATACACACTCACACGCACACACGTTCATTAAAAAAATATATTATGTCATCACATAATGTTATATTCGTGGTATTTATTGAGTGTAACTATTTATAATTGTACATTAAAAATTTACAACAAAAATTCAAGGGATCAAATTTGTTTACAACTCGTGATTTTTTTCATATTTATAAAAATATAAAGAAAAGTAAGATAACATTTCTTAAAAATATAGTTAGTTCTTTGCAAATTAGTCTTGATATATTTAACAAAAGGTTTTATATCATTATAATAACATTTATCAAGTCAATATTTAGCGCGTATTGAATTAGTCGTTCTCTAATAATCACCAGACGTTCTATAATATTAATTTGAAGAAACACATAATAAGATTAATTTAAAACACTAATGGTCAATTATCAATTATCAATGGTTCAATCATTTTGTCCAATCTAGTATAATATGATTCCATCAAGTCTCTTTCATTGCTATTCTATTCTCATTATCTCGGTCTAGTTATTGAAGGACTTCGAATAGAAAGTATTCGTGTATTGATCTTGGTGTGTGTTTGTCTGTCTGGGCATAACTCCCAAACAGATAGATTTAAATTGATTACTAGTTTGATCAAAATCGTGAATGATGATGAAGTATGTTTGATCGAAATCAGTTCAGTTAAAAAAGTCTTTATATTATATATATTTGGAATTTATATTATTGTATCGACAATATTTTTTTACAATAATTTCTATAACGAAAGAAATATAAGATATGGTAAGGAAGATGTTAAAATATTCATCATAAAACCTACTTTGTTATTACCTTTTCAAGAGTTCTGTGCCAGTAGCCATTGAGTTAGCATATACTGGAGCCCAGGATTTCTGTATTGCATACACATCTCGACGAGATAACCCTGAGACTGGATTCACAGCATCTGGGTCCCCGCCCCACACCAGCTGACTGAATAAACCTCCCATTCTTACCTAAAACAATTATTGTATTAAATATTAATTATATACAAAAATATGAAGTTTTATAATTTTAAATATTTTTAATTATGAAAACATAAAAACTTCTTTAATTATTGGTTGATAAATAAAAAGTTATAAACTGGATATATCTTTTAATATCTAAAATCAATTATTAAAGTTTTTAAAGGTCATTCACACTATTGTGTTTTTATATTTTTTTATCTTATATCATCAAACCCTATCACGTTGACACCATTTTGTGTTGTAAAGCTTTATATAGAAAATACTCTTAAAAAGTATCCATTAATAAATAATTTAAAGTACCTTATAAAGTATTAATAAAGATAACTTTTTAAAGTTTAAAGAAGAGATTACTGATAACAAACAAAATACAACTCACGAAAGAGAAAACCACGTCTCTATCTTTTGAATGTCGTTGATTTAATAAGAATCATCCCATTAACATTTCTTCATTCAATGACTCTGACATTTGATCTTCATTATCAGAAGCTGCGTATTATTATTAACGAATAGAAATTTTCTTTTATATTAAGTATTGCGTAATATTAATAATAATTAATCTATGAATCCAATTAAAATATAATTAATTATTGCTTAAAAAGACAAATCTTTTAACTAAATCGTTTCTTATTACGCTGTATTTTGTCAGAAGTACCTAAAAGGTCAACGCTCGGGTGCCATACCTACGCTCGAGTTAATGCCAGTTCAGAGGCAACTTAAATTTTTAAAACTATTAATTTTAAAAAGTCGTAGAACAAATGTTGTTGGGATTGATGTGGAGAGGCTGCCTGCAAGAGGTGGCCAATTAATTACAAATAACCCTGTGTACATATAGTAAATAACATAACTTAAATAACTATATATTATTGGGTTTGCGAGAGAAACATAGTCGATAGAATTTTATGTCGGAAATGTCTTTATATTTTAGCGTAGTTTTATAGCCACAAGGTTATAAGAAATAAATTATTTCTGTTATTAATTTTTCAACAGATTTTTTGTCTTTAATTAGAATCGCTATAAATCAATAATTTATAGGAAGCGAGTTTTATTTTAATAATTATAAAAAAAATGATTAAATTATTTTTAGCGTATTTAAAGTCTTGGGTAATTTTTTTTTTTAATATTAACAAAAATGGTACAATAACTGGACTTAATGCTAGCAGCAACAACAAAGTATTCTCAACAAAATTAAAAGAGCATATTAACAATAAACAATAACAAAAACTTGTATAATATATTTATTTTGTTTTTATAAACAACTCCTAAATAAAACTTTTAACTAATTGAAGCCTTAGACAGGACTAGGTGGCCATTGCTCGGTGTAAAACATTTGTACCAGATATTTATTTATATATCAAATTTTAATATATTTAAGAGATGACTTGACATTCAAATCAACGTTTTAAATAAATGTGGAATGAAAAATAAAGCGACATGGCCAGATATTCCAACTCGCGACCTCTGAGAACCCTTCCCGTCGCTCTAACAATCGATCTACCGTATCGCTATTGGTAGAGCGATGGGACGGTTTTCTTGAAGTCACAGGTTCGAATCCCTGCCCGTATCGGTTTATTTTTCATAGTATATTTATGTAAAATTTCAATAAGCTTAACATGGCTATACATGTGTATAGTTATTTTCAAACCTTCAAATCACAATTCTAAATAAATCACAAACGTCATTTAAGCATTATTGAACTCATTGAGTCACTTGGAATTAGGCTGGTAAATATTTGATGAGAGTGGTGTATTTAGAAGTGGGTCATTGTCAGGTTAATATTGAAATCACTTGTCGATAATAATGATTTTATGGAATTTAATGTAATATAGGGATTTAGAGTTCTCATAGAGTAGTTTTGTATATTTTTAAATATAAATGTGGTTTAGAGAAAATATGGAGATTGTAAAATGTTACAAATATAGTTTATTATATACATAACTTTAAAAAAAATGTAAGTAAATATAAATTTATTTATATTTGAACTAGTCGTTTTTAAAACAATGAATTCGTTATATTACATTCGATTTCATAAACGAAGTTAAATTTTTAATAAAACATGTACATAATATTTATTCATTTACTTGTTTGAAGATAGAGCATATTGTAAAAAAATCTTACCGTTAAGATTATTGCAAGAAAAATCCAAACTCGTTAACACAAAAAATACAAAACACACAATCACGTGTGTTGTCACAGTTTGTCATGTTACAACTGAGGTTTTAAATATTTACATTGGTCGTAATATAATAACATGCGTATTTGAATCCCATTTTTAAAGCTAATTGTGACTTACTTATATTTTGTTTTTATTATTTAATTATATTAATTTTCATTAAATTAATTCCATTTATTCATTTAACTTCATTAATGTTCAATATATTTTATTAATTAAATTCATTTAATTTCATTCATTTTCATTAATGTAAAAGTGATTTTTAATGAAATTAAATTTCTTGGCGTTTAAAATGAAATATTTATGACAAAAATTGTCATAAAAAAGAATGAACTAATCCTAAACTGGATAGCAAACATAGTTATACATAGTTTGTAATATTTTTAAACCAAGTTCTAATAACTTATTAAATAATAATGAATATAAAATAATTTAAATATAAATGCAACATATGTCACACAAATAAGTTAAGCATTTCTTGAAACGAGATGTGTAAGCATCGCAATAACCTCTACAAATAATCTATGACCCTAAAACAGTTAATATCATATCAAGTATTCATTTATTTATCACAGACAAACAAATAAAGTGAACATATATATACAAAAAAATGATTTCATTTATCTGCATATTATATATACATGAATATTGAAATGAAAAAAATATATTAATTTTATTTCTTTTCTTTTATGAATAACAAAAATCTTTTTAAATAATAGTAAATCATAACTTGTTTCAGAGCCCGTTTCGTTAAAAATAGAAGAAAGATTTTACGACTTTTATCATTTTTCATCTAAAATGATAAAAGTCGTAAAGTCGAAAAGTGCTTAAGAGAATATAACTAAAAGAGTTTAATTAAATTAACTTATTGAGTTAATTATTTATTGCACATTATATTATATATTATATAATGTGCAACAGCAAACTCAAAAGCACGTCATGCTTTATGGGCCAACAGAATGTATAGGAGAGAATGTTTGGATTATTGTCCAAAAATAATTAAATCATATCTAAAAATAAATAAATCTATATATATAAACAAATGTTCAATATAAGGATAATTGAGAGTATTATACATATTTATGTATTTATATATATATATATATATATATATATATATATATATATATATATATATTTATTGTTAGGATGCCGTAGGTAGGTACTAAAAGGGTCAAAACGGAACTCTATTACTAAGGCTTCACTGTCCGTCTCTCTCTCTCCCAGCTGATGTATTTTTGTTGTCGCCTTAACAACAATCACAATACAATAGAAAATAAAATAAAATAAATATTTTAAGAATGCTCCTACAATATATATATATTTTTTAATTTTAATAACGGCAATAAATAGACGTTTCATAAATTCAAAGAATATTAAGTTATTTATTATCTTTAAATATGCATAACTTAATGAAAATGAAATAAATATTTAAGGGGGTTCCTATACAACAAACATGATTTTAGCCGTTTGTTTTATGTAATGGTACGGAACCCTTCGTGCGCGAGTCCGACTCCCACTGGCCAGGTTTTTTGTTGTTTATTTTGACACCAATATTCTAAGTGGTCAGTGGAACTGTAATAATTAGTTGAATGTATTATTATAAAAATATTCTTATGAAAAAAAAAATATAACTTGTTTTTTGTTTAAACACATCTTTAGGTTTTTTATAGTTTATTAACCACAGATGTTTAGGTCTATTTTACTACAGATTTTTAGATGTTTAATTTTTATGGTATTATATTTAATATATTAGTGTAAAAATTAAGACCTCGTATTAAGTGGGATCCCATGGACGGCCATGGGAATTGCCATTGTGGAAATTTCCCTTGCGTTGATGTTGAGATTTGGATTTAAAAAATGAAGACGCTTAGGGATTCCAAGGTCCTCGGGAGATAAAAGGTTACTTAAATTTTTATGACATGGTAATACTACCAATTTACGAACCGTCAATTGATCATAGCCAGGCTCTACCATCCACATAATATATATTTACTAGCTTTAGCCAGCAGATTTTCCCCCTCCGTATAGGTAAAAACAGCCTTGCTATGTTGGACGGAAGAATTTTATACTACCGCTCGTACAGTACTTATTTAGGTATTAATTATTAAATATATTATTTTCTTTACTTCTGTTAACCTGTGTGCAAATTTTTATGTTCATCGGTTTAGGAATTAAAATGTAACAACGTGACGAATAAAAAAAATATTATTCTCCTTTTCAGTATTAGTTAGGATTATTCAAAAGTAGATAAAACAATATAAAATGTTTTAAAGATTTAGGGGTTGATTTTGAAAAATAAAAACACTAGCTTATTTTTTCCTGGGTCTTCAACTATTTTCATTACGAATATCATCCAAATTGGGCTGGTTGTTTCGCCGTGAAAGCGTAACAGACCAAATGACAGACAAACTTTCACATTGATGTTATTAGTATGAAATTATTGATTTTATAGACAAAAGATATTTCATATAAATAATAATAATATCATAGGACAAATTACAGAAATTGATTTAACCCCTAAGTTAGCAAATTATTTGTTTGTATTAAGGGTGTTAAACAACGATACAAATACCAAGAAATACACATTATAAATAATTTGAATCTATTTAATAAACAACCAAACCCAGAAATAGAGACATCTATGCTCATCACATACATGTTTGTCCCTGTCGGGTATCGAACCCTAGTACCTTTGCGCCGCCGTTAGGCGTCTGCGCTAACCACTCTACCAAGGGCCGTTATAAAATACGTCCTTTATTTATTTTTATGCCACTTAATTAAATCGTAACGTGAAGAAATGTTTATGAAGCATGACTATGTCGTATTTCAAACACAAAAGAATTATTAGAACTAGCGACTGTATCAAAATAATTATTATGCACTTAAAAAAGTAATAAAAATGTCGAAGAATTTGTCCATTACAATTTTTTATGCGTTATGGAGTATAAGTCTATGATATCGTATCAGAATGAATACCAAAACTTCAATCTTTAAGAAAAAACTATTTAGCTCTCTTCATAGTATCTCACTACAAGCATTAAGTATTTTATATAGAACATTAGCATTAAGTACCTGGCCACCATTATGTCAAAATATTTTTAACAGCAAAAAAAAATATGGTTGCCTGTAAAGTCGGTTTTACGGGCGAAGATTTACGTGACCACGTCTTTTTCTCGGTAGAATATTTATTGATATGAATATTATTAAATTGCACAATATTTTAATAATTTGAGTGATTTTGTTGAGGATAGGACGATGAAGACGTTGTCACGTAAAATCATTTTATATATTATTTATTTTATATTATATTATTCATGTTATTATTTTTTACAAAATTTATTTACAGACTTTTTCGATACATCAATTAGTTGCGGAGATATCGATCATTGAAGTTATTGTTTGCTACCAGTATTTTATATATTTATTTTTTTCAGTTATAAAAAATACTATTTCCAATTGTGTCTACCAAGTATGGTCACATGTACTGGCCTACATATTAAATAATAATAAGTACAGATAATGTTATGTGACGTCACTTCTGATTTTATATATTTTAATATTTTTAATTTTAAAGAATTAATTTGAAAATCAAAACACTTATTCAGATCGAAGGTTCAAATTTTTGCTAAATAAATTTGAAATTAATTAAAATTTGTAATTGTAAATAATGAAGTTGAAAATTAAAACATTTACTTAAATTAGATGTTAAAATTCTTGCTCAACACATTTTAAATCAAGTTTTCTTATATCTGCCACTTTTTCTTAATATTTGTAATTTTAAAGAATCAATTTGAAAATCAAAACATTGCTCGGCGGACCGATCATGTTTGAGTGGGAGAGAGACGCAAGGCATTCGGCGGGCCTCTCTCTCGGTCGGTGACTCATCGTTACGACGTGACAACGTCTTAAATTAGGTTAAGCTGGGAGTCACTTATGAAAAAGTGTAACGCCCGGTAACGTAACGATGAGTCACACATACATAGAATTTTTTTGTTTGTTAAGTTGTTGAACAAGAATCACTTTAATTTTATGAAATATTATTTAGTGTAATACGCTAATAGATAACGTGTCGATCTCAAAAATAAACAAAAATTAAATATACACTAAAAGTGTTAAATAAAATATATTAACAGAATTTTCATTTGTCTTATAAAGAGTTGAAAATATTGTATTCTCTTCTACTCTGCTTATTCCGGTTGCTTAATCTGTTCATAAAAGTTAATCGCATAGGCATTATTAAAATCGGTGCACTATATTATTAATTTACTAAAAGAATACTAACTGAAACAAGAGTGCGAATATCATAAGCGATGTTGATTAACAGCGCTTATGATATTCGCCCTTATGTATATTATAAGGTCACTATAAAAGACTTAAAATAAGACTTGTTACCATATGTAGGACAGTAGGGTATTTATTTATCGCTGATTATAGTAAATTTTTCGTAAAAAAACACTAAATTGAAGACGCTACAGTTCCATCATGGTATGCATGTAAAAAGAAAGTAAAGCGTCTAACCGGTAGAAATCGATTAAAATGGAAAACAAATAATAAATACTTGAACAAATTATAAAATTGTTGTCTTGCCTTATTTCTGCATATTTTTGGACGATGTTACATAAAGAATAAAATAAAAAGGAACATAACAAAAACATATTTCATACACTGTTTGAAAACTAGAGCGTTTGTGGCTATTTATTTAATTCTTATTAGTGACTGCTTTACAAATTCAACCTTTTTGTTTATCTTCCACGTAAGTTGATCCCTCTTACGCCTCCTTAAGTACATTAATATAAAATGATCTATAGTGAGCGGCAATAAATATTGCACATCGACCTTTGGAAAGAGACAATCGGCTAATTTCGGCTTTGTAGAGCATTATCTCTGTCGCACGAAATTTAAACAGTATGGTAACTATAAGGAGCTGTTAAAACAAGTATAATTTGCTTCTATTGATAATTATTTTTATTCTTTGTATAAAAGCCACAAATTTTTCTATAAGTGGTGGCTTTAAGCTGGGGTAAAATAAAATAATAAAAAAAAGACGTGTGGCACTCGGAGACTGCCGCGGTAAAGCTATTACATAGCATTTTTATCAACTTATGCAATTATAGTTATTTATTTATTTATGTAGTTTTTTTTTTCTTTGATGTTAATTCAAGTTGTGTAACTTGCGTGTGCGTGGTGATCTATAAAAAAACTAAACTTTTAGTGAATAAATTACTCATTTATAGGGTTTTCCTACGCTATATAGGATAAAATTTTAAATAAGAATGGTATAATTTCTCAATTTAAATTCCTATTTTAGTCCTATTTAAATGAGAAATTATCAATGCTATGTAATACCATAAAAAAGTTAATAATATTAACAGATAAAACGTTTTTAACCTTAAATCTCAGGAATAAAGTTCAATTACGATTGTTAAATTCTTGTATTCAGGGTACTTGTAATTCTTTTGTAACACCATAACAGAAAGTCATTGAAATGAAAATCCTTGTTGAAAAAAATACATTTGTACAAGTAAAACATTTATTTTAAACCAAACATGTGAATGTATGTAATGCGCTTACGCTATTGATAAATGATAGGTACACAATACTGGTGTGTTAGGTTATTTTCGTTACAGAATTTCTGGATTCGGTCTCCACGCTCAAGGCCCGCGATAGAAGCCATGCAATAGCTTAACATGCTTACATTATGTTCACATAATTTATTATTTAGGAAAATTATAACTGTAAATAATAAAGACCATTATAGCTATTCTTGAAATGAGACTTTGTAATAATAATAATTCTAATTCTCAGCTACTTCCATTACACCATCTGTGCTCTCAAAGAGGTCAATATCACTGTCACTATCAGCTGTATTTATCACTAGTCCATCAGTGTAATTGTCTAAACTGTGTTGAATGCTTCTATATTCATTTTCACATTTGATTATATGATCGCAAACCTTTTTCCACTCTTCAGCGCCGATGTTTGATGTTGGCTGTCAGTGGTTTATTCTTGTTTAGTTTAATTTACGAATTCATATAGTTATTTACATATTTTCTCCGTTTTGTTGAAAGAAAATATGACCTAATAGCAAGAGCAATATCCTACATTATAAGGGGCTGTAAATCCCATTCTTTCCAGAATGAAAATTAAGTTCAAAACGTAACCTTCCATCGGTAAGTGATCGAACATGGTATTTTTTTTACGTTGTTCTTCATTACAATAAACTATTTTTGTTTTTTAAATGGTTTACAAATTATAAAGATATCTATGTGCTATATCTAGGGATTATTATTCTAGATTTCCCGTGGACGTTAACTGACGACAGATATGGATCGACACGATTGCACAGAAAAATTGGGAATAGAACCATTTTAGTCCGCAATATTTTAATAACTAATATTTAATAGTTTAGAAAAATAAGGCTGTAGTTTTATTGTAATTTTTTTGTCGTTTCTTTTATAAGACGTTCTCAAAGTGGCGAATAAAAAATTAAAAATATGTATTAACCTGACCATTTTTTTGAATATACTTTCAATAAATGTTTTTGATTTTGTTTTTCTAGTTTATTTGTCGTATTGATTATTTTTAAATGCTACCTTAGTTATTTTCTAGAACGGAATATAGCTGAATGTTATCGCACACGGCAAAATCCTCTAGGTGATAGTACTTTTTGATGTATCTCGTTCTAGCAAGTGATGGAAAGCACTTAAACAGCCTTTTAAAAGCAGTAGGTACTACCATAGAGATAAGGATCACTATCGATATCGCGGATAAGTTTACACAATGTTACATCACTAGAAAAAAAATTGTTGTCTACGGCAGTGTACGCCTGAAACATATGAAGCTCCTTCTATGCTTTAATTATTATTTTGAGAAATAGGTAGTGTGGTAGATAATGCTCTACGAAATCGAAATCAGCCGATTGTCTCTTTCAAAAGGACGATGTGTAATATTTATTGCCGGCTACTGTATCACAACGTCTTATTTTAAGAATGGGTATAATGGTTTTTATTATGTGCAGTTATAATTTTACTAAATAATAAAATTTTTAAATAATAAAAACCATATTTATTAAATTATATTACTCCCCAATTAAAATAACCACTTATAGAAAAAAAAATGTTTTTATACATAAAATAAATATAATAAGAAAAGAAGAAAATTATACTTGTTTTAACAGCTCCTAGTAGATACAGGAATGATTGCATTTCTTGCGACAGTGATAACGCTCTATGAAGCCGAAATTAGCCGATTGTCTCTTTCCAGAGGTCGATGTGCAATATTTATTGCCGGGTACTATACTTCTAAGTGACAAATTTCTACCTAATAATTTACTTTAGTCATAATATTTCTGAGTCATATTTCAGTTGATAATGTCATTAAATTGTCTTCACTCTACGGCATAACCGGGGTATAACCATAGAATTAATATACACTCTATGGGTTATAACCTATGGACCATAAAAGCTGCAATTTGATAACTAGCTTAAAGTTGTAGCTTAAAGCGTGCTTATAATGTCATACATGCTTATTGTATTTAAAAGATCATAATTTTCAATTTACCAAATACACTTATATATATATATATATATACACTTTTTATTTATGGTCTTATAAATTATCAGTTCTTCGAGAATTGTGGTATATAACATTCAAGTATTTTTTCAAATCCGGCTGTTTAAAAGTTGTAACTTATGAGCAGTGTAGCCGACTTAGGGGTTTTCCCCCTAAATTTAGGGGGAATCTAAGCGTTCCGTGGTTTAGGGGACAAAATGTTTAGGGGTTTTGTTTAGGGATTTTTAAATTTCGATAAATATTTGAAAAAAACCGTATCATCGGTAGAATTTTCAAACAAGGTTGTAACTGCTGACCCGTATTTTGATTATTGACATTTGACTAGTACCATTAAATTAAAATTAAAGTTTCAAAAACATCATGTTAATTCCAAGAAGAATGAAAGTTGTTAATATGTATCATCTAAATGATAGTAAAGAATCCATATATTTTATTTGTTAAACTTGTAGTTTAGGGGTTTTGTAGGGGTTTCCGAGATTACATTTAGGGGGAAAAAAATTTCAGGTCTTGGCAACACTGCTTATGAGTTGTCATTTGTGGATTCTTTGGCGGGAAATCAAAAAGCGCGCATTTTAAAAAAGGCCCAAAAATATAAAATTTCAGTTTTCGTGTTTATATTGTATATTTTCAAGTAAATAGTTACTTTTAAGGGCTGTTATAAATAATAGTAGTTATGAGTGTAAATAGCGACGGGGGAGACCCCGTCGAAAGAGTTAAAAAACGAAAAATTGTTGGCGGTCGTCCAGAAGGCGTCGTAAACTATAATATATTTAAAAAGCCATTGTATAAAAGATTGTTTCTAGAAAACCACAGTGGCGATTGTGTGGTGTATGTGGAATCTACTGAAAATGAAAAAGTCGGCAATAAAAACCCTATCGTCCTTACGAAAACCTTTACGGAAAACGTTAAAGGAATAGTAGGAGTACACCGAATAAATGCCTACAAAGTGGGCGTTACGTTTAAAAAACCCGCGCCTGCCAATAATTTCTTAAATATGGATAGTTTTTTTATTAAATACAAGCTAAAAGCATTCATACCAGCCTATATGACTGAAACTATTGGAATAATTCGATTTGTTCCCAAAGATATGTCTAATGAAGATATTTATAAAAATATTGTTGCTGATGCAGAGGTTGTATCAGTCAAGCGATTTATGAAAAGAGAAAACGGAAACTTAATACCCCTGGGCACAGTTGCAGTAACTTTTGCCGACACTGTTTTACCACAGTTTACCTTTATTAGCCTATTTAGGTACTCGGTACACACCTATGTGCCACCACTCATCCAATGTTATAAATGTTTAAAATTCAACCACTCCGCGAAAGTCTGTAGAGGAGATCAAATGTGTTCCTCGTGTGCAGGTCGCCATTCCTACAAAGAATGTGATGTAGAAGGCATCACTTGTATAAATTGTGGAGGTAGTCACTTGGCTATCTCTAGAGATTGTCCTGTAAAGCAGAAGAAAACGGCAGAGAAGAAAGAAAAGCACCGTCATCGTTCCTATGCCACTGTTGTGAGTACCCCACCACCCAATATAACATCTAAAACATTCCCCACAATAAATGAACCAAGTAAGTCAGTATCACAACATCTTTCTACAGTAAAAAATGTAAAAACAGCATCAAATTGTATTGATGCTGAACAAATTATAAATAATGATATAATTATCAGTGCATTAGTCAAGTCTTTAGTTGCCCTTGGTAATAATAGGGATGGTATACCTTTAACAAATAAAAAGATAAAAGAAATATTATTACATAACTTAATAACTTAATGGATACTTATTTACAAATTATTCAATTTAATATACAAAGTTTAAATAGTAAAAAAGCATTATTAAACAAATTCCTTTTAGAACAAAAAGTTGATCTATGTTTATTGAATGAAACCTGGTTAAAAGATACTAGCAATATACCTTCTTTTACATCATATAATTCTAATAATGCTATAGTTTTGAATAATATTTTATATTCTACTGAGATATCTCAAGATATAGGAATTCCCAAATTATCACTTAAAGATTGTATTTTTGCAATACCTGAAATACCAATAATTATTAATCATATTAAGGATAATACAAACAATATTTATAGGGATGACATATGGCCAATGTATAGATGTAATTATAATTCTTTAATAAACCATTTACATATTAGCTGTAATCTAGATTCAATCCAAAATAAATATGATTTTCTAGACTTTATTAGTAAGAAAACTCATTTCTATACTATATACACAGATGGTTCCAAAAATATTGATGTTGTCACTTCTGCTTTTTATGATCCTCAAATGATGGTTTCAAAATGTATTCAATTAGACAAAAATTGTAGTGTCTATACAGCAGAAAGCTATGCCATATTGACTGCCTTAAAATTAATAAATAGAAATGTAGATATTAAGAATATATTAATAGTAAGTGACTCCAAAAGTGTTCTAGCAACTTTATGTAATAATAACTTAAGTTTTAAACAAAATTACATTATATATGAAATCAAACATATGTTGGACCAGCTGATTAAAAGTAATAAATTTATCGAGTTTGTGTGGGTGCCATCACACAGTGGCATATATGGAAATGAGGTTGTAGATGCTGCAACTCGTCGAAAATGCGACGAAGACCATTCGGATTTTATGAAAATCCCATATACTGATTTTTATTCCACCCTAAACAATAATTTCAAACAAATATGGAGAGAATATAGAAAGCACATCATTCAAACAAAAGGAAAATGGTACGCGGAGGTCCAAAAAAGCTTACCTATTAAACCCTGGTACTATGACCTAAAGTATTCTGGGAGAAAATTCATTACAACAATTAATCGTCTATGCTTCGGACATTGCTTAGTTCCTGCCCATCTTTTTAGACTTAAAATCATAAAAAATAATAAGTGTGCACATTGTTCACAAGAAAATGCGGATATTAAGCATTTAATTTTTGAATGTTCGTCATTTAACGTACAACGGCTGATTCTTGTCAGTGACATTAGCGAAATATCGCAACAGAGTTGTATAAGTGTTCCCCGCCGTGTTCAGGAATTACTTTCAAATAAACATTATTTTAAGTCTATTTTTAAGTATATCTCGAATACTGTTGAAAATATTTAAATATTAGTGTAACTTGTAACAAATTAAATATTTAATTTAATTATTATAATTTTTAAGAAAAAAGAGAAGTGTAATGAAGCTATTTTTACTGTCATTGCAATTCAATGTTAATTATTTTTTTATAAATGCATTTATATTATATTGTTTAATGTTATATTAGTTTCATGATTTGACTTAAATATCATACTTTAAAAATAGACATGAATAGTGTTATATAGCTAAAAAAGATTTAATGTTAATGTAATTCCATGTCAACTTATTTATAAATTATATAATTTTATTCTATTATTGCGACTGAAGGGCTTGTACTCATGGTCATGAAATAAATTAAAAAAAAAAAAAAAAAAGTTGTCATTTGTCACTTTGACATTTAATCACAAGTCGCGTGTTTCTAACAGTGCACCTTTTATTTACCTCTTACAAGAAAAAACAATTTATATTTAAAATAATGGTAAACGAAACGGCAGTGAATAGTATTGGAAATGTTTTAAACGACCCTAAAAGACCCATGAAAGAGCGTTTTCGGGCTCTTTTTACACTGCGAAATATAGGTGGAACAACTGCTATAAAATGCATCAGTGAATGCTTCATAGATGAGTCAGTGCTGTTAAAACATGAGTTAGCTTATTGTCTAGGGCAAATGCAGGATAAAAATGCGATCCCAATTCTCAGAAGGGTGTTGGAAGATAAAAATCAAGACCCAATCGTACGACATGAAGCCGGTTAGACTTGCTTATGTTCTTTATCACTCACGTAGTAATTATCTTTTTTATCTCATGCTATTGGTTATAAACACGTCAAAATGCAACATTTTATTTAATAAAAGACTATAGTATATGCTATGCTATTATAATTATTGATCTGTTTCTTTTATTAATTATTCTTTTAAATAAATAATAATATGAAATATTATTAGTAAGCCCCTTTTTATTTTTTAGGTGAAGGCCTTGGTGCAATAGGAGACCCTGATCTTAAGGCAATACTAGAAAAATACCAGTATGATCCTGCAGTTGAGGTGGCTGAGACATGTCAGATTGCTTTACAGAGGCTCAAATGGGTAGCCGATGAGAGTTCTGTAGATTCTAATTTATCCAAAAGCAAATATGCATCTATAGATCCTGCACCCCCTAGTAGTGAGGATAATGTGGAAGAGTTAAAGAAAACTATGATGGATGAAAATCAATTATTATTTGATAGATACAGAGCAATGTTTAGTTTGCGTAATTTGGGAACCACTGAAAGTATTAATGCTCTAGGTGAAGGTGAGCTACTTAACAAAATAACAAAACAATTTCTAACAGATTAAAATTGCTTATAATTAGATTTACATATTAAACTCTAAATTTAAATTTATATTTTAATTACTCTGTTGCAATTGTGTTCACGGGAAGATGGGTATGTGACACCTTCATCTCATTTTTAGGGGAAAACTACAATCATATTCAGTTGCAAAGCAGTGATTATATAGTTCAATTATTATATGTAGTACTCTTGAAAATCTAAAATGCAGTATAACAAATTTAATGAAATTTAAAGCTATAAAAATGACAATAATATAAATTATAGTAATTTAAAGTTCTTAAACAATTAAAACTTATATTTAGAAACTTTTCAACTGAATCTAGTAAATGTATGCAGTGTAATCTTTTTACAGGTTTCAAAGCTAGCAGTGCCTTGTTCCGTCATGAAGTAGCATTCATTTTCGGTCAAATGCAAGATGAGCGTAGTGTGCCATTCCTTAAACAGACATTGGAAGATGTGTTGGAACATGAGATGGTTCGGCATGAAGCCGCTGAAGCCCTCGGTTCTATAGCCACTGAGGAGTGCACTGAAGTACTTAAAAAGTATGTATTTTCATTAATAATTTATGCTTTTTTACACATATTTATTCTATGGAAAATATTTTCTGAAAGTATTTGATATCTGGGTATATATTTTATTAATAAAAAGAATTGATAATATGAGGGGTATAAAAAAAAATGTTTTAATTACAAAATACTAAAACCAAGACATGTGTATTTTCTTGCTATAGTGTGTGTAGAGAGAGATTGTTTGTATTTTCTTGTTCTACTTGTATGTGTGTTCCTTACTATCTCATTATTTTGTTGAGTATTTTATAAAATATAACCTGACAAGACCAATCATTATATCTTAAAACTTTTTAATTTAATTAAGCTGTATTGTTAAACTTTGGTGACTTTTTATATTATTTCTTGATCTAATTGTTTTTGTTCTAAATATTTTTGTCTTGGTTTTTGAAACTAAATGTTACATTTAAAGTGTTTTTTTTATGGATGTGGTTTTAATTGCCTTTATATTTTTTGATTCCTAAATAAATATATGGACAGAATTTAAAACAGATTTATGATTTATGCTCTCTATGTACAAAAAAATATGATTAAATTAAAATATTATAAAAAATTTCGAATAAATATGTATCTTCGCATATATGGGCAGGATTCGAACCTGCGACTTTTAGTAAACTGTATCGCTGCCCGCCTTCAATTTAGCATTAGATATATACCTAATTGTCTTTATAGGGACGGAAGGTCCAATGGTAGAGCGACGGGATGGTTTCTCAGAAATTGCGGGTTCGAATTCTATTATCTATTTTTTTCATTTTATATTTGTTAATTTTAATTATATTTGTTTCAGGTACCTCGATGATCCACGGCCAGTTGTAAGAGAGAGCTGTGAGGTCGCTCTAGATATGTCTGAATATGAAAATAGTCCAGAATTCCAGTATGCCAACACTTTAATAACTGTTCAGAGTTAGGGTTGCCACCAAATAGTTATTATTTGTTATGTATTTTGATAAATAAAGTATTATTTTATTTATTTTTGGTTTGATTGATAATATCATTTACCATATTTCAAATATTGTCTGTTTTTTTTCTTAAATGATTAGATTATAGGTTCTATTCTAGTTCGAACAAAGTTATTGTTTGCGTTTCTATATCTTTTATATTTATATATGTATATTTCTTCTGTAAATCTGTTTGTCACTGAATTTCCAAATAGCTGGATCGATAATTATGGAGACCAATTGTTTGAATAAATCCCTGGATTAATTGTATCCACGTATGGACGGGAAGGTGAAGTTGAAGATGAATTTTAAAGTTTTTATTCTCAGTAACTTGCAAGTTTTGATGTAAAAATGGTGATTCAAAGGACAGATGGATATGTGTTTAACATATTCTTAAAATCTCTTGAAAATCTATTCATCAGAAGGGCTATTAATTATTCGAAGGACTGAGCATCTGCGTAATCCTGCTTGGTAACGGCCTTTCTGAAAAAAAAATAATTTAAGAAAGTGTTCAGAAATTAAAAATTGGAAGAGGAGGATTAAACCCTTAAGCAATTAAATTAGAAGCGCATTTCGAGTTCGTGTATTTGATAGTCTGCTTTGGATGTCAAAGCTGTCCTCAAACACAAGAACAATAACGTTAACAAACTGCAAACATCAGGGTACATTATCACCAAAAAGAGACAAGGAGACAAGATGATCCAAGCCGCTAAGCCCCATACAACTTTTCGGTATTACCAGCGGCAATTTTGAAATGAGTAGTAAATAGCTTTCTTCTGTCATATGTACTTATTTCATGCATTGCACCGCTTTTATTATTTCATCCATACAATTTATTCTCACCATATCCTCGTTCAAAACGAGGTCAGTTAGAAGACTTTTCGTTCCGTAAGCGTTATAACTCATTATTCGGTCTCCTAGCCGTCTATTATTGAATCCTCGTCAAGATAAGGGTCGGTCTTATTCTACACAAGGATACAAACATATTGAAATTTCGTAAGCTAAATTCATAAAACTATTGTCTCGGTACTTCTTATTTCTTTAAGGTGTTTTTTTTAAATATTTTTCATATGTAAGAACGTGTTATAGGAACATATTATCGGAAAATCTAAAGATGATACTGTAACTTCTCTCCCAAAAGACAAAGTTGCCTCAGAGCTCGAAACACGACTTCAATTCCATAAAAAAATTATGATAAGTGGTCAAACGAATAAAGTAGGGCTAGGATCAGGTAGGAAGGTTCAAGACATAGACATAACAAAATCTTTTATTCGACAAGACGAAAACGATAACTACCGACTCCGCGCGATGAGCCTAGAAATTCAAAACGAATGGGTGACCATAGGAGATTTTTGTATTCCACTAGCTTTGAAGTGGCGCACATTAATTTATGATTGGTCCCCAGCATTATTAAAATTCTATCCTAATGCATTCCAAACGACTCTCCCAGATCAAAGTAATTTAGTAAGATGGGGCAAAGCCACCGAAAAGTCATGCAACATCTGTGTGGAGGCAATAGGAACCGCGAAACACTTATTAGTAGGGTGTAGGGTACTTCTAGACAAAGGTCAATAATCGTGTCGCCACGATATTAGAAATTATACGGGAAGCGGTTAGTCTTTCAGAAGCAAGAGCGCGGAAGAAGATAACAACCACCAAACGATCTGTAGAACTCGTAAAAGAAGGCTCCTCCAAAAAATCAAAAGCAAAGCCTTATTCAATCTTAGGCGCGACTCCTGCAGGGCTATTCGCTAACTTTGACTTTTCTAATGACCATCAACTGTGACAGTTTGTTACTATAGTTACATAATACAAAAATAGTTGTTTGACAACCATTATGTCCGCACTTACTGATAGTGATTTTCATTTTAACTGTCAAAAAAGATACGCAATAGCCCTGCTGATTAGACTCTCATGATGGACACGTATGAAAAGCATTACAAAATCCCTGGGCATGTTGGTATTTCGTTATCCAGACCGGACTTGTTCCTGTATTCTAAACATCTGAGGCGCGTGATACTTGTGGAGTTTACTGTTCCTTGGGAAACAAACATCCCAAGGGATCACACATTCAAGCTCAATAAGTATTACGAACTGACCAACGAACTGATCAGGAATAAATTTATATTCAATTTGTGCGAGGTAGAAGTGGGAGCGAGAGATAACAACAAAATCTCTCTATAACCTATTTAAAGACCTTGACCTTTCTTAGAACAAGCACCGGTTTATTTCTAGAACGTATTTCAAAGGTGGCATTAGTAGGTTCTTTCCAAATTTGGTTAGGTAGGGAGAGGAGTGTGGAGGGTGAAGGTGAGCGTTTTTGAACATAAGAAAAGGGCCCCTTAAACCTACTACTGGGTCACAGGTCCCAGGCGCTGCTTGCACACAGAGGTGTTCAAGGAGAGCTTTGAACCCGATGGGCCCGGCACCCGCACGGTGAATCCATGGAATGCTAAGAAGCTTCGTCTGTCTGTTTTATTATTTAACTAGCTTTTGCCTGTCACTTCGTCCACGTTGACTGTAAAAATAATATTTGTATGGTTAGGAACATAAGCCATAAAAAATTACTATTTTCGATTAATTTTGACGTATCTACCGATACCTCGATACATGTCCAAATTCTTTAAAGCCGTTTAAACTGTAGCAAGGAACATACAAATAGCATAATTAGCCATATTTCTATTAACATACGTATGTCTGAGTAACATAACACTCCTTCTAAAGTCGTCGGGTAATAAGAAGGATTTTTACAAATACTTATGTAAAATTCAATGAACCAAACGACTAAAAACAGAAACTCCAGTGGCAATAACGTAATCGCGCTTCAATCTATGTTATGTCACAGGCAAAATCACGTGCAAATGTTAGTATTTCTATAGCCTTTGTATTATTCTGGTATATAAGCTGCAATATTGCCAAGTTTCGTCAAAATCCGTGAAGTAGTTTAGGCGTTATTGAGTAACAAACATCCATCCATCCAAACATTCTCACTTATATATTAGTAGGATTATAAAATGAATAACGTTTGGTAATAAAATAAAATGTTTTCTATTTTATAGCTACTTTAATTTTGATTTATCGATTTTATTGTTAGCTACAGAGAACAACTGCGATTTCTTTTATTTTTGGCAACTATGTTAACAATAAGTAAACCAATAAATTCTTGGCCATAAACATTGTGCAATGTAAATAGTATTTTCTACTGTTTTTAGTGCGATGCTGTTTACTTTAAGAAATTGTTTTATTTTCTCTGCAATTACTGTTTTATTTAACGTGGTGGTATGTTTCTTATATATGAACCATATAAAATATTTTTTTTTATTAAACGGAACCATTATAACTTATATATATATATTTGTCTATTCCTCTGTATTTGTAATTGTTTCCGACCTGATTCGGACTCATTAGGAATTCTTATTCATGAGTTCGAACCATGGCGGTCTCGTGATGCAAGCATGGCGCATAATACAATCCAGTCGGGCAAAATAACGATTAAGTTAGTACTCATATTTTATAAAACATGAGAGAGATCTTAGTTAATCTAAAAGACATCAAAACTGTGGTGCTTAAAACGTGGGGGTTAGGTGGTGCTATTAAACCAGGTTTTTATTGAATATCACAGCCTAGAGAGGTTTACGGTAAGATTAGCCTATTGCCACAATTTCTTCCTTTCCCCAAAAGTTTAAAAAAGCATAATTAATAAAAAGAACTGACTGTAAATAGTAAGTAAATTAGAACACAGTTAACATGTAATTCTTTGTAGTTATCAAATGTGCTGGAATCAGAACAATCATCATTCTTCGGGTTATCACGAGAAGTGGTTATTAGCGAGAGTACTCTAGAGGTGGTAGAGCAACTTGAAGACGAGGTGTTTGAACAATCTCGCGGAGACCGACGCGTGCGCAGATACTTTGACGCCTACGAAACTCCGTTCCTTGGACCTGGCAGACGAAAGAACTATGATTCAAATTATGATTCATGATTCTACATAAAAATTACATGCGTTATTATAATTGAATTAAATAAATGTTACATCACGTAAACAACATTAAAATTAGTATTTACAATATTATTTATTATTAAATATTTTACAAGTACATGACACAAAATTTAAATCGAATTTTGTGAAAAAAAAATCTGCTTCTATATTATGTAAAAAGATATATTGCTAGTTATTTGATACACAGATTATAGAAACCGCGAAGCTTTTAGCATATATTTTTTTATTTGTATTAAGCCTTCATGATTCATGATGACCGACATACTCACAGTGCAACTGAAAATAATAATATAATATAGATTCAATGTTATAATAACGACGATATATCTATCTAATCCTATCAGTGACTTTGATATATTATAGATAAATAGTTTAACGCGTAGCCATTAGATAATGTAGGATTGCAAGTTTTCAAAACATACTAGTCTAGGACTTTGACACCAATTTTATATGTTGTTTTCTAATACCTTTATAACGTTTGGCATTCACATTGGCATTTGACGTTAAATTTGGCATTCACAGAATTTGTAGATTCACAAAATTGTAGAGCTGTATAATTTCTTCAAAACTCCCGGCTTTCAAGAGATCCGAACTAGGATTAGCATATTCTTTATGCTAAGACCATGTTATCTGACAGATCGTGTACCCAGATTGCATACTTAGAAACGTGGTACACCAACACCATCGCTTACCGCATAACCTGACCTCATAAAGACCACTCCTGCCTCTCGTAAGTGGTGACCTATCTTGATATTGTGCCTTCAGCATCTAGCCTTTACTCTAATTTTTTCCTTCTTTGTTCTTCTCTTTTTTCTCTTGTCTCCTTTCCAGATCTTTGGGTATTAAGATTTTTTCTTCTTTTAGAGAAGGACGTTCTTGAACCGTCCAATTAGTCTGATACTAAGTAGTCTGTTATTATCCTCAATACCCGGAGCACAGGTTTCTCTGTTTAGTTATTTGCTTTTTTGGACTATACCTCAAGTTTCTACAAGTCGAAGAATGTTTTCAAAATGTTCTCTATTCTCAGACCATAAAAGGATTCAATTATCTTAATGTTCTTATCACAGAACAAGATAGGCTTCTACGGGGAGGACTGACAACCGCTTGCATTACGTTTATATATTTTTGTTCAAATATAGCTATAGCTATATTTGAACAAAACGTATATCTTCTGTGATAGGAGCGAGCAAGCCTTTCATAAAGGACTAGCTAATATCAACGTCTTTGTTTGCTACCTTCTCTTCCTTTTTACTACTTATATGTAAATAAACATACTACCATATGAGAATAACTTAAAATATTGGTACCTATATTTAAATTAATTATACAAAGAAAAATTCATTGCCAGGGGCAGTATTCGAACTTGCAATATCTGAAAAACCATCCAACCATCATTGATCTAACTTGGGAAGTATAAAGCAACATCTCACAACCAAACCGTTTGAAAGTGTCCAAAAATGTTTAGTTTAAAATATATGCAAAACCATATCTTTCCAGTTTAACTATAAATATAGTGCAAATTAGGTTTTCAGTTTTCCCGTCTAAATGAGGAAATGTTTGAGAGTGAAAAGTGTTCTATACTTGAACATAAAAAGTGTCGAGGGAAACGATAAAAATGTTATGTCAGTTATATATTTTTTTTATATTTTCAAGGAACTCTAAGCCGATCTATACGAAGTTTCTTCATCTATACGTCTAATCCAATTATTGAAGCACATTTTCTAGAGAGGTCTATGTACTTTTTCAACCTGATGATACGTTTGTTTCTTATCGAAATTGATAATATATAGTTGTTGACAAAATCACGCTTTTTTTTTTCCAACGCTTACTGTTCTTTTTACTGTCACAAGCATTGGTTCTCTTTGAAGCTATAATACTGTCGACAAACGCTTTGTTTCAAGATCATATAGAACCACGATTCGTCACTTGGTAGGTATAATATCCTATGCGGTTGAAAGAAAGACCTTCAAATTTATCAATCATAACACACGGTGCCATGTCGCATGTGTCTGTGTCAGAGGTTGAGTTCTGTGGAACGTGGTACTTGGGATTCAGTGAAGACGATAAAATTATTCATCAAGTTTGAGTTGAGACTTGAAGGCGTTAGAAATGTATACCACGAAAATAGTACAAACGTAGATAGGATTTTTCTCTGATACATAACATAACCGTAGATTTTTTATTTTGACAATTCTGTTAGAACTTTGGTAGCCTGACGGGGGTGAAAAGTGGTCTTATGTAAAAGAAAATTAATATAAAACAATGAATGATATTTCATTCGGATGTTTTGTTGTAATTTTTCATTTGTTTGTTTGTGTTGTGTTTGTTGTTATGTTTGTTAAACAGTAAAAAAAAAACTACTAAAATGGATACATCCAAAGGAGGTTGACGTCGGTAAGCGACTAGTCCTAAAAAGTTTTATTGTCGACATTTACCTACCTTTCGCACCGACCTTAAAAAAAATGGAATAAGTGCTGGTGGAAAATAAAAGCTAGTTGTATGTATTATAATAATAAGATCTATATAAAATAACTTAATTGTCTGATAGTCTTGATTTGATTGATTAAATTAAGAGTAAGACAGTGAGCGTTGTTTGCTTATTATACAGTATATAATTACCCGGCTATGTTCACGTAAATTGATTCAAATATATTTAGTAATATTTATAAAATGTACTTAATAATAACTACATGTATAATATATAAATAAGAGCATAGCAAATATGATGATGGATTAATCCTAATTCTCAAAAGGTAAATAAAAGATAGAAATAATATTATTAATTATTTTCTCTCGTTATAAGATAATATTACTTAAGAAAAGTTCGTAAACAAAACTTCCAAAACCTTCATGGAAACCAGGCGATATTCGTTTCAAATACTCAAGAAGTAATGTACTTATTTTCGTGAATAATTTAATTATCACACTGGACTACAAAAATAAAGGTTTAACTTAATTTAAACACAGTTATTATAAACTTAATAAAAAAGTAGCACATTTTTTAACTACCCACATTATATGTATATAAATGAAATGTATTTATATAAGAATCTATGAAATGGTTTAGAAATATTTGTACATTGAAACTTCTAATCTACTAAAGCACCTACAAGAACATTTATAAGTAATAAATATGTTTACGAGTCTCTAAACAAACACATACTAGTTGCAAGTCATTGTTACCTAAGTCTTCAACGGAAAATTGCTTGTAAATAAATGAATATGGTTTAAACAAACTAAAAAACAAGACAGAACAGTATGGCGCAAAGCTTCCACGCATTTTCATATTAATATTAGTATTTTTCGTTAATTACTGTTTTAATTTCTTTAAAAAATTATGTTTTTTTTTTAAGTTTGATGTATCTTGTGTCTGGAAAGCGTATTTTTTTAAACATTTTTTTTCCCGGTGTAAACAGGGCACGAACTCACGACCAGTAAATCTGGGGTCAGCGTTTATCCGCGTCTCAGACCGCATGGACAACGAACGCTCATACAGTGGGGGGACACACTAACATGAATGAGCCACTAGTAGGAAGGAGCTACTAGTAGGAAGGAGAGTTACTCACCCACAGTTACAGGTAGTAGTAGTAGGAAGGAGAGTTACTCACCCACATACCCACATACATGTGAAACTAATATAAAGTGGGTAATAATATATATTCTAAAGTTATAATATCTATCTAAATTAATAAACATCTAAATTAAAGAATCCATCAATTTCTTAAAATTAATATTTGAAAAAATAAAAAGAAATTTGGTGAATATCTATTTCAAAAACTTTAAGTAACTTTATACTTTTACTTTAAGTATGGCAAGTCACGTACATTTATTGAAAACATAAGTTTTATATAATTGTTCATTTTAACTTGTTGAATGTAAAGTGACTAAATTTTATTGACAGTGTTTTTTTTAGTGTATGGGTTAGATCCACTGCTTTTTTTAGTGTTATAAGGAAAGAAAAATCACTTTATAATTTAATGTCATTTATAACTATCTATATATTTTTTATTATAAAAATACTTTACTTCAATGGCAAGATATTAAAGAAATTAATAAAACATAATGTTATCATTCTTATTATATAACAAGACTTTATAAGAAAATTCTAATAAGGAAAACCATAGCTAGTTTTACATATTTCTGTGTAATTTAAAACAAGCTCGGTAAATGCGCTTTACATTTTATAAATTAAATTTCATAAAATATATATTTTCTAAATCTTATAATATCACAAGACAAAATAACAAAGTTCTTATAAGTAAAACCATGGGGCTAAGCTAGTTTTATGTATTTCTGTGTAATTTAAAACTAACTCGGAAAATGTACTTTACATTTTTTAAATTAAAATTCTGAAAATGGAGCAAGGCTCTCGACGCTTGAAAAAACAAAGAAAACTTTTTGTCCTGTTATTATTATATTTATAATACTTTATGTATTTTAAGTTTTTATCAAAATCACGATATGAAACAAATGATAAATAATTAATAATAAATATATTCATTATGTTCATGAATATTTAAAAAAACCCCGATGTCTGTAGGTTCATTTAGTACAATTCAGAAACCAGTAACATAACTTTAAAAAGCAGAAAAAAAAATAAAAAAAACCCCGATACAAAAAAACCTCTAAAAAGAATAAAAATAATATTATTATGTACTTATTGAATTGTTTAAGTATTTCTATTAATCTATCCTAACACTATAAAGACGAAAGATTTGTTTGTTTGTTTGAATTGAATAGGCTCCGAAACTACGGGACCGATTTTTAAAAAAATCTTTTAGCATTATGATGTGTAAAGGTTATATTTAATACGAGAAATATATATATATATATATATATATATATATATATATATATTATATTTAATTAAATAAGGATCCACGTGAAAGTTTCCACAATGTAATAAATTATAAATGTATTAAGTAACATGATTCAAGACTTTTTAATATGGGTACTAGATAGGTATATTTCATATATATGAATATTAATAAATATGAACATTTTGAGTTAAAATGATTCACAATCACTAATAACACTATGATGAAGGGATTTATATTATCACTAGCTGTTGTCCGTGATTCTTTATGACTACGATCGTAAGCCATATAAATATATTTTAACAGTCTACGAGGACCCAGTCACGGGCAACAGTTATCCCTAATAAAGTACTTTACCTGAGTAAGTAAGTGTAAAAACCTTTTGGCCTACATAACAAGGCGTTTTTTCCTATATAGCGCGGGCGAAGCGGTTGGGAACAGCTAATTATTGCATAAGAACCTCTCCCCCGCACGAATAAAACGTCAATATCTTGAAGACGACTTTTTCTATTTCAATCAAACATGAATAAGAACCATCTCGACGAGCATAGCTTCCAATTCAAAAAAGCCGCATTCAAATCCTCCAAGTGTTTGGCCGCAAATTTGCCACAAACATACACAGATCGACAGGTCAAACTTATAACACCCCTCTTTTAGTCGGGGGATAAAAATTATTTTATATATAATAATAAGCAGAATAATGAAGTACCGAGCGGTAGGTATAAAAATATCTATAGTAGGCCAGAAACTGAAAAGGTGATCCTGTTGTTACAACAATTCTTTTATCGATTTTTAATCTGTAAATAAAACGTTAATATAACAAATTATAAGATTTTATATTTTTTTTAATTACAAATAAATGACATTTTTTAAATATCTCACCAAATCAAGTAAACTTACAATGATTCATTCAATACATCAATTTACTGAAATAGTAACCGGTCCGAGTCAAAGTATTAGAAAAAAAATCTAAATACGCATACATTGCACCTATGAAACCTGAAACTCTATTTGCACGGTTTCAAAGACTAGGTCTACAGATATTTTTGTTAAAAACTTCATTAAATATACTGAGGAAAAGTGACCCATATTTTAATTTAATAACCTAGTTATTATAAAGTGTAACTTACGCATAATTTAAAAAGTGTTAACTGTATGATGGAAAGGATTTTCAATTATATATTGATGATTTAATTAGAAAATCAGATTATCGTTGACACCTTCATAAAAAGCTATCATCATAGAATGTTAAGTCTATTATTTATAAAAGAAAAGGTATTTCAATTTACAGTAAACAAAAAAATAGTTAATTAAATCTTTTGAAAATCTCAAACCAATAAAAATGCAATTAAATTTTATATATTTATTGATATATTTTCCACTTAAAATTAAAACCAGAGATCACTTGTGTACATCAAACAAAATTGTCAGGACCTATTTTGATAATATACTTATCGAAATAAGACCTTTTGTAAAGACAGTCCCAAATTTAAAATTAAAACCTCGTAGGGTTTCAAAAGAGCAAGAAATGAACCACACAGCAAATTAAGCCGGGTATGTAATTTTGTGTGTGTATCATTACTACTTCACAAACGTTAATATTATAAGTAATAGTTTTAGGAAAACAAAGATTTTTTTGATTGATTGATTGCTGAACTAAATTCGAACTTGTATAAACTTGTGAGCTGGTCGAACTAATCTGCGCACATAATAGTAAAAGTTAGAAATCTCGTAGCCGCTGCGGTTTCGTCCCCGATGATAGATTAGATGAGACTAGCTTCTACATTAACTTATGAACTAAACCTATGTTTTAAAATTAAACTAGAATGATCATGTGTGTGATGAGAATGTGTGTGTGTGTGTGTGTGTAATCATCACATTAATTTCAGTTGTGGCATTTTTTCAACGTTTATCTATACTGCAAAGTTAGAAACATTAGTTAGGATATTCGAAAGAACCCTATTAAAGACGGTCACATATAGAATGCTTAGTCAGCGATACGGGTAGCGAAATGGTAGCTCAATGCCTGATTCTGTTCATTTTCCATTCTATATTTATTTATTATCTATACGATAATATCTGGTAATATTAGCAACTTTAGGTAGTAAGCTAAGGATTATTATTATAAAATGAACCAAGTTATCAATCAAACTTGTTAATAAATGTAGAATGATAAAGTAAAAATGGACAGGACTCAAACCTGCGACTTCGGAAATCTCTTTCTCCATTAGCTTTAATACAATCTACGAAATTTTCAGTCCTACTATACTCTCTCCATGGGAAAAATTTTCATTATAATAATAATATCGGGACAAATTACACACATTGATCTAACCCCTAAATAAGCTAATTATTTGCTTGTGTTAGACAACGATACAAATACATAGAAATACACATATAAATACTGAGAATATATTTAATAAACGACCAAACCCAGAAACACAGACATGTATGCTCATCACATAAATGCCTGTCTCTGCCGAGAATCGAACCCGAGGCCCATTGCACCGTGACCTTTTAGGCATTATTAATAATAATATTATTTGGAGTTCTGAAACCTTCCTCATCGCTGCTTTCAGCTACTCTGCACCCTTTTGTCAAGATGAAGATAAGAGGCTGATGGACTTTAATCTATTCAGTAATTACAATATTCTAATTGTAATGTATATAATATAAATACAAGCGTATTTAATATTTTTTGCTGTATTCGTTTTTGATAGGAGACGGATGTCCTTTTTGTTAGTTTCTTATAATTTATTTCTTTTCGATGCATTTATTCAAAAAATTCTTACTATTTCTTGAACGTTTACACTGAAGTGATTTATTACTGACACACTAACTAATATTATAAATATTTCTAAAAACCGTCTCACTAAAACAAGTTTTATAAAATACAGCTCTCTAACAAGAATTGGTTGAAATAAAACCCGAAATTTTCAAACCGATATTCCATTGCAAATAAAAAAAATGTTTCAGCAGTCGGAACCATAAAAACATTTTTGTATTTTAAGCGTTCGTATCAACTGAATAGGCATTTCAATAAAATATACATTTATAGGATAAATGTAATAAAAAAAACTATTTTAAATTCATAAAAAATCAGTCATGGTATATATATAACACAGATTTTTTTTAAATGTTAATATGTTTAGATAAAAAATGGTTATTTTTATTTATTGCCTGTTTGATCTAGTTTAACAGCAATACGAAATAAATTTGTAAAACTTAGAACATTATTCGGAAAGTATTGTATTTTGTATATACAACAATATTACAGTTAATACAGAGATCATAGTATAGACTGTAGATGGCACACATATAACAAACGAACAGTGGAGTGTATAAGAAATACACCGATCAGTATTCATTTATTTGAATGTATTGTATGTATGTCAATAAGTTATGAGTAACGTTCGTTAGTGTTAATTAATGTTTTCGTTTATTTGATTCCAACCACTAAAACTTGCGCGTTTCATTTCGTAGATAAAAGCATTG
Source organism: Napeogenes inachia (assembly GCA_959347355.1). NCBI lineage: Eukaryota > Metazoa > Arthropoda > Insecta > Lepidoptera > Nymphalidae > Napeogenes > Napeogenes inachia. The sequence continues at coordinate 7,589,237 of OY365793.1, read as the reverse complement.
CCGAAAAACTAACAACATGTCAATTTAAATAGAAATTGCTGCTGTAACAATATAAGGTTTGAAAATAAACTGTAGTTTGTTACCGATTACATAATTTAAATAGATTTATATTTATTTATGTAATTTATAAAAACGTACTTATTATTATAATATTATTATTACTGACATTTTGTGGATTAAGGTTGTGGTTTGATATTAAATAATTGACATATATAAGAAACAAAAAATCATAGGAATCGAATAGTTCGAATAGACATTTTTTTTCTATTTTTAGATTTGTTCTTAGATTCAACAGCTTATCCAGCTTATGAAAAAACTATCATCTTTACCTAATTTACAACTATATATTTTACTTTACTTTATACTTTATATATTATAAGACTTTTTTTATTCGTAATTAGTAAGAATTGTAAATATATATTGAATTCTACTCGTGGGACAAATATAGGTAAATAGTCAATAACTACTACGATACTGCTATGGTACGATGTACTATTTCTTTTTAAAGAATAAATCAATAACTGAAAAAACATTTAGGAAATGCCTGGGTTACAAAGTTTTTGCGCTAACATAAATTTCGAAGAATTTTTTGGAGTAACAAAAACGTATCACAGCATAAAGTCGGAGGGAAATACGTAATGTTATTTTTGCGGCGAAGCTGGGCTTTACTTTATACGGCTTCATATCATCTGTGCCCACTGTTATTTAAAAAATGTTTCTGCTTTTAAAAAGTTAGTTATTATTGAAACTACACTATTTATAATTATGTATATTGTTTATATGTTATTTGTAAGCCCAATTTGTAAAGACTTAAGTTACGAACTATAATATAGAAAGTTGCATGATCTTTCAATTTACTTAAATATAGGAGGAAAAATAACCCGATACGGGCAGGGTTTCCAACCCGCGACCTCTGGGAAACTGTTCCGTCGCTCTACCAATTGATATTATTGATACTATATTTATATAAATTTACATAAGCTTAACGTGGCTCTACATGTTAATAAACATTTTCAAACATTGAATGAACTTATTTCTTTTTTCTTAGTTCTTCAAGGTCTTGGCGCACATACTAATAAAGAGAGTTGAAAAGTTTACACTTTAAATCCAAACACATAAAAGAAAAATTTAATTTTCCATAATGACGTTCCATAATTGTCAATTAATTTTCTAATTTCTTTTTACAGCATCCTTATCCTTAGGTAATAGTATAATGACTTAGGAAGATCTGTACCTTCGACCCAAGTAAAATGCCTGAACATAACGTTCGAGGTATACAGGGTTATTTGAAATTAGTTGACCACCTCTTTTAAAACTATTAATTAAAAAAATATATATTTTAAAATCTATTAATTTTAAAAAGTCGTAGTACAAATATTGTTGGGATTGATGTAGAGAGGCTGCCTGCAAGAGGTGGTCAACTAATTAAAAATAACCCTGTATAAGTGTGTTATACATTCGAATGTGCTACACATTCAAATAGTACACGGTGTGGTTCAGGGACACAAACTTATTTTGTGACTCTCGGCCCTTTCTTGATCTTTTAATTAATCAATATAAAACTTCGAATATTCCATATTCATAAAAATTATGAATTTTAATTAAGTGTTCTATTTGTGTCCAGGGTCAAGAAAGGTATTAGCGGTCACAAAAATTGTTATCGGTCATGGTCGCCGAGTAACTCCCAGGGTCGTAGCCCTCGGAAGTTTCCTCGTATAAAATATCGTATAATATAAGTAAGTAAATTTAAATTTTAGAGACTTTCGTTCAAATTAATTTGTGATAAAATTTTGTTTTAACTAGCCTGACGAAGAATGGATTTTTTTGTCTTGCAGTGTTCTTTAGTATTTTATTACTTATACTACATTTCCAGGATAACTTAAATAGGATAGTCTAGAAACATGACAAGCGTACCGTGACTAATGTCCAATATAAAACAATCTAATACTATACTTAGTATTGTCTATATATATGAAATATACGTAAATATATTTTATATATTTAGACAATAACGCGTCACTGTTATTTTCTCTTATTTTAATTCATCTCGTGACAAAGAAAAACTTTTTTATTTGTTACTAAACTTTGTGAATCGATGTAAAACCTTTCGAGTATATATTTAAACTGTGTGTTGTAGAATATTAATTTATAAGATATTTTTTGTAAAACATTTCATTTGTTATTTATTATTAAAAGTACCTTCTATATTCATTATCTGTTAACATAGCACACTTGTCAAAATGCTTATAAATGTGAAAGTTTTGCTATAAAAAAAAAACTTTGACGCCATTTTGACTTTTAAATATGAATGATATAAAGAATATACCTATTTCTTCTGAAGGAAATTACATAAACACTTTAAAAATTATATTCTGAGGGTAAATAGTATAGTGGAGTTACAAAAATTCAATTAAATAAGTTGTTTGGAAATAGGTCTTACAAAAAAGCTACTTTCTCTTCATTAATAGTCTTTCTTTTTGCGACTTCATTCAAATTCTTGGATATAAGTAATTGTTTTTATAGCACTAACGTTACATTATTAAAACTTAAATTGTTACAAACGTATAAATATTTGTCGGTCTGATTTTATTTTGGTTGGTTTTCTTTTTGATATATTAGTATAATACTTTTTCGATGACCTTTTGATTTCATTATTTTTTATTTAAAATAATTCTTGTGTGTTTTTATGTTTTGTTTTCTATATTAGTATACTATAAAACGAATGTTGTGAGTAAATATAAAAAAAAAACAATAACATACTCCTATACTATTGGTTAGCAGATTAAAAAATACTTATATATTGATAAGTTAAATATAAATAGCTGAAGAGGCTTTCTTAATTCATGAAATGAGTACTTATTAAACCAGTTTAATAGTTTAATTTTAAAAGTTTAATAGTTTTTATTGTGTCTTAATTTTTGATTGAATGATGGCTGGTAAGAACTATAAAATTGTATATTCACATGTTATATACGAAACACGTTATTGCAAGCGGCTTACAAAATCTGCGAAGCACGTATTGGAAAATGTGTTACAAATTCATGATACCCTCGGGCTGGTACTTTTATATTGGGATTATGAATTTAGAACAGACTCATGCTTTGATTAAACATTACATTACATTTCCAATATCGTCGTAATTCCCCGTTGGTCGAGTCGATAACCGCCCCGTTGGTCGAGTGGTTAGCGCAGACGCCTAACGTGTCACGGCGCAATGGGGCTCGGGTTCGATTCCCGGCGGAGACAGGCATTTATGTGATGAGCATAGATGTCTTTGTTTCTGGGTTTGGTCGTTTATTAAATATATTCTCAGTATTTATATGTGTATTTCTACGTATTTGTATCGTTGTCTAACACCCTTAACACAAGCAAATAATTTGCTTACTTAGGGGTTAGATCAATGTGTGTAATTTGTCCTGATATTATTATTATTATTATTATTCTGTTTTTTGGAGTTTACTCCTTAAGAATCGATTTTTGTATATAAGGCGCCCGGTATGAGAAAAATATGAGGAGTAAAATCCACTGAACGATGACCTCGTTACGTTTTTGGTGCGCAACCTATCGTGCGCAACTAGTTTTGCCATCTATCGATGTATAACAGAACTTTTAATGATTTGAAATATCACGCTTGTCTCTATAGTTCACCAACTCGCCTCTAGGGGGCATAGGTTGTATCAGCGTTACTGCGCATGCGTAATCCTGCATAATACTTAGGTATTTATTTTTTAAGTGAGTTGCTAAATTAGTTGTATTACCGCTGCTTTTATATTTTTCCCGCATAAATTCGATGAAACACTTCTTGTATCAACTTTTTTAAAATACATACCATAAAATGGTAAAAATGATTAAAGAATATATATTTTGGCAATGTACTATTTCTATAAAACTAGATATTGAATGATTTAGTGTGAATGAATTAGCTTTTACCGCTACGATAAGAGAAATGATGATGATAATGAATTTGTAATAAATATCAATATTTCTAAGTAATAATATTGATATATCGATACATCGATATTTTATAGACCTATTCCTATTATGACATGATTATACCTATATTATGAAATTATTCTATTCCTATTTAAAATATAATCAGTTAAATAAGTTAAATAAAGTTCAATTACGATTGTTAAATTCTTGTACTCTGGACTTTTGTAAAACCATAACAGAAAGTCATTAAAATGAAAAGGCTTTTTGAAAGAAATTAATTTGTACCAGTAAAACATTTATTTTAAAATAAACATTATTTATTATTCAATAAAGATCATAATACATATTATCAACTTGGCGCTTATGCTATTTTTAAATTATAAGTACACAATACTGGTGTGTTAGGTTATTTTCGTTATGGAATTTCTGGATTCGGTCTCCATACTCAAGGCCCGCGATAAAAGCTATGCAATAGCTTAAAAACTTGAATTAACATCAATAAAAAAAAAATATGGTTGCCTGTAAAGTCGGTTTTACGGGCGAAGATTTACGTGACCACGTCTTTTTCTCGGTAGAATATTTATTGATATGAATATTATTAAATTGCACAATATTTTAATAATTTGAGTGATTTTGTTGAGGATAGGACGATGAAGACGTTGTCACGTAAAATCATTTTGTATATTATTTATTTTATATTATATTATTGATGTTATTATTTTTTACAAAATTTATTTACAGACTTTTTCGATACATCAATTAGTTGCGGAGATATTGATCATTGAAGTTATTGTTTGCTACCAGTATTTTATATATTTATTTTTTTCAGTTATAAAAAAATGCTATTTCCAATTGTGTCTACCAAGTATGGTCACATGTACTGGCCTACATATTAAGTAATAATAAGTACAGATAATGTTATGTGACGTCACTTCTGATTTTATATATTTTAATATTTTTAATTTTAAAGAATTAATTTGAAAATCAAAACACTTATTCAGATCGAAGGTTCAAATTTTTGCTAAATAAATTTGAAATTAATTAAAATTTGTAATTGTAAATAATGAAGTTGAAAATTAAAACATTTACTTAAATTAGATGTTAAAATTCTTGCTCAACACATTTTAAATCAAGTTTTCTTATATCTGCCACTTTTTCTTAATATTTGTAATTTTAAAGAATCAATTTGAAAATCAAAACATTGCTCGGCGGACCGATCATGTTTGAGTGGGAGAGAGACGCAAGGCATTCGGCGGGCCTCTCTCTCGTTCGGTGACTCATCGTTACGTTACCGGGCGTTACACTTTTTCATAAGTGACTCCCAGCTTAACCTAATTTAAGACGTTGTCACGTCAATACTACATAAATAATTATAATTGCAATAGTTGATAAAAATGCTATGCAATAGCTTTACCGCGGCAGACAACAAGTGTCGCACGTTTTTTTTTCATTTAAACTGTCTTATTTGTAAATTGATTCTAAGGGAACAAACTCCAATATGAAATAAATAATAAAGAACTACTAAGCAATTTAACATAATACAAAAAATAATAATTAAAATAATTAATTAAAACCTAAAATATTTATTATTTGTAATGTAAGTAAAGACTTATATTTCCATGTAAGGAACGATACATTTTTAATTTTTATGTTATTAAATTTTTAATATAAGCTAATATGCTAATGAATGTTGATAAAATCAATGAAAACATTAAATGTGTGTATAGAGTAATGTATATGCTGCAAAGCGACTATATCTATATGTTATTGAGCTTGTTTATTTCTATCAGTATCAATTTACTTATGTTGCTGTTTTTGTTATATTTATCAATAATTAACATTGTTATTGTGAAGTTATAATCTTTATCATTGAAATATTTAATAAATATTTGGCTAAAGTGAAATGCAAGTATTTCGAAATAAACTATGGCAGAAAGGGGTGTAGATAATATTTTATAAGGTATCAATCTTTTTATATTTTTTTTCCGTCTGTTTAGACAATTATACTTAAGGAGTAAACTCCAGTCGTGTTTACAATATTTTTTAAAGCTTACTTTGAATGGTAACATTTTTTATGTGCTATTTTTCACTTTTCTTATTATTATAAAATACTTTGTTATTTTTGCTTCAATTCTGGTAATAATAAAATACGCTGGACTGGACACTATAATAAGTGTACCGTCACTGATGTCCAGTATAAAACAATCTAATACAAAGAACAGAAACCGTATTCTCGTTATTATCTCTTATTTCATCTCGTGACAAAAGAACAACTTTTTTATTTGTGACTCAACTTGTGACTCGCTAAACATTCCTTATAGTAAAGGAACCCACGATGCTAAATGGGGATTTACTTGAGCATCATAGAGACCTATTCGGTTGTGAAGCTTAGATGATATTAAAAAAAAATAATGTTATAATATAGTGTATATTTTTTCATTGGTGGCGGAAGTGTATATAGATTTTCAAAAATGTAAAAGAAAGTGGTTGCATGAACATAACATACATACTTACGTACATACAAACATATATACATATACATACATAACATACATACATACATATGTACATATATACTCGAGAGCATCAGATAATGATAGATAGGATCAGCTCCCACATATAATATTTTTGATAATGTACGTCTGTTAATCTGATCGTTTTCATGGGTGATGATCCTACGTGAGGGTTGAAAATGAGAAAATGGTTGAGAAGAAAATGGTTTAGGACTTGAAAAGAAACAATTGAGGTGTACAAAATAGGTATCACATAACTTTTCACAGGTATCACGGGCCTGTAACCACGTCTGATGCTACCTGATCGAAGGCAAATAAAAGCATGTGATACCATATTTCGTACGCGTTAAATACCGTTTTTTATATAATTATACATACATAATTATGAAACGCGATACTTCAAAAGTTATAGAAACATTTTGTATTAATTATTATTAATTAAATGACAAGTAATAAGGAACATAACTTAACTTTAATAACCAAGAAAGATTATTAATGAGTATTTGAAATCCTGTTATTATATCCTGTTATAAATTATTTGTTAATTCAGTTTAGAGATAAAAATTTATTTGTTTCCTGATCAAGTTAATAAACTACTAGTTTAGTTTTAGTGATAAATAAGTTTAAGCTTCGTAAAAGTAACTAAATGAAGCGAGGGTTTTGAGCAGATCGCGAAGTTAACAATATTAATATAGAATGCGGAAATAGTTTTAATGGAGCTCTTCATATAATACATTTAAACTTTATTACGATAGTGAATTAAGTGTTATAATAGGTTTGATAACATTTATTTTAAACTACGAATACTTTTATTCAAAAAAAAGTTATACGTCTTTTTTAAACATTACACTGTGATTATTATTATTTAGTTTGTAATACATTATTAGTTGATCTGTTTGGTATTTTTTTAATCTTGTGTTACCCCATTAATAAAAATGATAAGACTTATGCTTGATTATTATAAATCATCATAAAAATATTACAAGTACGTAAAATAAAAAAAGATTATGCATATATTAATTATATATATTATAAAATGTTAATTAAAAATGAGATACATTAATTTTCTATTAAAAGTAACCAAAATCAGTTATATTATCTAAGTGACGTCTTAATAAGGATATTTTCTATTACAAAATTCATTTCATATTCAATTTGTCGGGGAAGTGTGAGGCTTCTTTATTTCATTAAAATTTAATGTTAATGAGTTCATTTCTGAGATTGAAATATATTAAATATAGGTTTTCTATATGACAAGTAAAGATTTATTAATTATAGTTATACTGTGAAAAGTAGTATCTATTTAGGTGTAAACAACACCAATAATATTACATTAATAAAAATAATCAATTAGTATAATAATTATTATTATATAGCAATGTTGTCAACCCGTCATCTCTCTCTTCTAGAATGATAATTATAAAGTATGTTTGATCAATATGAACAAGTGCTAACATTACATTGGCCTCTCACTCTCTCTCACTCACTCTATATTTTATATATATTTGTCTTTCAATCTAGTTTCAAAAGAAACTTTAGATTTTTTCTATAAATATCTTACTATAAATACTCGTACCAACAATACTAAAGACTATTCCCGTGAGTTTAAAAAAAAAATCTTTGATACCAATTTTGTCACATAATATTTATACCATTTTATACTATAAAAGACTTATCTAAAACAACAATATGTTAACGTAAACTATGTTTGAACGAGATTTCCAGTGACAATGCTAAGAGTATTTCAGTCTACTATGACTTCAGGTAAGTGTCTTAGTTATTGTTATTACGAGATGCTCTCTGATATGCTCTCGGTATGCAAATGAGCAATTTGCTTGCTGTCGAGATGTCAAGATAAGTTAATTAAACATATCTTCTATTTGCAATGTTGATATATTTAAATGATACTATTATTTATTACATGCTTGAGAATAAACATCGGTTAATTTATTATTGAGGTGGTACTCAAATTGATATTTACTGTTTAATAATAAGGTCGAATGGATTTTTATAATAAAAAGACAGACTAAATTATTTAAGTCTAATTACAATATACATTCTACGGGATAGCAAGAATTAATTGATATGAGTTTTGAGTCACCACCCAAAGTTAGTGAATTGAATACATTTTTTAAAGTTTTAAAATATATATAAATTTGTATAGCCATGTTAAGCTTATTTAAATTTATATAAATATAGAATGAAAAAGAAACCGATACGAGCAGGGATTCAAACCCGCGGCCTTATATGATACGGTAGCTCAATTGGTAGAGTGACGAGACGGTTCCCAGAGGTCGCGGGTTTGAATCCCTGCCCGTATTGGTTTATTTTTCATTCTATAATTATATAAATTTACATTTTTAAAGACGAAATTGGGAAAGAAGCGTAATAAAAGCGTTTAAAATATCGATAATCAATAATATTAAATCATTTTAGTTTTATTGCAAGAAATATAATTTTCTCCAGTGTTTTTTAAGATTAACTCAACATAACGTGAGCCATACGTTAACAAACTACACATTGCTATGTTCGTGGAAATTGTCCGCTAGTTGTCACTTAACAGTGATAGTCAAATTATACTTACAAAATACTTTTTTTATAACTAACTGGTCGTTTCTGCATATTAAATGATTCATAATTTTCTTCGCCTTAACTATTACACCATAAGTGAGTTGGTCCATTAGTTTTATGGTTGAGCAGGTTGAGCTAACGAGTCTATAATTAGTTTTCATCTCAAGCAGTTTAGGATTAGTTAGTTACTATTGGAAACTTTGTTACACTTCCACATAATGCGCCATATTTGATTATAGCGCAAATATGATTCAGTAAATAATAAGTTATTGGAAATATCCTAAAAGAAATTAATAATTTAAATCATCTTGTTTTTTATATTAGGAGTTGTAGAATGCTTTTTAAAAGTAAATTCTACTTAAAATATGATTTGGTAAGACTGATTTATCTTATTGTTGATTGTAACGTTTCTTCCTTAACCATTATAAGGGTGGCAAGGAATAAAGAAGATACATGCTTTAGTTTTGGAGAGGTTAAAAGTTTTCGAAAGGAATACCTATTACCCTCTCACATATTCTAAAAAAGCAAAATACTATGGCGGAATCCTTTTAGAAGATGCAAAAGCAATCGAGGGTCGAGCGCATCAAATTTCTGCTTATTTATTATGTTTATTTGACTAAGAGATTTATACAGGGTTATTTGTAATTAATTGGCCACCCCTTGCAGACAGATTCTCTACATAAATCCCAGCAATATTGGTTCTACGACTTTTTAAAAGTTAATAGTTTTAATATACAAAAAAATTGTTGCCTCTGAACTGGCATTAACTCTGAGTGTAGGTATGACGCCCGGGCGTTGACCTTTAAAGTACTTCTTAAAAAATACAGAGTAATAAGTAAAAGAGGGAACAAAGTTTTTGGTTTCGTTTTTATGTGTTGTTTATCAAGATTTGTAAAATGTCGTAGAACAAATGTAATTTGGGTTTATGTAAAGAGGCTACCTGCAAGAGGTGACCAATTAATTACAAATAACCCTGTTTAATCTATTTTTGATATGATATAGAAATGCAATCAATTTTATTCTTAATGCGATTACAAATGGTATTTAGTACATCATATTTTGAAACTGACTATCATTTTAAGTTCTTTTTCTTTATCCTGTCAAAACTTTATATTTAATCATGTAGCGCTGTGTTATATTCACGCCTATGTGATATCAATAACATGTATATATGTTATATCAATAACATTATGTAAAAGAGTATCAACTCTTTTACATATCTGGCACTGGTTTTGATATTGTGTGCCAAATAGCCAAACACAGAACGTATTTGTCTGTTTAACATTACTTCAATAGCTTTATATTGTTTCTACTGCTATTTTATTTTACAAATACGTAATGTCATTTTAGGGTTATATTCCTAGAATAAGAAATCATTAGCATGTGAGATATTTCTAATCTATGGCAATTAAATATTCTCTTATTATTATCTAATATCATTTACTTAACTATGGGGCACATATCAGTAAGTGTTTGAAAGAATAGAACGACTGACATTGGTGATTCTTTGCAGTAAGAGAATTCTATATTCTATAAAAGAGCATGACAACTAATTAAAATGTAATTAGTTGTCATGCTCTTTTACAACATGAATTAAAATCAGTAAAATATAGTATCGGTAGCAATATTACAATCATAACAGAAGCATTTGAAATACACCAGCAGCTTTTATTTAATACTTACTGAGTATTCCAAGTTATCACAACATTATTTTTGTGCTTCAACTTTAATACTTTAGTTTTTAATCTTTACACTTATTGATAATTGATTAAACTTAATAATAAGTTATCTGTTATTTACAATTGCAACTATTTGTAATAGTAAAATAATTTAAGCAGAATTACAGGATATATAATTTACGTATTATGTACCTTTAACCGTGTCAAGATAATTGTGCTCCTACCTTTTCAATCGACGGATTAGCAAAATCATTAATTATATATCTATGTTGAATGTCTCAACTAAAGGCTTTCTAAGTTTTAAGTAATATCAGGAGGTAAGTAAAGGTAAAAAAACTTACCCAAATAGAAAACTAGGTAACGATATGTATTATGAACAGCAATTCCTATATTTACTTAAAATAAGACTGGTAATTAAGTTAAACCACTACATGATTACAAAGTATGGAGGTCTTAAGAGTAGTAGTATTTTATTATGTATTTATTATGTATATTATAACGAAGGGAAATAAAGTTCCTGTCTGAGTGAGAGAGATGAAATCAGGCGCAATTAATGTAATGTCCGAGTTGGAACTCTTCTGTTGAGAGCCCTTTTTGGTACTTTAGAAAATAGCGAAGTATTTAAAGGTTATACATTTTTAAAGATCTTTAGGTTAATTTGTGCACAGAATTATCAAAAACAATATATAAGTTGAGAATTTTGTTATAGTAGTTTTATGGACTTCTTTGAGTAACTGAGGATAAAAGTAAAAAGAAACAATGAGTCTAAAAACTCATAAAACTTTTTATCAAACTCATTAAGACATTATAAAGAAGATATACTTCACTGCAACAAAAGCAAGACGTAATAAAAAGCACTTAATTAAAAAAAAGTAATATTTAACTTAACTATTCTTTAATTTAACTATTTCGAACTTATAAATACATGTTTTTTGGAGTGAGTATTGTAAATCGACTGACATTAATTACATTATTTTTTATATTTAATCCCAAGCGGTTTGCTTATACTTTTTTCTTTTATTTAATGACATGTTGGCAAACGAGTAGATGTTCCACCTAATAGTAAGTTAGTATCACATGTATGGACTCTTGGTACATAAATCGTATTGTGACATAAAAAGTGTCATAGTATCTCATAAGTATCATCTTAAATAGTAGTATTTAAACACCTACAATAAGATCGAAACAAAGAAATATAAACCAGCAGTTGGACATTAATTATTGTGATTTAATTTTCAAAACTAATACCACGTTTTCATAATCTATGAAGAGGTTTATAACGCAATCTTAACGAAAATATAACATAAGTTGGAACACCTAAATATCATACACTTAAACTCTAACCGAGCTCATAATATGATATATTTTGAAGCCATCTATTTACGTAACACTAATATATTTGTTTCCTAACAACTTTTGTGTAAAAAGATAAAATATTCATTTAAATATTTACACTTTGAATTTAGAAACAAACAAGTAGAAATATTCTAACCTTTTAATAATCGTAATCGTGTGTTGGAATGTTAACTTAAAAAAATACAATCGTAAATAATGAATAAAACCGATACATTATATATTTTCTTCTTGATGTATTATTCTAATAATTTGAAGGATGAAAAAGTATATTTATCGGAAATAAAAATAAAACAAAGCATTAAATTGCTTTTTCTATAATAAAACAGTTACTATGATTTGTTGTTTTTGACATAAAATAAATAAATAGTCCATCATGCTGGATTCAAAGTATAAACGAGTAGTTACTACAGTTCTAAAAAGTAATTTTATAACTAAATTGAAAGATAATCTATTGAATTTTATTGCAACAATTTTTTAATTTTTTTTTTGTTACAGTACGTTAACGTTAATTCAATGTAACGTCAGCAATACGTTATCAATTATCATGTGCATAGAAATTACCCACTAATTGTCACTTAAATTTATACATACATTTTTTTACGTATCTTTAGAAACATAAATTTACCGTCCCAAAATCACTCGAGTCTGCTAAATATAACTAATCGTTACTGTATATTAGTTCAATGATTAATTAATTTTGGTCGAGTTAACTTTTACACAAAAGGTGAGTAAGTTTGTCCATCAGCATCTCTAGTTGAACAGGTGGAGCTAACGAGTCGGTAATTAGTTTTCATCTCAAGCAGTTACAAAATCACTACTACTACTAGAAATTTCTTCACACTTAACACGAATCTTAGCGCAATTTATATATTTTTTGAAATTTATTGTAGTAATGTGATTTAGTAAATAATAACATATTTTTAATATCCCAAAAGATTTTAAATCTATTTGGTTTTATGTTTGAAGGGGTAGAATGCTTTTTTAAGTAGTTCTACGTAAAATTAGGGTTCGTATGACTAAATCAGTCTTTCGAGATTTGTGTTGTTTGAGGAAGAGTGACAAGGTATAGTTAAGAAAGTCAAGTGCTAAAGTTTTGAATAGGATATAAATTAAAGAAAGGAAAACTAATAACCTCACACTTAATCCAAAAAAAACCACTATGCAAAATTCTTTTAGCAGATACAAAACTAATAGAGTACATAAAATTTGTGAGTATTAATTATATATTTATATAAATATAGAATGAAAAATAAACCGATACTGGGAAACCGTCCCGTCGCTCTACCAACTGAGCTACCGTATCGCTGTCCGTCTCGGTGAATTAAGCATTCTATATGTGATCGTCTTTATCGGGACGGTGGTGACATTTATTAGGTTTCTTTCGAAAATCCTAACCAATATTCCTAACTTTGCAGTATAGATAAACATTGAAAAGGTCCCACTACCGAAAATAATAATAAAAAATACATATTTTTTTATTTTAAATAATTTTTATTTATAAATTGAGAAATATGTAACATATAATTAACAACATGAAAAAGGATAAAAATAAAAGATATTATATTAATCTGTACATAGAAGCATGTGCTTTTATCAAAGAGTTTAGTTTGGTGAAGGCAATTGGAGAGTAGAACTGTTAGTTTTACGGCGTACTTTCGAAGTTTAAAATGTAGTTCTCTCTGTTATTAATACCTGTAAGAAGTATTGATTTATTATACAATTCTTCGTTTTCCCTTTTTTTTTAAACATTTATTAAGACGTCAGCTTTTAAAAGTTATTTTTATTTTATTCAAGTTCTAGCATAGAACATAAATTAAAGATTGATATGCCATTTTCCCTCAAAATCTAGAGCACGTTCAAATTAAGACACAAACTCCACAGCGTTATTTTTACATATTTATTGGTTGTTTATTTATTAACAAGACTTTTTCAGACAAGTGAACATAAAAAGCCGCAATAAGTTCTGAGAAGCTAAGTAGATGTGTGTGAAAGAAAAATTGGCAACAAGAGCGTCAATTTAAACTGTGGATTCGTATGACATAATGACATACTTCCGATTGACTTGACTTGACTGATTGCCATTCCGCGCTTCGCCGAATATTGTGTCTGTTGTATTTTTATTGTTCTTAGAGAATATATATGTCGTAGATCACGATAATTTAGCGATAATTAGTAACTCACGTCACAAGCAAGTCACTAATATGCATCTATCTCCGACATATATATATTGTAAGTAGTGTATTAGTGTTCTATAACAAAATGTCTAATAGCTATTATATACGTATTATTATTCATATGCTTACGGTTATGTAAAATACTTTTTATTCGTATTTACATTTATTTGGTAAAATAATACTATTATAATATATATCCTGTTTTACGACTCTACCAGCATGAACCCAAGAAGTTGTTACATTTTTCAAATATGAATATGTCGTAGATCACGATAATTTAACGATAATTAGTAACTCAATTGATATCATAGTTACAGTGGGGTGTGAACATCGTGACGTAACGAGTCACGTGATCGGAATCGTTTGGAGGGGTACCGGAGACATTTTAAATATTGGAGAGCATTGAGTCAAGGAGGAATTGATTAGTGAGGGCCTTACAGTTCGGACCCCCAAACGGGATCGGTAGTTCACGCAACTCTGATAATTGTATACCTTCTAATTAATTTGTGAAAATTGATTACCTACATTTAATACAAGAATTGTCATATTGTCTGTGTGGTTTAATTGCCTGAGACCTACGCCTCGGATCCTGTACCAGAATACTCCATCAAGAACGAGCAAACCACTAATATGCATATATCTCCGAAAAATATATCATCCATGTATTATATTTGTAAACAATATTTTTAATACAATGTTATTTGAGTTTTTTTAATCGATTTATTTTGCATATTAAACAGAGCTATTATCTGTAAAAACGCATATGTTAAAAATTGATATACTAAGTTGAAATATCAAATTTGATAAGATAAGCTTATCTTTATAAAATAAAAAAAATAATAAATAATTTAAAAAGAAAACAAATCATTGATAAACACAATTTTTAAAATAAAGTTTTCTGAAATAATGTATAAATATTAAAATAACACTACTATAGCCTTTAATAAGATCTCATTTATAACGTTCAACTTTTGTCCCTACAAATACCCTTGACCCTTACCCTTCCCTTGTATCCTCGACGTGTATGTACCCTTCCTAGAATTTTCTTTACGAATTATATAACTCGTGTGTAACAGGATATTAGATACATAGATTTATCTTATTCTCCTATCCTATCCATATATTAAACTTGACACTACTTGATACTTACAACTAACTGACGATATGTATCATCTCTACACATAGAATGAGCATTGTATTAGAACAAAATCTACTACAGAAAAGAAACTTATAAAACAATGTTTCAAACCCAACCTCACATCAAATGGTGCACTCATTGTTAATAACACTAATCAAAATAACAATAATACAGGTATAAAATAATTAAAACCATATTACTTTTATTTAATAATGTTGATTACACCATATTCCCGACAGACCTCCAAAAATAATGTTGGATATTTTCTTTCGTAAATATTTCTATGTTTAATCAATATCTATAATTGTTAAAAGTTTTATATATTCGTGCTTCGAAAGGCATTAATTAATAAGTTCACAATTACAAAGCTAATATAATATGGACATACTTCTTTAGTTTTCTTTCTCTATTTCGAGAGTTCACTTAAAAATAATGACTGTCATTATTTTATTTATATATATTTATAGTTATATGTTATCTCTTAATTTTTCACATAAAATGCGAAGATTGTTTATATATATTCTAGGCCTTCGTAACTTTGTAAAATAGACACCATCGTCAACGTACGTACAACGGTCCCCCGACGCAACGACTTCAATAAGTACATAATTATATTTTTATTCTTTTTAGAGGTCTTTTTGTATCGGGGGTTTATTTTTTTTTTTTAACTTGTATGCAAAGCATTGTTGACTCAAGTTTAGAATGTCTTAAAAAGTCCATAATCTTTTAGAATAAGATCGAAACATTAATTAAAATAAAATTCTTAGGCAGGTAAGTATAGTAGCTATATTCAGTGCCCTCATCCAATTAGCTTAAGTTTCCTTAATACTTTCATGGACTTTAATAAAAAATTGTGTCGGTTCTATATTAGCCGAAGGGACTTCGTTCCTACCTGGTGTCTCATGAGACCACAGTGTTTTTTTGAAGGCTTCACTTCTACCAACGTGAATTGTACTCATGCATATTTTGGTTTCGTTTTTTTTGGTAATTATGAAGATTTGTAAAAAGTCAAGAATATTTTACTGATTCCTTCAATTAAACTAGAAGTAATCTTTTTGACGTGTAATTAAATTAGGCACTAGTGTAATAATATTCCTTATAAATATTTACAAATATAATAAATAAGTTTTTATAAATAAATAACAAGAACTATGTAACGATAGTGATAGTGTTGATACTATAGTAATACGACTGATAAAGGTATATGTATACATTAAGCTAGTACTACTATGATTCTTCCAACACGTCGATACAACGACGCTTCTTACGTGACACCATATTATACCATAGTACAGTAAGATTTATAAAATTGTAATTATATTATTAACCGTCAATCATTAGTATTAGGTTAAAACCTTAAGCATAAAGCGTCAAACGTTAAAGGTCCAGCATCGATCACTTAGCATAAAGCGCCAATCATTAAGCGTCATGCATAAAACATTAAACAGCAAGCATCTATTAATAAGCGTCAAACATAATAAGCATTAAGTTTCAAGCATAAAACGTCAATCATTAAGTCGTCAGGCATCAGTAAATAAGCGTCAAGCATTAAGCGTTAAACATTAAACGGTAAGTTTAAAGTATTAGGTATTAAGCATTAGGCATGTAGTATTAAGCATGTAGCATTAAGCATTTACGACAAGGGATCAAGAAATGAGCTTCCAAAATAAACTATAAAGCGTCAAACATTGAGCGTCCAGCATCAATGACTAAGCATCAAGCGTCAATCATTAAGCGTCAAGCATAAAGCATTAAGTGATGCGTTAAGCATTAAGCATTTTACGTTCCAATACCTTTAAGAACTAATCTGCTAATAAATTAGTCTTCTATTTATTATTATTAATTAAATTAGAAATCTCTTAATATTAATGAATGTACTTTAAATGTATTTTGAGCAAACATTAAGCATAAAGCGTTAAACGTTAGGCGTCAAGCATTAATCAATAGGAGTCAAGAATCAATAATTTAGCTTGAAGCATTATGCGTTAAGCATCAACCAATATTCGTCAATAATTGATCTACAAGTATTAAGCGTTAAGCATTAAGCATCAATAATTTAGCATCAAGTAGTAAACGGTAAGCATTAGGCGTCAATAATTAAGCACCAAGTATTAAGCGTCAATAATTAAGCGTCAATCAATGAGCGTCAATAATTAAGCATCAAGTATTAGGCATCAATCATAAAGCGTCAATAATTAAGCGTCAATCATTAATCGTCAATCATTAAGCGTTAATCATTAAACGTCAATAATAAAGCATTCAGTATTAAGCGTTAATTATTAAGCGTCAATCATTATGCGTCAATAATTAAGCGTCAATCATAAAACGTCAATCATGTGCATTAAACGTTAAGCAATAAGTGTCAAGCATCAATCAATAAGCATCAATAATCAATCAATAAGCGTTAATAATCAATAAATAAGCGTCAATCATTAAGTGTTAATTATTAAACATCAATCAATAAGCGTCAATAATTAAGCGTTAAGCAATAAGTCTCAAACATAAAACATCAAGCAGTATGCATATAGCATTAAGCATGAATCATTATGTATTTTGGATAAAGCATTAAGCTTCAAGCATTATGCGTAAAGTAAATGTTCAAATATTGAATAACCCAGGAACTTTTTATATTTTGCTTTATTAATATACTTAAATAAATAACTGGAAAAATCATTTTCGCTCATTGATTGGTTATTGACGCTTATTGATTGATTATTGACGCTCTTTGATTGATTATTGATGCTTATTGATTGATGCTTGACACTTAATGCTTAACGTTTAATGCTTAACGCTTAATGCTTGATGCTTATTGATTGATACTTAATGCTTAATGCTGGACGCTTAATTATTGACGATTATATATTGACGTTTAAAATGCTATATGCTTGACGCTTAATGCTCTATGCTTAATTATTGACGCTCATTGATGCTATGCGTTAAGCGTTATGCATTTAAGCCTTAAGCTATAATCGTTTAGTGTTAAACATAAAGCGTCAAGCATCAAGCATACCATTAAGAATGGATCGTTAAGCATTTGGGGTATCAAAACTTAATTAAGCGTTAAGCTTCAAGAATTATGCATAAAGTAAAATTTTTAATATTGAACAACCCAGGTAATAATTTAATTTAATTTTGTACAATGATAACATGATTAATGTCTGCCAAAATTACGACCCCAAAAAACTCACTTTTTTTTAATGGTTATAACCGGTGTTATTATTCCTTTTTTAAATTTGGAAAAGAGTTTAAACAGTGTTTGATATGTTAGTTCACAGATATTCGTCGATAAAAGTCTGATTTTCGATATATATATTATTTTATATCAATAACACTAAACGGGGTGTCGGAAACCAAACACGACTACTTACGTATATTTTTATTCCCAACCAACTAAGGATTGAGCATTCAGCATAAAGTAATAAGCATTATGCATAAACCTTCAATCATTTAATATTAAGTGGTAAGCATTAAGCGTCAAACATAAAGCGTCAATCGTTAAGAATCAAGCATTAAGCGCTAAGCATTTAACGTTTAGTATTAAGCATAAAGCGTCAAGCATTAAGCATTTAGTGTCAAGTATTAAGCATTTGGTATAAAGTATCAAGCATTAAGCTTCAAGCATTAGGTATAAAGAAAAATTTAAATATTGAATTACAGAAAATAATAAAATATTATATTTCAATAAGAATTTAAATATACTCGTCGCCTTGACATCAAACATACTTAATATTGTCAGTGTCAACATAAAAAATGAAGAAAAGTGAGTTGCTTATCGCATTGTAGTGTGTGTAACGCTTACGCGTTACACTTAATTTTTGTCAATTAAACGAAGTATTAATAAAATCTGTAAGAATCATATTAAAAATAAATGTTTTCTAGGGTCGCCATTTCGACAGAAAACAATAATATCGTCATTGTACATTTTTTCTTGGCTCTAAATAGCAGACAGTCTTTGTTTTTCTTTCCCTGGTTCTGACGAAAATGTCATATTTGTCCAAACCTAGATGATTGCTCCACAAATTAAATATCTTATGAATTGCCTTATATATTATCTTATATAATACGCATATTAATGATCATAATATCGTTTTTAATATGTTTTTTGGCTATACTGGAGATATTGTCTCCATTGTCATTGTAAAATTATTATAGTCTTGTATGAAGTCATGACTTACTCATTGACTCGGTTTTATTTCTTTGCAATTGCCGAGGTGGTTGCAAATATAGGAAAATATAGGACAGTGTCACTATTTAACTATTGTTTTTGGTTATAATTAACAGTTAACAGTTGAAAACTATCAGTAAATAGTTAACATTTAACAGTTGTATAGTAGTGGTAGTGGGTAGTGGGTAGTGGTATCGGGCAGTGGCAGTTGGCAGTGGGTAGTGGTAGTGGGTAGTGGTAGTGGGTAGTGGTAGTGGGTAGTGGTAGTGGGTAGTGGTAGTGGGTAGTGGTAGTGGGTAGTGGTAGTGGGTAGTGGTAGTGGGTAGTGGTAGTGGGTAGTGGTAGTGGGTAGTGGTAGTGGGTAGTGGTAGTGGGTAGTGGTAGTGGGTAGTGGTAGTGGGTAGTGGTAGTGGGTAGTGGTAGTGGGTAGTGGTAGTGGGTAGTGGTAGTGGGTAGTGGTAGTGGGTAGTGGTAGTGGGTAGTGGTAGTGGGTAGTGGTAGTGGGTAGTGGTAGTGGGTAGTGGTAGTGGGTAGTGGTAGTGGGTAGTGGTAGTGGGTAGTGGTAGTGGGTAGTGGTAGTGGGTAGTGGTAGTGGGTAGTGGTAGTGGGTAGTGGTAGTGGGTAGTGGTAGTGGGTAGTGGTAGTGGGTAGTGGTAGTGGGTAGTGGTAGTGGGTAGTGGTAGTGGGTAGTGGTAGTGGGTAGTGGTAGTGGGTAGTGGTAGTGGGTAGTGGTAGTGGGTAGTGGTAGTGGGTAGTGGTAGTGGGTAGTGGTAGTGGGTAGTGGTAGTGGGTAGTGGTAGTGGGTAGTGGTAGTGGGTAGTGGTAGTGGGTAGTGGTAGTGGTAGTGGGTAGTGGTAGTGGGTAGTAAAAAAAAAGAACCATAAAAATATATCAAAAAAAAGATAAATGAAAAAAACAGAAAATATCACGGTTTTAAGAAATCCTTTAAAAAAAATATCTGCACAACTTTTTGATGTCTTAAGAAATACTTTCTGTAATTTTGTATTTGTTAAACTAGTTTGTAAACAAAATAGATCATTTGGAAGTATGTAATCTAAAACTCGAAATTGAAGAAATTATATATGTTGAAACTTGATTGAGATTGTCTGTCAGGTCCTTTTAAAATTAAATTATCAAGCACTTTTTTTTTCGCACTTTTTTAATATTTCTACTTTTCCGAATACATCGTGGTTTATAATATTGTAAAGTAAACAACAATTACCGATACACCCCTTTTCACAAATGTACATTTCATTTCCAAACCTACTGACTATTGTTTTTATTCACTTAAATCTATTAGGTACATAACTTAGGAAATAACAGATTTTGCAATTTCAATTAATTGCTAACCTTAACAATTCATTGAAAACCAATTTATAAACCTCATGAAATCCATTAATAATAGAGAGCCTTAAGCGATCGTATCGAGCGAACAAGATTAGTATTATCGGGATATTGCTTACTGATATTTTTTATATCTAGTAGAAATTTTTATCTAAGAAGTAAACAATTGTAACCTTAACACATGGTAATAATTGTGAACTAACATGAATATTGGTCTTCTACAACAAAAAAAATGAAAACTGTACTTGTTTTCAAGTAAAACTGGAGTTTGAAAAACAAAAAATATTATATTCAAATTGTTTGTTGAGTTCATTCCTCACTCTCGTTCCAATATATCAAAATGTATTTACTTTGTAGGCATAATGCCAAAAAATAGTACAACTTTTGCCACGTCATAATTGTTTGATTACATCAGAGTGTTAAATAAGGAATCATACATACAATTGTTACACATTGTTACACGTTACAATACATTTGTGTTACGTGTAACGATGCTCGACGATAACAGTTGGATGTAACAATGTATAGAAAGTGAGTATTTCTAAACAAGGGTAGATTCGTAATCCATTTGACAGCAAATAATTTGATTGATTTAATCTAAAGGTTCCCTTTTATGGTATTGTAATAATTGATCCCAAAGCAACGTATGTCGGACATAAATAATTATATGAACAATGAGATAAAATGAAATTATTGAATGTGTCCAACTATACTCTAGATTCGAAAAACTTTCTAGAATACTTACAGTCATTGGTAATTTGATATGAAATATTATTATTACTTACTAGCCTGTAATCATCTATACATATAATACAATTGTCACTGATCCATATCTGTACATGGGCAATATTTAAAAAAAAATCATAGAAGGCCTTCATAAGAGCAAGAGAACCCAAAACAATGGTTTTTCAGTTTGTTTGTGCACGCTAATCTCAGAAACGGCTTAACTAACTTGAATGCGGTTATTAGAAATATATTATTATAGTCTTCACTTAACATTCAGTATTTATTTCATCATTGATTTAGTTGTGCACACAACACGAAAAAAAATTAAAAAAAAAATCATATAGGGGACCTTTACATAAGCAAGAGAACCCAAAACAATGTTTTTTCATTTTGTCTGTTCGTCTGTATGTCTGTTTGTTTGTGCCCGCTAATCTCAGAAACGGTTTAATCGATGTGGATGCAGTTTCGGGAATATATTGTCATGTGATTCACTTTTTATATACATATATATTTTTTTAACAATCAGTTAACAAATAAAGAAGTTAATAATCTCTTGTTGTCGTACCATTGCTGCTTACCAGTTTGAAGGTTTATAGTTTTTACATACATTGTAAGCACAAAGGGTACGTTTTATCAAAATCGAAATCTACGCGTACGAAGTCGCAGGCACAGCTAGTTTGATATAAAAATACAAAGGCTGAGAAAAGATAGCTTTGTGACTTATTTCATTTACCATTAAATAACATTAGGAGTTGCTTGTATAATATAAATAGAATATGAGATATTCGACCATATTGTTCTTAAGGTATCGGAATAATTTTGAAAGATTTTGTTGGCCCTTTATGTTTTGTTTAACAATGGTATAAAAGATATATTTTATGTTACTGGGTGTAGGAATAAAATAAAGCAAATAATTTTACCTTATTTTATTTGAAATATTATCTATCACTTATTACATTTGTACAGATTTTTTTTATATAAGTATAAAATCAAAAAGATCCAGAAAGAAAGAATTGGACATGCTTCAAGTCAACTTTTAGAAGCAAATTCAAAAAATCAATAGATGAAAACACCAAACAAACGAAGGCAGTAAGAGACTGGCTAGGTCACGAGACCCAGGAACCTTACCGGAGAGTGGCAGATATAGAAAAAGGCACTCAACATATAATTTCAATGATGTCATCGCTGGAGTCAAGCATCAGCCAATTGGGAGTTTATGGAGTGGCTACAAACATTGAGCCCCTCACTAAAAACCATAACACCCTAAGAGATAGTGTCAACTCCATATCCAACCAATTAGACGAGTTACGACGCGATCTGAAGAGAAACACCAGCGACATACTCCAAAAGACCGACGAGACATTGTTGAAAGTGAGTACGCCAAACCAGGTAAGGTCCCCTGATAACAAGAACTATATCATTAAGGAGATAAAGGAGGCCATTAAAAATATAATACCAAAACCTGATACGTCACATCATAGCGATACCAGACAAACCACCGCAAACATGGAAGAACATCTACTCCCAATTAAAGAAAGCTTGGAGGCGGTGTCCTCTGAGCTAAGGACGATGCGTCAGGAACAAACACACCAACAAATAAATAATCAATTGAGCCTAGCAGAAGAACTAGGTTACACAAAAAAAAAGGAGCAAACCGAACCGGCTCCGAAACGAACATATGCAAAAGTGGCATCAATTCCGCCCAAAATTGTACCCAACCATACTTTAATCGTATCCTCTACAGACCCAGAATATACAGGGGAAAACCTTGTAGAGAAGATTAGGGATGCCCTAGATACAAAGAACACCGGAGCTAAAGTGGACAGGATAAGGAAGGCAAGAAACCAAAAGGTAGTGCTAAGTTGCGGTACAAAAGAGGACCTCAAGTTAGTACAAAACCAAATAAAAAAAAACAAAATCCTAAAGGCAGTGATAGCAAAACCGGGCAACCCTCTGATAATAATAAAGGACGTGCTCTCCTATCATAAGGATGCAGAACTCGTAGAAAATCTACTAGCGCAGAACAAACACCTTCTGCAAGGCATCGACATGAAGGAAAACACAATAAAAATACGTTACCGCAAGAGAGCCCGGAACCCCCACGAATGTCACCCGGTACTAGAGGTATCTCCCCCAGTGTACAAAAGTTTTATAGAGGCCGGAAAGATATACATAGGCCTCCAGAGGAGACCGGTACAAGATCGCTCTCCTCTAGTACAATGCGTGAGATGTCTCGGCTTCGGTCATACAAGGGCGATCTGCCAGGAAGCGGAAAATCTCTGTAGTCATTGCGGAGGATCACATTCCTGGGAGAAATGCGCCAAAAGACTCGCAGGGGAACTACCGGTTTGCATAAACTGCAAGTCAGATAAGGGTGATAGTACGAATCTGGCTCACAACGCTTTCAGCAAAGAGTGTAGCGTACGTCAAAAATGGGATGCAATAGCAAGATCTAAGATCTCATATTGCTAAAGGCTCCCAAAAGAATCAAAGATATGGTCCAACAGAGATGGCTGACACGGGTTTGCGTTTCATCCAAGCAAACCTTCAACGCTCCAAAGTCGCAACAATGGAGCTACTCCAAGTCGCAAAGGATACCGGAGTGTCGATTGCCCTAGTACAAGAACCATACGTGGGAGGAAAAGGCATCCTTAAGGAATACTCCGGTACTAGAGTCATACAATGCACCCTCAATAAACAAAACCCACAAAAGCAGCGGTCATAGTCTTCGACGACCGGCTGGAGGTCATACACGATCCACAGCTGGTAACGGAAACTGAGGCCGCAGTACTGTTGGTAGGAGGGAGCACGAGAATAGGAGTAGTGTCAGTCTACCTGGAAGGGGACCAAGATATAGAGCCTTACTTATGTCGTTTAAAAAAAGTGTGTGGAAAATTAAACACCAAAAACCTTATAGTGGCAGGAGATGTAAATGCTTGGAGCCACTGGTGGGGTAGCAAAATAGAGAACAAACGTGGTGCAGCATATCATGCATTCCTCAACGAATTAGACCTTCAAATCGTAAATGTTGGTGATGCTCCAACCTTCGAGACATACAGGAACAGCAGAATTTGCACAAGCATCGTGGACGTCACAGCATGCAGCCTGCAGCTCCTAAATGCCATCGAAAAATGGAGGGTGAATGAAAATCTAGTAACATCAGACCATAACGCAATAACCTTCGAACTATGCGTAGGGAAACGTTTAGAGCCCCTAAAACCAACCACAACGCGCATTTACAATACAAGAAATGCAAAGTGGTCGGATTTTCAAACACTCCTCAAAATCGCCTTGACGAAGGAGGGCATCACCGAACACAAAATCAACAATATAAAAACTCCAGAGGAATTCGACTCCGTAGTAGGAAAATACACGGACGCGATCCACAAGGCCTGTGAAAACACCATTCCAAAGGCAGGACAACGGAAAGGGAAAACAACACCACCCTGGTGGACCGCGGAGCTCGAGGAACTTAAAAAAGAGGTCAAAAGAAAAAAACGCAGAATAAGGAATGCAGCGGCATCTAGAAGACAACTCGTTATTGATTGCTGTATCGATGCTGTACTGGAGTATAAGAAAAAAGCAGATAAAGCTAGTACGGATAGTTGGAAGGAGTTTTGTACGACACAAGAAAAAGAAAGTATGTGGGACAAGATCTATAGAGTATTTAGGAACACAACCAAAAGACAAGAGGACCAACTCTTAAGAGATAATACAGGTTCTACTCTAACCCCAGAAATGTCAGCAGAGCTTCTAGCCAAGACCTTCTATCCCGATGACACGATCAATACAGACCAACTGTGTCACACAGAAATCCGGGAACTGACGAACGAGAAAATACCATCGGATCTGAAGGAAGATGATCCACCATTTACATCTGCAGAACTAGAACTTGTTCTGCAAGCACTAAATCCAAAGAAAGCTCCCGGACCTGACGGGCTTACTGCGGATATCTGTATTGCAGCCATCCAAATGGAAAAGGATGTTTTTATGACAATCGCAAATAAATGTTTGTCACTGAAACACTTCCCCTCCCAATGGAAACAGGCACACGTGATCATCTTAAGAAAACCAGGCAAAGAGGACTATACTCATCCAAAGTCCTACAGACCGATCGGTCTCCTCTCAGTTCTTGGAAAAATCATCGAAAAACTCTTTATCAGCAGACTCCAATGGCACATTTTTCCCACACTTAACAAAAATCAATATGGTTTCATGCCTCAACGTGGCACAGAGGACGCTCTCTATAATCTGGTGACACATATCCGACGAGAAATAACCATCAAAAAGCTGGTACTCGTCATCTCACTAGACATAGAGGGCGCATTCGATAATGCGTGGTGGCCAATTCTAAAACTCCAACTACAAAAAAAGAGATGTCCCAAAAATCTGTACGAACTGGTAGGGTCGTATCTTACCGACAGGAAGATCACGGTGAATTACGCCCGGTCAACATACGAAAAACAAACAAACAAGGGTTGTGTCCAAGGATCTATAGGTGGACCAACTTTTTGGAATATAATCTTGGACTCGTTGCTGCACAAGCTAGAAGCAGATAACGTATACTGCCAGGCGTTTGCAGACGATGTGACACTCATAATTTCGGAGAGCTCAACAACAATTCTAGAGGAGAAGTCAAACACAGTCTTGAAAACGGTGGTGGAATGGGGAAATCGTAATAAGCTCAACTTCGCGCCTCACAAGACCGGCGCCATGCTCTTAACGAAGAAACTGAAGTACGATGAACCAAACATTTACATGACTGGAACCGCAATACAACTTGTAAAAGAAATAAAACTAATTGGACTCGTGATAGATAGGAAGCTCACCTTCACCTCTCATGTGTCCGCATCGTGTAAAAAAGCTGCGGAAATATATAAACAACTAGCGCGCGCCGCGAAGGTCACCTGGGGATTGAACGGTGAAATCACGAGAACCATCTACGTTGCCGTAGTGGAACCTATTATGATGTATGCCTCAAGTGTGTGGTCGCAAACAACTGAGCTGCAAAGGATACAAAAACAGCTAAATGCCCTCCAAAGAGGTTTCGCACAAAAGATCTGCAAGGCATACAGAACGGTCTCACTGACGTCAGCGTTAACACTCTCAGGTCTCCTACCTCTCGACCTGAGAATCCAGGAGTCAGCCCACCTTTTCTGGACTAAAAAGGGAATATCAAAAGATTACCTTCCTCTAAACAGAGAGCTGGAAATGGCCATCAATCACTTAGACAAGCCACACCCATCCACAATAATAGATATAGAATACACCAAATTGGATCAACCACAACCCGACGTCATCCAAACCATACAAAATACAGGCCCCTTAATATTCACAGATGGAAGCAAAATATCAGGCAGAGTAGGAGCAGCCCTGACGTGGTGGGAGGATGGTAAAGAGAAGGAATACGGTACATTCAGCCTGGACAGTTCATGTACGGTCTTCCAATCAGAACTATATGCGCTATATAAGGCAACACTTTTGGCTAAATCCAGCAGAAAAGAAGTTGTTAACATCCTCAGCGACTCAAAATCTACGCTGGATCTGCTAAGAAAATTTCAAACAACCCACCCCTTAGCAAATGCCATAAAACAAAACATTGGAAGTACCAAAGCAGACGGTAGAGAAATCAGACTCTTTTGGATAAGGGCTCACGTGGGCACTGTTGGCAATGAGAGAGCAGACGAACTTGCGAAGAAGGGAGCTCTAACTAACAGTGATCCAGAATACGATAAAATACCTCTGTGTACGGTCAAAGAAACCATCAGGAAAGAAACGGTCCGCAAATGGCAGGACCGTTACCAAACTTCCACCACAGGAGCCATTACTAAAATATTCTGGCCAGATATAAAAGAGTCATACCACATCCTCAGAAAAATAAAAACAAACCCCACTCTCACCCCAGTCTTCACGGGACACGGTGGAATAGCGGAATACTTATACAGATTCCATATCAAAGATAGTCCCGGCTGCGAATGCGACCCAAACATAAGCGAGACAATTTGGCACGTCCTTCTGGAATGTCCCCGCTATGCCGCGGCTAGACATGACCTGGAGACCCAAATGTACAGAAATCTGGCCAAGTCTGAACTGCCTAAAATATTGGCAGATTCGGAGATCAGGCCTGCATTCCTTACTTTTGCCGAAAAAGTCTTCCGCAACGCAGCTAGAAGGAATAGCACTTTCGCTAATCCATCTATTCATCAACCCATACAAACACGCGAAGTGATTGCCCGAAGACATCCTGTGTTACCCATAAACTCCGAGCCAAACGGGATAACAATTCACCAACTTTTATCTTGTGGTGAAAAAAGTAATCCGTCCATAAGAATTCGAGGGGTGGCCCTTTTCATGAATTCTAATCAGGAAAAGCTAGGTATAAGTTTTTGCGTTCCTAGTAGTCGCAGTGGAGTGGCGATTTCCCCGGGACTAGCGGCATTAATAAATGGGAGCACGTCGAGACAGAACATGAAGCGCAAAGTTTACGAAGCATTGCCCGTAACAAAGGTGGCAGGCATCGAATGCCGGTTATTACGAAAAGTAAATAAAACTATCATATTAATCGAGCGGAAAGACGTGGAGCCACCTTACGCTCAGGCTAATTGTCTGCTGTCGAAATTCGGAGAGCCGTTAGGAGGGGAAAACATCACTCCCCGAACAATCAGTGTTGATGCTATGGTACTGGTGTATGAGAAGGCTGAAGTATCACAAAGGATTGGTATTTTAAAGGCCTCCATACACCACGAGATAGTTGTCTATGAAGACCGAGGAGAAAACCTTGAATACCTCAGGCCACATCATGTTTTGGGACCAACCAAGCCCCCGGGCAACGGAGGATATACAGAACCAGCATCAAAGAGTGGTTCGGAACGACTACAGGAGAAGGCAAAAGCACAACAACAAGCAGAAGCCTCCACGTCAAAACCTAGCCTGACATCAAAATCTTTCATGAAGGCAATCACAACCGCCGTAGGGTCCATGGTAAAAGCATCAAGAACCTCACCAGGTAAGAAAGTGGTGTACGATGTCCAGGAGGAAAATCTCCAACACACTAGTTCACGTCGTACACTAAAGCCCACCAGCTCCATGGCAACGGCGGTAATTAACCTCATAAAGATGAAAAATAAAACCAGCTCTGAATCCGTAAAACCTCAAAAAAAAAACAAAGGCAAAGATGGGAATAGTCAGTTCGCCTTGTCTTCGTCTGGCGGAGGGACCACTTGATCACTTCATAAATGCTTTCCTTGAGTTTCAAGCTTTAACAAAAGCGACTAAACAGGCTAAATCAATACCTCTTGAAGAAATTCTTCAGGCCTTTAAAATCGGTAATCGGAAGTTCTTGGAGCTGAAACTCAAGGAGGCAGATGCAGCCATATACAACAACCAAACTGCAAAGATAATTCACGGCACAATGGCAGGAGAGCATATGGCAGCATACAATGCGACCAGTGGTTTCGTTATGTTGGATAGGGAAGAGACGAAGCGAACAGGCAAAGCCAGATATACGACGCCATCTAACGACCCAATTGTTGTCACGGCCCAATGCACCAAGATTATGCTAGAGGATATGATCCTAGACAAAGCTAGCACATTAACGAACTTCGAAGCTTGGACCGTGCCAATACTAAACTGGGTCAACGGGGTTCCGGGATGTGGCAAAACCACGTGGATAATATCGCACTTCGACGCGGAGAAGGACGTCATCGTTACAACCACAGCTGAGGCCGCTAAAGATCTAAGAGAGAAGATCTCTCAGCGTATAGATGACGAATCAAAGAATCGAGTGCGTACGATGGCCTCTGTATTAGTAAATGGATTCAAAGAGTCAGAAATCTATCAACGTTTGGTGGTAGACGAGGCTCTTATGAACCATTTCGGATCCATAGTGATGGCTACGCGGTTGTCCGGCGCTGCCGAAATTATCCTCGTCGGTGACGTGAACCAGTTACCTTACATCGATAGAGATAATCTATTCGAGATGAGGTACTGTCGTCCCACCCTGATAACGTCCATCAGCCAAGAATTACTGTGCACACATCGGAATCCCTTAGATGTCGCGTATGCCTTAGAAGAGGTCTACTCCGGCATCTACTCCAGCAGGAAACTAGTGCAGTCCTTAACAATGCTCAATTACACAGGATCGAAAATACCCAGATCCCAACCTAATACCCTGTACTTAGTACACACCCAGGAAGAGAAGATAGCATTGTCTAACGAGGGTTATGGATCAGGCGAAGGGTCGCATATCTTAACCATACACGAAGCACAAGGACTCACTTTCAGTTCCGTTTTTATAATCAACACCAGGAGTAAGATGCAACTGCACGACAGCGTTCCCCACGCGGTTGTAGCAGTGTCGCGTCATACCGAGAGCTGTGTGTATTTTACCGACAGCGAGGACGACGCGACGGGCAGATTCATCAGGAGAGCGATGAAGGCGACAAAATATAACATCATAGAATATAATACCAAGATGGCTATAAAAGACAGAAACTTCGCTATCGTGGAAACCTTGCTCGTGATGAGTGAAAAAAATAAAAATAACAGTAGGTCACCACAATAGTGTTTTCGTAGGAAGGCATTAATGAGAAAATGTAAAAAATTTAACTTTAATAATATTTTTCTTTTTTATACATCAAATACTTATACTATACTTCACATTATAACATTGTACAATAAAAAAAAAAAATTAAATAAATAAATAAAAATTAAAAAAAATATATGTTATATACATATACATATATATAATATTTATATTTATATAAGTATGTGTAATTGCTGTGCAAAGGACTTACCTTACTAATATAGTTTTTAAGGTACCTGTAGTAATAGACTCCTTTTTGAGTATGTTATCTCAAAATTTCAACAATTAATATGCAAAATACAAACCAAATGCGAAAAGTGCACGGGCGACGTGTCCGTGGATAAATGTAGAAATTAATAAACAAAAAAAAAAAAAAAAAAAAAAAAATCGTGATTTCAAAATAGGTAGCAAACTGCTTACAGATATTTGTTAAAAGAAAATAAAAAATCAACCAAAAGGTTTATTGTACGCAAAAACTGTTTCCTTCATTTTATCCACTTTGATAATTATCTTTATTTACTGTATGAGATAGAGAAATATGCATTAAATTTCATTTAATATGATTAATAACTACAAAGCTTTTGAATATCAAACATCAAAGATACCTTTGTATTTATTATAAGGATAACCCTCATGTTATTATTTAAGTAAATATGATTGGGATATTACAGATGTATAATATTATAATTTAAACTCAACTACAATCAACGCGCTGTCATTATACTAAAAAAAATATATATTAAAATTAAGGTTTGTTTAATTCAAATAATTCATGAATATATTTTAAACTTCTCATAAGTAAAAAAAAAATTGAATATTTTGCTTGAAAATAATGTTTGATTGCGATTAAGTTATTATCGGCATTTAAACTTGATTCACTTAGTTTTAATATGACTTAGAAATAATAAGTCCTTGGTAAAATAACTTTGATAACATTCACTTCAGAGTTCAGATTTCATTATAATAAAACATTCCAGTGGCGTAGTCAATTAGGACTTTAACGATGACTGAAATAAAATCCGATAATATAAAGTTCTTCCTCATTCTTTTTTGCTAAGAAATCTTAGCTGAATTATGCTAAATAAGTTTGTTATAAAATTCTAGCATCTTAATATTATTATTTTAAGTATTTTTTTAAAGGTTATTTTCTTAGAAATAATGTAATACTCTTATAACTTATACACATATTAAATTGTTGATATTTTGAACGAAGCGCTTTGCTCTGTCTTTTTTAGTTCGTACAACGATGGATTGGAACAAACAGATTGCCTGCATCGGACGAACAATAGGGGAAGTAGGGCAGTGGAGGCAAATATTCAATTGAGACATTGGAGAGGTAATATAATTGCGGAAACAAAAAAATCCCGACTTCGCTGGCTAGGGCATGTCAAAAGAATAACGGAGGATCGTGCAGCCAAAGAGCATATCTGGACAAACAGCCTTGCGTCGCCCGGTAGGCTGAGATGGGAGTGCCCGACTGGACAAATTGTGCACAAGAGAGAGAAAAATAGCGTACTTTGACATCGGAGTCCAAGACCAACTTCGTGGCACTAATCCAGTGAAATCAATCTAAATTGCAATAGGTGGGGGGGTGGAGGGAGGGGTCTAAGAAGAGATTTAGGGATTCATTCGAGCGCGGCAGGTTAAGATACAGAAGATTCCTTGTATCCATTTGTACCTTGTAGCAGCAGTACTCTTAGCATATATGAGCTCGGATATAACCGGTCAGATTAGTAAAAAGAATTGTAATCAGAAATTCTCAAACGCGTCAAATTAAGAAAGATTTAAAATATAACCCGAGGTTTCGAATGCTGCAATCTTGTTCACGATAACACGAGATGGACACCTCCATCTCGTAAAAATAGCCTTATTTCAATGGGTTAGTTATATGCTAAAAAGTCTCCATTCTACTAAGGTGACCATTTCAAAGTAATGTAAAGAAGAGGGAGGGCTACAAACTTGTAAAAAAAACCATCATCTTGATATTCTCGAGTGTGGCTTATTTTTATGGCTTATTTTTATTTTAAAGATAATAATTTAAGAATAATGCAAAATATATAATCTGACGATTTTCACCAGCCAACATAATAAAACTTCGTAGATAAAGTTTAATGTATGCAGCTGCGCTATGACTATTTTCTCCTTCTTTTGTTTGTATTCCTCTGTCACCCTTTCTTTATCTTTTACTTCTTTCACTCCGTCCCCACTCCGGTTTTGGGCCTATTGTTGCCGACTTAACGTTTTCCCCCTTAATTTAGGGGGAAATTATTGGTTTAAATGGTATGATATATACCTTATAGCCTTCCTCAATAAACGGACTATTCAACACAAAAAGATTTTTTCAATTCGGGCCAGTAGTCTCAGAGATTAGTGCGTTCAAACAAACAAATTCGTCAGCTTTATAATATTAGTATAGATAATATATATTTTACTCGTATTTAATATAACCTTTGTATATCAGAGGGTTAATGTAGGATTCTAAAGGTAGCCAGGGCGTCACGGTGAGTGCGAAAGCGATCCCGTGGCGTCCCATTGCAGCGATGAGGGCAGTCGTTGGTTTTTTAGTGGTGTGCTTTAAAAATGGCAGCGTTTCCTATGCTGCCGGGTGCCGCATATACTGCTCGGCTATCGCCTTTCTGGCCTGGCTGACGATGCGGAAACGCATTTTTCCAACAATAAAAAAAAAAAGGAAAAAGGATTCTGAAGGTAAAAGATTTTATTATCGGTAGTTGCGGAGCCCATTCAATTCAAACAAACAATCAAATCTTTCCTCTTTATAATATTTGTGATGATGATGATGACGATGATGACGATGATGATGAAGATGATTATAAAATATAGCCAATGTTCATCAGGGATAATGTAGGATTCTAATGCTACAAGATTTTTTTTTATATCAGTCCCGTAATTTCGGAGCCTATTCCATTCAAACAAGCAAACAAATCTTTCCTCTTTATAATACATATTAGGATAGATTAATAGAAATAATTAAACAATTGAAAACTTTGTTTCTGTAGGTTCATTTAGTACAATTTAGAAATCAGTAACATTACTTTAAAAATCAGAAAAAAAATAAAGTAAAAATGTTAAAACCCCCGTTACAAAAAGTCCCCCGATGCAACGAAGTCAATAAGTACATAATAATATTATTTTTATCCTTTTAGAGGTCAGATAATTGTCAAATTAAGAGAAAACACGTCTAGAATGTCAGGATGAATTATATATATCTTAATCTGACGCGCTGGAGTATTTCAAAATGGCGATTTCTTTTGCATATTCAAATACACTGAAATACGCTGATTATTAAATTAGAGCTTCTTTTAAGTTCAATTAACATCCCCATAGAGAATTTGTAATTTTTTTAATGTTTAAATATATATTTTTTCTTTTAGGATATTGTCAATAGGTTATTATTTACTTATTAAAGTGAAACTTTTATTACATCGTCTCAAACTTTTTCGTCTGTGTGTTGCATGTCGCGTGACGGTCGGCCGCGGAGTCATAGAGATATTATACATAGAGTGGGGAAGCCAGCCTAAAATGTGTCCATCGAACTTAAAAGAGATAGGAAGATCGAAAAACCCTATCCATCTCTATTTTTTACGAAATTTCGTGCTTCGTCGGCGTCGTATCGTACTTCGTCGGCGTCGTATCGTGCTTCATCGTCGTCGTATCGTGCTTCGTCGGCGTCGTATCGTGCTTGGTCGGCGTCGTATCGTGCTTCATCGTCGTCGTATCGTGCTTCGTCGTCGTCGTCTCGTGCGTAATTCGTAATCGTAAATTGACTGACCAATTGTCATTTTTACTGAAATGCTCATCTAATATTTCAACGTAAGATAAAATTGGATTACAAATTATACAAAATTATATACTATTTAATTTAAAGTATATTTTTTGAGTCAATAAAATGACAATAACGTGTATTCTGTGTAAAAAAGAACCTATTCCTTTCGACAATAGTCGAAGTTTTCATAAGTAAGAAATTTATATTTATAAAATTATACTGTTTTTATAATTGTCATATACATATAAAAAATATTTTGGTATTTTCCGTACCTACACATAGGTGTATGTAATAATAAAAATATGAATGCTCCTTCCAAACATGTTTTATTACACTTCACGTAAATAAATGTCCGCCTAATAGGTAAGTAGGCGGTAGTAGTAGGTAGATAATAGATATATTGCTGAATTCTTATTAATGCATCTGATTTAAACTGCAGTGATTAAATGTTGATTCAATTTAAATTTTATTTCATGCAATTTAACTAAGTATTTAACGCCAATTATTTTGATACGCTCCTCAATGGGTTTGGTTGTTAGCATAAAACACAAATACTTATGTAACATTCAGTGAATCAAACGATTAAAAACAGGAGCTCCCGTGGCAACTACCTAATCGCGATATAAGTTATATCACAGACAAAACAGCACGCAAAGCTTAGTATTTCTATGGTCTTTGTGTTATTCTGGTACATAAGCTACAATATTGCAAAGCATCAAAATCCATTCAGTAGTTTTGGCGTGATTGAGTAATAAGCACCCAAACAACATTCGCACTTCTTATATATCATGACAATAAAACAATAAGTTACTTACGAATTTCTTGAAGATGGCGCGTCACAGAAAAACGTCATAATTTTCATTAATATTATTTAATTAAAACGTAAGAAGTGAATCGACTGTTTCTGACGTTTAATATTCTCATAGAAGACACATAAGTACCATAGAAACAGACAAATGTACACAATCCACTTTAAAAATAATAACTTTCGGCTTCTTAACATGTTGGATCGTCACTATATCACAAATAAAATTATTCTTCATCATGGTTTCTGCTGTTTCGAGTTGTTGTTCGTTCTAGGTATAGCAAAACAGACCTTGCAAAGATCAGGACCCCTATGCTCCATTTCTCAGCCAAAACTCTTATTTCTTTTCATTCTTACTTCTTTTATTTCGGACAATCAATGTATTTTAAAAATATTATAAATTACATTTCATAATTTCTTCTTCATGTATGTATAATCTTGAATTTATTTATTAGTTTTAACAGCAAGTCCATAAAATCGTATTGTCCAGTATGTAATTACAATTCATTATTTAATTATAAAACTCTAATCCGATAATTTTATTTTTGGTTAATGTAAATTGTGTTTTGTAATCCACATACTTGTCATTTTGATTATTTAGTATTTCCATAGCAACATGGTGTAAAAGAGATGAAACTATACGAAAAAAGCTGGCGCGCGCGTTTAACAGTTTCTGACTTTCGCTAGCCTTCCGCGACCTATACTTTAGACTGCTTACAAAATACAGAGTAATAAATAATCGAGAGAGCAAAAATTTTTTTTGTTCGTTTATTCTGAGTTATTTATCAAGATTTTTTAAAAGTCGTAGAACAAATGTTGTTGGGATTGATGTAGAGAGGCTGCCTGCAAAAGGTGCTCAACTAATTAAAAATAACCCTGTATATATTTATATAGATACATACATATATGTGTGTGTGTATAAAATAATTAAATATGATTGCAGTTTACAGAAAACCTAATCTATTTTAAATTTTAGTTTTCCTAAAAATTTTGGCGCCCCTCAAAATTTGCCGCCCTAGGCCCGGGCCTCACGGGCCTAAGCCTAAATCCACTACTGCGCGGAGTAGGGATAAAGTGAAAGGCGCTCGTCAGAGCAGCCAAGGCCAATTAAGGGATGATCGATGTTAGAAAAACATCGATGTTGACATCGATGTCATTATCGGAAGCCCAACATCGATGTTCGATATTTATCGGAAACTGAACATCGATGTTGGATATCATCGATGATTTTTGCATTATTATGTGACAAAGATATAAAATACAGTGAAATCGTTAGAAATCTATTAAGAAACAGCATATTTTTATATATTCTAATATTTTTTATCTACTGACTGAAGAAAAAGGAATTTTGATAAAGAGTAGAAGTCTTTGTTGATTAGGAGTAGAACCAGCTTTAGAAAATAGTCTTTCGGTTGGCGTTGATGTAGCTATAATAGCTATTATAGTCGTCTATTAAATATAATATATATGTTTTTGTATCGTTGTCTAATACAAGCAAATAATTTGTAAAATGTCTGTAATTTCTCCTGTGATATTAATATGGTTGTGTGTGAACCGTGAGACCGTGAGTTAACATCGTTGACGATTTTGTTAACATCGATGTTACGATATTTTTAGTAAACCAACATCGATGTTAAAACATTGATGTTTTTGTACGTTTAAATTCATGATGAAGATGGAATTGATAATAGAATGATTGAAAATAATTGAAAAACGGATCAAATTGACTCAACGATTATAAAATATTGTTTTCAGTGTTTTAATATGTGTATATCATCTAAATAATTGTTAAGTATCATGTATGTCGTAGTCTAAGACACAGAGTTCAATAAAAATATTAGTTGGAGACCTAGTCTACTTTTATCATTTCCCATTATCATTCCCATTTTCTAAGTATAAAATTAAGATTGATGAAGCAATTTTTATACCCTTAATGGAATATTATTCCGAAAATTTTTAGTTAAATGTCTATAATGTGAAAAAAAGTTTCACTTTTACGGTGGTTTCATAAAACCACACAAGTTTTGTTTATCATATTGCTATATCTACAAGTAAATTTCAAATGCGGCGCTTAATGTGGCAGTGTAACTAAGTTTAAAATAGTATGTAACTAATCCTTTACTGCTTGAGATGAAAACTAACTATAGACTCGTTAACTCCACCTGCTGAACCATAAAACTAATGGACCAAGTTACTTATTGTGTAATAATTAAGGCCGAAAATATTAAGGATTATTATTATAATATGCAGATTATTATAATATGCAGAAACGATCAGTTAGTTATATTTAGCAACTTGTGTTATTTTTGAGGGGTGTATTCATGTTTCGAAAGATACGTAGACGACGAGACGAAGCTTCTTAGCAATCCATGGATTCACCGTGCGGGTGCCGGGCCCATCGCGTTGCAAGGAGAGGAGTGCAAGCAGTGCCTGGGACTTGCGACCCAGGAGTAGGTTTAAGGGGCCCCTTTATTATGCGCAAAAACGCTCACCTTCACCCTCCACACTCCTCTCCCTACCTAACCAAATTTGGAAAGAACCTACTAATGCCGCCTTTGAAGTACGTTCTAGAAATGAACCGATGCTTGTTCTAGAAAGGCCAAGATCTTTAAGTAGGCTATAGAGAGATTTTGCTGTTATACCTCTCGCTCCCACTTCTACCGCGTACAAACTAACTATAAATTTATTCCTGATCAGTTCGTTGGTTAGTTCGTAATACTTATTGAGCTTGAATGTGTGATCCCTTGGGATGTTTGTTTCCCAAGGAACAGTAAGCTCCACAAGTATCACGCGCCTCAGATGTTTCGAATACAGGAATAAGTCCGGTCTGGATGACGAAACACCAACATCCCCAGGGATTTTGTAATGCTTTTCATACGTGTCCATCATGAGAATCCAATCAGGAGCCGCGCCTAATATTGAATAAGGCTTCGCTTTTGATTTTTTGGAGGAGCCTTCTTTTACGAATTCTATAGATCGTTCGGTGGTTGCTATACCCTTCCGCGCTCTTGCTACTGAAAGACTAACCGCTTCCCGTATAATTTCTAATACCTTGTCGTGGCGACGCGAGTATTGACCTTTATCTAGAAGTACCCTACACCCTACTAATAGGTGTTTCGCGGTTCCTATTGCCTCCCCACAGATGTTGCAAGACTTTTCGGTGGCTTTGCCCCATCTTACTAAATTACTTTGATCTGGGAGAGTCATTTGGAATGCATTAAGATAGAATTTTAATAATGCTGGGGACCAATCATAAATTAAGGTGCGCCACTTCAAAGCTAGTGGAATACAAAAATCTCCTATGGTCACCCATTCGTTTTGCATTTCTAGGCTCATCGCGTGGAGTCGGTAATTATCGTTTTCGTCTTGTCGAATAAAAGATTTTGTTATGTCTATGTCTTGAACTTTCCTACTTGATCCTAGCCCTACTTTATTTGTTTGAGCACCTATCATAAACTTTTTATGGAATTGAAGTCGTGACTCGAGCTCTGAGGCAACTTTGTCTTTTGGGAGAGAAGTTACAGTATCATCTTTAGATTTTCCGATGATATGTCTTTTGGTAACTCTTAGATGTTTGTAGAGCTCCGATGGTTTCTTTAATTTTAATCCAAAGTTGTTACGGTCTCTAAATAAGGTTGAAGAGTCCGCTGAGTGCGCTAACCCGAGCCATAACTTCAATGTCTTTATGACGCTTGCATCTAACTTTGACAAAAGGGTTTTATTTATATCATACACGAGGAAAGGCCAATTTAGACGTGATGTTAAATAATTATCGTAAATCCAAGCTTTTTTGACGTTACTTATTGGTTGGTTGTCTACCTTTTTGAGATCGTTTAAAAAGCTATCGACTATTACATCCAACGATGGAGTACGGCCTTGGTAATCGATTTTTTTACCTAAAAATTTAAACGGAGCTGCTTCCGTAACCGTACTAACGCACTGACCGCCTATTATAAGACCCGGATCGTAAGAGGTATATTTGGTATTCCGTCTACCCAGACACAGACTAAAACATTTACTTGGTTTTGTCCTCAATCCGCCCGTCCACGTACAGAAATCCTCAACTACATTTAAAAGTACCTGACATTGTTTCGGATTACGTGTCAGTATCGCGAGATCATCTGCAAAAGCTAGTATGGATTCTGTGTATTTGTTGTTGAACTTAAACCGATAGCCCCACTTTTTTTCATTTCTAATTAATTTGTCTATTAAAATATTAATAACTATATTAAATATAATAGGAGAAATACAACAGCCCTGAAATAAACCAACGTTATAATTAAGTGGTTTTGAATGGTTTTCATTAAAAGTTATTGAGAATTTTAATTTTGAATAATATGATGCAATAATGTCGCGAACTACCATAGGAAAGTTATACCATTTAAGCGCGAACATCATTAGTTCATGTCGTACCGACCCAAAGGCGTTTTCTAAGTCTATCCAACAAACCGTAATTTGTCTCTCGCTAGTTCTAGCATCTTTAAGGCTTTCCGATATTAACGTATTATGTTCCAGGCATCCAGAAATTCCGGGCAAAAACCCTTTCTGGTGAAAATCTGGTCAAGAAAGCAAATATATTTAAAAGATGTTTATGGAGCGACGGACATTTTTTGTAAACTATATAAGGGATACCATCCGGACCTGGTGCTGACTTAGATGGTTTCATTTTAATTATTTTATTGATTTCCTCCAAAGTTGGTGGGTTGGCTTGAAAATCTTCAGTAGGGGTCTCAGGTTTGTGTTCGTTTGGATTCCCATATAGTCTTTGGTTTTCTGGCACTTCGTATGTGCTTTTATAATGGTCGAAAATTTGCTCGTTGGTCAAGAGAAGCTTACCTTTTTGATCTTTGAAAATGTTTTTTGAGTATTTAAAAGGATTTTTATCAAAGTCTACTTCATGTTTTGCCCGATCAAAGCTATCACGATTTTTCGTTATTTGATTTGTTATACCTTGGATAAGTTTAAGAATTGATCGCAATGCCCTAGACAGTTGGTGACTAAGTTGATTATCGCCTAAGGCTTTGGCTATACGAAGTTTCTTTATAAGATCTCTTTTTTTCCTCCTCATTTTCAATTTAAAACCGTTTTCTTTATTTTTGTGAGCATAACGATTCGTAGGTGGATAGTGCTCATTAAAGTAGTCGTAAATAGTATTTTGGAAAGTCTCTACTTGCGCATCGAGTACCTGATTTGAGCCCGGGTGCTCTAACAGGGCCGCTATATTTAGGTCATGTACTTTCCAGGTCGATTGTTTAGTATTTGGAATGCTAAGACGCGTCCGGATGGTCATGGACTCCTGGTAGTTTTCATTCAATGGCTCACCATGAGATATATGAGGGTAAACTCTATCCGCAGTGAAAACTGAAGATCTTACCGACGGTTGCCGCACTTCAGCACCATTGTGTGTTTTAAGATGTTTAATAAACCAGGCTCGTCTTTTGTAATTTTTCCCGCACGTAGGGCATTTCAGTTCCGTTATCGCGCCGTTTTCGCCGTAATTGTCAACCGGTGGACAGTTCTTCCGCCCCCCCTCTCGGACTGTCCTAGGGGTATTTTTCTTATTTGGACTTTTAGCGTTTATCGACGTTCCCGGGCTTGGCTTGCTAGGCCATCGCCCTCGGCTGTCTTTCCAGCAGTCTGCTGTCTTCCCAGCTGCCAGCTGTCTTTCCAGCGTCAACTGTCTTTCCAGCGTCATCCCGTCTCTCCGGGCTGTCAATTTAGATAAGACGAAGCTTCTTAGCAATCCATGGATTCACCGTGCGGGTGCCGGGCCCATCGCGTTGCAAGGAGAGGAGTGCAAGCAGTGCCTGGGACTTGCGACCCAGGAGTATATAATGTGTGAATAAATTTTACTATTACTATCAAGTGACAACTCGAGAGTAATTTCGACGCACGTGGCAACATGAAGTCTATTAAACTATTGCTCACGTTACGTTAAGTTAATAAGTTAACGCGCCGTGAAAAAAAATATATTTGTTTTTGTAAAACTCCAGGGATACTGGACTAATTATTATTGACTATTCAATTTCTACTTTAAAATCAAGTAGAATGGACTATTATATATTTACTTTATCTACCTTTAAGTATCTTTTTTATTGAATAATATTTATTTAAGTCAAAATTAACATAGAGTTAAAGATAACATAATAATTTACTGCAAATCAAATTTATACTTTTAGTAATTATTTCTTGCTTACCCATATAATGAATATTTTAACTAGACTTAAACAACTTAATCTGTGTGTCTTTAACTTTCATAAAAATCCACAAAAGCTTATTGTAACACAGCAAAGATCACTTTAAATACCACCTCAATAAGAAACTAGCCGATGTTTGTTCTCAGTTATGAAATAAATAATAGTGACGTTCGATTATATCAACATTGCAAAAAAAAAGATATGTGTAATTAATTTGTTGACATCATGACAGCAAAATTCCTATACGTAGAGTATAACATAGAGCTTGTCTCGTAATAATAATAACTAAAATACTTACTTGAAGTCCTAGTAGACTAAAATACTCACAGCACTAGCGCTGGATAACTCGTTCAAACCTCCACCTCCTTGAAAATCCTAACTAATATTAAATGAAAATGTCAGGCATTTTTAAAAACTATTCAACAAAGTATGTTTAAATTAGATCGTATTGAATTGGCCTATTTAAAACGTATTTCTATGTATGTACATTTACATTCTCTTATAAAATACTAGTCGTGTCCGCTATTATTCATGGTAACCCAAACAAAATATATATTTTTTACTTACATAATATACGTGTGTATATCTTATACTCGTGTAAAAGTTAAAGTTTGTAAGGGTGTTTATTTTAATTAAAGCCACTGAAATCCTCTTTACTCGTCAATTTTCGTAAATTATATATATCAGTTGAATTTTGAAATAAATAATCTGACACTTCTTGGAGCAATAATAAAAAAAAATCAACTTTATTGGATGAAATTTTATAAAATCCGTTTTTGTTATTTTTTAACAAAACAAAACATGAAATCCTATAGTAGTTGATATCTATTTGTTAAAATTAATAATGTTATCAAATTTCAATCGTGATATAAGTGTCGAAAATCTCCTATTGACATGTAGACAATGTTTACTTATCGTTACTATACTATACTTATTTACTTATCTTTTTGCAAGGATATCACTATTTGAAAATGCGTTAAGAAATCTGTATCTAATTTTAAAATGTTAATTTTAAT
Source organism: Napeogenes inachia (assembly GCA_959347355.1). Taxonomy (NCBI): domain Eukaryota; kingdom Metazoa; phylum Arthropoda; class Insecta; order Lepidoptera; family Nymphalidae; genus Napeogenes; species Napeogenes inachia. Next base: position 7,547,252 of record OY365793.1, on the reverse strand, counting down.
TTTTGACTAAGACTTTATGTACATATAAACTGAAACTATCAATAATAAATACATATTTCAACTACTTCTTTAGCATATAGTATGTAGTATTATAAAGCGAAAACTATTTATATAAAGATTTATATTCAGGTAACCAAATATAAGTTTAATTTTCTAAACGTACCCTTAACAAAATACTATTCAATATATTTCAACTTCTTCAATATTACCGTCCCTTATGAACTATTCTCAACATCTTTCAAGTCGATGTGGAAAGTTGGAGTATAAAGATTGAATTTGTGGACCATATTTCTTAAAAGAAACCACTCTACTCTCTGTTTTATTGAACTCGAGTTAGCAATCTGTCTGATAAAAATGCGATTTTATTTTTTCTCCCTGCCATTTGAAAAATAAAAGCCAATACAATTATTTGTTGTGTGGAACTTTTACTATGTATTTCTACGCTTAAATTCACTATGACTTTTTTATAGTATCGTTGTCAAATTATTTCGCCCTGTCCCTTTTTTACTTTTACATTTGTCATCCAATATGGCCCAAATGTGTAATTATTCAGACATTTATGGACGGATTCTTATGATTCCTTGGTAAAATACACACGTATAAATTATAGAAGCTATAATAAATAAAGTAAATGGAACAAAAAAATAAGAAGACTTGTAATTTTTAAAAGATATTATTAAATTTGCGCCATTTTTTTTAACCACAAATTTCTTAAATAAGAAATAACTGGGATACATATTGAAAGCTAACGAATGTATATAATATGTTTTAATTGGTTCATAATATTTTTTAATATTATGTAATAGTTTTAATAGCTAACAATTGTATTGGAAGTGTTGAAAGTATGTTGTATAAAAACATGCCAAATCCAGCATACATACCCGTGTCTAACAGAAGTTTTGAACTAATGTTTTAAAATGTAGCGCCCTTTTCCAATTGACGCTGACAGACTCGTAGAAAACAATTTCAATATTATATTTATAATCATTTAAATATTTACGAATATCAATTTGGAAATTTTTTATTTTGGTGTGGCAACACTGACTACTAGTCGTCAGAAAATTTCTCTGTACATTTTAATTAATATTAAATTACTTTATGTATATTAATTAAGTGCAATTATCTCATTTTGTATTTAAAAATACCATTTTACTATAGTGCTATTGTTTGTACTTTGTCTTCGTGCTTAATTTCATAAGAACAAAGAAATATACTGAGCTGTCAACCAACGGATGTCGAATTCAAATTTCTTCAATCCCGGGGAGTATTTTATTTTACTTTTAATATAATTACACTTACATTAAACTAACAACTACTCATTTTATAGTGAGTTACGTCCATCCACAGACTCTGGCACCGTTATTGACTCTCTTTACTTGACTAGTTGGAAGTAAAGTTGAAGACAAAAATATTGGCCTCATACAAAACTATTACTTTCACTTTACCTTACTTGTATACATAAAACAAGCATTTTGAAAGTCCCATTTGTATCTAAAAGGTAATTTGTACCCAGGTTCAACAATGGAAAGAATAATTGCAACTCGCAAGGCCTCTGCAAAGGATTTGGAGCAAAAGTTAAAACTGGCTTTAGAAGAATTAAAATCTTCTAAAGATTTATGCAACAAGCTACTGCAGGAACGAGAGGACAGTGAAGAGGAAATTAAAGATATTGTAATAAAAAATACTAATCTTAAAGGTAAGCTCGCTGAACTACATACCAATTATTTGGATATTATGGCTCAGCGAGATCAGTTAAGAAATATAGTGACTGCATTTGACCAGTGCAGCAATGAGCATGAGAGGGCATTAGATCGCATATCAGAGCTTGAGTCTGATTTGGTGCAGGCTAGGATAACTATTTCAGACCTAGAAACCTGCAAATTAAATGTAGAAAGTCAGCATACTCATAGCTTATATGAGGAGCTGGTTGAATGCAACTCACAACCTACTCAATCAAATTTCATAAATGTAAATTCTACTATAATTGATCTAACAAAAGATGAGTCAAGTATTGTGCACCCCATATACTTTTCAAGTCATAAAAAATTAAAAAAGTATATGAAGGTTAAGAAATTAATTAAAAAATGTAATAATCTCATCAAAAACAAGTTTCCTGCAAAGAAAATAAAGAATTTACAAATTGAACGCTCCACATTAATTAAAAAAGTAAGTGTTTATAATAGGAAAATGATTGAGATTAGGTCACTGTATGAGCGAGACACCCAAAACTTGCATGAGGAAATCTCTCAATTAACTTCTGCATTGCATTCAATAAGTAAAAAATATGAATCTTCTCAGAATCAAATTAAGGAACATATTGAAGCTACAGGTAATTTAGTTGACCTATGTAGTTATAACTTAGAGCGGTTTGAGTCATTAACTAATAATTATGTTAACTGTAATTGTTTAAGTGAAAAATTAAATGTTGTTTCTAAACTAAACTCTGAGGTGTTGGGTGATTCGGCTATACATACTAAAAGTAGTAATAAAAACATAAATATAATGAATAAAAATCAAATTAATAATAGGTCCTCTGTTGTGCACAACCATAATTACTTTGTTTTTTCTGACCAATTAGGTCAGGGCTTTGGGTCTCTTTTAAGTAGGGAATTAAATAATGTACATAATATATGCTCACCTGGTGCTAGTTACCAGCACAATATAGATAAAATAATTAATTTTGACTCAAAGTTGACTGAAAACAGTACTATTGTACTATTACATGGAGATGGTTTGTCGATTAAGAAAATTGAAATAATTAGTAATATTGAAAAATTATTGAAATTACATAATAAGAATAATTGTAAAATTGTAATTTGTGCATTTCCATATTCATCTTCTTATTCAGGCAAACAAAATAAATATATATATAATTTAAATTTGACATTATATAATTTGACATACCGTCATAGTGATGCATTCTTTTACTTTGATGTAAATAAATTTATTTATAATAGGTTTAGGATGACAAAAGGTACAATGTATCTGCCTTTATATTATAAAAAACAAATTGCTACTTTAGTAGCATTTAATTTAAAAAACTTCGTTATAACAGATATAACGAAAAATAAATGTACTTTAAATAATATGTTACTGACAGAACATAAGCGTTCCACTTTAAACTAATGGATAAGACAAAGCCTAAGTTGTTAAATATTGTCCATCAAAATATACAAGGCTTAGGTGGCAAGGAATTGGAAGTGGAACTCTTTGTTCAAAAATATGACATAAGTTTATTGTGCATTACAGAGCACTGGTTGTCAAAGAATAACAATATTATAAATGTAGAAAATTATAAATTGTCAAGTTCGTTCTGTAGAGAGAAAGCTATTCGCGGTGGCTCACTTATCTTAGCTCGTAACGATGTAGTGTTAAAGTCTCGATCAGATATAGTGGCGCTCTCTGTCGAGCGAATTATTGAACTATCCTGCATTGAGCTCAATGAACATATTATTTTGTGCGTGTACCGACCCCCCTCTAGTGACTTTGATGAATTTGAAAACAAAATGGAGGATATTTTAACTAAGCTTTGTCATAAAAACAAGTCCGTGATTGTTTGCGGTGATTTCAATGTAGATATATTACAAGAAAATTCGTCTAGTGTACGTTTATTAAATTTGTTTAAATCTTTTAACTTACTGAACGTCTTTTTTGAACCTACTCGTATTACTAGTATTTCCGCGACTTGTATTGATAATGTGTTCTGTCGCTGTAACATTTATGAAGAAACAGTAATGACAAATTTAAGTTCAGACCACTGTGGTCTAAAATTTTCTCTATTAATTAATCACGAAAGTGAAAAGCCCCAAAAGTTTACTTGTAGACCAATTACAAAAAACCGGGTCCTAACATTTAAGAATACTGTTCAGCAAAAAGTAGGTAAAGTAGACATGAGCGATGATAATCCAAATAATTTATATAATAACATTTTCGGTTTTTTGTTACAAGAATTTAATAATGTTTTCAAGCCAAAAACTATGACTAAATACCTAAAACTTAAATTTAGTGATTGGGCTACTGTGGGAATATATAAAAGTAGAGATAAGTTATATGATTTATATAGTGAGAGGCAATGGAATCAAGATCCAGTATTCTTGAATAAAGTTAGGATTTTTTCTAAAATATTTAAGACCGTTTGCATACAAGCTAAGTCGATTTACATAAGAAATAAAATCTTAAACTCAGAAAATAAAATAAAGGCAACTTGGGATGTTTTATCTAGTGTTTCTGGGAAAAATAGGGCTGCTAATGGACCTATTAAGTTAAAAATTGATAATATTGAAATAAATTCAAATTCAACTGTGGCGGCTATTTTTGAGACTTTTTTTAACGAAATTCCTTTAACAGTCACGGGTAATTTAAATTCTTCACCACGTGATGCAATCGTCGAATTGACGAATAACGTAAGAGTCAGTAATAAATGTTTTGTTTTTAAACCTGTTACATCATATGAAATTGTTAAAACTTTTAGAAATCTAAATATGAAAAAAACCGGTGATCTTTGGGGTATGTCAGTAAAATTACTAACAAGTATTATAAATGATATTGCTCCACAATTATCCTTAATTTTTAACAAATGTATTGAAACCGGTACTTTCCCAGACTTAATGAAAAATAGTAAAGTAGTTCCTTTGTTCAAAAGTGGCGATAGACTAATTCCCGGAAATTATAGACCTATCTCTATTTTACCCACTTTAAGTAAAATTTTCGAAAAAATTATACTAAACCAAATGTCAGAATTTGTTTATAGCAATGAAATCATGCATAGTGAACAATATGGTTTCACCAAAGGCAAATCAACAACTGATGCGGGTGCCGCGCTTCTTAAGCACATTTACGACGCATGGGAAAAGTCACAGAATGCAATCGGAGTGTTTTGTGATTTATCTAAAGCCTTTGATTGCGTGGACCATCAAACATTACTTTGCAAACTTAATCACTATGGCGTGCGTAATGCTGCGCTTGATCTTATTGCCTCTTACTTGAATCAAAGAGTTCAGACGGTTGATGTAAATAATTGTAAATCGGTTGGATCTCACCTAAAAATGGGTGTTCCACAAGGATCTATTCTAGGCCCTTTCTTATTTTTACTCTATATTAATGATTTGCCCTTTTACGTAAAAGGACTATGTGACATTGTACTTTTTGCTGATGATACCTCACTTATTTTTAAAGTTGATCGTAATAAACCTAATTTTGACAAAGTTAACTGTGCTCTGTCACGTGTTCTTCATTGGTTTGAAATTAATAATTTGGTATTAAATACTAAGAAAACTAAATGCATGGAATTTACACTTCCTAATGTAAAAAGTCGGGATTGTAGTTTATTCCTTAACAATGAAGTGTTAGAACTGACTGACTCGACAACTTTCTTAGGTATAACTTTAGATAAAAAGCTCCAGTGGAACCCCCATCTCTCGACACTCGCAAGCAAACTTAGCTCAGCCGTCTTTGCAATTAAAAAAGTAAGACAATTAACAGACGCTAATACGGCTCGACTCGTTTATTTTAGTTATTTTCACAGTATATTGTCTTACGGTATCTTACTATGGGGCAGCGCTGCCGAAATTAATTCTATATTTATTTTACAAAAACGAGCTATACGGGCTATTTGTAACTTAAAAGCTAGAGACTCCCTAAGAGAAGTTTTTAAAGAAATCGGTATTCTTACGGTCGCTTCTCAATACATTTTTAATAACTTACTATATATACGCCAAAATTTAAATGACTATAAAAAAAACAGCGACAGACATACTATCAATACAAGAAATAAAAATAGGCTTGTAACGCCTAAATTTAGACTTCAAAAAGTTAAGAAATCCTTCATGGGCTTGAGTATACGCATATATAATAAGGTTCCACAAGATATCTTAGATCTTCCTTTTCTTGGTTTCAAATCTAAAATTAAAAGTATATTATTAAATAAATCTTACTATAACATTCAAGAGTTTTTGGTTGATCGAAACGTGTGGAACTTGGGTCATTGTATCATAAATCTTAGGTCATAAATCTGTATTGTATTGCGAATAGCTAGTAATCTCCGCAATTTGTTTTTTGTTGTAAATTAATTTTTGCTTTATCGACCTTCTGCATCACACCGATTCCTTAGAAGTCACTACTTGCGGTAGCATCGGGAGTCGGGTTGCCTCCCTCCCTCAAATATGTGCGAAGGGGGTGATGGCTGGCTCTTGTGTTATGCTCGTGAACGGGTGCTGCTTGCGGTGACTGGTTGTGTGGCAGGCCGAAGTTTTGTGTGTATGTATGTATATATATCTATATATATATATATATATATATATATTTACTGTTATTATTATTTAATTTTCGTTGCCTGAAATCATTGGGCTTCTTTTCCGATTGATTGCGACGGTTCTAGTTGTTCCAAAATTGCATTTAAGTTTATAAAATAAATAAAATTGACTCATTTGCAGGGTTGATGTTATAATTTATAAGTCAAACATTGTTAAATTTTATTTAAAAAGAGCAACTGTTGAGTTTCTGGCCAGCTCTTCTCAGCAGAACAGCATTCCGAGCTGGTGGTAGCTTACTCACAGACTGACTATACTGACCAATTTAATGTAATTGACGATTCAAAAGTGCGTGTAAATGCCTACTTGAATAAAGATATTTTGAATTTGAATTTTGAATTTGAATTTGAATTTGAAACTATTATAAACAATTATATTTTAAATTAACTATTTCAGAAACATGTGTTATAAAACCGCATAAACACATACGAATTGCGCTTATAATGGCGATTAGAGATTTGATTATATAACGCAAATAAAAATTATACACTTTCACTCTACTTTCAATAACATAAAAATGTTTTGTTTTATTTATATTCTAACATACATAACATAGCACACACAATATTCACCTAAGAGGGGAATTTTAATAATCCAGTCAAGTCAATTGGAAGTATGTCAAACGAATTCACTGTCTTAATTGACGTGTTTGTTGACAATTTTCTTTCATACACACATCTGCTTAGCTTTTCAGAACTTTTTGCGATCTCACACTTTTGTGTTCACTTGAATCAAAATCCTTTTTTATTAAATAAACAATCAATCAATATGTAAAATAACGCTGTCGATTTTGTGTCATCATTTGAAGTGCTTTACATATATTTTCTTTAGGAACATGTAATATCATTCTACTTTTTGTGCCTGTGCTAGAACCTGCATAAAACAAAAATTACTTTTAAAAGCTGATATCTTAATTAACGTTTGAATAAAAAGAAATAGAAGTCAGTAGTTCTTACAGCTATAAATCACAAACTAAACTACATTTTAAACTTAGAAACGAAACCGTAAAAGTAACAGTTTCAGTCTGCAATAGCTTTTACCAAACTCTTTGACCAATGCTTTGAACCAATAATATAAATAAAAAAATATATTTTATTACAGTTGCTAGAGCGACAAGACGGTTTCCCAGTAGTCGCCGGTATCCCTGCCCGTATCGATTTATTTTTCATTCTATATTTATATAAATATATTTTATGTTGTCTCTTAATAAATGTTATAGAAAAAATTAAAAAGTGTATTTGAAATAAATGTAAAGGGTAAACAAACAATAAACATATTTTAGTAAAAAATTAATAAATCTATGTATTGTATTATCTTGTAATACATACGAAATTTACCCAAAGAAATTAGTAAAAAAATAATAACTTGAATTATTTCTAACAAGCTTAAATATTAGTTACAAACATAACATTACTTTAATTAGGTCAACGCAACGCAATAAGTCAGGTACAATTATTTTATAACTTAAAATTTTAAATTAATAATAAAAATTTAATTGTATTTAAATTTAATTTATAATAAAAAATAAGCAAAACCAAAATTTTTACAAACCAAAAAATATAACTGATATTGACAGACAATCGAAGCCACTATCTCGGGTGACTGTTACCATCTTCGATAAATTAAGCGTTTTATATCTAATTGTTTTTATCTCCCGATAAACATCCATCCATTAGACTTTTTTGTAAATCCTTACCAATGTTTCTAACCTTTACATTTAAACAAAATAATCTTAACATGGCTATGCATGTTGATAGATATTATCAATCATGTAAAACCAATAAGTACTTTGTCTTATTTGGACATATATTAATGCATATTTTTTTTTAAACTTTATATTAAATCTTATAAAATTGTAAGAAAATCCTTTTTCCTAACTTACATTTCTACAGAGAGTTACATTTTTTTTATCGTTGGAAAAATACGTTACGCATCATCACAGCGATCAGGAAGGTGATGGCAATGGCAGCATAGACGACGCTGCCATTTTTAAGGCTACCCACTAAAAAAATAGATATACTGCCCTAAGTGGATTTCACACAACTTTCTGTTTATTGAGGTATTGCTAACGTGATAGGTATCCACAGAGAATCATAAAACATTTTTTTGATCACAAATAAATTAAGGGAGTTTGCCTGATAATATATTTAATAATGAACATTATTTTTATTTAGGCTCAATAAAGATATCTCAATTCAAATTGTGTTGTTATTTCTCAAGCAGCTCCTGTGATAATTAAGGTTACGATAATTAATTTATGATTATTATCGTCTGAACAGTTGCTAAAAACCTAAGTAGTATTAGTATTATTAAAATCTTGTCTCCTAAATGGATATAGTATATATGGTATTTTGGTGTCAAGAACTTTCGTAACTTTCTACACATTGAGTTTTACACCGGTCTCTTAAAAGTTTGTTACTCATTTCTTTTTCAAAAGAATACTCGGACTATGGTTCAAGTCGTGTAAATCGTACTCAGCTTTCGAAATAAGCGCGCGAATTTTCAGCGAATTTTTGCTCAAATTATATTTTGCGTAAACACATGATTGTAGACGCGTGAAACGATAAATTATTCCTGCGTCCTGCATAAGCAAAAGCAGGTACATCATAACTATGAAATGATATATCGTAAGTATCATAAAGATTATATTTAAAATTGTTTCTTAAAAATTTCAAGAAGTCTCGAAAGTTCTGCACAATTGTGTGAACAATTTGTGATATTTATTTAAGTATATGATACTTTATTTTTATAAATGCTAAGGAATATTAGGAAATAATTATAAGGAATATTAGGGTTAAATACCTCGCTTCAATCTATTGGTTAAGGTTATTTTTATAAAAGTTATTTAAACACAAATTTTTTTTCGAGGTATTTCTCTTGTACCATTTAAATGTACCAGTTTAACTTACATATATCTGAACTATAAACTATCTGTGGTATATTTAAACTATTCAACAGATTAATGGAATGCTAATATGCCATGACTATTTCCTGTTCTTACTAAACCTTATTTGGGAACAACTCGATTGTCAGATTTGGTCACATACCTTTATTATTTATAGACCCATTAAATTGTATGAATTTGATATGTAAGTAGATAAAATTTATATAGTGATTTTAATTTGATTTAGTTAAAAGTTGGTTAAAGTAACAGATAATATATGTGATATTTTTAATAAGTCTATTCTATTTTTATAGTATTTTACCTATGTTTTAAAGATATAATATATAAGAATTTAAGAACTTGGGAAACAGAGATATAAATTCTCATCTACAAAACTATCCAAACATAGAAGGCATTGACCACAAAACTATAATGGCAGCACCCGGGGGAAGCTTAATTATTTTTGTTTTTATAGGTAATGTTATGTTCTTAATAATTCGGTGTTCGTAATTTGGGAAACCTCTCCTAAAATTGTAAAGTTGTACATTTTTTTTTATTTCGAAATAATATACCAAGATCATTAATTTCCAATTATTAAAAGCTTATCAGCATAAATTTTCAATTACGTAATTAATATATTTTAATTTATCTCATATAAAGTGAATATGCGATAATATGTATTATAATAAAGTCAACGCCACGCCATGAATTCGAGATTAGGAAATGTTAGCTCATGAATTGAAATATACCACCCTATTATTACGTTTAGAGCATCATTGAATTCTATTTGTATTATTATAGTTAGTTATTGGAATTCTACCTTTTGAAAATTTCAATAGCAATTCAGTGCGGTTGATATTGACACCTCAATGATGTCGGTTTAGATCCTTAGTATAATAAAGTATTATATGTGCTTAAATTTTATCATTATAACCTAAGGGTAGCAAGTTAAATTTGTGGGTACCGATTAACAATGCGGTATTCCTTCAGGGACAGAAACCATAAAAACATAGGGCTTTTGTTTGTTTGCTGAAATTGGTTTGTTTATTTTCCTATATTACAAGAATCTTTATGTAGAGTCTTTTACTGCCTCTACAACTAGCGGTTTAGCCTGTGTGCTATAAATAAGTGAGTCAGACCAAGAATATTAGAATATACAGTGTATATAAAGGTATACGTAGTAATATAGAGTAAAGTAATTCTGTATACACGATATTTTTTGTTGTATTTTCGTCTGGTGGCAGGAGAACGTACTGGTTTTCTCCACAACTTGCTCTTGATAAATCAACATATTGTTGTCCGTGTGAGAAACAAACTTGACGTAAATCTATTGTTCTAACGTAACTGACGGACGACTGACGATAGGAAAATTAATGGAAAACTGTAATCCTTAATGGAAACTGTCATCTTTTAAAATGAAAAGCTAATTCGTTGGGAATCATTGGAATTCGAGGTCTGAGCATCGTTTGACCAACTGCTTGACCAATTAAAAATATAACGACTTTCACATTATTACAAAAAAAACTTCTAGTTCCGCTAAACAAATTTGGTGGTTTAAAGTTTCTGAGAAAAATAATTGGAATACCAGTTTTTAATTTCGAGCAATGCAATTGAAAACTTCTTGGATTGATTTCGTCAACACTACTATTCCTTGCCGCTAATATTGCCCTTTGACACATTCATTGAAAATCTTTTGGTTCTATTTGAACTAGATCTGGTTAGACTTTAGAGTTTACATCTTCAATATTGGTAACTTTTTTACCTAAATCGTGATCAATATGAATTGTGGTTTCACAATCAGGTACCTTGCCGTCTCCTATTAAAAGAAAAACTGACGGTGATTTCATCCATGATTTTGTTAGAACTGGTAATATCTAAAAACAAACAAATAAAAATAAACAACATATTAAATAATAATAACGCAATATCCATTATAAAATATTATACCTACAATGAAATTATGTGTTTCGATATTTATTTGTGATACACTTAAACGTATTGAAGAACGATCACATTAAAGCGCGTATGGTATTTGACCATTGTATATTATTTTAAATATATATATATATATATATATATATATATATATATATATATATATATATATATATATATATATATATATATATATATATATATATATATATATATATATCTATAACTCCTTACATACAGATTTAAATAAATGGCTGGCAAGAGGAATTTTGTTCACAATTAAGTGCTGGGTGCTGTGCTGTGATACTTAATTTGTCTATTTAGATAAGGATTAATGTCATGGTAATTAAAATGCCTTCGAAAATATTACATTATTTTAGAACTAATTTGATTACCATAAAAAAGGTTAAAGTGAGTCAACCTTAAGAGCTAGATATATGCGGCTTTTTTAGAACTTTTAAAGAGGAACAATTTCATAACACATAATTTTTTGCGTAAGTTTCAAAGTTTACTCAGCGCACGCCAGAAAAGATCTCAAAAAATAAATATTTTAACCTTTTTGCAGCATTTGTTACTGCCGCTTGACACCTATTAGTCACAGCGAGAAGAATTGTCTATAGCCTCATATATTCTTCAATAAAAGGACTATTCATCAAATAAAGAATTTTTCAATTCGGGCCAGTAGTTCCTGAGATTAGCGCGTTCAAACAAACAAAAAAACACACTCTTCAGCTTTATATTATTAGTATAGATATGAAATAGACTAAGTATTTCTTATGATTTACAACTATAAAGATATTGAATATCAATATTCAAAGCTTATGATATTTTGATAAATAATTTTTCAAATTATTAGAATTTAAGGAAAATGAATATAAAAATAAAATAGACGTAGATCAGATAATAGCAGTATTATGTTCATTAAGTAATCAAATATAAGTACCTACTGTTCGTGTTTGTTTTCAATTCTTTATTGTGTTGGCCTTCAAAAACATTACCACACCGCCAATTTGAGAAGTTAAATTACAGACATATACGGTATACAAGTTATGATAAATATTGTTTTGAAGGGTTTTTAGGATTTAATTAAAAAATATTATTGATTTTAATATCTTTACTGACTAGTGTAATGACATTTAACATATAATATATTTAACACTAGTTATCTCTTCTCTCTTTACACGGGTAGTATTTCTTTTCTACAAATAAAGTAATAATGTAAACTAAAATGTATCTAAAGAACAATACTTTAGGATGAGGCAGATATATTATGATCTTTATGTAGTAAATAAATAGATTATGAACTTATTATCAGTATTTCTATATAAGATTTTTACCTATAACTAAAACTCATTCTTTAAGATAATAAACTATTTAAATAGTCCTAGAATATAAACCATTTCCTCTTTGTTATCTTTTTGATTTTGTGTAGGAAGGATTATAAAAAGATTAATAACAGAAGAGTTTACTTCACAATTCTTTCCTATCCAAAATCATAGACACAACTCTTCTTAATCAGAGAAAGTGAAGAAGACTGTATATAGGAGTGTCGTGCGAGCACAATGTTATAAGTATATTAACAAGCCGCTACATTTTCAGATTAAATAAGCACTTTGCTTACCAAAGGTTCTAACCTTGTAAGTTAGACCCTTTCCATATGTTATATATGGAAAGTTCCAATTTCCGTGCCATATCTAGAACATAGACGTTTGATGATCATAGACTTTCATAAAAAGTTAGGTGTTAAATAAATAAAATGTGATAGATAATACTTATATATTATACTTCAAAAACATTTATTTTGTTTTAAATACCATTTTTCCATTGTTTTTATCACTTTTTCCGCATGTGGTCGATTACTGATTGGGCTGTTTTCCATTGTTTACAAACAATATATATTTTGGAAAAATAAACCCGTATCCATTTATCTTCTGTAAAATGTTAATTAACGAAGGATTTAAATGAAAAAATCGGAAGCCATTTTAAAAATCACTGTTGATAAATCGCGTATATCAAAACGTAAAACAATTTACGATTTTAAAACCATAGTGAAAGAAAATTGTATCCTATAGCAGTGTTAATTATATAAATCACCAGTCTTATAATTATGACCATCGAATTTAACATAATATATTTGAATAGTACGTAGGTGCTATGATCTTTCTGTTGATTGTTGTATATATTTTATTTATACTTAGTTTTGAAAATAATTTACTTAATTTTTATGTTTTTAATTAAGATTCTACAGAAATATTTTACTTTGTGAAAGATGGAATTTTATTTTTCTATGCAATACTATCAAATATTAATATTATAATATAAATTATTTATCACTAGCTTTTACTCGTTACTTCATTCGCGTAAACTATAAAAGGCATTCTTAAGAAACGCTTGACTGAATCTCATCAACTTCATGAATTTGGTCTTCTTAAGAGTCTATGGAACTTAAATAACAAAAATGTCCATTAAAAATATTTGTGATGGAAAGAAATAGTTTGAAAAAGCTCACAGCTTCACAATGTTTCAAATTATAGAACATTATAATAAATAACAAAACGCACCTCAAAGAAGGCGATTTCTAATTACCATTAAAAAAAAAGATTTTACTATTTTCATGATAAGAACCGACGAATCAAAGTATCATCACGTTTAGATCAGTTCAGTTTCTTCCCAGCCAAAACAAATAAATATTATTTTCAAATATTAGTTCTTTTGGCAAAGTAAATAAAATAATATTTACACTTGATGGTTTCAACAGATCTCTTATTATGTTATTGTTTTGAGAGTTTAGACACTTGCAATTAAATAAAAACAACAACATTATAATAATTATAAATATAATACAGGTACTCGTGCTAATATACCAACTAAGTATCACGAATAATTAATAAATAAATTATAAATATGTATAATAGTATGAGCATAAAACCTTTAGACAGGGAGTCTAAATGAGCGCTGCAAAGTCCATTACCCATTTCACAATGGTTAGTAAGCATTACCTAAAACGATCCAACAAACCACATCCTCTTACAATATGTATTCACTGGGATTGACCGCAACCTTAATACCTTGGGATAACGAGATCGTTGACGACCGACAAAACAATTATACTCTTAGTTCATCTTGTTTTTGAATATATGAATATAGTGGCGCAAGAACGGAAGCTCTTTCAGTGCTTAATTGATTAAAATATTGCATGTGTTTGTATATATTCTGTTTTTATAAATGAAAGTAAATAGTTTTAAGTAAACAGACTTATAATATTTTACCGAGCTTACAGGGCCATCTTCTGATGTTATATATTACTATAATAAAATTTTCTTTTAAAAGTATTGATTAAATGATGTTTCATACAGACTAAATCATTCTAAAATGATTAAACTATATAATAAATTGCTTATAATAAATTCGTTTTTTTAATTATATACTAAGAAGTCAAGGTTTATAAAAAGTGTTTACTAAAAAGAGACTAAGACATCTCTTTTAAACAAAATACATTTTCGGCAATAGATCAAATAGAAAGGAAACGAATTATGTAAACCAGAATTTAATCATAATGATAACGAAATATCAGTTATAACAACAAAGGGTTATTGATTATGTAGCTTTTGGCTTAGCTTTCAAT